>CM026416.1:4214298-4648808 GCA_014858505.1 Corymbia citriodora subsp. variegata
GATATATGACAATGAGAACAGTTCACAAGACAACCAAATTGGGAAATATACAAGTACCTCCAGGAGTTGTGCTTCTTGTGCCGATGATCCTGCTCCACCATGATCCAGAGATTTGGGGTGATGATGCCAAAGAGTTCAACCCAGAAAGATTCTCCGAGGGAGTCTCAAAAGCAACCCAAAACAAGCTCTGCTTTCTCCCTTTCAGTTGGGGTCCAAGAAATTGCATTGGCCAAAACTTTACTTTCGTTGAAGCCAAAGTTGCTCTGACCTTGATTTTGCAGAATTTTTCAGTGCAGCTGTCTCCTTCTTACAAGCATGCCCCTATTCCTATGCTCACTATTCGTCCCCAGTATGGAGCCCCCTTGATCTTGACTAGAATCGGATCGAATTCCTCTGATCGTATTTAATCAGATTCTGTGCTCCTGCTTGCTTCGTCGCATGTATGAATCGGTTTGTTATGTTTGTTAAAGAATAAACCAAAGGTCATTTAGACATATGATGCCTACTTGACTAGAAAAGAGGTTCTCAAGCTAGTTAAAGGTTTTTACGTCCTCTTCCTTAGTTCTTCACTACTCGCCAGCATTCTCTTCTTGGATTGACCTAGTTAACTCTGTTTTACGTCCTTCTTTGGTGCCTTCGGAACTCTTAGGGCAACTTTGGCACAAAAGAGAAAAAACTGATACACATCTGATGCACGAATTGTAGAACTCTTTGTAAAGTCACTTTTATCGAGAAGAGAAAGAGAGCACTGCATGCAAGAACTTGACTAAATAAGAAAGCGACAGAAACACAAGGAAGACCGCATCCCATTATATTTTTGCCTCTCATGTAAAAATATTTTACGTGGGACGATGTCAATAAAAGTTTCTTTTTTACAAGCTCATTTTTATTCTGGCTGATTTATTTATTTTTTCTAATTTAAGAAATCCTACTTGGTGAGCTAGCAAACCCACTGCAAGATTCGTGATTTTCTTAGAGAAAATATGTGGTGGAGACAACACCATCCTCTCATTTTCCAAAAATTAATTTCCCTTTCTCTCACTTTTTTTCGCTTTCTTTAATGGGTCGTGTTAACCAGATTTAAGATTGCTAGTTTTCCTTAGATGAACAATATTCATCTTTAGTTATATTTAAATATCTGTGATGTCTATCTACGTAACTCACCAATCAAAATATTGACAAAAAAGAAGAAGAAGAATGTCCCTTTCATGACTACCGCAAAATTGGACAGAAACAAAATTAACAAAACCCCTCGAACTTCCTTATCCAATCATAGAGCCTAGAACTACGGAAGTCCTGCACATCACATTGGCCGGCCAATAGAGTTCTGAGGGGAGAATTGCCAAAAAAGTTATAAATCTATTGCAATTGTGTCAATTCAATCTTAAACCTTTTGCGATTATGCCAATTTAATCCATCCAGCCAAATTTGGCTGGTTGGAGCTGACGTGAACGCCAGCCAGCGCCAACAACAATATTATAATAATATTTTTATTATTTTCCAAAAAAAAAATTATTTCTCGAATTTTTTTATTATTTTTTCCTTTTCTTTTTTTTTCTCCTCCTCCCTTGCCCCCGGGCGGCAATGGCCGGCCAGCTCCGACGAGGCTGCCGACCACTATGTGAGGGTCGCAAAGCCCTCGCTAGTGACCTCGCCCGGACCTAGGGGCCGTGACCCTCGCCCAGACTTGGGGGAGGCCTAGGGGCCGCAACAAGGCTGGCCTCGCCCAAATCTAGGTGAGGTCAACCTTGCCATGACCTAGCCGCGGGCAAAGGCGGCCTTGCCAATCGCGGGCAAAGCCGCCTTCGCCCGCGGCCAAGCCATGGCGAGGCCGCCTCACTACAGTCGTCGGCAAGGGTCGCGACCCCCGATGGCCTCGCCCAGACCTAGGCAAGGCTAGCCTCGCCGTGACCAATGACCCTGGTCGACGGCCTCACCGTGGCCCCCAAGTCTGGGTGAGGTCGCCAACAAGGTTGCCGGCGAGGGCTTTGCGGCCCTTGTGTAGTGGCTGGCAACCTCATCGGAGTTGGCTGGCCACTACCGCCGATGGGTGGGGGGGGGAGGGGCAAGGGAGGAGGAGAAAAAAAGAAAAGGAAAAAAAATAATAAAAATATTATTAAAATATTGTCACTGTCGCCACCAGCCAAATTTGGCCGGATTGACTAAATTGACACAATCGCAAAAGGTTTAAAACTAAATCGGTAAAAAAAAAAGTTTATGACTAAATTGGTACAACTGCAATAAGTTTAGGATTTTTTTGGCAATTCTCCCGAGTGCTAAATGTTTAGAACAAATATATTGATTGACACTTCCTCGATAACAAAAGCTGTGCCGGATTGAATATGAGTTAAGGACCTCGTCGCATTATTTGGAAAACGTCCATGACTGCATCAGCCATGATTTCAAAGATTATCTACTACTAATTTGGCAACTTCAGTGACGCAGATTTTGATTGAGTTTATGTGAGGTGAACTACATAAAAGCCTCCGCTTGATATCAACTCAATGACTTTATTAAGCAGCAGCTGTTGATATAAATTAGTAATGAATAGAATACCACTTTAAAAAAGAAACGTGGAAGCTTTAGTGTCAAAGCTTTATAAAACCTTCAATTTAAGCGATGCCGGCAGGCTTTTGTCATTGAAGTAGTGACGTGTCAAGGTTTGTGGCCATCTAAGTCGTCGACGTCACTTGAGCAATCATTTTTTGAATATTGTGGAGCTCATATAATTCTTTGAAAAATTCCGATATCAAAATGGGTGTAGTACGACAATTCTAGCATTGTTACTATCGTTTTTTCTGTTGAACTCCAAGAACAAAATTAAGTAGGTTGTATTGCCTTTACCACCCGCTTGGGTGGCGTCGCTGGATCGAGCTCTCTTCCTCTCGCAAAAGGTTGAAAGTTCGAGTCCCACTTCGTCACAAAATGATTTACCCTGGTGGCACGTGTGTAGTGGCTAGCACGTGTTACTCCCTGGGTTTATTCCCCTAACTGTTGGCGGGATGCGGGGTTCCCAGGATTACCAAAAAAAAAAAAAAAATTAAGTAGGTTGGGGTTACAAAGTTTCCCCACGACAGCAACAATTCCTGTTCTGTTAGAACACTAGCAAAGCTACAGCATGTCCCTCGCACAACACTCCCACTTACTCTCACAGGGGAAAGTACTCCCTCTGAACTAGTCGTTAAGTCTCGAATCCTTTCAATGGGACAAAATTACATGGCATCAATCAGTCCTGTTGATTCTTCCCCATTTGGCTTCCTATCAATCTCTGAGTTTCCTTGATAAAGGAAACTACTTCTTGATTTGGGTTGGACGAAACTTTTTGAACTTGTTTTAAAAGTTCCCTAGTGTTTGAGCTTGGGGTTTCGTTCCTAATATTTATATTTTTGGAGTGTTTCGGTAATGAAGATATGAAAATAGACTTCACTTTTACTTACGAAGACCCCCTTAAACATTGGAACATCGTATCATTCTTCCCTAAACATTGCTTACTCGGAAACTACTTTTCTAGGAACAGTTCAATTTTCGCAAAACAAGCAATGGCATAACTTTTGATTTGAGATTGACACACCCCGTACATTGTGGGTAAATTGCCAAACAAACAAGTTGCCAGTCACCTTATTCTACCAACGAGTTTTGAAATTTACCAACAATTTCAACATGTTACCGCCATGAATAACTTGTCCATTTGACCAATCTTGGAATGTAACATTTTTGAAGTCCTGCATGAGACGGGTGAGATCCACCCTCAAAGTAACATATAAGTTAACACTCACCTTCAAATGTGACCACTTTGTGCTGTCACTTAAAGTTTTTCTTTTGGCCGATGAATGGGGTTGACCAATGGTTTTCGTGGTGCATTGAAATAATTCGAAAAAAGGGCCGGAGATTGGAAATAAAAACGTCATGCCGCTTAGTTTTAAATTTCATTCTAGCGCGCATGCCTGTATAGGTAACAAGTCAACGAAGTCCTTGAAATATAATGTAAAAAAGATGTGATAGTTAGAAAAGAAACATACTGGATGGAGATTCTCCCCCGCCCAAAGCAAGCCAACGGATTCTTTTGTGGCCTAATTCCAAAAACAAAATCAACTTTAGGTCGAGTGTTAATTCTGACCCAAACTCTTTTGCTGTCTCGAAAAAAATCACCAATTCTTACTTTAATCCTAAATCTGGCTCCCCTTAACTTAGAACGTCCTAAGCAATAAATCCATGTACACTTGTTGACTAGATTTAAAGCACTATTGATTATTTGCTTCTCTAAGCCATAACTTGAAGAGTGACGATGAAACTGTTCATCTTCCCCTACACTTCACCAGCAAGTCAAAAATATATCTTTATTGAATTTATCTTACCAGACTTCACCGTTTGTCGTAATCTAAAACTATAGACCACCGCCCGTCAAGAGACACCATAGATGAGATCCACCAAGCTCATGACTAGAACCTTTTTTCATAAAATAAAGTTGACTTCAGATAAAGAGTTAATGGTGGGAGTTAGATTTGGGATAAGGGTGAAAGTTTATGATTTCTTATGAGACAAAAAAAATGTTTGGGTCAGAATTGTTAGTCGACTTAAAGTTGATGTTTTTTTGTGAGACAAAAAATAATTGAGGTCAGAATTGTCGCTTGACCTAAAGTTAGAGTTTTTTCCTTTTTTGGGGAATTAGCCCTTATTTTGTCAACCACGTCTTTTTGCTCCCCAGGCCTCCTATTAATCTCTTCTCACAGAAGCAAGACAAGCGTGTCATATGTTTAGCGTCGAATATGGAACTTTCCTCAGCTTATTCAGTCGTCCTCTCCCTTGTTCTGATCACCTTCTTCACTTGTGCATGGAAATTACTGTGTATGTTTTGGTTGAAGCCAAAGAAGCTAGAAAGATGTCTGAGACGGCAAGGTATAAATGGAACTACTTACAGGCTTTCCTTTCAAGACCTGAGAGACATCATGAGAATGGCCAAGCAAGCTCCTTCTCAACCCATTACTCCTTTCTCCAGCGACATCGTGCCTCATCTTTTCCCTTCCTATCATCTCTTCATCAAGAAATACGGTACACATGCTATCAAAGTTGAGAGACAGTTGAATTTTCAAGTTGATGTCATATATCATTGATTCGGAAAACTTGATTTCTTGGTAAAGAAACAACGTGCAATTTCAACTTACTAGAAGCTGTAAGTTTTAGCTAAAATCCTGCTAAAGAAAACATATTTCTGGTTTCTTTCAGCAATTTAATTGAGATAGATTCATGGAAAGCAAGTCGACCAAATCCTGCTATAAGGCGGATTTACAACATTGAGTGTTGCTTTTAGGGCAAAGTCACATTACAATTTAATGACAGCATGCACTAAGCGACTGCCAGAAGGCTACCAAAACTGCTCATTTTCTTGAGCAAATTGATCTGCTAGATGGGTTTCAAGTCAGGTGCTTATGATGTATCTACTAGTTGGAGCACCCGACGTATCTGAATGGGTGATATATGGAATTCGAGAACCATTTGACGCCTTAATAAATGATTTCTCTCGAGTATGGTTATTTCAGGGAAGCTTTGCTTTACGTGGTTTGGGCCAACGCCTGCATTGAACATCATGGACTCGGACATGTTTAAGGAAATATATTCACGGATCAATGAGTTCGAAAAGCCACGTCCCAAGGCCATCAGAGATCTCTTAATATCGGGGCTCCTGAATATTGAGGGTGAGAAATGGGCCAAACATAGAAAGATCATCAACCCGGCTTTTCATTATGGAAAGTTGAAGGAATCACTGCTTGGTGCTAAAAATTTTCCTGACCAGATGCAACATCTAACGGAACTTAAAATGATTAATAATCCCATCATACTTCATGGTGGAACCTGAATTTCGTAGTCCATGGACATCTAATAAATTAAAGAGCACGTACTCTATTCATTTAGCTTTTCAATTGTTGGAAAATTATAGGATGTAGTGACTGCAACATGTTCAAGTTGTGAGGAGATGATTAGGGGATGGGAGAAGCAACGTTTGGCTGGTGAAGTGGATGTGTGGCCTCACCTTCAACATTTGACCGGTGATGTAATCTACAGAGCTGCTTTCGGAGGTACCTACAACAAAGTCAAGAGCATCATCCACCTTCAACAAGAGCAAATTGGCCTCACTCATAAAATTCTTCAGATTGCGAATATCCTCGGGTGGAGGTAAGTTGAGATTGATCTAGCAACTATTTAATGGGATATTGTTAACTGTTGCAAAACATATAACAAGAAAAAAAAGAATAACAAACTTCAGTTTGGCTTCCTCAATCCCTAACCATGGAGTCAGTTGAAACCTTCCTCAATTTTATTATGATTTTACAAATCATGGACTGGACAAAGAACTTGAAAAGTTTCCGAAGACAATTTTCTAATGATTTTGTGAATCATAGATAGGTTTGGATTGCAATTGCAAGATAGTATATAGGACTCGCTGCAATTTTTTCCTGTCAAAATACTGTTTAGTGAGAAAATCTTCTATTGAACTGTTATTGAGGTTGCTATTTTCCAACTTCTTAATTTAATGGAACGGATGAAAATGATTGAGTGTACTTATGTGGGAAGACACACATAAACTGTAGAAACCAAATTAACGTATAAAGTCTCTTGAAGTTGTCTTGTATAAAAAAATGCAGCCTCTTGCCAAACAAACTGCGGAAGAGGATGAAAGAAATCGACCACAAAGTAAAAGGATTGTTGGAAGAGGTAGTGACCAAAAGAGAGAAGGCAATAAAGGAAGGAGGGGCAGATTACAATGATCTCTTGGGACTGTTGCTAAAATCAAACATGAAAGAAATTCAAGAATCTGGGCACCAAAAAGGAATGAGCACAGAGGATGTGATTCAAGAGTGCAAAGCGTTCAGCTTTGCAGGTCAAGAGACGACTGCTGTTTTGCTTACTTGGACTCTGATTTTGTTGAGCAAGTACCAAAACTGGCAACACAGAGCAAGAGAGGAAATCCTGCAAGTTTTCGGCAACAACAAACCTGATTTTGATGGGTTGAGCCGATTAAAAATTGTAAGGATACTCATCATATTGTAGTCTGCCGTTCATCTTGATTCAAGACATATATTCCTAAATTTCAAAACTCAGATAAGATAAATAGATTTCCACAAGGAAAAGAAAAAAAACATAAAATGGAATGAGTTCAGTTATTCAAGTTACGTTCTGCTAGTGTTAGAAGTGAGATGTGTGGACCGGATCTTCTCGTTCGGAGTTACAACAAAGATATCTTGAATGATATTAGGTTTGATGACTTAGGTCCACTACGCAAGGTTTAGATAATTTAACCCTATTATTCTCAATGTCTTTTTGGACAAAAACAGGCTGACAACAATTTGATTTATGTGCAGGTAAGCATGATACTGAATGAGGTGCTCAGGTTATATCCGCCTATATTTGCGACAGTGAGGACAGTTCACAAGACAACCAAGTTGGGAAATATACAAATACCTCCAGGAGTACTTCTTTTTGTGCCCATTATCCTAATCCATCATGATTCAGACATTTGGGGTGATGACGCCAGAGAGTTCAATCCGGAAAGATTTTCGGACGGAGTCTCAAAAGTAAACAAGAACAAGCTCCGTTTTTTCCCTTTCAGTTGGGGTCCTAGAACTTGCATTGGCCAAAACTTTGCTTTCGTTGAAGCCAAAGTTGCTCTGACCTTGATTTTGCAGAATTTCTCAGTGCAGCTATCCCCTTCTTACAAGCATGCCCCTGTTCCTTTGTTCTCTCTCCAGCCCCAATATGAAGTCCCCTTGATCTTGACTAGAATCGGATTGACCTCCTCAGTACCTATTTGATCGCATACTGTGCTCTTGTTTGCTTCGTTGTGTGTAAAAAACGGTTTGATTAGTTTGCTGAGAATAAAGGCAAAGTCATGTAAACATATGACACATTAGAAAAGAGGTTCTTGATTAATGATACTATGCCATAACTTTTGTACGATACTAACTTGAGTAAGTGCCATGACTTCTAAAAAATGTTTATTTTAGTATTATAATTTTCAATCGTTCAATTAAGTATCATAAATTTTTAAAAATGTTCACCCAATGTTAAAAATATAACGTGACATAACACTTGTTGTGAACGTTTTTAAAAAATTATAAAATTATATGGTAACGTTTTGAAAATAAAGTTTTGAAACTTGAGTAAGTACTGTACGAAAATTATGACACTTATAATGTCTTTATTCATGCTCGCACTATCTTCATGGATTGACCTAGTTAACAAGGTTTTACTCTTTTGGTGCCTTCCAAAAGAGTTGTTTCCACACGAAATGTCTCTTGCCACCTTCAACCAAAAACATAAATTGCACATCTTATTCCGATTTGAAACAGGAATTGTCTTACTCTTTGATGAGAAGTCACTCATATTAAAAAGAGAAAGAGCACAAGTACTTGTACTTGACTGAATACAATGCAACAGAAACATGAGGAAGAACACATCCCGATGCATCGTACATGTGCAAATTTACTCCAGAATGAATCACATATATTCCTGCTCGTGCAATCTTACACGAACAAATTTCAGAAAACAATTTGGGAGGGAACTGTGGCCCAAAGATGTGATCATGGAGCTGAAAATCATGGATATGTGATAGTAACTTTTTAATTTGAATATTTATCCGCTTTGGAGTCGTAACAATTTGCAATAGACTATTTAAACCATGTTAAATCATTGTAGAGGGGACACAAATATCAACACAAACAATGTATGTTTCGGTTAATCATTTTAACTTTTCAATTTCCACATTTACTTAGCTTTAGAGTACTTAATTCTAATTCTTTGGCACGCGTAATACTTCTTGTCCAAATTGTCACCAAACTCGATTCAAATAAAAATCAAACATCATCAGGTATTTCGTCGCATGAAGCCATTTTCGGTGTTGCAATCTTCTTGGATTGACCTAATCGACTGGGTTTTACGTGTTCTTTGGTGCCTTCCAAAGTAGTTGATCCCACATGAAAGATCACTTGCCATCTTTTGCCAAAAACGCTTATCAGATATCCGATTCTGGTGCGAAACACAAATTATTTACTCTTTGCAAAGTCACTTAGCTTAAAAGAGCTTACACAAGAAATGCCACGTAAATAGGTATACAAGTTTGGGGTTTTTTGTGGTTTAAAAATTAATTTTGATTAAATTTCTCATAAGTGTACTAATTTGACATTTTTCGTGGTATTAACATTTTTCCAATAACAATGCCGAACATTGTTTATTTTGGATATTATCAGAATTACAACAAACCTAATACTTCTGTTGCGAACAAAAAGACGGTGGTAGTTTTAAGACGAAATATTTATATAGATGAAAATAAAGCTATCTAAGGGTGCTTTTTTTTTAATGAAAAATAAATAATTTTAAAAATATTTTCTTAAAATCACTTTAACTAATTAGTCAATCAAGAATATTTTTATTGTTGACAATAATTATGTCTAAACATTTTTGTAGATGATGAAAGATTGAATACTTATTTTCGAAGATTGAATACAAAGGGGGCACATGTTTGGGAAAATTGTCCAAAAGTCCTAGATTTATTATATATTGTCTAGGCGTCCTCATTAGCCTAGATCTAGTGAGGGCAGCCCTCGTCCTTGCCCTTGCCCAATCTGGCGAAGGACTACCCTCGTCAAGGCCAGCAAGGGCAGTCCTCATTAGCCTAGGCCTAGGCATCCCTCACCTGAGGTTGGTCGAGGGAAAAAAGGAAATATAAAAGAAAAGAAAGAAAAGAAGAGAAAAGGAAAAAATAATTACAAAAAATGTCCACATCAGCTTTGGCTACACAATATAGGACAGCGTCAACGATTTCTGATCATCATTAGCTAGAAGAACTAGATTGTCGAAACATATAAGATTTAGAATTAAATTGGCAAATCATCAAAAGATTTAGGACTAAATCAATATAATTTAATTTTTTATGACTAATATGGCATAATTAAAGGATTTATAACTAAATCGGTCGCCGTACGACAAATTTAAATCGATGGGTAAAGCTCGCACAGGAGCGTACCATGTGGTTCAACTTCGCTCGAGCTTTACTCACTTATTTATATACATGTGTGTTTCGTTGCGTGTGTAGTTTTTCTGTTGGCCGATTCAAGTTGTTCTGGTTTTCGTGGTGCCATCGGCAGGACAATAAAATAATTAACAAAAAAGGGACGAAGACCCGCGCCCCAACTGGCATCTACAAGAGATCGACTTTGGAGTATTTGTTCGTCTTTCTGCAGGGTCAACTGTGCATGACGGCTGAGCGCCTGGCGGTTAGCGCTTGTTTTTTAACATTCATATAAAATTAAGTACTCGAGCTTCTTATGCTTAAATAGCATCCAGTGGATGCTAAAACAATCCGAAACTGTATCGTGCATTCCCCCATCTCAAGTCAAAACTATATTCATGGAAATCAAGTCGACCACATACTGCTATAATGGAAATTTTACAACATTGGGTGTTGCTTTGAGGAAAAGTCACAAGAAATATGAATGACAGCTATGAAGTAACCGACAGTCGGAAGGCTACCAATACTGCTCATTTTCTCTTGCAAATCAATCTGCTAGATGGATTTCAAATCGGGTACTTACAATGTATCTGCTAGTCTAAGCACCGGATATATAGAAATGGGTAGCATATGGAATATGGTAGCCATTTTGACACCTTAATAATTTATGCCTGTAAAAAATATTTATCGCAGGGAAGTTTTGCTTTACATGGTTCGGGCCAACGCCTGCATTGAACATAATGGACTCAGACATGTTGAAGGAAATATATTCACGTATCAATGAGTTTGAAAAGCCACATCCCAGGGCCCATGGAGATCTCTTAGCATCGGGGCTCATCATGATTGAGGGTGAGAAATGGGTCAAACATAGAAAGATCATCAACCCGGCTTTCACTACGAGAAGTTGAAGGTATTACTGCTTGCAGCTAACAGTTTCCTGACCAGACGCAATATATACTGAAACTTAAAATAATTAATAATGGGAAAAACTTCGTACCTTCGATTCATTTAGCTTGTTAATTGTTGAATAATTACAGTGTGTAGTGACTGCAACATGTTCGAGTAGCGAGGAGATTATTAGGGGATGGGAGAAGAAAAGTTTGGTAGGCGAAGTGGATGTGTGGCCTGACCTTCAGTATTTGACGGGTGATGTACTCTGTAGAGCGGCTTTCGGTGTAACCTACAACCAAGTCAAGAGCATCCTCCCCCTTCTACAAGAACAAATCAGCCTCACTAACAAGATTCTTCGGTTCGTGTTTATTCCTGGGTGGAGGTTAGTCAAGATTGATTTAGCAATAATTTATTTAAAGATCTTTCACAGTTTCAAAAGCATCTGACAAGAAAGTAACAAACTTCACTTTGACTTCCTCAATCCATTTTCATGGAGTCAGTTGTGACTTTCCACAATTTTTCTGTGATTTTGGAAATCATGTATCTTGCCACACAAGGATCTTGAAAAGTTTCTGAAGACAATGTTCTTATGATTTTGCAAGTCATGGATAGTGGTTGGATAGTGATTGCAAGAAGGACTCGCTGCAATTTTTTTCCTGTCAAAACAACGTTTAGTGAGGCAAATCTTTTATCGAGCTCTTATCAAGACTCTTGTTTTCCAGCTTCTAAACTCAATAGAATGGATGAAAATGGTTGGGTGCATTTATGTAGCAAGACATGTATAAACTGTAGAAACTAAATTAAAGTGTGAAGTTTTCATCTTGAAGTTAATTTTTATATGTAAAAAATGCAGCCTCTTGCCAACCAAATAGAGGCCTGAAGTGAGACCTACTTAAAATGGACCTTTGACTTAAGTAAGACTCTAAAGTGACCATTCTAATCTCAAATAATGCCTCGAGCTCACTGGTCACCTTAAACTTCTCCCACCTACAAGCTCGTGCATATCACGTGCATTTCACGTGCATTTTTCGTGCAACTTACATGAAATGCACTCATGCATACCCTGTGCATCTCAAGTCAATAGAATGGATGATGAAGATTTGAGTGTATTTAGGTAGCAATACACATATAAACGTATAAAGTTTTCATCTTGAAGTTGACTTGTAATAAAAAAAAAAATGCAGCCTCTTGCCAACCAGACTGCACAAGAGGATGAAAGAAATCGACCATAAGATAAAAGGAGTGTTGGAAGAAATAGTGATCAAAAGAGAAAAGGCAATGAAGGAAGGAAGAGCAGATGATGATGATCTCTTGGGAGTGTTGCTAAAATCAAACATGAAAGAAATTTAAGAGTCTGGGCATCAAAAGGGTATGAGCATAGAGGATGTGATTCAAGAGTGCAAAGCATTCAACTTTGCAGGTCAAGAGACGACTTCTGTTTTGCTTACTTGGACTCTGATTTTGTTGAGCAAGTACCAAAACTGGCAAGATAGAGCAAGGGAGGAAGTCTATCAAGTTTTCAGCAACAAAAAACCTGATTTCGATGGGCTGAGCCAATTAAAAATTGTAAGGATTCTCATCGTATTTTAGTCTGCTGTTTAGATTTCAAGACATATATACCTGAATTTTAAAACTCAAATCAAATAATTGGTTTTATGCCAAAAAAGAAAAGGAAAAAAGAAAGAACAAATGAAAATGGAAGGCCAAAAAATGAAGGAAAAAATTGTAACCACTTGACCTGAAATCTAATTGCTGTTCTTCCCTACGCTTTCCCCCGAACCAAAAGGGGGGAAAAATAATATTAGTCGATGGTCACTCAAGTTAGGTTCTGCTAGTGATAGAATTAAGACATATGGTTTGTGGCTTCTCATTCGAAGTTACAACACAGATGACATGGAGGATATTAAGTTTGATAAATTTGGTCCACTAGGCAGGGTTTAGATAATTTAATCGTTGCATTCTCAATGTCTTTTAGGATAAAAACAGTCCGATAACAACTTGTTTTTTATGTAGGTAAGTATGACACTGAATGAGGTGCTAAGGTTATACCCTCCTGGATTTATGAAAATGAGAACAGTTCACAAGACAACCAAATTGGGAAATATACAAGTACCTCCAGGAGTTGTGCTTCTTGTGCCTATGATCCTGATCCACCATGATCCAGAGATTTGGGGTGATGATACCAAAGAGTTCGATCCAGAGAGATTCTCCGAGGGAGTCTCAGAAGCAACCCAGAACAAGCTCTGCTTTCTCCCTTTTGGTTGGGGTCCAAGAAATTGCATTGGCCAAAACTTTTCTTTGGTTGAAGCCAAAGTTGCTCTAACCTTGATTTTGCAGAATTTTCCAGTGCAACTATCTCCTTACAAGCATGCCCCTATTCCTATACTCACCATTCATCCCCAATATGGAGTCCCCTTGATCTTGACTAGAATTGGATCATCGGATCGTATTTAATCAGATTTTGTGCTCCTGCTTATTTCGTTGCGTGCATAAAATAGTTTGTTATGTTTGTTAAAGAATAAACCAAGAATAAATAGTTTGTTATGGAGATCCCAAGCTCACTGATCACCTTAAACTTCATCAATCAGTGAGCTCGTGCACCTCATGTGCACCTCTTGTGCATCTCACGTGGACCTCACGTGCACTTCTTTGGTACCATTACCAGTCAGCAAGATTAACTTCTGGCCCATTCAGCCGCCATTAGACGACTATGATGGTGAGGCTCATTTTTCATTTTTCATCAAGTACCTCATTATGGGCTTCGCCCCCAGCTATGTTGTCATCCTGGTCAGCCGCTTCTTGTCCAACCTCCATGCCAGCTTCGCCCTCATGATTGGCCTAGTCTACACTACTGAGATCTCCATTGCATTCTCCCACAACGTCTTGATCTCCTTACTTGAGGTACTCATTTATTTTCATTTCTTTTTTTCTAATTTTATGGCATCTTTTTCTTTTGTTTGTAATCAATTTTGGTCTTTTCACGATAAACTTGCATTGTCATATATTATACGTTTTTTCCATGGTTTAGGCATGTATCACCATTGGTTCCCTATTCGGCAATATTTCCAATTATATTCTCTCCAAGCTCCTTCTAAATCATGGGTGCATATGATACTTGTTGCAATAGCAATCCCCTCAGTTGTATTTGTGCTTGCTTTCAGAATTCTCGACATGCCAAAATCACCTTAGTGGCTCATCGTTGGGGCTTCCTCAGCTTCGCCAAGCACATCCTCACCAAGACCTCCAAATCCAAAGAGTAGGTTGTACTCCACCAAGAAACAAATAACTAACACTTTTCTTTATCAAGGAAACTCAGAGATTAATAGGAAGCCAAATAGGGAAGAATAAACAGGACTAGTTTGATACTATGTGACTATTATTCTATTGAAAGGATTCAAGACTTAGGGTGTGTTTGTAACTATTCCATTTCCGGGAACAATTTTTGCTCAAAAATCATTTTTTATTTTATTTTGTTCCTTGGATGAGTTTCTAAGCATTTGAAGGTGTTTGATAACTATACAAAATTTTTATTACCAGAATATAAATGAGTTTAGTACAACCTTCAAATTTTTTTGTGATTTAGAATTTCTTTAGGTTTCGTTCGTTTTGCAGAAAATATAGTGTTTCTGAAAAATATTTTCTAAGAAGTCATTTTTCAAGAAAATATAATTATTTTTTGGTGTTCGTTTAAAACCTGAAAAATGAAGTGTTGATGTTCGATAAGGAACATCTTTTCCTTCATTTTCTTTTTTTAAATAATTTTATTATTATTTTATTTTTAAAATATATTTTTAATTATTTTTATCTTTATATTTTTTTTTCATCTTCTTATCCCTTTGGCCGGTCACCGGCCACGGTAGCCGGCGACCAGCTACAGGCCATGGCAATCGGCTGTAGGCAAGTTGGAGCCTCGCCATAGGCCGATGAGACTCGAGCTCGCTTGATTCTAGCGAGGTTGAGCCTCACTAGATCTGGCGACCTGGGCGGGGCCCAAGCCTTGCCTGAGTTTGTTGAAGGTCAGCGAACCTCTGACGACCTCGAGCGAGGCTCGAGCCCTGCCTAGGTCACCGGATCTAGCGAGGCTCGAGCTCACTTAAGGTTAACCTAGCGAGGTTGGGCCTTGCCAGATTTGGTGAACCGAACAGGGCTCAAGGCACCCCTGAGGTCACCAGAGGTTCACAGACCTTCAGCGACCTCAGGTGAGGCTTGGGCCTCGCCCAGGTCGCCAAATCTAGCAAGGCCCGACTTCGCTGGCATCAGGTGAGCTTGGCTTTGCCAACCTTGTTGGGATCTGGCTAGCTGGTACCTGGCCGATGACTGTTGACCAGCCAAATGAAGAAGATAAAAAAAAGAAAAGGAAAATAAATAAAAATAAAAAGATTAAAAAGTGAGAAAAATATTGATTTTTTAGAAGAAAAAAAAAAGGAAAAGAAAATATGTTTAGTAAAAGAAAGTGAGGTAAAAGAAGGTGTGGAAAATGTTTTCCTCTTTCTCAAAGGTGGAAAACATTTTCCCCTATTTTAGAAGGCTTTTTTTCCTTTGATAGAAAATGTTTTCCCCAACTAATTCATTTTTCGTGAAACAAACGTCAAAAGATCCGGAAAATGTTTTCTTGGAAGTTATTTTCCGTGAAACAAACGGAACTTTAATTATTTAATAATTTAATCGTTGCATTCTCAATGTCTTTTTGGACAAAAACAGCCCGATAACAACTTTTTTTTATGTAGGTAAGCATGATACTGAATGAGGTGCCAAGGTTATACCCTCCTGGATTTATGACAATGAGAACAGTTCACAAGACAACCAAATTGGGAAATATACAAGTACCTCCAGGAGTTGTGCTTCTTGTGCCAATGATCCTGATCTCCCATGATCCAGAGATTTGGGTTGATGATGCCAAAGAGTTCAATTCAGAGAGATTCTCCTAGGGAGTCTCAAAAGCAACCCAGAACAAGCTCTACTTTCTCCCTTTCGGTTGGGGTCCAAGAAATTGCATTGGCGAAAACTTTTCTTTAGTTGAAGCCAAAGTTGCTCTGACCTTGACTTTGCAAAATTTCTCAATGCAACTATCTCCTTCTTACAAACATGCCCCTATTCCTATGCTCACCATTCATCCCCAATATGGAGTCCCCTTGATCTTGACTAGAATCGAATCATCAGATCGTATTTAATCAGATTCTATGCTCCTGCTTACTTCATTGCGTGCATAAAATAGT
This sequence comes from Corymbia citriodora subsp. variegata, assembly GCA_014858505.1. Classification (NCBI taxonomy): domain Eukaryota; kingdom Viridiplantae; phylum Streptophyta; class Magnoliopsida; order Myrtales; family Myrtaceae; genus Corymbia; species Corymbia citriodora. The sequence continues at coordinate 4,230,409 of CM026416.1, forward strand.
TTGTTATGTTTGTTAAAAAATAAACCAAGAATTAATACTTTGTTATGGAGATCTCAAGCTCACCGATCACCTTAAACTTCATCAACTAGTGAGCTCGTGCACCTCATGTACACCTCATGTGCACCTCTTGTGCATCTCACGTGGACCTCACGTGCACTTCTTTGGTACCATTACTGATCAACAAGATTAACTTATGGCTCGTTCGACTACCGTTAGACGACTATGATGGTGGGGCTACATTTTTCATCAAGCACCTCATTATGGGCTTCGCCCCAAGCTATGTTGTCATCCTGGTCAGGCGCTCCTTGTCCAACAACCTCCACGCCAGCTTCGCCCTCGATTGGCCTAGCCTACACTACTGAGATCTCCATTGCGTTCTCCCACAACATCTTGATCTCCTTACTTGAGATACTCATTTATTTTCATTTCTTTTTTTTTAATTTTATGGCATCTTTTTCATTTTGTTTGTCATCAAGTTGTCTTTTTACAATAAACTTGCATTGTCATATATTATACGTTTTTTTCATGGTTCCCTATTCAGCGAAATGTCCAATTATATTCTCTCCAAGCTCCTTCTAAATCATGGGTGCGTATGATACTTGTTGTGATAGCAATCCCCTTGATCGTATTTGTGCTTGCTTTCAGAGTTCTCGACATGCCAGAATCACCTAAGTGGCTCATCGTTGGGGCTTTCTCAGCTTCACCAAGCACATCCTCACCAAGACCTCTAAATCCAAAGAGTAGGTTGTACTCCGGCTTACCCATATCAAGAGGGCTGTCGGTGTACTTAGGTAGTGTGACAATAATGTTGTAAACACCAATTAGACTATCGGCGTTTGATGGGATATCTTCCACCCAACTTGGTATATCTGTCATATACAATCATGTGTTGTTGTTATCCAGTCCAAATAATAGGCATCTGGTATAGAGATCATAATACTCTTCGCCCCTTGCATTTTTTAGAAGGTCCACATCACCACATCTTTTCAAAACCTCCTTATAAGCCTAACTATTGATTTGCTGAATATATCGTTCGTCCTCTTCGCCACCTCCTTCGTAGAATGATATAAGCGAGGGTGGGGTGGTCTTCTCGCCGATCTCCTTTGGAGCGTCCCTCATGTTCATCAAGGGTAACAATACGAGGCCCTCGTGAGCGATGGACATGTGCTTCATCACGGTTTTGGCTATGTGATCTCCTTCTCCATCGGGCTGGGACCGATCATGATAGTGTACTGCTCAAAGATCTTCCCCACAAGATTGCGTGCATAGGACTACGCACTCAATGTCGGCGTAAAGTAGACGATAAGTATAGTGTTATCACTGCACTATGTAAAGTTGTCCAAGGCAGTCCTAGGCTCACCAATCACCTTGAACTTCACCAATCGGTGAGCTTGTGCACCTCTCGTGCATTTCACCTGCACCTCTCGTGCATCTCACGTGCACTTCATCAGTGGGTGAGCTCATGCACTTCTTTGTGCCATCGCTAGTCGGTGAGATTAACTTCTGATCAGTTCGGTTGCCATTGGATGATTGTGATGACAAGGGCCATATTTTTCATCGCACCCCTCATTGTGGGCTTTGCCTCCAACTATGTCATATTGTTGTAAACTAGTATTAACACCTAGAAGAGGGGTGAATAGGTGTAGTAGAAGTTTATGCGCAAGTAATAACAATCTTTTGCAATCTACAAACTGAAATTAAATAGAGAGAGTAGAGAAGATTGTAAACACAGTTTATAGTGGTTCGGCTTTTGACAAGCCTATGTCCACTCTCCAGGCGATCAGCCAATAGGTTGGATTTCACTATATGATCAAAGGTAATTACACACTCTTGAGTGTTAGCACTCGGTGATGATAAGTCTCACTGAGTCACTCTTCTTAGTAATTCACTAGGATCACTCAATTACGCACTTTTTCAAACGACTAATGAAGAATTAAATCAGCCTTAGAATATATTTATCCTTTCTAGTCTCCTAGATCTCATCATATCCTTATATACTCTCCAAGCCACACTCGACCGTTAGCTCTTTCCTTGAGAGTTTCATCTTCCCTTTCCTGGACAGACTTTATAAGGCAAGTCTTTTTGACCGTTGGAGGTAGATTGGATCCCCTTGGATTCTGTTCGCCCATACAATCAGAATCCGGGCTTCCATAAGTACTCTATTCTTCATTGGAAGTTGCTCGTTAATTGATCCTGCCAATCAGATTAGTATAACAGAATCAATATAAATAAGGTAAGTGAAATACTCTACCGTTGGTGATCTTAACGTGTAGGTTCATCTTAAGTATGATGGTCTTAAGTTCTGAATCTGCCTAGATTTTCAGTCTGGTTCGTTTAGACTTAAAATCTCAGTCTGGTACGGTCAGACTCAAATTTGCGTCTGGTACAGACATACTCAAATTTGCGTCTGGTACAGACAGACTCAGAATCTGCCAGACTGAAGTTCCTATGTCTGCTTCATCCAGACTCAAAAGCATACGTTAGTAGCCTTTGATTTATTTTGTCATCTTCAAAATATCATAAGGGATTTTCCTAACAATTCCTAGTCGATCGCTACTTGTCTAACATTAGTCTATGCGACTGAGATCTCCACTACCTTCTCTTGTAACGTCTTTATCTCCTTATTTGATGTACTCATTTCTTTTCATTTCTTTTTTTTTCCTCATTTTGTGGCATCTTTTTCATTTTTGTCATCAATTTTTGTCTTTTTCATGTTAAGCTTGCATTGTCATATATTAAACGTCCTTTCTATGATCTAAGTGTGTATCACCATTGGCTCCCTATTCGCCAATCTGTCCAATTATATTCTCTCCGAGTTGCTCATTAATAATGAGTGGGAGGAGCAATCCCCTCAGTCGTGTTTGTGCTCGCTTTTAGAGTTCTCAACATGCTAGAATCATCTAAGTGGCTCATCATGCGGGGTTTTCTAGGCTTCGCCAAGCACATCCTCATCAGGACCTTTGAATCCAAGGAGCAGACTACACTTCGATTTGCCCATATCAAGAAGGCTACCAGCGTACCTAGAGAGTGTGATGAAAACGTTGTGAACACCAATTAGAACATCGGTGCATGACGAGATATCTTCCACCCAACACAAACGAGTACATTTATTCCTAAGTAAGGGGGTTTGAGACGTTTCAAGTTCCACATCGGCAGGAAAAGACCCTAATTTAAAAGTGACACCCACCTCCTAATAGTCACCATCTTAATGCGGTTACTCAAGAACTTCTTATGGAAGCTCGGCAGCTTGGCGCACGATGAACTGGCCAGGTTGTTCAGTGGTTCACTCCATTTGGGTCAACCAAAAGGAGTGCCCTTAGTTATTACAGAAAGTGAGACTGGGTGTTAGCTTATATATCCTTAAATAGGGCATATCTCATCATATGTTGAACTTTGTATATCACAATCTCCCCCACTTAAAAAACTAAAATCCTCATCAATATTGGCATGTATCGCCCAATGGTCACTCTGTGCCGCTCATTAAATTGATACAGGCCTAGTCCGTCCTAGAACCACGTGTCTACTACAGGGGCCCTACTCCAATATCATGTGTAACAACCCAACCCAAAAATAAATAGTAATTTAATTGGAAAAAAGCAAGTAAAAGAAACATATATAAATGTGGATGAGCAAAATTATTAACCCCAATTAAAGTTTGTAATCCAAAAACTAGTCGGTAGCTTAATTGAAAAAAAGTTATTTAGTCACCCAAATCAAAGTTGGTAAGTTAATATAGACATACGACTATGGAGTGTCAAAACTTGGCACGAGAACACTTAAGTGTCAAAAGTTAGTACACTTGAATGTCAAAATCAGAGAAAAAAATTAGTTAAATGCCAATGACGAAAAATTCTGGCCAAACTGTCACGTGTCCATTTTCCAACAACTTCATTTGCTGATAGAACATTTTTTTTTCAAAATAAAAAAATCCACGTGATAATTTTAACAAAAAAAATTGCCAAGTCAGACTAAAAAAAAATTTAAATCGATTTTATTAAAAAAAAAAAAAAAGAGGAAGGGGATACAGTGAGGACTACACAACCCTCGCTAGATCCCCTTCCCCTCTCTTTTTTTTTTTCAATTAATCAATTTTATAAAAATATATTTTTTAAATTATTTTATATTATTTAATTAATAATTTTTAAAATCCACGTCAACGCAAAATGACGTCGTTTTGGCTGATTTTTCGCCGACTCAGTTTCCGGAGAGCCACGTAGGCAAGAAAATTAAAAAAAATTGCCACGTAGGATTTTCGGGAAGATTCCGACGACTTGACACTAAAGTGATCAATTTGTTTTGAAAAATGACACTTAAATATACCTTTTGTAACTTTTGGCACTTAAGTGTCCCATCATACCTAGTTTTGGCACTTAGGTTGTACTTATGCCGTTAATATAATAGTTAGCAAATTTAAGTCATCAATAGATTGGTCAATAAAAGTTAATAACAATACGAAAAGTTTTTTTTCTTTTTTGTCAAAGATAAGAGTAATTGATAACAAAAAAAAGAATCAAATCAACATTAAGGACGAGTTTATAACGGAAAACTAGTACTTAATTTAACTGGAAAAAAAGTTGATAATCATTCTAACTTTTAGAATAGTAATTTCTATAAGAGATTGATAAGTCAATCAAATAAATATTCATACACTCATATAAAAGTAGGTAAATTTAAAACATCGATAAGAAAGACAAATGAAGTTGGTAATCTACGTACTATCAAAAGATCATGGTAATTTTGTAATCTATGTACTATCAAAAGATCATGGTAATTTTATGGAAGTGTTGCAAGTAAGCAAGAAATCAGGAAATTGATAACTTTCGGAATAACATTTCTTTTTTCACACTTACTTACCAACTCCTTTAAGAATTTACAAACACGAAGAAGAAAATTGTTTTTAGAATGGAATAGTAGAGTCTACTATAGTTATGGACCGTAATAGTTTCGAACGAACTAACCACGAGCCTTTGCCACCATTGGTGTAATTACAAAGGATATCGAGATATTTTGAATTCAACATCAAATTCAACCGTTTTGATGAACAGCCTGCAGACCGCTATGGGTTAGAATCATCTGTATAAACGACCCACCCGGAATTTATCAGTTCACGGATTAGTGGAATTTGTGGGTGTCGCGTACAACTCGGAGTCGCCAGGCAGCCAAAAATCATTTGTTCCTCAATGATCGGAACTCGGCATTTGCACTAAGCCAATATACTCTTCGCCTCAATCCTTTGCCTATTCCAATCACCACAACACCGAAGTCGATTTGGCATGCGAACTCATGCCTGTCGCCACAATTTTTGTAACTCATTTAAGCATTTGACCTCCTTAAGTTCCTCAGTGTTTCCGTCTTTCAAACTTAGGTAGGACCATGGACAATCTTAAAAGAAACGGATCCCGGCACACCAAATTTCTCTGATGTTAATATCATTTATCCAACTTTAAGGCAGACCCATTTACCGTGCAATCAGACACAACTGAGGCATGCATATGATCAGGCCTTTAAATCTGAAGAGCAAAACCGAGCCCTAGACATACAAGTTCCCACCGCTGCAGGATATAAGGATACCTTTTGCTTGTTAGAACAGTGAAATCTAGTTCTTTCCTGTGTCAAAATTTTTCTCCTCCTACACTACAATAGCAACAAATAATCAAAGTCTCAGAAATCCACTTTTGACCAGTGATGTAGCTAGTCTCAACTTAAATAAGCTTCTTCTTTTGGAAGAATCGCTTCAAGTACCAAATCTGCAAGGCCGAAACAACAATGCATACACCCAAGGACATTATACTGAACCAGGCAACTCTACCATTGGTTTTCTCGCTCACCATCCTCATCTCTGCTTCTCTGTTATTACAGGCAATGATTAAGGGACAATACTATGAAATTTGAAAGGAGAATATCAATATCAAATAGAAAAGCACAAATTACCTGCTCTTCAAGTACAATAGATTTTCATGTATGGCCTCCACAGCTCCTTCGAGCTTCTTGAGCTCAAGCTCAACGCCCTGTACAACATTAAAGAGGGAACATTGAGAAGCCACTTTTGGAAGAAAAACCAACAGGATTTTGGAGTTTTGATGGACATCCGAAAAAAAAAAAAGACAGAAAGGGCTCAGGGACAATATTTTAGTGGTTGTCTTTCAAAATAGAGATAGTCCACCTTTCTGACAAGATTCACCACTTTACTTCATGTTGAGAAAAAACAACCACCGAAACAGTCGATTATCCAAATTAGATAATTATTATTTAAGGCATCACAGAATGCCATAGATACCAAATCTACACAGTGTCTTTCAATCCAATGACAACTATTCTTCATCAAAATGCACATTAAGAGCGCACCCTGAAGCAAGTCATGAATCTCCAATGAAAATTAATAAAAAAGAAGTCAATTTGTGATTTTAATTGTCCACATGTTAGAAACATACAGAAATTGACATAACAAATGTATGAAATTCTAAATTCTTCTAAAGACTAGGAGACAATACAGTTTATCAGAGATTCTCTTTCCTAGGCACCTAAGAGTTTGTCCCTATATAGAGGCATCCCCTCCTAATATTTACCTTTAGGATGGATGCAGGCCATATAAACAAGAAACCACAATCCTTACCTCAATCTTCTCTTTTTTAGCAACTGATTCCCAATCCTTTGCTGCAATTCCAGTTTTCCAATCAATATTGACACTTACTTCTCCACTTCCTTGATTATGACCATCTGCCCAAAAACATGCCAGGTAGTTGCCAGCTTCACTAGTTGTGAATGCAAATTGACCATGAGTGACATTCTCCTTGTGGTGTAGATTGTTGCCATATGGTGAAGTCACCTACAAAGAAGCCAAAATTTAACATACATGAGCTTGCCTTCAATCAAACATTTATCTAGTTCCCAAATATCAGTAAGTCTATGTAAGAAAAGGCTAGTTTTTTCATATGTTGGTAGCAAAAGAAGTTAATTATTCACTTATTCAGCTTGCGTGCCTCAGGCGGCATAAGTCTTCTAGTATTTATTCTACTAGTGTTGAGGCACGCACTGGCAAGAGGTTGCATATGAAGAAAAGGGAAATACTTTGAGAGGACTTGGGTGATTATTTAATGGAGTAAATATAGTGATACCGGGTAGTCATTAGACATATATGAAGTGGTTGGTTACTTGATAAAAATGAGTTCAGTGAGTAGCAAAGGTAATATTGATAAATCCAAGAAGTGTGACAAATAAAACTTTTGCCTTAAAAATACAGATAAATTCGAAGGAGTAGGGTTGGTAGAGATGGGTCATGACAAGAACAACACTGACTTTGCCAAGACAGTTTATGCCTACAAAAAGAATTTGAATACATTGAGTTGGTTTTGAAAGTAAAGATTAAGGCATTAAGGGGGTCTCCTTGAACCATCTGTCAAAGCACAGTTTCTCATCTCATATTTCATCATTGCTTAAGTTATCTATTTAAACAACTGGTCAAATCTCCTGAAAAAACAAAAGAGAGCATGAAGGGAAAGGTAAATCAAGTAGCTGCAGGTACTTCCGCTTTGTCTACATTAGAGCAAACATGACAATTTTCAGAACATAGCATAAGTATTATCAGACTATTCTCCACCACTTAAAAGGCATCTCAGCTTTCATAATAGCTCAATTTTGGAAATCTAGCATAATCTGTGTCGCCTCATTACTATAACAATATCTCACTAATAGAAACATGGAAACCACAAACCTTCTTCATTTTCATATGGTTTATCAGATTTCAAAAGAGGATCATGTGTAATTGATGTAACCTTCCGCTTTATACTTTTCCAACTAAATCTTGTAATTAAACTCACTCATTATTCTCAAATCCTAAAACAAGATCTTGAACTTTACAATGGATTTATGAAATGACAACAATGCCTTCATTAAGTTAGAACCATAAGTCTTTTATTTAACCTTCTATTCCAAACTTTCTATAGCATTCATATGGTCCCAACAGAGACATACAAAGACTTACTGAAGTAAATGCAATACTTGACTAACGGGAAAATGAGAAACTGCAAAAGAAGTCTTTAAATACATACTACAAACAAGTCTACATCTCTAAGCCTCAATCAACAGAGTAAACTGGATCTTGCAATTTGTGAAAAGCAAATGCCAAGACCTGTAAAACATCATTTGCACCATCCAATTTGGTTCTGAAAATTTACCAGTGAGAGCATGTATAGCAATCAATCGTGTTTTTGTGTTCCCTGATTTAAATCTAAATATATAATTTCAAGTTGCAATATTGCTTGGCACTAGTCATGCATACGAAAGAAAAGATACTTTTGTTTATCTGTATGCTCCATTCCTAAACAAATGCTCAATGAATTAGGCCACTTTTCTTTCTTTTGAAAGTGATGAATACAACTGGGATAAAAAACAAAATAGTTTATGACGCTCTCCCAAAATTTGAGGGCATAGAAATAAGATGCACATAGAATGAGGAATTATTTGACTGTATGGTTCTATATGTTCAATTCTGTATGGAGGTGCCGAATCCTGTCCATGAGGTTAAGAGGTTGACTCTTACAGATTTGCTCACTTGATAATAACTTGTATATGAGTCAGTATGCCTCGATTCCATATGCAAGTTTTAAATATAAATGGTGTTTAAGAGAAAGAACAGCCATGCTTGCTATGAACAACATACAAAGTTCAAAGAATGTCTCACGGTTGTATATATAAAGATCAATGCAGTCAACAAAAATCACCGTAAAGGTGATTAAGAGGATCAATAAACTCACAAGATTTCGCCGGAATTATAGGTTCAAAACAAATTGTCACAGAAATAGGTTAGGTTAACAAAATCAACTTTTGTGAAGAGTAAAAAGGTTGTGTTATAAATTCCATGGGGTATCCAAAGCTATCTTTAGCAATGAAAATAGCGACATAAGACTCACAACTCAAGGTTTATTATCTGATCGTCATCATTTTTTTAGGGAGGCATACCATAGCGATTACACAAACAGATGAAATTGGCATCAAGCAATTAAATTTAGGCTAAAGGCTCAGAAACTGGAGAAGAAAGAGGAATTAATCGTTGTTAATATTCTGATTGCTTCAACAAGTGAGTTCAAAAATCACTAGAAGATATCTCTCTAATTGGCTCTCTGGTTAACTAGAATAGACAAACCAATTATGCGTTAAGTAGCATCCGATATTCCACTTTTCAAGTAGTCAATCCTATGTATCATGCAAGAAGCAATAAAATTTAATTTGCTAGTGGCAAAGTTTCTTTTAAAAGGACACTGTTTATACCAACAAGCACGTGAAAATGCTGGAAGTTTACTTTTAAGAATATGATGGCCACACAATAAGCATAATGGTAAGAAATATTATGTAGCAAAAAACACCACAGATATCTTCAAAGACAAGTGAATGCCAAGATCTCTCAACAAGTAATCAGCTATTCAGCCTGGACTTGCCATAGTAGTCATAAGGAGAACTAGGATGACGCTGAGGCAACACCTTTATGAAGTGATTCATTATTTGTGGTACCAAAGGGAGTAAGCTCAAGGCTCTCACCACCAACCCCCCCCCCCCCCCTTCCCCTTTCAAAAACCCGAAATGAGAAAAAGGAAAAATTCAAAGAGGTGCAGTGTCTACAGCTGAACTTCATAGTATCAAACCACCAGTTCGTAATTCGACAAAATCAATCCCCATCGAAGAATGGGTGATGATAGGAACTCGCAGCAGGTTTATCTATCTTAAGCATTCACATTGCAATTACACTAACAACCAATGGATAAATGTTGATTGCTATCAACATCCGAGCCTACAAGCGCTCGCCCTACCTTCTCCCAGCAACAGCAAATTCTGACCCGGAATTATGCAGCATATACACATCCCCTCCCTCCACATAGACCCAAAAAGTCGATGAACTGAGCTCTAAAGAAATACCAAATCGAGCAATTCTCCCTTTTTCGAGTTGATTTTCTCTGCTTCTAAAGCACCAACTGCTCATCTGCCTATCAGCAGCATCTATCATCTGCTACACTACACGAAACTCCAGCGCGCGAACATGCATGCAATCAATAACGCAAAAGGACTCCAATAACCACAGAGACAACCAAAAATCCAAGATCCTCGGCTTCCAACAAGTTCCGTTCCCCCATAGGCCAAGTCGCGCATATTCGATTCTCTCAGAATCTCATAAGATAAAAAAGGAAACAACAGAGAAACGAAAAACGCGATCTTTTCACTCGCATCTCCCATGGATTTTCTCCCTCTTAAAGCCCCCCAGCCGATCCCCCCAAAAAAAGAAAAAAACGGCGAATTTCAAAAAGGCACGAAAATGGAGAGAGAAGAACACGGAGAGAGCGAGGAGGAGCGAGGGATTTCGAGGGGGACCTTGACGGAGATGGTGGGGATGTGGGAGTGATCGTCGGAGACGACGACGTAATCGGCGAGGACGACGACGTTGTTCTGGATTTCCTCGGAGACGCACTTGGTGCCGGTCGGGGGCAGGGTCAACCATATGGCTTCCCCCCGTCGAAGGCGGCCGACCATAGCAGAACCAGCAACGGCAGCAGCGACAGCAACGACAACAACGCCCTCTCCGCCGCCATTGATGAAGAAGAAGAAGAAGATGGAAAGAGGGTAGTGGCCGAGCCTCTGTCGATCGAATCGGTCTTCGGATCTGCGAAGAAGAAGAAGAAGAAGAAGGATTCGATGTTCAGCTAGTCCTTCTCCTCTCTCTCTCTCTCTCTATCGGAGGTTTCGTCTTGGATTTGATCCCGTGATCTCTAGGCAAGCGTTGAGTATTTGTTATTTCTCAGTCGCTTTTTTTGAGGAAAACTAAATAAAATAACACAACATAGACACCGTACGATAACATTTTCATTTTTTTTATAAATAAAATTATATTTAGTAATTTCAATTAATTTTTTTATTGCTCGAAATAGAAGTAAAAAAAATCCACCTCTTCTTTTAACGAAATTTTTTTTAAATATATTTTTTCTTTTTTTTTCTCTTTTTCTTTCTTCTCTACCAACGTGCGAGCATCAACAATAGCTGACGACCGACCAAAGATGAGGCCGGCCATCATTGAGGCCTAGTAATCTCACCATGGCTAGGCAAGCTTGGCCTTGACAAAATCGAGTCTCGCCGGTCCCAAAGCCCAATACTGGCTAGAGAATGAAGAAAATGGAAAAAAATTAAAAAAAATCTTAAATTCTACTCATATCAAAAACATTCATAATTTTTTTTTCTATTCCGAAAAAGTGGTCTTGGACACTTGTGTTCGAATGGTCAAAAATTCGTTTAAAGAATAAAAATGAAAAAGATTATTTTTAAATAAAAATTATTCTCGATAACAAAAATGTTACTAAACATATCTATAATATCCCATAAATTCATTTTTCCTTTAATTTTCTCAATTTTTTGCCTTTCTTTTTGTAGATCAACTTTTTGCCTTTGCTTTTCATAAAATATAGAATAATGTATTTGTTTTTTACGAATATCACCTTATTTGCATTGATTTGGCATCTAATGTTCAAGGTGCAATTTGGCCCTTAAATTTGTTAATAGTAAGAATCCTTAGTCCAAGGCGATCAACTAAATTCATATAGAAATTTTAAAAATTATCGATCATGAGACTTTAGTTTGAAGTAAAAATTCCTATCAAAGACTAGCCATTAGCCGTATGATCTAGGGAATCGAGGCTCATCATCATAGTCAATGGGAACTTGACCCGAATTCATAATAACAACATTTTACCTCATACCATATTTATTTACATACATAGAAATCTAACAATCACTTAGAACATTCTCAATTATGGTTTTCTCCTTATGAATATTTTACAAGTAAACTCTGTAACACAATGACGACAAAGCATCTCGAGTACACATCAAACTAATGCCCATTCTTCTAAGTACCATTCACGCAGTCAACTGACATACATCATCACATATAAAAATATTCATTATCAAACTCATAGCAATATAATATATAAATTCAAATTTGTCCCGTACTTGATAAAATTTTCTAATCCCAAACACATCCTGTCATTCGGGACTCAATATAAAGCCTCTACATTTTAGGAGGATCCAAGGATCAATTGAACCGACCTACTGACATCCCCACACACGAAGATGAATCGATAATCGGGGCAAATAAGCACCGGCAATACATGAAATTGGTTTTTTTCCAAAGCTCAATTCCAAAATACAAAAATCATTATAAAATCCCCATTTCTTAAAATTTCATTTGAAAGTTTATTTCAAATTAAAATGAATTAACTAAGAAATACTTTCAATGCTTACCACATGTTGGTAAATACACGTACTACTTAGGGAAAATGACACAAATAGTCATGAAGTTTGGCTTAATGTGTAATTTGGTTTCTAAACTTTTAATTTGTTTAATTTAATCTCAAAACTTTAATCCAATGTGCAATGTAATAAATTGTTAATTTATTCAATATAATCTCTGAATTTTTAGTACATGTTCAATATAATCTTTGAACTGTATGAAAATGTTTAATGTAATCCATAATATTGAATTAATGAAAATAGACTACATTGAGTATTTTCATACAATTCAATGATATATTAAATATGTACCAAAAGTTGAAGGATTGCGTTGAATAAATTAAAAGTTTAAATACCACATTTAAAGATCAAATCGAATGAATTAAAAATTCAAGAATCAAATTTTACATTAGGCAAACATTCAATGATTGTTGTGTTATTATCCCTACTATATAATGAAAGAAAGACTTCGTATATGATTAGGGAAAAAATGTAACTTTAGTACTAATCCTTCCTTGCACATAATCAAATATTGAGATGGGGATAGATGAATTTCCCAAATTAATAGCCTTTTAAAATTTCAATTGCATGTGAAAATCCCATGTTTACCTTGGATTTAGGGTCCAGTTGACCTAATATTTGGAAAGCGACATTAATTAATATAGTTTTTCACACGACGTAGTAGAACTTCTGACCTTTCTAGCTTTCACGGATGCACGCAAACGGTAATGCGCACCTAATCTGACAACGCATCACCAGTGAGACAACGGGTTTAATGTGGCTATGCGAAAGGAGGATCTACTTCATTTATATGGGATTGAAAATTAAGTTACTTTTGACTTTTTATTAAGAATGGAAAAAAAAAGACTTTAAAAATTTCAATGTTTCTGTTTTATTTGACTGAAATTATGCCTACTTACATTTTAGCATATGAGATATTTAGTATTTTATAAAGAATTAGATGTTAGCAAGTGAAGAGTCGAGCTTAGAAATTTTTAAAACTGAAAAGTCAAAAAATCATGGCAACAGACTTTGATTGAGCTCATCATTTTTGTCTCTTAATTTCCTTGTATTTTCCATTTAAATGGGATGGTTCAGTTTTTACTCCCAATCTCGTATGCGACGAGTATTTAAAAATTACATGGTAGGTCGTGACCCAATAATTGACAATTTGTTTTCATTAAATTAGCCTATGTGGATTGTCGAACACAAAGGGGGCCGACCACAGTCCTCTTCTTCCCTTAAATTTCAAAGCCAACAATAAAGTCGATGCTTTCACATTTTCAAAAGGGTGAATAGAGCTGTCATAGATTGTAGATAGTAGCCTTGATGATCCGTCAAGGAATAGCAATTTACTATAGTTTTAATTCCAATACTGAAAATAGAGTAGTGTAAAAGCTTGTCTTAGTGAGTAATTTCAATTTAGTCGCCAACAATGAGTAGGAGATCATCGTAGATCATAGCCCGCTGGCACTTAATTAAGTCTTGACAATTTTGTATTGGTAATTACGATATATAAGATGTGATGTTACGTCACCATCCTAGAGAAATAATTCCTCAAGATCGGAACTCACCCGACAAGAAGCTTCACTACTTTAGGATTGTTATAGTGAGGGCTGCTGTTCTCCAAGACCATAGAAGCTCCCCTTAATTCTTTTATCCATTGTGCTAAGCCCAATTATATATCAGGAATCTATCCATACAACCCTATACTTATGAGTATTTAGAGCAATCCCTCGTATATTTCTACTACCATGGATCAATAAAACCTCTATAGGCAAAAAGCCGGACTTAATCGGTTCATGGTACTCGCTGGGCATTTTATAGACATTCAGATAGTCGGGTCTTTTTCGTCACAGTATCTCATAAATTACATAAAAGAGAAAAATGAAAAGACGTACGTTTTCAAAAGTTGCTATCGAGTGGCATCTATTATTATTCCACACAAAAAGCCAAACCACCACCCACCCTTTTAATCCGATCCCACAACCTTTTCTCTTCTTCTAGCAACCACATTACACACCACCACCACCATTCACTCCCTTTCTAGATCTGCAAATTCCTCCCCTCGCAGCCATGGACGATCTCTTCACCCATTTCACCTTCCTCTCCGACCTGTCCCTCCGCGACAAGTCCTTCGACCCGGCCACGATCGAGGACCTCATGAGGCTCTTCGAGATCGAGGCCTACAAGTCGTGGGCGGCCGCGGAGCTCGACTTCCGGGCCGAGGCCGAGGCCGCCGAGGCAGAGGCGGACCGGGCCGAGGCCTACCTCGACTCGGTCATGGAGGACGCGATGGAGGAGTTCCGGCGGTTCGAGGAGGAGATGGACCGGATGGCGAAGGAGGAGATGGAGGGCTTGGTGGAGACGGCGGAGAAGGCCAGGCGGATGGGGAACTTGATGGAGAAGGCGGCGACGGTGGCCTCCAAGAAGTACATTGAGGCGGCTGTCAACTCGGCCACTGCTTCCATGAAGTCTGCTTGGAAGGGGCTATCATCTCACAAGGTTCATCCTTCTTGAGATGGCTACAGAGAGAGAGATCTTGTTGTGCTGGGTTTGTGGTGGTGGATGATTCAATGTCCATGGTGGGTCTGCTTCTTCTGGTGTCAAATTGTACTTTTTTACCACTTTGCTTAGGCCTTAAAGGCCAAGTTGAAATAACATATGGATCAATTGCTGGTATCTTCCCAGTTAATTTGCATCTTCACTAATGTTGAAGAAGATAGGTTATGCTTGGGGGAGATTTGTGAAGGCCTTTTGGGAAAGTTGAATTTGGAGAATAAATTATTGTGGCGGCGCTTCTTTGGATCTTCGGGTATCCGATCCTTGGAATGGATGACCATTGGGTCATAAAAGGACAAACCAGTGAAAGCTTATTTGTCTAAACTTTTGACGATGCACTATAACATGTATTGTCAAGTTTGCAAATTATAATGTTTCACAACATGACAAAAATACAATATAGTATCCAATCCTTCGAGTCGATAACGGACATCTCAGGTTGGTCCATAAGGATTATCTACGACGAAATTCAAGTTTCGACATGATGCAAAGTCAAAATATTCGTCTCAATGATAGAAGAGGTGATCAATGGGCAAGCTTCGGCCGGATTGGGTCCACAGGTTGGGCTTAATGCGTTGTCCAAGCCCGCCCATCACATGAAATTCAAATAGAAGTTTTTGGCCGGCCCGAACTAAAGATGGACGGATCAAGCTTTCGGGTATAAGAGCACGACCATTTCCGTCCCAACCACATTCATTTCATGATTTCTGACATGAAAATCAACTTAAGAACACAAGAAGGGCAAAGTAATAGCTGCTTCTGGATCTAAAAGAATCAAACAAGATTTGAACAAATAGAATCCACGCGTAATTTTGTGCAAGTTGTGATACCGTTTTTGTTGTGTAAATGTTGGACATTTCGTGATGACTAGATTTGATGAAAGTTTGAAATTCATAACCGAGAAGATGATCAGTTTAGGTTAAGATTTTTTTCTTCTCCCATTGAATAACAATTACCAACGGAATAGAATTTAACCTACAAACTATTTGTAGAACCCAAAAGCTTGATTTCATTAAAAAAAAAAGAGTATCTTTTAAAAGCTTAATCCGGTCTGATTCCCCCTTGGAAATTAGATCGTCTAGACACCAGTTTCACTTTTAGGAACTGGGAATCAGATCGATACTCTCGAGAACCGGACTGACACTCTCGGAAACTAGACCCAACCGATCAGTTCAAGTGATTCCCGATTCAGATGGTTCGTTTTGCACACCTTTAACATAAACTCTATATAGATTTGAAACCCTAGACCAGTACGTGTCTATCACATCTAAGAGATTAGATTAATGAAAAAAAAAACCCACGCATACACATGCAATTTCGAGTTTTTTAGTAGTGAATCGTGAAAAGGGGTTGGCAATACTTTTCATTTGTGCATTTATGGTGACAAAAATGAATTCATTTAGCGTGAATTTGTGAGATTCTTCCCATTTCAATCTTAGGCTCGCATTATTATCTTTTCAAATAGCCCTGCTGGATTGAGAAGGATATGGAGTGGGGCTTTGAATGATTTTGCCATTATCTGAACCTAGCAGCTTGAACTTGCCTAGTGTCTCTGTTTTTTTTTTTTTTTTTTTAAATCTTTGTAGATATGAATCATGATAATAACCAAGAAATTTGTAGCATTTCGATAGGGGAGATGAAACGACATGACATATATGACTATGGTATACCCTAGCTATAAAAGGCACTATCATAAGCATGTATTAAAGGATCACACATTTGTTATAAACCGATATTGTTTAGATTATCTTAACAGCTTCATTAGCAGTTTGGCTTTAACTTATTTGAAACGACATACGTTTGCTTAACTATGTGAGTTGAAACACAAAATGGGTTTCTTAGCTTGGTTAATGATGCCCCTAAATATTAGGTTTATTATGTGGTCCCTTTATTGTTTTACGAAATTGAACGATATCAAACAATGTTCTTTTTTTTCAAAGTTGTGAACTACATAGATGTGGCTTTTCTTACTAAGAGATAAGTTCATTAAAAATCCTACAATTTATCACGAAAGTGCAATTGAGTCCTAAAATCTATAAAGTGCAATCAAATACTAAAAGATGTCAAATGGTTTAGTCTAGCCCTTTTATTATTTGCACTTTTTGAAAAATTTTGAACTCAATTTCACTTTCATGATAAATTTTAGGGCTTCTAGTTTATTTATCCATCTTATTAATCAGAGGGTTGTGTGTTTAAATATTGTTACTGTGTAAAAGGCAGTTCTATGAAAGATTTTGTCTTGAGAAAGAGGGACCATGTCTAGTGCACGTGCAAACTCTATGTCACCACATTGCTATTTCCTCAGTTAATTTAATGCTAGTTTTGATGTCTTCTAGAGAGTGAAAACATGATGGGGGCTAATGAGATGATGTTACTTCTATATGCTTACAACTTCTGTTACAGATCTAGATTGCACTTCTCACGTGCTTTGGACATGGCCCAACGACGCAGGGGCGAAATTGTCATTTTCTTTACAATTAATATGCAAATTTGGAAATTGGTCGGACTTCAAAGTTTTCTTTTTCGATTTATTTTTATTGGATTTTGGAGATATTGATGTTTCTTCATGGGCCCTATTTTAGGACATATTTTTCATTCACACTAATGTGAATATATGAAGAAACCTGATCTTATTATTGTAATTCACCAAACACGGCGGAAGATAGGGTAGAATTTTTCTAAATTTCATGTGCCGTCTTAATCGAACCACCGGTTCAAAGGGCGACGATTGATCCGGTTCAGAAGCGGACCGGTTCGATCAAAGGATTTCAGTACCCCGTCCCTGGATTCTTGCAGGGTTCAGCCTGACCTCCAAAGAAGCCCCAAAACTCTCTCTCTCTCTCTCTCTCTCTCTCTCTCTTTCTGCATTGCATGCTCCGATTCTTTGGAGGTCAATCCGCTCCTCTTGCAGCTCTTCTCTCTCTCTCTCTTTCTCTCTCTGGGATTCTACATGAGAGGATCGCCGTCGCTCGATCTTTCTCGTTCTTCCGTCCGGTAATTTGCTGGGTCGAATTCGGTACCATCTCTTGCAATCGCGCGCAGTAACCTCGATGGCTGTGTTTGTACGATGATCGTGTTTGTCGTTCCGCTTCATTGGACTTTGATTTCGCTGTTTCTGGATTGATCTGGGTTTGTACGAATTGTGTAGGTTGATTGTCTAATTCGTTAAAGTTTCCCCTTTTTTGGGAGTGCAGTGATGTGCATGAATTGGGTAGGGTTGGTTTTGAGGGGCGATACTGATTTAGATGCTGGATGGAGCTGTTTGAGCTTTTGTTTGATTTTCTGCGAGCCGAGTGATATCTGGAAGAGAATGATTGTGTTGATTTGTTTTGCCTCTGTTGTTTGCTACGTGGTTTTGTATGGTTGGAGCCGAATTAGCTCCTTCCATGCCCTAATTCATGCACAAAATGATGTTTTAACATTGATTTTCGAGTGCCATCAAAATCTTTCTGATGGTTTTTGTTGGCCACTAGTTAAAAACAGAAAGGTTTTTGAGTCACCTGCACTTTTGTGGTTGCTGCTGATGAATTTCTTTGGTATGTGGGCAAGTAGGCCGGAACCTGTATCTTTGTCTTGTGGATTCACATCTCAATGAAGCAAACTGTTCACCTACTGAATTGAAGTATATTGACATTTGTTGTCTTTGATAAGTAAATTTCAAATGCTTTGACATTGCAGGAGAGAGCCGTTTCTTTATTGAGCTTTAATAAAGGAAATTGCATATTAAGTTGATTTATTGTGAGGCTAAGATTGGTGGAGATGCCTCGCGATATATCAAGGTCTCGTTCACCTTCATATAGACGAAGGCGTTCACCTTCTCCTTTGGGGCATAGGTATAGCCGCAGGAGCCGAAGAGACAGAAGCCGCTCTCCCTATTCATCTTATTCCTATAGCAGGTGATCCCGTTTATATCTTGGCGTAATTTATTTTTAACAGTTGTATGACAGCGGCTTTCGTGTAACTCTTGCTGAAATGAAATGCGAAGACGTCCATTTGGCCTGCGCGAGGCGCATCCTTCCTATATGGATGTTGCTGTTTCACCCATATTTCTGCTGAATGTGGTTTAGCTCCGAATGTGAAGGATGCTTGATGCTACGAGATGTTAAAGTAGATGTTATATGAGTATCGTTTTATTATCAGATGTAAGCTGAGGCATTGCACTATGATAAATTTGATGCGAATTGTCGGGTAACAGTCGTTACATGACTCGATGTTCTGGTGAAAACATGAAAAAGGTTTGATATGAAGATGCACTTCTTAGAAATTTTTGGCATGTAACTGACTGCATGAGTGAGTGTATGCCACTTGATTGTGCAATTTGGCGGGCATAGTTTTTGAGCAGATGCAAACTTGATGTTCAAGTTTTGCTTGATTATTAAATTTTGGCTGCTGGGGTTTAAGTTGCGACTTCTCTCTGTATGGGCTTCGAAACTCTACCTGGTCTGTACCTACTTCCCGATGACCAAGCTGAGGCTTTAAAGAGTACAAAAGAATTTGGTGAATATTCATGATCTGGCTGGTGCGTATTTGGTTTTGGGAGCTTCTACACTGAAAATCAACGGGAAGCTTAGATAGACACCAGGGCTTCAATAGACAGCGTAATGAAAACAAGATGAGGCATAGCATTCCTCATCATATTAAGGAAATTCAATTTGTTGCTATCTTGTGGGAGGTCAGCAGGTTATGAATGCTGGTCAGTGTGCTTTTGTTGCTCGATTCTGACTTTAGCTTCATGTGATAAAAGATGGAGCTTCTTAACAGTATCTGAGGTAACTGTAAACGTTTCCTGCTTATTGTCTCTTGGTGCTGACTTGATATGCATGAGAATCTGTAATGTGTAATCTTGTAATACCTGCTGAATAGTTTCTATTGCAATATACAGAAGGAAAAGTCGTTCTATATCTCCACGGCGACGCAAGAGTCGTTCTCCAAAAGTGAGGCATCACAAAAGCCGCTCCCCCACCCCAAAGCGCTATAGAAGGCAAAAGAGTAGAAGTCCCTCATTGGCTCCTACTCATAGCTCTTCTAGTCCAAGCCTTGGGTCTGTGGAGCGCAAAAGTGCCAATGAGAAATTGAGAAAGGAAGAAGAAGAGAGGAAAAGGTAGACCTGAGTCAAGTTATGTTCTCTGCCGTGTTCTAATTCTGATTTTTCCCTTCCATTTCTTTCTTTTCATTTTGCTGGGCATTTTTCCCTTTTGATCTTTTTATCCAACTGGATGAGAGTTGGATTTTTTTTTCCTTTTCAAAGGGGGGGTTGGAGTAGTTCAATTGAAGGGCCTGTTTTTTAGAATATGCTCTTTCTTGGGTTGGCTTTATATATCATTTCCTAATCATACAGTAAGGGAAGAATGGCTTGGATTTGTTATTTTCTATTTCATTCATATATGAGCTGTGTTTAGAATAAGTGTTTTTTAATTTTATTGGGAATTTGTTATGGTTATTTCTCATTGATAGATCTGTTTTTTCTTAATCTTTAGTAAGGGAATTGTTTGATGATTTAATTTTATGGAAGATTTGTCTGTGAAGAACTAGAAGCACAACAACTAGAGGTATTTGCGTTTATACATTGCTAAGAAAGTATCTCGAGTTTAATTTTCATTGGAATGCTGTTGAGTGTCAGCTCATCCAATTTTGAGTAATTTTACATAGCATATTCTTGAGTTGGCGTTGATCATCCCTTGGTTCATTGTCACTTTTCAGCATTCAAATTCGAGAGACAGTGCATTCTAATGTATTATTATTGCGAGAAGACATTCTTTATGGGGACAAAACATCATGTACATTAAGGAATAACCAAAATTTTCTCTCTCCTGAATTAGTTATGTAGCAGTACTATGACCAGGCCTTAGGGCATGACTTCTTCCAAAAGAAAGGAGTTGAAAGCATGATCAACGCATTGAATATGAGTTGGTGACAATTATGAGGCTATTTCTTGGGGATTCTATAATTGATATTTGAAGCATTATATGTTTGATATGCATTGTGGACACAGTAATATGAATTTTTGGGATAAATGGTTAGTTCACAAGGCAATATATGCTTGATATGCTCGACACTGTCTCTTGAGCGATTATGTCTATTACTCCTGTTTGTTCCTTGATTAATGATTGATGTATAGGCATCCAAGTTACCTGTTTTCATGTACAAGTGTCAACATACAATGTTAATATATAGGGTATGTACATTGTGGACACATTTCTGACAGGTTAAGCTAATGAGGAAAAACAGCCAGTTCACATGTAATGCATATGGCACTGATGCTTGCTTTAGTGAAGCTCTTAGTTGTGGGGTCCATATTCTTAGGTTATATGGGAGATTTCAGATGGCATTAACATCAATTGTGATCTGGAAATAGAAAATGATGTTCATGCACTAGTTTTACGCTATTTACAATCATCAAATCATCCAGTCCAATAAAGATAGTAGGGGTTTGTTAATCAGAAAAGGAATAAGGCACAGCTGCTTGATTGTTAAATTGCTGTCAGGATCTTGAGTATTTTGTCCTTGTCACTCTATCCATCATGTTTCCTGGATTTACTGTCTGTTTAAATTGGCATGGATTGTGTGCATATGATTGTTAAACAAAGTTTCATCCAATTGTTCTACTTTGTGGTAGTCGTCCTATTATTTGAGCAGCAGTTTGCCCTCTAATCCGTTTAGCATTAGATTAATTATTGAGTTGATGATTTGACAAGATCTTGATTTGGATGTCTTACTGTGTTTTCATACTGATTTAATGAGATGACTAAGTGATCTCATTACATTTATCTTACTAAAGCAATCTAGCTGTCATAACATTGTTCTCCATTGTTGTGCTTATCGAGCATTGGATGCTCAATGGGAGCGAAAAACAAATAGCAAAAGCATAGACTGAGAACGGAGTATATGAACATTTGTCACATACTCTTTGCTTCATCGGGATTGTAGATGGTTTCTAATTCAGTCATCTTGCATGTCATGTTTCTGCTGTGTTGCAATGGAGCTTAGGATTTTCCCTAACAGTTCTTTTCACTATGAAGTTATGAATTCTTGCCATCTATGTATTGGTGCCTTTGGTGGCAAAGCAGAAGAATGTGTCAATGTAGGACTCCACAGATCTTTCCTCTAAAATGTATTTTAGTGCAGGTTCTGAAGAATTTCACTGAGTAGGATTAAAACTGCAGCATGTTACTTGACATTCTTCTTTACAGGCTTTTCTGGAGGAAGATACTGCTATTAAGTCAAGTTCTTAGTATTTGATGGGTGCTTCGTTTATCTACTGTTCCAGTTTTGAATCTCATTTATTTGGATCTGGAATCAATTAGAGGTATGCTTTAAAACATAAGCATGTCTTGTTGTGCCTTTGCCATCATAAAGGTTAGCTTGCACTTATATTGCAGATTGTAAATAGTTGAGTTAATGAAATGGGGAAGGAAGTGTCAAATGTTGGAAAACCAATTTGGTTATCTTTTCCTCGTTTGAGCTTTTTGTCACATCATTCTGCTCTTGGTGGGTGTTCATTTTTCCTGGTTGACTTTTCTCTTTCTTTATAGGCGTCAGCGTGAAGCGGAATTGAAATTAATCGAAGAGGAAACTACTAAGAGGGTAGAGGAAGCTATCCAGAAGAGAGTGGAAGAGAGCTTGAATTCTGCTGAGATCCAACTAGAGGTACAAAGAAGGTTGGAGGAAGGCCGGAGAAGGCTTTATGATGAAGTTGCAGCACAGCTTGAGAAAGAAAAGGAAATGGCCCTTATTCAGGCGAGACAAAAGGAGGTAGAGTTCACTGGACTTGTCTTTTGTATATCACCGAGCCTATCTCTAATATATTTTAAGGATGAATTACTGCCATCACCTAGTCAAAATGTACAAATAACTTGCAGTGTCTAAGCAGAAGATATCATGACTCATCAGATTTGTATCTGTTTTACTAGCTGTGTTGTTCTTGCAGTTATGTCCACTCTTATGGTTTTTAGAATTTCTTCCTCTGACAGACGACATTTTCAAGATATGCTAACATGATCTCCTGAAACCTCTGCTAGATTTTGAGCCAAATTTGTAGTTATTGCATAAATAGCAAAGGAACTGTGGCCGGAAGGATAATTTGGAAATCCAAGCTGTCCTGCTTCATTTCCTTTGGAGAGCGCAGTCTGAGAGTAACTGTGTTGATCTTATTATCCTATTGCTTTTCTTGGAGCTTAAACAATCTCCTGGCTGCAGGAGCAAGCACAAAGAGAGAAAGAGGAACTAGAAAGGATGCTGGAGCAGAGCAGGAGAAGAGTAGAAGAAGCTCAGAGAAAGGAAGCTTTAGAGCAGCAGAAGAGGGAAGAGGAACGGTATTTGGAGCTGGAGAAGCTCCAGAGGCAGAAAGAGGAGGCTTTGCGGACGAAGAAACAGGAAGAGGAGGAGCAACGGCTTAATCAGATGAAAGTGTTGGGCAAGAACAAATTGCGGCCCAAGTTGTCTTTTGCTCTTGGCTCAAAATGAGGTGGTTGGAGGTAGTTTGTTCCATATGTGCAATTGGCTTCTTTTTTTTCGCATCTTAGCGTCTGGATTATGGGGAAATACATGGATAGACACAATTGTAGTGTTATCAGTTCTTCTCTGATGACCCACTTGTATGATTCTTTTTCCCCTTTATATTATGGAAGTGTGGTCTTTAGGTAGTTGCGGTTGCTGATCACCCAACAAATGAAAGAGCCATGAGATTTTGCTTCTTGTTCATCTGCCTTCATCTTCCTGTCGTTTGATGAATGGGCAACTTTAAGGATGTTAGGGCAGAGCGATAGGCAAAATTGGGGCAAATTTCAATCCGTCATTGAAATAAGTTATGAAAATCCCAGACTAATTGCCTGTGATTGGAAAAATCTCAATGTCTGATGGCAATATGAGATCGGGCATTTACAGTGTTATCATTATCAACTTAGTATCAAATTTACTGATGCGTGGGATTTTATCAATAGCTATGAAAATGTAAACGATTTTTTCAATAGCTATAAAAATGTTAACGAATTTTTCGATATTGCAGCGGTGATTGCCATAAAAGAGATTCTTAATAAGAACACTATAAACGGAGTTTGTTATGTTGAACTCATTCTTCTAAAGAAGGGAAATGCTACCGAGGCAATTTGATTAGAACCAAAACATCGTGTTCTAACTTTCACATTTGTTGTACATGTTGAAAGTGAAATGTTAATTCATGAACGATTTGTGTGATATTGCTTCCATTCATTTTGATGATGAACTTCATATTGAGTAAGGAAATTTAGAGCTTATGAGGCATTTTCGACCCTTATCAATCAGTTAGGACATGAGTCAGAATTTTAGTGAAATTATTAAGCTAATTCCAAGAGATTAACAATGGGTGCGATGAAAGTAGTATTTGTCATGCCATCAATTTTCTCTTTTTAAGGTCAATGTCACATACATTTTCTTCCTATGTGGTATGCTTTTGCCAGACCTCTTTGTCAAGCACCTTTTTCAGTTTACAGTTGCTTCAGTTCAGACCAGAACTTTTCTTTACATTTGGTTTTGACTATGGTAGATTTCATATTGGATATGTGCGGTGGCTTTAACTGAAAACTGACTGACAAAGTGTAAACTTTATAGTCAATCGGTTCAAGCTCAATCTAGATATGTTTCTCATCATGATTAGATGATCCTGAATAAGACTCTCTACCCAAATTGTCAAGAAAATCAGCTTGCTGAAAAGGACGGCTCAGTTATTCAGAGCCTCCTGTAAGCTACCAACTTTTCATGCATCAAGCATTTTCTCCACTAGCGTTGAGACAATTTTGGGTTCATGAATCTGAATGTAGGAGTGTCTTATAAGATTTCAAAAGAAACTGCTTTCGAATGATGAACAACTCAATGCTCAAGAGATAGACATTGTAAAGGTTAAGTGCACAATACAGATTCGAGTGATCTCCAACTCACGTCAGTTACAAAATAATCTTACATATGATCATTCATTTGAGTATCAATTCACAGTTTTTCTGAATTATGAAAGTAAAAATATGTATCATTAGTTGGTTTACCGATTTAAAGTGTGCTTTCTTGTCAGATAAAACTAGGAATCATTGAGGTTCCACTTATGCATGACTACTGAAGTTTTTGATGGCTGAAAACTCAAGTGGGGACGTACATGGAAGCGTAGAGAAATTCCAGATTAAGAAGGAGCTCTTTCATGTCAGTCGGTGGGCAGGCCAAGGTGGCAGATCAGATGACAACCTTCACTTCACGTTGCAGTGCTGGTACTAAAGGAATACATCTTCAAGTTTTTATTTGATTGAATGATCCAAGCACAGATCCTGAGCCCACTCGTACCGTGTCCCCTGAATTACTTGCTCTGTGCATTTCAATCTGTTTCGTAGATTAGGACACAAGCACAAATGCTCGGGAACTCGGACCACTTGCATGACCCGTGAAACCATTGAACTTAACCTTTTGATGTGTCTAGGTGGCCCGAGAAAAAGCAAATAGCGTGCACAACTACTTAAATAAGAACGGGCCCCTCTAATTTCTAAACTTGAAATCCACTGGAGGGTTGAGTGCATTAATTGAATTACTTACAATTTCATTTGTTGGAGGTATTAATCTCCGATGGCTAATTTATAAGACCATGCATCATTTGCATTAAAATAAAATGCATGAGCAATATACTTATTTTGGGTTAATCACTCAATCAGTCTTACATTTCAATTTTGTCAATAAATTTCTAAATTTTTGTACAAAATTCTTTTATAATTCTTTCAATTAATAATCAAAATTACTAACGTAGCATTCAATCGTAGCGGTCGCTATTAAAATAGAATTAGTTCCAAGGGTTAAGCACATGTCAAAACTGGCGGCTACCCCTATGATTGATTGGCCAATTGGTAGGGCATAAAGAGTCAGCAGTAAAAGTGGATTCCTTTGCAACTTCCAAAAGTAGTGAATCTCTGCGTCGTGCTCACATAACGCTGCGCTCAGCATAACTACACTACGGTAATTTTTTTTTGGACTTGCTTTCATAAGAAGTACGTCTCGCTTCCATCATAATATCAAGTGATCGGAGTATGATCCAAGATGATGAATTTTAAGAAATTTCTGAATTTTGATGTGAGAGGTATCCTGCAAGTATTACCAGTCACTCCAGCATATATAGAATATAATTCACTTGAGAGTGATGCGGTGAAAGAGTCATGAAGAAATAATTTCATTATACCAAAATTCTTTAACTGTGATTACGAGAAAGCATAAAGATTTGGCATGCTATTAGGCTGTGAATGTCTAGATCGATCAAAGTGCATAGTCTCGTGGGCTTAATTTCGTGAAACTCGAATTGTTTATTATCCTACAATCAAAATCATTGCCTAAATATGATCGATACATTGGAGTTTAATCCTATAATGACTGAATTAGGCTGTTCCTATATATGCCAAGCACATAAGCACCAACACTCTCTTAGATAGGGGTGTCAAGAATCGAACTGAAATTGAAAACCGAACCAAACTTTTGTGCGTTTTTGGTTTGGTTCGGTTAATCGAAAAAGAACCGTTAACTTTTCGTTTTGGTTCGATTTTTATTTGGTTCGGTTAACTTAACCAAACCGGAATTTTTAATTAAAAGTAAACAATCTCTCTTATCCTAAAGGTCTTAATTTATTATCTGGTAGTCAATTTAGATTTAATTTTTTAATTGGACAATTTAATTCTAAATTTTTTGATAATTTGTCAATATAGTTATTTGACCAAAAATTATTGACACGAATGTAACCCATCCTATGTAGCGTTCTTGTCAAAATCGGCCATGATTTTTCTACAATTTTTTTAAACAAAGGTTTTTCTTTTTTTCTTTTTTTCTTTTTGTTATCCTTTTTTCTCCATTTGCCATCATTAAGGCCCTGGACCAATGGAGTGAAATAGGGGAAAAAAGAAAAGAAAGAGAAGAAAGAAAAAGAAAAATAAAAATAAAAAACATTATAAAAAATTATAAAAATCATCTATATGAACATCAACCATATCAAGTAGAATGGGTTGTCTTCACAGCAATTCTTGGTCAAGTTTTATATGGAGGACTACATTGACAAATTATCAAATGATTTAAGATTAAATCAACTAAATTAAAAAGTTTAAAATCAAATTAGCTGTCATACAATTATTTTATAAAATTTTGAATAATTATCTTTATCATCTTGTGATGGGACATATAACAAAAGAGCATTTACAACTTACAAAAGTGGGAAAACAATATATAAATTTATCTCTTTCTTATCCAATGCATGCATCATCATTAATCGGATGATAATGCGCTTGACTCTAGGTTACATCTATCCACCCCAACATGAATGGTCTGTATGTGAACATGAGCCACCAACCAAAGTCATTCTTTATTTAAGTCCGATCACTGGAGTGGGGGATTCGTTCCTGCCTAACAAGACAGCTCTTGCTTTATGTGCCAAATGTCACAGACAAGAACTTCAATTACTTTTTAGGTATCTTATTTCGTAAAAACTGGATGATTTGAAGAACATTTTCTTAAAAATGATCATTTATATCATTTTTAAAAATGAACGAACGAAAATAAATTTCATTGTTTATAAAAATTATTACACATAAATTACTGTCAATGAAATATTTTTCATTGGCTAGTTATATCAAGTAATGAATGGTTATTTAAAAAAAATTAAATTATTTATTATTCGTGAAACAAACAATGTCTTGCAAAAATATCTAATATGAATGTGAAGAAGTGAATGATTGATTGCTCTGTTTGGTAGGCTATGTTGATTTGCATGCGCCAAGCTTAGTGGTGCTAGGACTCAATCTCTGTTTAATGATGGTGCAAAGAACATTTTCTGAAAAGTGATCATTTATATCACTTTTAAAAATGAACAAACGAAAATAAATTTCATTGTCTATAAAATAATTAAACATAAATTATTGTCAATGAAATATTTTTCATTGGCTAGTTATATCAAGTAATGGATGATTACTTTTAAAAAAAAAAATTATTTATTATTTGCGAAACAAATAACAAAATATCTGACTTGAATTTGAAGAGGTGAATGATTGATTGATTTATCTGTGTTGGTAGCCTATGTCGATTTGCATGCGCCAAGCTTAGTGGTGCTAGGACTCAATCTCATGATTACGTGCGGATGATCTAATGATGATGCAAGTAAAGCACAGTGGCCAAAAGGTTTTGGGAGGATAGTAAATTGTTTAATGGTGGGCAAATTCATAATTGAGAATCCTCACACAGTTTCATATATAATATTCTGCTTTCTATATATTTAAAATTTTTCCAATCATGCACAAGGCTGTGCTTTAGTATTAATACAAGGAAAGGGCAATTATAAGAGAGGAAAAATAAATCTTTGGCCCTTCTTTTTCTTGTTCTCTTGACTCAAGATATGATGAGTACCATTCTTGGTAAACTTCAAATGTCATCTGGGGCTCCATGTTGTTTATGGCTAACGGAAAGTATTACAATAATACAATGTTTGAAAAAAAATTAATTATTTTTCAATGAAGTGATTATATAATAAGGGAAAGAATGGTTGATTATTGAGAACTCCCTCTTTTTTTATCAACCTAATAGGTAAAATAGTCGATGCACGAAAGTACTTTCTTGTCGAGTGTGAAAAAAAATCTCAAGATTAAATGTTCATCACGGTGGACTTGATGAAGTAATCAAAATTCATTAAACAAAGGTTATTATTTGGTGTATAGAGTCGATGCGAGCCTCATGCAGGATAATCATAAGACATCTCAAGAAGGAAAATTGTGATAAATAGGATGTTCACCTAAAAGAGGGAAAAAAAAAACAAAGAAAAAAATGTATAAATTATTGAGATAATTATTCAAAACCCCATTGAACCTTTGGCACCATAGCGCAATAATCCTCGAATTTCAAGCATTTACTAGGGGTGTGCAACCGGACTGGGTTTACCCAGAACCCGGACTGGACCACCCGCAAAACAGGGTTGGGAACCAGTTCCCGGTTAAACCGGTCCGGGTACAGGTTCTAGTTTTTGGGAACCAGTTGAAACCGGTCCGGGAACAGGGTCCAAGCGAAGACCCACCTAGAACCGGACTAGTTTTGAAACCGGTTTTTACCCTATTAAAAAAAAAATTGTCTCTTTATATAATGCTTTTGAATCTCTGTCTTCGAAGAAATGTTAAAAAATGAAAAATTCTCTCTAAATCAAGTTAAGAGAGAATTGTTTTGAAAGAATCGTTAAAAAGAATTGTTTTCATGAATTATTTTTCATTTTTACTGGTCTCACTTTCAACTATTACTATAGTCACAGGACAAATGCTACTAATTATTGTAGCACTAATTTTCAATTCAACTCAAGAAAGATATCCTCTTAATAAGAATTCCGTCGCATACACATAAGTAAGCACATTAGGTCATATTAGAAGTATTTGTGGGAATGACACTAATATTAGATCCATATTTATTACTAATGCTTATGCATTTTTAGGATTTTTACTTTGTCTTATAATGTTAGGAGAATTACGTTGTTGTTTTTTCGCTAATTAATGTAAAATTCGAAGCTGTATAGAATATTGAACGGTTACAAAACAGGTTCCAATGAAAACAGGGTTGACCCTGTTCCCGGACCGGAAAAATAGGGTTGGGTCCAAAACAGGGTCCAATAAAAACATGGTATGATACATGGTCCAAAAAAGAGGAACTGATTATAACATGGTCGGGAACCCCATTGAACCTTTGGCACCATAGCGCAATAATCCTCGAATTTCAAGCATTTACGGGCTTTTTAATTTCTCACTTTTGCAAAATAGCCCCTGAACTTCGAAAAGTTACATATCACTCCCCCTTTAAATATTGATTTTTGCTGTAGTGACCCGCTTTCTATTTTCCATGCTGCCCGAATAGTGGGACTAAGTCAACTGTCTTTAGCAAGACAAACTGTGGCGTCATGGCGTCAAAATTGAGGGGGATTCCAAGCAATTATTTCTGATTGATTTGAGATGCGTTGATTGAGGAGTAAGGGGAGAAGAAGATTCACACCATCTCTCTCCTGTGAGGTTTGTCCTCTTGTCTCTATATATTCATCCCTCCAATCTTCACTTCCTCCACAAGAACCACAAACATTCAAGAACACTCTCTCTGTAATCTAGAGAGAGGGAGAGAGGGAGAGAGAGAGAGAGAGAGAGAGAGTTATGTTGTTGGGGTTTTAGAGAGAGAAGGAGAGAGAGTGTTCTGTTGTTGGGTTTTTGAGCTTTTTCTTTTTGGGTAGTGGTGGGATTTTAATGCCTTTCAGTTGCCCGAGAATTGGTGGAAACCTCCCACAAGTCGTGCTGCGACAGGCAAGATGTGTGGAATTCACGTCCGACCATGTGGCCAGATTCATGTCCTCCTTCTCCCAAAGCCGCAGCCCACGAGTGTACTCGCCCAAGAACAGGTCACACGTGCTTAAGATCGCTTCCCCATCGAATTTCAGCACAAGCCCATCACAACCTTTAATGGAGGACCCCGAAAAGTTGAGTCTTTCCTCCCTGGATGATGAAGCAGGGGGGAAGAAATACTCCGGAGAGCTGGACGTTGCGGTGAGAGCTGTACAGATAGCGTGTTGGATTTGCCAGAAAGTGCAGGACACTTTAGTCTTTAAGACCAACGACGGCGACGGTAGTGGCAGCAATGATAAGCAAGTTCACTCCAAGGATGATAATTCTCCAGTCACTATTGCTGGTAAAAGAAAAGCCAAGTACTACTGTTTACACTTTTCTTTTTGGATTATGTGGGTGTTGGTTGTGAATTCTGTTTGGTTTGTTTTGATGAGTGGTTTTATGGGTTGGTTCTAGTTTGGTTTATGCCATTAATTAAGAGGCTTTATGGATTACTTGCTGGGACATAACTTTACTCTGTGGTACTTGAATTGTACATTCTCATTTGCAAATAATTTTTCCTGGTGAGTAATCTGAGATGGGTACATCTTCCATCACATAGTGCACGTAAATGTTAGTGATAAGAAATGACTGGACAAGAGAGCTCCACTTCCTGGCTGTGAAGAGAAATTGGTGGAATGTTTAGTGCTCAAAGCTGCAATTATCTTGAAGTGAAGTCTTTGTTAAAGAAGGGAACCTTTTCCTGTTGGTGCAATTGCAGTAGAATGTAATTGGCTTACTGATGGAGCTTTCTAAAAACCTGTCAAATCTGAGTCTGGAATAGAGTTCCCATTCTAGACAGGGCAAATAATGGATTCAATTGTTAAAACCCAGCTAAATAACTATTAGCCTAAGGAAACTGAAATGCCAGTTTATACATATAGAGAACCTATCTACTAGCATGCGGGTGAGTCCCTACCTCAGAGGAGGTTCAGTTTTAGTTGTATTTTGAGATCTTATGACTGTCTACTGTTTGTTCTAGTAAGAGCTTTTGCTCAAGAACCTGGTTCCCACAAACTTCTTCGGCAGGGGGTTGACTTCTCTGGCATCAACTGCAGTTTTCACGTTAATCTGCATTTTGATGCAACAAGGCGGACTATAGATTTTTTATTTTCTCTGAAGCGGGTTTAATTAGCTTTCTGATTTACTTATGTTGTGAAGTAACTGTTGGGTTTTCTTTTCTTTTCCCTTGCAATCGCAACATCAGAATTTTACATCCTTGAGTTTGTGTGGTTGAAAGTGCTTTTTTTTTCCCCAGTTATATATACCAAATGTAAGCATGCATGTTAAAACCTCTCTCTTTGACACGTAGATTTCTTTTTTCCCCTCAAGACAGTATCTCCAATCTATCATGTATTAATGCAATCTTGTCTTTTTCCTGCAAAAAGAAAGAAAACCTTAAAGCCTAATGAAGTAGAACCTTAGCTTAGTTCCCTCATCAGCAAATTTAAGCGTTTTGTTCCTTTTCTTTGTCCATTTACTTGAAAAAGTTCTGCAGGATCATATGTGCTGTTTATAATTTGCTCTATCATACTTCTTTATTTATATAACCAATGTGCTGGTTCTTTAATTATAAATTTCTGTCACTAGAATTAGTCATGAGATTCGTTTTGCATGTGAAAATTACATCATGCTACTTTTAGTGTATAATTTTTTTTTTTTTTATTTATCCTATTTATGCTTTGTAAGAAGCAAGTGCTTCCTGATTGTTTAGATCCTAGAGGGAGGCATTTTTTTCATGGCCTTCAACCAATGTTTTCTTTTAACATGTCCAATGAGTTCTTCATGTTCATGCTTTATATGATGCAGTTGCATTCTTCACTTCGTAGTTTAGCTAATGCTCTTGATCTTGCATCTAAACAGACTGGAGCGTGCAAGCTACAATAAGTTGGTTGTTATCTGAGTCTTTCGGAACTAGCAATGTCTCGATTGTCGCTGAAGAGGACGTACATGCTCTCTCCAAGGCTGATGGAGCTGGCCTGTTGAAAGCAGTTGTGGAAACAGTCAATGAAGCCCTATCCGAGGCACCCCGATTCGGCCTTACGCGTCCTCGAGAGAGCCTCGGCCCTAAGGAAGTTCTCGAGGCTATCGGCCGTTGCAACTCTGCTGGCAGGCTAAATAGAAAGTTTTGGGCGCTAGACCCTGTTGATGGTACACTGGGGTTTGTACGTGGTGATCAGTACGCTGTTGCTCTTTCCCTGATAGAAGATGGCAAAGTGGTCCTAGGAGTTCTTGGCTGCCCCAATTACCCAATGAAGAAGGAGTGGCTAAGCTATCACCATCGCTACCATAGGATTATTGCCAAATTGACCCCGCCGGCGTCGGAATCTTGGGACCGGGGCTGCATACTTTATGCCAGGGACGGCAGTGGCGAGGCCTGGATGCAGCCATTGCTCCATAAGAATAAGAGTTTAGAGTGGCCAAACGCTGCAGTGCCTGTTCGTGTTTCTTCCATTGACAACCCTGCATTAGCAACTTTCTGTGAGCCAGTTGAGAAGGCAAATTCCAGTCATTCCTTCACAGCTGGACTAGCTCACAGTGTCGGGCTCAGGTGCGTATTTCTCTTCCTCCTATGATCACGGCTTTGCACTGTGATACGAACCAGAACGGAGTACATTTTAGCTCCACTTAAGCATTAGCAAATCATTCATAAAAGATGTGTAACTTATATCGCGAAATAGATATTACCCGGATGCTGCAAAACAAGAAAATGATTGAGATTATGACTAACCCATCCTGGTCATGAGAACACAGAGCTTACATGCTTGGCAATACCTCTGTTTCTGCAGGAAGCAGCCATTGCGCGTGTACAGCATGGTCAAGTATGCAGCCATAGCTCGTGGAGATGCTGAGATCTTCATGAAGTTCGCGAGAGCGGGTTACAAGGAGAAAATATGGGATCATGCTGCCGGAGTCGTGATAGTACAAGAGGCTGGTGGCGTCGTGACGGATGCAAGGGGACGTCCCCTGGATTTTTCAAAGGGTATCTATTTGGAAGGTCTCGATCGAGGTATAATCGCCTGTTCCGGAGCCAGACTGCACGAAAGGATCATGAAGGCTGTAGATGCTAGTTGGAACTCCTCTTGTCTGTAAAACAAACACTACTTGTATATATAGCAATAAGAGCAGCTTAATGTTACTCTTGAATCTCCAGAGTAATGAAGCAAATTCATTCTGTTTTCCCGAACCGGTTCGAATTCAGGAAAGGATCGGTCTAATTATAGAACGCTATGTCACACTGTGGTACCGCACTTCGGTAACGTCGCATCGTTCGTTCTTCGTTTAATTTCATGTGGAAATTCAAGCATTTCCATTCATGGAGCTCATGAAATCTGTCTCTGTTCTTGAACTTGAAACGCTATCCTTTCAACTGCTGAAGCAGGAAGCTACTGACCAGTCTGGTACTTTTTAGTAATTTTGAATATATCAATAGGTTATGACTTTGATTACAATTAGTAGTTTTTCTAGTAAAAATGAAAAAAAAAAATCTATATGTAAATTATAATTGATAAACTATATCAAGTTTTTAAATTGTAAAGCAAGTACCCCGGTTTTTTTTCAGTTTAAGTAAAAACAAAATATGCTCTTTTGCCTTATTGCAAAAATTTAAAATACTATACAAATTTACTTATAAATGCATGTGCTTCTTACAACTTTCAAGCTTTTCTGATTCTAAAAAAATCAAAGTACTAAAACTAAAAATCAATCCAAAATCCATCATTTTGGTGCGATTTTAAAGTCAATTTAATAATTTTGTAAATCATGGATAAACCTTGAGTAGGTAAGAAATCATAGATTTGATAGTTAGTCAATCGTAATTAAGGCAATTGATTTCAGAGTGAGTTTATTCTCGACCTAGAAATAAAAACCGACCTCGAGGCCCTCCAGTTTTAAAAGATAAAGAAACAAATTCTTGTAACAAAATACAAAATCGCACCGTTTGAATACATAAACCATTCGGTAATGAAGTGTTCGTGCTGAAAATTCTGGTTCAACTTTTTTTTATGGATGCAAAAGTAATTTTCTTTTTTCCTAAAAGTGCTTCAAAACCAATTCAGAACGTTCAATCATCGAGAACCGTTACCAAACAATAAGAAAACCGTCAATGCATTTTCATGCATTTTTTCTCAGTTCGATTCGATTCGGGTTCAGTTTGAATACTAAAAAATAATCACTAATTTTTTCGGTTTAATTCAATTAACCGATTTGAATAAAAAATCTTAATAAAAATTGAATAATCACCTAAAAATCTATCTTCTTTTTCTCATCTTCGTCATTTTGGTTTCAATAAGCAATGCAAAGGTAGGAAAATTGAAAACTCAAATGGAATCAAACTCAGTTTTCGGTTCGATTTGGGTTGGATTTGGTTCAGCTCGGATCACCCATTATCGGTTTGGTACAATTTTCTTGAAAACCAGAATAGAACCGAACCGTTTATACTCCTAGAAGTGGTCTTGATTGGTCGGTTCGTTCCGGTTCGACCCGTTTCCCGGTTGAACCGGACCCCGCGAGATGGATAGACCAGAGGAGAACTCCCACCATTTTCTCAGGGGAAACGAAGTCACTCCTCAGCTTCTTCCACTCCAGACCCAGCTATGGAGATTCCTGCCGCCGCGCTCTTCGTCTCGTCTCCGACCATCCTCCTCTCGTCTCCGACCATCCTCCCCCGCCCGGCGGCGGCGCCGCTCCCTTTTCATCCACTCCCTTGTTCGCCGTCCCCTCCTCCGAGAACAACCGCCAGGTCCTCTCGGGTTCTCTCCGCTTCGGCTCCTGCCCTCGTCGAGCCGAGCCGTGCCAAGCCGGCCCGCCGTCACCTGCCTGACGCTGGCGTCGCCGCCACCGCCCCCCGGAAGCACAGCTCCAAGTCTTATTTGGCCAGGCAGGCCGCTGTTCTTGAAATTCAGCAGTCGCCCGATTTGGACTCCGCTCTCGAAAGGTCCTGACTGAGCGGGAAATGCGATGGCCGCGCTATTTCGACATTGTTGTGAAGTGCTTTGATTGTTTAATTGGCTATGGGGCATGTTTATTTTGAGATCTGGATTAAATTTTGAGAATTTAATTGCACCATTTGAAGCTTTAGGCCTCGATTGTATTCCGTACGTATCCTTATTCGTTCATGCAACGTTTTAGGATGTATACCAAATGGAATTTCACGCCTGATATAGGGAACCGGTCTTTTCACTTGTTGGATTCATCTTCCAAATGTCATAGAACATGAATCTTTTGTATGTTTTGAGGGAAAAAACAAAAAAATTTGATGCATATTGGTGTTGGGTTTGGATTCGGCGATCTTGGAAGATCGGATGAGATCATCTTTTACTAGGTCATACGTTCCCTCTCTACATCTAATAAATTAAGCTTCTTGGCTTCCTGCTTTCGGTGTAATGATATTTCTTTCATCATCTGTACTTCATTCTGTTCTTCCGCCGAATAACAACGTTTTTGTGTCTGTGCAGGTTTGGTGGTCTGCTGAAGGTGCAGGACTTGAATGCAATTTTGAGGTTTTTTGGGAAGCTCAATCGGATGCAAGATATTTCCAAGGTTTTGAAATCTCCAAAGTTGTATTCACTTTGTCTATCGAATTAGCTCAAGTGTCTCCTCTCATTGCATAAAATTTGGTTGTTCTTGAAACCAGACTAGAATTGTCATCAATGAATGAAATTTTGTGCACAAACCAACTTTTCAACTCCTGCTTTGTTCAATTTTAAGGACTCTTTTGTCTTTGTTTAATCTTTGATGGGGTCATAACTCTCTTTTTTTTCCTAATCTTGTAGCACACGCACTTTGACTTTGTTTTTAATCTTAAGCATCTGAAGCTTCCATAATACAGAAATATAGACATGTGGATTCACATGTCTTCGTAGGTTTTTTTTTGGTTGAAAGTCTTCTTAGGTTTTCAAAAATTGAATGTATTATAGATTTTAGGGGGATGTAAACAAGTTGCTTTTTGCTTCTCATAAGTCATAACAAACAAACCCCAGGACTTATCCTCGTAAGTGGGATCAGTAACTATTCCATGCTCTCAATTTTGAATCAATTTTGTAAGGTCTAAGTTCACCAAATCTTTTCTTTTTGTCTCTTTCCACATCTTTGTCATTATGGATCAAGTATGAGTACTTGCTGGTGATTGGAGAAAAATGCGTCCTAGCAGCTCTAATAGTAATGGATCATAGGACTAATCTAAGAAGCTGTGACAACGTATAAGAAATTTGATTCTGCCAAACAGTTCAAATGGATTTTTGGCATTGGTTTTAGCTTCACCCTCATAATTGGAAGCTTAAGATCTATTCATTTCCACCTACCTGTTCGCCTGCCTCATTCCTCTGTCTCTTGCTCGCCTTCTGTTTGGCAGGCTAAATTGTGCCCAGAAATGGGTCTTATTGCTTAGTAGACAGTTTATCAATTTCTTTTCATTCCTTTGGATTACTTAATGAAGAGCTGGTATTGATTTTCTGTTGAAATTGTTGCAGCTCTGTCAGTATATGCAGAAACATGAGAAGATTAGTGCTGCCAGTTATAGCAGTTATATAAAGTTCACAGGGACAAGCCACAACCCTTTGAATGCACTGGAAATCTATAACAGTATTCCGGATGCCTCAATGAGAATCAATGTCTTTATATGTAATGCTGTTCTTAGTTGCCTTGTCAGAAATGGTAAGTTTGGCATTGGCATGAAATGTTTTCAACAAATGAAGCAGGAGGGGCTGAAACCAGATATTATTACATATAGTACGGTGCGCAACTCTAACCTCATCTTGGTTAACTTTC
Source organism: Corymbia citriodora subsp. variegata (assembly GCA_014858505.1). Classification (NCBI taxonomy): domain Eukaryota; kingdom Viridiplantae; phylum Streptophyta; class Magnoliopsida; order Myrtales; family Myrtaceae; genus Corymbia; species Corymbia citriodora. Next base: position 4,267,379 of record CM026416.1, read on the forward strand.
TTTAATCATTCAAATTAACTTGTGGGAAATGGATTTGTGACCAATAGAAAAGCTAAATTTTATGTAACATCTATTGTTATATTATATTGGACTTTTGATACGTGAACTTCAGAAATTTGTGTGAAGATATACTATATACATTGTAGGCCTATTCTCAACAGCTTAAGCTTTTGGGAAAAATGAATATTTAATATGGTAGAGCACAGATCGGGTGTCCCTAAACAAAATACTCCCTTTTATTATTTTCTATGTTTTTTGGTCTCCTTTCATGCTCTAATGTTCCGGTCTGTGATTGTCTTTAGTTGGTTTTACTACAGTCACATCCCGTGTTTCACATGGGTGGCCCCACTTATACAGGAGAGGGATTGTTAAGATATAGTCTCTTTAGAATGTTAGACAACATTATCTATGAATTAATGTGGACCATATGGTTTTTAGTCCTGAATCATATAACCTTCACAACATCGAACCAGCTTATTTTGCTCATTCTCATAACATATGACTTCATTGATGAAAGTTGACAGGCACCCCTTTCATTATGTTGCAACAAAATTATCTCATTAACAAAATTATCATTTTGTTGCAACAATGATCAATTATATGCAGAGATCTAATGATCAACTTTAGAGTTGAAAATTCGATGGGTGCAATATGGAGTCTTTTGAATGGACGGGTCCTATAATTTTTACCAGATTCATTGGGCTCTGATAACGTCCCACTAAGCAAAGCTAACCTGTTTCTTCACTGCTGAATGAATCCAATTTTAATCTACATCACCTGTTTGATTTGCTCCAAGGTTTGAGGAAGTAATAGTCAGAACATCATTGCAGTCTTCCTTGGTAAAGTCCAAGGTTTGAGCAGTAGCAATCCTTACTTTCTTCATTGTCCTTAGCTGCTTGCAGGTTGCATGAAGGTCAATGATGGTTACACCAAGGCATTGGAACTGATACAGGAACTGGAGTACAATGGTCTTAAAATGGACAGTGTAATGTATGGGACTCTTATTGCTGTGTGTGCTTCGAACAATCATTGTGAAGATGCAGAGCGTTTCTTTAAGCAAATGGTGAATGAAGGTCATACACCTAATGAATTCCATTATAGCTCTTTATTAAATGCATACTCTGCTGATGGTAATTACAAGAAGGCCGAAGCCTTGGTGCAGGATATGAAATCTGCAGGCTTAGTTATCAATAAGGTTTGTCTTGAACTCCATCTCTTATTTTTGTGTTATGAGATGCATTTGATTGCATGCATATAATTTTGAAGATGGTAATGTGGATTTTGGGATTAAAACTTTTAAAGAGCACCCTACTTATGAAGGTAGTTGCCAAATTTTGTGTTATTCACTCCTCCTAAGGTCTTATATTTCTTTTTCTCTTCAAACTATTATTTTGGTTTGTTGCCAAACTTTTCAAACAAAGCGAAAGAAGCACTGCTCTTTAGGGTTTTAAAAACCCATGTTCTCAGATGGGAGAGCAACTTTACGACTAGGATGGGCACAGGGAGTGGCACCCCACTGGGTCATGACCTGCATAGGGTGGATTTTCATTGCAAAAAATATCTCTTAGCTAAATAATCTAAAATTTTGTTTAAATAATCTTATAAAAAAATGTACAACTACATTATTTTTCAATTAATTAAAATTACATCGAAATGTGGATATATTTAAAATTTTTGCTAAAAAACCAAATTGTTGGAATTTTACTTGAAGCAGGGGCCCCTCCTCTTGATGCCCATCCCTATTTATGACTGATGCCTTATGTGTGAAAGGTGTGGGCCTTGTGGAAAGCCTGTTGCCGTGACATCCTAGAAGTGAGATTTAGTCGCTCTGTTTAGCTTGAGTGCCTTGGACTACATTGTGCTTATCTGAGTAATGATATTGATCCCCTCCCCAATGTCAAAACCCTCTCGCTTGAATTTGTGTGTGTCGTAGTTGTGTTTCCTTGACCAGAAATTTTGATTTTGTAGTGTACATGTACGGTGTGCTTATACTATTGCAAGGTTTTCAGGTAATTTTGACTACTCTCCTAAAGGTTTATGTCAGAGGAGGCTTATTTGATAAGTCAAGAGAATTATTAGCTGAACTGGAACTCTTAGGCCATGCCAAAGATGAGGTATATTATTATGCTTTTCTCTCTGCTTTCTAAATGAAGCTATAACAGACTTGAAATATATCTGACCTGAAACGATTGATATGCATAGTATTCTCATCAGACCTGATAAGTCAAAGTGACGGAAGCTGGTCAGGATGGGACTGTGACACAGTTTAGTCTTGAGAAATTAGACCATCATAGACTTTCAAAGGATTCTCTGTATTAGATATCTCATATGTTACTGCATGCCTTTGCTGATGGGCCACAATATTACATCATAAACTCAATAAGGGATTCTTTGTAGCTTGTTTCTTGCATTTTCTATCTCATTGCTTTACAGATATCATCATTTAGTGTAATTTAAAGTCTTTAATTTTGTGTAAGGATGAAAATGATAATCAAAGCCTTTTTCCCAAGGAGGGTAGACTATGTAGTCAGCTCTATTTAGTGGGATATCCTCTAGAAGAGTCATTTTTTCAAGATCTCACCTGTTTTTGTCATGTCTTCTTTAGCCTCTCCTCCCATATAACACTTTTTTGCTACCATAAAATTGTATTTTCTTCATACCATCTTTTCATATTTCAATTCTCTTTAACTGAGGTCAATTTCTTTTGTTGAATATGGTCATTGTATCTATTCTTTTATGATTATTTTTACTACCAAAGCATCACATCTCCAACTACTAAGATTTTGCTTGCTGTTGGTACTCATATTGCTAGGCATTTTATCTCAAAAAGTTTTTGATTTACCTTGCCCTAGTCTCATACAACAGCACAGATTGTGTTTCAAGAAATAACATCTCTGATTGACATCAAAGTGAAAAGATCTTGGCTCAAAGTTTGACTTTTCATTTTGGGCTTTGTAGTTGAGGATCCCTGCATTACCGTTTCATGGGTTCATACGAAAGTCATAACTCCATAATGCATGTCTTGCAACTTTTAGACTTTTACTTTTAGAACTCTTTGAAGGATTTTTCAGACGTGTTTACTTATTTCTGTAGTTGAGTGCCATGATTTTGATAATTAGGATTTGACCAAGGAATCTGCAAAGAAAAGCTTGGAGGCTCCTCTAGTTGATCAATGTTACTCTCTACTACCCTTGAAGTACAGAATGTGGAAACCATGTTTAATCTTTCTGGCATAGAACTATCTGATCTTCTCATTGTTAAGATGTATAAAATGGATAGATGGCCTATTTTTAGTACTGACGCTAAGGACAATGTTTTCCATTTTAGTGGGATAAGACTTATAAATGGCAGACACTAAGTAACAATCAGTTATAATATACTAGGCATTCTGTAATAATTCGAAAGAGAGCTAATAACTTTTAAAATGCATACGAAAGGTAGGTTGCTAATTATTGATGTGCAACCTCAACTTTTTTCTCGAAGATCTACAGGTACCTATATGAAAGATTTTAAATGTGTAAGCAACATATGTCCTATGCTCACCTGTGAATAAACTAGTGGATTGATCTTTTGTTCTCCTTCTGTAATTTGTTCTCACTGATGTTCCATCATTTTATGTATGTCCAGATTTTTGCTAGAAGTTATCATTTCTGTAACTTACCATGTGTTCAATTTGTAGATATCGTACTGTCTATTGATGGATGGCCTAGCTAAGGCTGGAAGGACAGATGAAGCTAAATCAGTGTTTGACGAAATGACAGGAAAATCTGTCAACTCTGGTAACTAAGCATGACTACAATTTAATTTGATTATTGGGTTATCTTCTCTACCATCCTTGCATATGAAGAAGCAAAATGACTTCTGTAAAGTTCCCTTATATCCAATTTTGAAAAGAGTTCAATGAATTCCAGTATGTTTCTTTAAACTTTCCAGTTTCTAAATGAGCTTTGGGACCAGCATCCTTTTACTTGTGTTAGCTTTGATGTCCTTAGCAAAGATGCTTTTCTTTTGGGTTGCTATCTGGTGGCATAAGATCCTCCATTGTGCTCTTCTCTTGCTATTATTCTCTAAATAATTGGTCTGTGCTGTCCCATTCTTTTAATGTAAGTCAAGCAGATGATGGTCTGTGCAAGGAGAAAAAAAAAGGGGGGGGGGGGGGGGGGGGGCCTTCAAATTTCTTCATACAGTGAGAACTTCATATTATTACTATAGTATAACTTATGTGTGAATATAATGGTTATGTTTTACTTGCAGATGGCTATGCCCACTGCATCATGATTTCAGCATTTTGCCGGTGTGGGCTTTTACAAGAGGCCAAACTGTTGGCCAAAGACTTTGAAGCCAAATTTAACAGATATGACTTGGTAATATTAAATACAATGCTATGCACCTATTGCAGAGCAGGTGAAATGGAGAATGTCATGCAAACATTGAAGAAGATGGATGAACTTGCTATCAGTCCTGATTTCAATACCTTTCATATCCTAGTCAAATACTTCTTTAAGGAGAGGTTATATCTGCTTGCTTACAGGACTATGGAGGACATGCATAAAAAGGGGCACCAACCCGAGGAGGTATGATGACTTCTAATATGATATCCTAATATCTCATAACTTCAATTAGGTTCATTTCTCTTACATAGAATGCTAATTTCAAGTTTTCGAATGCCTGTCCCTTTGATGCTTACGCCTATGTGATGGTTGATCAATCTACATTCATTTATGAACTAGTGATTATGTCTTCAAACTAAGAGACCGCACTCTGACATAAGCATGCTATGGCAATTTTTTTGGGGTATCTTCTTACTATGCACCCAACAAATTCTAATGCGAATATGAAGCCATAACTACAAAAATAAGTAGTTAGTTGTGGAGATGGGAGGACTGAGTAGTTTATCTAAAAGAGATTTTTTCAGATGATGCTGATAATCTTGTAAGAAGAGGAGTTTTAATTCTCAAATCAATTAAAAGGCTTATGAGTGAAGTCTCTATACAAATTTGATTAAGCTTGACATGATAAGTGAGACTTTAGGGATAATTTTGCAACGTATGGTTCCAAATGTCATGGCTTTATTCTAAACCAGCTAGGCAGAGATGGATACCAGCCTTATGGCACTGTAAAAGTACAAGGGAAGGGAAGAACTTTTCTAATGCACTACTTTTCGCTAGTTTAGGTAATACAATCACTTTCTTGCATAGAGGTGGTCTGTTAGGCCTCTTTTAAGGAGCAATCGCCTGATCTTGATCTTTTCCTTTTGTTCTTTGATAAGAAGCCTTTTGAGTCCTTGATTTACCATAAAGATGAAAGAAGCATTTGGAACGTGTCTCTTCAAAAAAAAAAAATCAGCAACTATGGTTTGAGGGAAATTTTTCACAGTTACCTGCTATATGGAGTTCCAATTTCTGTGGGACAAGAATTAGTGAAATGGCAGCTTCACAGAAATGTTCAATTTGTATCAAAATCTTCGAACAAAGCTTTTTGTGTTTACCTCGGGAGTAGGGAGGCCAGGCTTCCTTTGGCTGCTGATACTGAAATCTGGTGTTCCAACAGTGGACATTTTTTTTTTATGACTGGAAGCACCCTTGTCAGGATTTCTTTGGCTAGTTTGGAAGGAGAGGAATATTGCTGGTTGGGAGGTGCGTCATTTGCCACAAAATGACTGCATCTGTTTACCAAATTCTGATTGTTTTTCTTCTTTTAGAAAAATAGGAATACATTTGTAGACTATACTTATGGAGGAAGAATAACACTTATTCTGGTATTCTGTGAAATCTGTGGTGAAGATCCCCTTTTTGTATCTGTGGTTTGCGTGGAGGAATAAGGGGCAGGAGACCTCACTTGTCAAGGCCAGACTTCTTAATCTTTACTTGCCAAGCAAGCCTCCCCTTTATGCTAAACAAGTGAGGAGTTTCCTCTTACTATTCCAAGAAAAAAGAAACAGTGTTGCTGATAATACGGAAAAGCAGTTCTAGTTAAAAACAAACCGTTACCCATCAAAAAGGTTGAAAACAAGCAGTTTGCTGGGTGATAGTAGTATTAATATCATCTTTAGCGGGCTCTATATCTTGTAAATGATTTTGCAAATGGGTTAGAATCCCCTTGGCACCACTTTATGAATTGCTTTTACCGTAAGAAACTACTAATAATTTTGAAGGATTCTGAAGTATCTGTGTTGCTGCAGGGACTTTGCTCCTCCCTAATCTTTCAACTTGGTAAAATGAATGCCTACTCAGAAGCCTTTTCTGTTTACAATATGTTGAGGTATAGCAAAAGAAGTATGTGTAAGGCACTCCATGAGAAAATTCTGCACATTCTGATTTCTGGACGGCTTTACAAGGAGGCTTATGTTGTTGTCAAGGTACTTGTTTTTTTGGCTTTCTTTGGGTGTTCAGTGATCACCTTTGCTTACATGTTTATATTTTTTACCTTCAATTGCTAGGACAATGTGGGATCAATCTCCAAGCAAGCAGTAAAGAAGTTTGCAACTGCATTTATGAAGTCAGGCAATGTCAACTTGATAAATGATGTGTTGAAGGTCATCCATGCCTCTGGGAATACGATTGATCAGGCAAGCAGTCAGTATTTGTGCTAAACTAAGCAGAAATAAGTGCTTTTTTATGGCCAAATGAAATAAGAAAGCTAAGGCATATGCATTGCATTCCTTGCCCCTAGTTTTCTTATTGAAGTGAGTTTATTAATTAGCTTATGTGGGCTTTCAAATTGTAAAGTAATATTGGAGATGTGGGGTAAAAGGGATAGAGGAAGACCTAAAAAGACATACACAGTATTTTAACAGAGATCTTGATTAACTGGATATTACAAAGCATGTGGTCCAATATAGAGTGCAATAACATAGGACCAACGAGCTAACCCCACTTAGGGGAAAATGGCTTAGTTGTTTTTGTTTTTGCAAGTGGCTGCTTTGATGTCTTTGGTTGTTTATTTAGAACCAAAAAAATCCCTCCTATGCCTCTCTCAGTTTAAGCTATACAATTTGAAAATTTAGTGCCTCTCTTATGCTCAGCCTCTTGTTCTGTGACCGAATTTGCTTTCTCTTCTCTGGACCAATCTTAAGAAAATTTGTTTGAGGACCTGCAAGATTGCAGGCAACTCCATTCTGCTCTACTTATGCATGTTGGAACCTTGACATTTAAAATGCGTAAGTGGGTATTCCGATTTCTGAAATAATCTCTCTTGCTTTCATTTCTCTCTTTCTAGGTGGGATGCTTCAGTTCATATGAAAAGCAACGCTATTCTTAGTTGTGTATGAAAAAAAGTTCATGAAGATTTTGGAGATTTTTATATCAAGTTACAAGATTTATTGATGATAGTATTTTCCTTTGCAGAAATTATTTTATATGGCTGTGTCTCGATTTATTATTCTGCCTGAGAAGAAGGAATTACTTATCCAGCTGCTGCAGTGGATGTCTGGTCATGGTTATGCTATTGATTTGTCAACAAGAAACCTTATACTAAAAAATTCACGATTCTTTGGTGATGAGCTTATTAAGGAAACACTGTCCAAGCATCAGTTAAGTTCGAAAGGAGTGAGGTCTCATAAGAGGAAGTAGTGAATTTGCAGGTAATGTTATTTGAGGTAATTCTGCTATATTTCTTTATGATGGGTCAGTGACTGTTGATGCTTTAAGTAGAGCATAGTTCTTATATATTTTTCCAAAAGATACTATGCAAATGAACTTCTCCAGATATATAACTTTGCATGCCCAATAATGCATGGACATGCGCTTATTAGTGTTCTAAACCAAGGTTATCCTAATTAGGAGGACCCATAAAAGCAAGTTCATACATGACTCTTATTAGTGTTCTAAGTCAATTTTCATGTAATTCGCTGAGTTGCATTAGTGACTCTTTTATTTGGGTTACACCTTGAGGATCCCATTGAAGCAACTTTTGGTCTTCTTTAATGAACAACTGCATGCTGTAGAATCAGCATATGCATCTCATTTGTCTGATCATACATGTGAGTATGTGCTTATTGTCTAAGTGCAAAAGTTACATGGATTCTTTGTGAGGTGTATAAGACATTAGGATTGATGATATTTGAATGAGGGTATAGCATTTGATGGTTAATGATCCAAAGCTAGATACTTAATTGAAGTAACATCTAAAATCAACTACATCAATATTTGTATTTTAAGAAAAATTTATAGTACAAGCATGCTAGCTAAAGTATAGAGGCTAGAGCTTATATATGAGGAAAAAGAATGATGAGATGATTCATTTGATAAGATGACAAGTTTCGTGATTTCAAGTAATCAAGATTGTGCTCTTTGTTGTTAAAAACAAACATTTCACTCAAACAATCATAGTTTTCTTGAACAAGACTATGCATAGGACAACTATTTTAGACTAAAGCTCTATGTAAAATATATCTGACTAGATAATCCTCAGATTAAAGTGGAAGTTTCATTTGGTAATTGTTAGAATATATATATATATAATAAACTATGCCGTCATCTAAGAACTTTGACCTGGTGGCTTCATCGGGGAGTCACACATGAGAGAGAGGGAGCACTCAAGTGCTAAGAGTGAGTTGCACCTGCTATGGCCTTTTCAATTAAGGTTTGAACTTCATTCCCAACTGTTGTAGAGATTGCAACCAGCATGTGTATCTTTGGTAGTTGATACAAGTTGGGTGCTGTGCATTTCTTCACACTTTTGCAGATAATTTGACATTAAACCCACGAACACATTGATGCTTGATTTGTGTGGTGACCTATTCTAATTTTGGTGAAACTAATTCAGTCATTCGTAACACCTTTTATATTGAGATTGATAGCATGACCCTTTTAAGCCTAGTAATGTGGCTGTCACTTTTGATGATTTTATCTATAAGAAGTATCCTAAGCAGACTATATGATGCATTTTCCTTACTGGTTAATCTTTTCTGTAGGAATTAGCTCTTCTGCCTTCTGCGCATGATTTTGTAATTCCTATACAGCGTGGTAAGTTCTTGATAGCAGTATTTCTGGAAACCCATCAAGCTACGTGACCTTCTGCAGCAATCATCGCCTGTAATGGAGGTGCTTGATGTTTTCTGCTATTTTTAAAACTTCTGCCTTTCATGCATTAATCGTTATGATGAATTCTTTTGTCAGGTTCTCTGTCTTGCTTGGTTTGGTGTGCCTGCCCCTGCAGATCATGCAAGACATCACAACTTCATGGTTGAACTTTAATAATGCAGCTGATTTATGATGCTGTCAACAAGTAAACGTGTTTATGCTCAGCCAGAGGTTAGATGTAGCAGGAGATTGGAACAAACTCGCTGTCTTCTCGGTTGAAGCGTGTTCGCCTGAATCATTGTTACTTGACTTTCTTTGGTTTACAGATTATCTTGGCAATGTAAATAGCCTAACAGTTGTTGGGTTAGAGTATTTCCTCCTTAAGCATATACCTGCACATTTGTTGTACAATGTAAATTATTCTTCAGTAGAAAGTGGAGGGATTTACGAGAGCAGTCATCCTGTGTTGGATCACCATGCCCATCGGCTAATTGATCAGTCCTATTTTAGTCAATGCAGGATCATAGCTTAATAATGAGATCTTTTTCTTGCTTTTGGCTGCTGTTCTTCTGCAATGTAGTGCTGTCTCTTCAAGAATACAACTCAGGCACAGTGAATCGAATACATCATTCGAGGATGGCGTAACCACCAGTCCTATCCAGGATGCATTTGGGATATGAGCAGTGGGTACAAATGGATTTTATCTGAACTTGCGTTCTTAACCTGAGCTTCAAGATCTGCTCTGCGCTTCCAAGCTGCATTGCTACACTTGAAGCCACTTTCAAAAGTGATCCGGTGGTGTGGCTCCCTTTTCCGCTTGCAAATTAGTAGAGCGTTTGATCAATTAAGATTGGTATAAAAATAAGAAAAGTTTGGGTTGGTGCCAAGTTTCACTTGAAACAAAAGGAAAGAAAAAGGAACAAATAATTAATGCAACTAAACGTGGTAAATTAATAAATAAAAAACGAGCTGAAAATTCTAAGAAAAAATTAATTAAATGTTGGTAAGTAACTCAAATTAAAATTAGTATATAAGATTAGTAGGAAATTTAATTGGTGAAAAACTATCAAGTCACATTAATAAAGATTGATAGTTTCATATAATATTTGGTAATTTAAGCTATTGGTAAATAAAAGGCAATAAATACTAACAAAATATTTTTTGTGAGATCTAAAAAGTTGATAATTTAAACCAACTCAAACAAGGGGCAATAACTTAACATTAGTTCATATTTAAGCGAAGAAAAGTAGGTAACCATTTCACTTTATTAATTCTAAAAAGGGTTCATAAATTTTAAAGGTTGAGAAGTAAGACAAATAAAAATGTAACTTAATAAAAAAGTTATGAATTACAAAAAAAATAAAAAATATATATATTGGTAAACATTTCAAATGATAGTCAATATCCTATAATTAATTATTACTTAATCGGAGAAAAGTTTGTTATTTATCAGAGTTTTATAACATAGTGGCAAATTTAATTTGTTGACATGAAAGGTAAAAGAAAAAGTCGGTAAAGCAAAAGAGAACTTTTTCACGTAGGAAATAAGAAAAATTGGTAATTAAAAAAAACAATAAGAGTTGGTAATTCAAGTTGGTAATATATTTGAAGAAAAATTGGTAATTCACTACAATTGAGGTATCAGTAGATTCTTGAAAAAATAAAAAATAAAGTTGGTAAATTAAAATGAATAAACATGCAAAAGAAACGGGGGACAACCGGCTATTACCGGTTGCCTCGTCGGTCGGAAAACATTGAAAAAGAAGACTCTGGTTTTTGGGCGGGAAACCTCTCTCTCAGAGCCCATCTTCCTCCGTGTTCGCTTCGCCGCTCGCCGTCGTTCGCGCTCGGAGCCGGCTCCGATGTCGAGATTCGAGTACCCGAGGCTCACCCGATCGGAGATAGATACTTTCGTTCCTCGTCGATTCCCAGATCTTCGGCAGCATCACCGCGCATCACCTCGCCGATCCCACTCCCGATTTCGTCACCGACCTCTACACCCAGCTCTTGATCTACCTCGATTCTTTCCAAGAGTAAGCTTACCCATCTTCCGTCCCTCTTTTTCATGTATACCCGGTTCCTCAAAATTTGAAATTCCGCGGTTTGAGTTCGTGTAATCTCGACCCGGTCCGTTAAAGGCGCGACCTTTGGTGCGTTTTGTTGTTGTGTGTATTCGAGTGATTGAGGGTCATTCTACAGGGAAGATGGGCAAATGGAGTTTGCGGCGCTCGAGCAGCTCGAGAACCCGGACTTTCATGTGGACTCGGTGCGGCGAATGAACCTGTACAGCAGAGTCAAGGAGGTCGTGTCATCTCTGCATTGTCCCACGCAGTTTACTCTGAAAGATCTGATCAAGCCCAGCGCGGAGCGGACTGAGATTTTCGTCAGCGCCATTCTCAATTTCTGTTTTCACAAGTAAGTTCGGTGTAATAATTATGTCGGGAAACCGTTGATTTCAAATTTTGTGCCATTGGATGGTTGCTGCAAATTTGAAATGATGTATAGAGCCTTAATGTTAAAGCTTGATAAGAATTTGAGGCTTAACAATGCTTTTGCAATAGACACACACAACTAAATAATATTTTCTAGATCGCCAAGTTCAAGAATTTAACCACCCCACCCCCCAACACACACACAAATTGTTCACGCATCTTTGTTTATGCATCTAGTACGTGGGCGCTTTTGGTTCAACTGCATATGACATGTAAAAATTGGCTATCATGCCTGGACAGGCATGATCAAGTTAGTGCCAAGTGCACAATCTCTTGTAACAGATCATTCAAATTCTTTGTTTGTACAATACAGCAAAACATAAACTTTTCCTTTATGTATTTTGACATAATCCATCTCACTCAGTTTTCTAGATAACTTATATCTGGATAATGAGTTTCAAGGAATTTCATCTTTTATGTGCGGCTAATACATGTTTTTTCCTTTAACATTTTTACTGGTCTCCAGAGACAACAAAATGAATCTGTTAAAACCGATAGTAGAAGAACTGAACCTCCTTGATGAACAGCAGAAGGAATGGGAGTCTAAGTTATCACAGGTACCTGAAAAGCAACTGCAATGAAAGCATTCTCAATGCAAGTCAACCACGAATTCATATAATACATTTGATACAGTTGAATGCAGAGATTGCGGAGTATAATGAAGCCAGAGAGAGGGAATTACCTCTTGTTCAAGAGGTAGATGCAGAACTGAAAAAACTGCGCCAGACAATATCAGAACTTAACAATCATCAGATGTCTTTGAGAACTACTTACCGGAAGCTGAAGGATATGAATATAGATATGGATGCTAAGGTGAGCCCACTGTGTTGCGTGTTTCTTACTGTTTTTGTAGGTGTCATAGATACTGTTTCTACACTCCCTTCTGAATAAGTTATAGATTTAGATGTCTTGAGTTTATAATATATAGTCATTACAAGAGATAGAGTACAGTAATTAATTGGAAGAGGGAATGTAGCTTTGAATTTTTGCGTGAAAGTTTTCCTCTGGTACAATTAGGATAACTAACTTAAAATTTTCTTAAACAAGAAATGCTGGAGCAATGCAAGTAACTAAACTGAAGTTAATGCAGCATCCTGTTCTGAACCATATAAGTTGTTTTTTAACTTTGATTAGTCTGAACCATATAATTTGTTATGGCATCCATCTATGTTTTTCTCCTTTAGACTTGTAATACTCTGGCTGCTACCATTCTCCCTTCTTCCTCAAGGTTCCTCAAGGTTTTTGATCTCTCGTTCTTTTAGTAGAAATCACATCTTCAATCCTTTGGGGTATTGTAGGATACACCTTTATTAGGGTTTTCAAGGTGATTTATTTTGCTGGAAGGTTTTCAAGTTCAGTTATTGTGAAAAAGGAAGGACTAAGCAGAGAATAATGCAGGCAGTGCCATTCAACAAAGATAACTTCTCTTACTAAGTTGTAATAATGTCAGCATACTTTCTAGACCTATATAGCTTTAGACATTCCTATCAAGTTAGAGCATAGACATCAGTCATGCCCGAGTTATGCCAAATATTGTGGAAATGTCATCCATTTAAGGCATTTTTAATGACACCATGTACTTTTTCCCTAGAGAAAAGCCATGCTTATTAGCTTTAGTCTCAATAAGTGTCTAATATAGTGATAATCCACTTCATGTGTAAGAAATTGGTGAAAAACCTTATTGGAGGTGATGTAATAGTTGCTTGATTGTCATTTGGCCATGTGCATGGGCTTGTTACTGGGGAATCCCACTTCCCGCAGGACAATTCTGTCAGTGTGCTTGTGGTGTGGGTTCGTCGCTTGCTTTGATAAGAAAAAGTTGTTAAACATAATCCAAGTCCCTATAATTATTCTTGAATTGTGTGAATAGAGACAAGTGTGCTTTTGAAGGGCTCCAGTTCCATTATGCATTAAAAGTCAGCAGTTCTATCTTTAGGGGTCTGCAGGATGCCTTCTGTATGGTAGCATCATTTAACTACTAGATAATCTTCATCTTTTTTTATCTTTAAAGTGGGTTATTCCCTTCATGCCCTATGAACGACTAGCTACATTTTCATTTCTTAAAGCACATTGATGATATAACTATAAATATCAAGTAACACAATGAAATTAGCTAAAGAAAATTAAAGTATGTCTAAAAAATCTGCTCAACACACTGCATGAACTCCTTAATCACGATATCAGGCCTTTCTGTAGGTTGAGCACCACATTTGACTACAGAAGTGGCTGTGGCCGTCCATCACATGTTGGTCTTGTGGATTCTATTAGGAAGCAGAATCCCAGTTTAACAATGAAAGCAGAAGCACTAAAACTGAGTGTGTTGTAATTGCAGAATGCCTAGCGACCAATATCTTGTTAGAGTTTCCACACTAAAAATGAAGTCGCTCTGTAGTATTATGTAACAGGAAAGGCATTATGTAACAAGAAAGTGATATTCACCTTCTTTTTATATGTATAGAGCATGTTAAAGAGTGACCTCAGGCACTTGTTAACCTTTAATCTAACGTGTTATGAAAGTTTAAAAAAGATAAACTTTGCATGTTCCAATGCTTGTCGTCTGTAAATTTACTTCGTAACGTGTTTTGAAGAGTGAAAGGATAATAACATTCTTAATGGCTTGATTGATATCTCATTATCTGTTAATTTTGTACAGATTGTAGATTGGCTCTTCTTGAGGGTTTGGGAAATTAGAAACATGCAAGCACCGAGATATCAGCTTTAGTGGATTAAACTCTATTTAGGATAAAGACAGATCACTTCATTTTTCACAATGAAAGCATGATAATTCTTATCTGAATTCACTGAGGGGAGATTGTGTTGCAGCTGCTGCTTAACATAGAAAATCCAGGCTCAATGCTGCGATAACATTGTCTGTCCTGCCTGTGAGTATGCATATCAAGCTTACAGTAGCAGAGTGCTTTTCTTTTCTTCATTTTTTTTCCTGTTTGGAAAAGTACTCTAACAAAGTTGACCCGTGCATTTATATCACAGACTGGTGATAATTATGCTTGCATTTGTATACAAACAGAAATCCTCTTTGCTTTTCTCAGTTATGGCCTAATGATTAGTTACAGTAGAAATAGTACTACTCCCATTTTGACCCGATGCCCGCTTTATATCAATGCCCTGCTAACGATTGCTTATTGTCATGCTTTTCAGATCCCTAACGCGGAGCGTGAGCTTGTGCAAACTGTTCAAGCCAATGCAGAATTACGCTCAAAAATTGTCCAGTCACCCGATAAACTTCAGGTGTGTTGGGGAACATTTCTAAGTTTTATTTTCCATCTCAAATAGTTAAGCATGTTGCTATGTCTTCTGATACCCATGAACTAGTCTCTTATGTCTGCCTTTTTTGAAAGTTTACATGTATGGTTAGTAAAATTTCCCTACAAGGAATTGCCAACATCTCATTAAGTAAGCAGGGATAATTACAAGCAAGTCCTTAAACTTGTCAACTTCGTGCACTCTAGTCCTAACTTTCATTCATTCATTTAAATCCTAGAACTTTTAGCTTTCACTCACATCGGCCCTTCTAGCAAATCCTCTAGTTTCAAACCCAGCTTCCGCTATATGGTTGGCAAGCTAGGCTTTATTATCTGTCCTAGTCTGCACACATAGCCTTTTTTATTAATTTTCTACTTTCCTCTGTAATTTATGGATTTGAACCATATTACAAACTTTATCTTTATGGTGTTCAACCTGACATTGGAAAATTTAAATTTAAAATGGAAAAGGGAATATAAATATCATATTTGGAAATTGGAAAATAACTGAAAATTAAAAGAAAAAAAGAAGAAGAGAAAAAGACACCACAGGATTGGGGATGAGGGTTCAAGCTGCTGCCCCTTTTGTCACCAACAAGGGTTGGTGACCATTATCAGGGTCACAGTGAGGGTGGCAGGCCCTCATTGCCTGCTTGCCCTTGCACAACGGCTTGCCACCGCTGCGCAAGGGTTGCCTGGCACTTGCCATTATCAAGCCAAACCTCTCGATTGCTGGGGGAGGATCAGCTCACCCTTGCAAGGTGGTAATGCCACCATCGTGTGAGGGCTGCAAGCCCTCACCTGCACTTTGTGAGGGCTAGTCAGCTCTTGGTGTTATTTATACACATATACACAACTATTACAAAAGAGTCATACTGGATTTTTGCATGCCACATAAGCAAAATTGGCTGAGCGTTCACTAGAAGGACTTAATCATATCGAATTTAAAATGTTTAGGACTTGATGGCGCTTATCAAATGTTTAGGATTTGACTAACATTAAGGACTGTTGGTGCAACATTGGACATTGGTAAATTACTTACAATGTCCATAATCTACTAATTATAGTTGTAAAATTTCAAAAAACTTGATGATTTTCTGATTTATTGGTAAATTCCTCAATGTTGGTACTTTATAAACAATGATTGTAAAGCTTGAAAAAAGTTGGTAGCTTAATAACTTATTGGGATATTGGTAAATTCCTTGTAGGGTTGGTATTTCGCTAAACAAACTTGTAAATTTTAAAGAAGTTGATAAGTTACTAATTTAGTGGAGTATTGTTAAATCTTTTATAGTCACAATAAGTTAAGAACGACATTTGTACAGTTTCCAAGGAGTTGGTAATTTACTACTTCATTTGAATATTGGTAAAATCCTGATATTGTTGATAAAATTCAAAAAGTTGGCAGTTTAATAATTTATTGGAATACTTGCAAACTTTTTATGTAGTCGGTAGTTTACAAACTATACTTGTAAAACTTCAAAAAATTTGGTTTCTTACTTGTTGGGAGGCTGGTAAATTCGTTATATAATTGGTATTTTACTAATCGAACTTGTAATATTTCAAATAATTTCGTATACTAATTTTGTTGAATGTTGGTTAATTTATTACAGTGGTGGTATATTACTAATGGAACTTGTAAAACTACAGAGGAGTTAATGGTCTACTAATTTGTTTGGACATTGATAAAATTCTGATTATGTTGGTAATTTACTAAGGGATGACCTGAAAAACAAGTTACCAGTCATATTGTTCTACCAACAGCAGTGGAGAATTATTAGCAACTTCAACGATCTATCAACTTGGAAATCTCCAGATTTGAAGGGCAAGGGATAGTAGAAGTTTGCAATTTGCTGCCTCTCTTGTTGAATTTTAGAGGTCATGACTATATGATTTTTAAGCATGCTGTTTTCTCGAGTCTCCTCTCATCCTGTGACTCAAGTAGGAGCATCTATAGAGACAAACCTGTGTATGTCATTTTCTTGTCTGAGTGTGCTGCTACAAAGTACTATTCTGCTCATAACTTTCTGAAGTAACGATGTTTACATGACAAGAACCCATCATACCATGTCCATGTTCTATATATATATATTGGCTTTTCTCCTTCACCCTTATCTTTGCATACATACTATGAGATTCAACTTCCCTGCCATATTTGCATGAAGGGGTCTCTTGAAGAGAAAAAGTTAGTTCGCGAAGAGGCAAGAAATGCTGAAAACTTAGCAAAGCAATCTTTTGAGGATAAGAATGCCGTTATGGAGGTTTACTCAAAGGTAATTGAAACTCTTTCCATATGTTAATCATTATTGCCCTAATCAGGGTTGCCAGCTTGAGACTTCAATCTGTATAATTTAAGCTCTCTAGCAGTTTGTCACATTATGCTAATATAAAACAACATGATGGTGCATATTCAGGTTTTTCCTAGAAGTCGTCGATGCTCATGCTACAAAGATAACCTATGTCCATAATCTTCATCAGTCTTTTTTCCGTAACCTATGATTTATTTATGGTTTAATCAATTATTTGTAATATTTCTGACAAAGTGGACTTTAATCTGAATGACTAGTCACAGCTGAAAAAAGGCATTTCAAAATCTAGTCCTTTCAGTAGGATTTCTGATTCATTCGCATGCGTCTTGACATGTATCGACCTTGTCCTCTTCAATGTAATAAGCTCATTTATTAGAATGGTTCCTTGGTCTACTGACCTATATCTGATAGGTTAAAAGCAAAGGGAGAACCATGAAAATTTTATAGAGTGCATATATGTGCACCTGTGTGTGTGTGTGTGTGAACAGTTGGCCTGAGTATTAATGTGACAAGTGAAACCAATTATTATTTGCCACATACACAAAAGAGAGTTTATGCCCAAAAAACTCTATGCTCATCCACTTGTTTCATGTGTCCACAGTTAGAAGATTTTACCATAAAGGTCCAATTCTTGCCAGTTTCCTTATCTTCTCTCTGAGTTTCAAAGAATTTGCATAAGAGTTGGGCTCCTATATGATGCATTTATCATAAGATATATTAGATGTCACCCTATGACTAAATAAGAAAGAATAAAAACCTATGACACACTCCCCACTTACACAGGCCATAAAATCATTCTCGTGGAAATTGATTTGCAAAACAAGGCTGCCTCTAGACTCACAGACACTGTGTTTTCTCTATATTTAAATAAACCCCACAGTGCTTGTCGTAATCGGCAACAGCTGCAGCCATTTGGACTTTCCTCAATTCAACTGGATCAATCCTCCGTAGTTCCATTTGCATTATATTTGACAAGTCCACATAAATTTGCTTGTAGCCACCTCTCTGCAAGAACTTTTCTTTGATACACTGTAATTTGTTGATGGCAGAGGGAGGGATGCCCAAAATTATATTAAATGGAGATGTCATGCTTGAGCTACAGCATTCTTCCTTTCATAGTTTTTCAACTTGAATCTGAAATATTTCCTTGTTTTGCTTTCAAATTAGTCAGTACTCAGAGATTAGATAGAATACTCTTTCAAGTGCGACCGCTAAATGTATGGTTAGCTAGGTACAGTTGGTGGTAGTGTACAGTTTGCAAAAGTACATGGAGAATTATTACTGAAAATATATGATGAAGGACATCTCAAGAAGAGTAAACCTCATCCAACAATTGCTGCAAACTTGCTTGGAGGTTAAGTGCATTTCTTCTGCAGAGATTTAGGGGTCAATTTATTTTGGTATTTGATAGCATTTTCATGTTCCAGTGTGGTCAAATAATAAATGCTGGAAAGCACTATTTTGTCTAGTTTTAAATAAAAAAAGTTTTATGCAATTTGGAGTCTTCTAGATGAAGTTATGCCCTACCAGAGGTGGTAAGGAAATACAAGATTGGGTCTTTTAGTATTTCCAGGTGTTTGTTGAGTCCTATGCATTGTTTTTTTCATTTCTAGAGTAATGTCAAGAGTCAATGTTGATGTCTTTATCTCTTGATTAGGGATCTTGAAAAATATATTGTCTTGGGATTTGCTTATGCTGAAAGGTTTTTTCAAGTCAAGTCCAAATAAACCACCCTATGGCCTTCTTATGTGTAATAGTGTTTTGAATGGTGGGTTTTCATATTTTAACTCGTGGATTATAGTTTCACTTTAACTCTACATCTCTTTGGTGGATTCCATTGAGAGATGAGCTACTGACCTGAATCCTAAGGTGGATTTCTTAGGGGGTGAGTATTTATCCTATCATATGCCCTGTATCATGAGGGGTATCCTTAGGTGTTGAGCATTTCTGTTATCGCATTTGTATTACTTTCTAAGTCTCCGATTCTTCCAGTATAAATTGAGGGAATCAACTTATGAATGAGTGCTAACCTCGTGTTTCCACTTTCTAAAGCTAGTGACTACCATCCACAAAATCTCAATATATTCAGCTCTTCACCCTGTGCTTATTGAGTTCTCTGCTCCTCCAAGTGGTTGGAGGGAGGAGAGGAATTTTGTGAGCATATCTTAAGAAATTGGTAGAGTCTCCAGCTTTCAAGTTCTTCCTTGACTTAGACAAAGGGTTGTTAATATCCTTTCACATGACCTGGTTTTGCTTAACAAGTCGTCTTCAAAGAAATCTCTATAGACTATCTCTATTTCATCGGTACATCCTAGTAATTCCTAAATATAATAGTGAAGATTCAGCACTGGTGTATTGTTCCACTTGCTTATTTTTTAATTTGTCTTTTCAGGTGTTCAAAAAATTGTCCAAGCACTTAATGGTGATGCAAAAGATACAGGAACAGGTGATATCAGGCCTTTTGATTAAGATATTTTCATGCATTGGTGATTGTGATGTTATAATACAAGAAATATGATGATGGTTTCTGGTTTTCTCTGAGATTTACCATTTATGTAGGCTTTTTAACTGGGATTTGTGATATTGCTCTTTTTGGCAGGTTAACTCTGCCAAAGCTATTGATAAAGATGTCAAAGCACTAAAGTCTAAGCTAAGTGACGATGGAATCTTGGATAGATCACTTGATGCCAGCCTTATTGAACTGCAGGGAAGAGGTGCTTCTGTTGCTTCTTTTTTGTTCAACAATAGTTTAATTTTCACCACATGCCTTGAGTTGAAATGTGTGTTCTGCCAGAGGAACAATTGGATCAACTGAGAAAGCAGGTAGAAAAGGAAAGTCATATCAAATGTGAGGAAGCTACAGGAGAACTCAATAACGTGAAAATGGAAATGGAATCTAGGAAACATGAATTGGAGGAAAGACAAAAGAAGGTCGAAAGTGTGGTTGGAGAGGTACAGCACAATATTGAGACTCTTCTTTTATGTCACGAAACAACTCATCTTAAATTGATAATTCTGGCCGATTTTGTCTCAGAAATTTTTCAAAGTGGTGATTTTGTGTTTCCCTCATTCTGAGTTTTTAGGTCGATTCCATTACCTCAAGGACCAATTCGATAAGAGAATCCTGTGCAGCTGAACAACAAGAGCTATTATGTAGATGCGAAGATATTATGAAAGAGGTACATTAGTACTTCATCCTTATGACTCAGTACTACATGTATCTACCACATCTTGAAAATTCACTGGTGTACATGTGACTATCACATTTTGAAAATTTATTGGTGTTTAGAGTGCCATTTACTTGCTTGAAGTCATTCCTATTTTTCCCCTTACCCTGAAGTGTAAACCTTATGTAGTCTTAATTTTGTTTTGCAAAATCTGTTGCAGGTTCTCTGTCTCTCTCTCTCTCTCTGTCTCTCTCTCTCTGTCTCTCTCTCTCTCTCTCTCTCTCTCTCAGAGTGCACACCCATTGCACAAAACATGTTAATCAATTCTTATAATAGAATCTGACCCCAAAAAGAAATTTACGAAAGAATCATGTCATCACTGTTTAATTTCCAGCCTTTAATCTGATAACCCTAGATGCCTCCCAT
Source organism: Corymbia citriodora subsp. variegata (assembly GCA_014858505.1). Lineage (NCBI taxonomy): Eukaryota > Viridiplantae > Streptophyta > Magnoliopsida > Myrtales > Myrtaceae > Corymbia > Corymbia citriodora. Next base: position 4,288,059 of record CM026416.1, read on the forward strand.
TTTATTTACCCAGAAAAGGCCTAACACTTTGGATGGGTTTTTGCAGTTTCGTCAGTACTTGCACTCTATTGGAGCAGTTCTTCCACTAGCCTAAGTGTAGATGGGGAGATCAAAGGAGGAGTCATGTGGTTACGCACCCAAAGAATGCCAACATTTCGTCAGTACAGCTAGCTTGTTGGCTTGGAACTTGCATGAACAATGCTTTTACTCTCCCTTGAGTTTCATCTGCATATTTGTTTTTCTAGCTTAAATTTGTGATGGTTCTGATGTAAGTAAAATCTACTGCTGATCATGTTTATTGGAACTACAACTGTGGAAAGATTGCAAATTTTCCATTTCATCTATATCACTACTTTATTGAGTGAAACCAAATACATTAAGGTGGTTTTTTCCCTGTACATCAGAAGTCAATGGTGCAGACAAACCATGCCAAGAAGCATTGGGCGTTTCCCTTATGAATTGCCTAGCTGACCAGGTAGTGCGATCATCAGCTTTCCTGTTAAACGAAACTTGGTGCTTCTGAAACCTTTTGCTACCGCCAGAACTTTAAGTGACTAAGGGTTTGCATCCTAAATATCCTTACTGATGAACTAGTTGTGAGGCTATGGATTTGGGCTGCCGCAAAATCAGTTTTGACATCAGATGTTCTACAGTTTCAGCCTTGGCACAAAATGTGCATTCCCATTTGTTCGACTTACAAAGCCTACATTTGAATTTGGATTTCAATTCTTAGAAGTTGACAGCACTCGATTTGTAGCGGTTACACTCGAATTGCTTCGAAGTTTGACTCTCTAATAAGTAAGATGCAACTGTGTACTTCTCAAATCTACTCATCCTATCTAACCCCTGCAGTGTGCTCAGTATAATTCCATCTCGGTACAGCAGGATTTATTGCATCATTAAAGACCGTAATAGATTCCCTGATCGTATCAATTCAATCCATGTCCTTGAAAGATGGCTGATGAACTGTTCAGGAAACAATTCCTCAAAGGACATCACCCTGGGATCAACATTCTTTTCGATAATTGAGGTGAGTATTGACTAGAGGCGGCAAAACAAGTTAGAAGACCCATATTTCGCACTTGGGCAGTTGCTCTGCCGTGACCTCTCACCTTGCCGTCATGACCTATCGACTCGAGCCGCCGGCCGCCTCTTTTTTAATTGCTCGTTCCCTTACACACGAGCACAACCTTCTTCATTTACTGTTAGAGTTGTATCAGGTCGTGCAAAAAAACTTTTCTGAAATTCTTGCGCTAGTATCTTTGGCGATTGCTCTGTACCATAATGTTTTTATGCTTTTGATTTGTTTGTTTGGGATTTTCCTTTTGTGGACTTTTTCTAAGGGAAAAAAAAAATTGTTCATGTTAATTGATGTTTGTCTACGTCTATTTCACAATTTCCATGTCCTTCTTTAAAGAAAATATTCGTCTAATTGGGCCCTGGATTGGGAACAAATATTGTATTAGGCAGGCTTGGTCGCATCAGATCCGACTTGGGTCGTTACAATTGTATAACAAAAAATTGGGGGTGAGTAACTAGGTCGAATTGAAAACCAGACCAAACTGGCCATCAAATCGTTCCAGCCCTAATTTTTGGAACTGAGAATAATAGGTTTGGTTCTTGATTCCAGGAGGAGTGACGGAACTAGCCCCAAGTATTTCATTTTTTTTTACATTTTACTCAAATAAATTCTTTGTAGAAATAATTTATTTTATTCCTATGGCATCATCATAAAATCCATCGCCCTTGATAAAAAAATGAATTAATATAGGTCAAACCCATTTTCGACCCATCAAAATTTGACTCAATCCATTCATTCGATGTGTTTGGTATCAATAACGCAACTAGGGGTGATCGCTTCTTGATCTGGTTTGATTCCAAAGTGGAATGGGAAATTGGACTAGGATGACAAATCCCCAAAATTGGGAACCATGGAGTGGACCGGTTGCTCTTGGGATTGGGAACCGGACAACACCACTGGTTCGGACGGGTTCCAATGGAACCGATCACTCTCTTTTTTCCCCACTAAAAAGCGTCTATGCACTATGAGTGACAATTATTATCTTATTAACGGAAGCAATGATGAGTAAAAAGTAATTGTGCTAGAACCTGATAATATTTAATTCATACTCTACTAATTTTTTTAAGAGATAATAATAAAAAAAGTATATATATAATCGATTCGGTCTAGTTTTCTCTTGGAATCGGAACCGGACCGACATTTCGGAGAATCAGACCAAACCGACCGATTTGGGCTGGTCTGTCTTACACGCCCCTAATCGCAACTTTATCGGGTCCATTCCGATCCCCAAACGGTAATAGCCCGGCGCATGTCCGGGCGACATCTCCTGTGAACTCCGCACAAACCATCCCCTTCTCCCATACATAAGAACGGCCATGTTACAGACGTCCATGCTCGAAAAGACAGACGAGCTCTGTCATCCTCTGCAATGGCTTCAAGCCTTGCAACGAACGCATCTAAGACGACAGTGTGCATCGGAAAAGAGGAAGGAAGGAAGGAAGGGCAGAAATCAGTAAGCAAAAAAGTTCAAAGCTGGAACTCGGAATCGTCCCACTGGAGGACGGCGGACTCAGGATTCTGCTCCCGCTTCAGCTTGTCCTTCAAGAACCAGTCGCACACCTTCCCGGCGTTCAGCTCCTCGATGGAGCAACCCTCTTGCTCCGCCACCACTCTCAGCAGATTCAACGACGATATCTGCATTTTCCAACATCGCCTGCTCAACCCCATCGATCTGTCGAACGACCCACGAAGGAAAAAACGAAGCTTTGTCTCTATGGCAATAGAAAAAGTGGGAACTTTGCGGGAATGTGACGTACCGTCAAGCGACAGAGGAAGCGCTCGTGGGTGCTCAGGCCGGAGACCTCGATGAGGCCGGCCTCCTCCAGCGTCAAGAAGCTCCGCCTCTCAGCCGCCGCTCCTGCCTTCGTCCCCTCGGCCTCGCTCTCTCCCGGGCCATCGCCGCCGCAGCCTCTCACCACGAGCCTCCTCGTTCGGCCAACTGGCCGGCACTGACCGAAACGGGTCGTCGCGCCGGACGGTGGTCGTCGGCGACTCGCGGCGGCGCCGGAGTGGAGCGGCGAGCGATGACGACAATGGGTGTTGCAGAATAGTCCGGTCGAGATCGAGATCATGCTGGTGTAGCCCCGGAAACGCGAAGGAAGACGGGAGAGAGGAGGAGAGGAGGAAGCATAGAGCAAAGTTCAGAGGCTCATCATCACTATCTTTTTCTGTGGACCAGACGCGGGTTTATCTGCATGACAGGAGGGCGACTGTGTTCTTTTTTTTTTTTAACAAATATTTTTCATTTTTTTTCCTTTCGATTTTTAAAGACAAAATTTTGTGTATTTAAGATTTTAAAGAAAATAATAAGTAACTTTACCTATAAATATTTGAATGTTGAAGAAATTCTAATCTCGCGCGTATAAGTACGCACGGCCAAGCAAAATAAGATAATGGAAAAATTGCAAATAAGAAGCTTAAAATATCCTCATTTTCTATAACAAAAAAAATGTGAAGTGAACTTTATATCAAATATAGGCCTAAAGTGGTTATGTCAGTTTCAAATAAGGATCTAACCCTACTAATCGCCAACCAACTCGGCCATTCAAAGGTATTTTCGTCAAAAGATAATTTTAATTTTAGATTATTTTTCTTGCTTCTTGTCTTCTTTCTGTTTCTTCCTTTTTCGCGAGTGCCAATGAAGAATGGGCGACTCTCACCAATCGTTTGGCGAGGGCCTGCAAGCACTCATTGACCATTGGCAAAGGTTGGGCTTGCATATGGCTTTCAAGGGCAATTTCGCCCAAGGCGAGGGTCATCTTGCCTATGGCCCTGGCCACTCAACCCTCGCCCAGTCCTCTTTGGGTATCGTTGGTATTTGGACATCGCTTAAGACCAACCACCAGTGAAGAAGAAAGAGACCATCTGAAAAAATTCAAAAAGAAAGAAAAAATTCAAAAAAAAATGTAAATGATGATAATACTCTTAATCAACCGGAAAGTCAATCCCCTTTTTGAAACTAACATAATCACGTCAGACCTTATTTAAAATGAAATCTACTTAAAGTCCTTATTTTAAAAAAATGAAAGCACTTTAAACTCTTTTTTAATAGAAAATCCACTTCAGACACTTAATTGAAAAAATTGAGAGTACTTCATACTCTTATTTCAAATTTTCCCTAAGAAAATAAACTGGTTGCAATTGATTAAAAGTAGAGATTTGGAGAGCAATCTTGGGATTCCTTTTCTACAAATTTAAAGACTTAGTGGTTTAAATTACAAACTCGAGAACCATGAAAAAAAATGTACACGTCTAAGAGAAAAGTAGTCACATTACTTACACAATCCCTATCTTCATGAATACTACGTCTTATTGAATTAGAGATCGATACACTTAACTAAGCCTAAATACCATCACTCGATGTCCACTTAAGTGTCATAATTTTATTTTTGTTCACTTAAATATCACAATTTTAAAAATCAATCACTTGAGTACTATCGGTAATTTGCCTTGTTGAAAAATTGGATGTAGATGCCAATTGTCCTATGTGGCTTCATTGGAGTTGACATAGATAATTTTTTAAACAAATTTTAATTATATATTTTTTTGAATTTTTTTCTTTTTCTTTTCCTTTTCTTTTTATCTTTTTTCAAGGTCGACAAGGGTCATGACAAACCAAACCCTCACAGTCGATGAGGGTCGTTGATGACCCACACCAGCCCTAAAAAAAGGAAAGGAAAAACAAAAGCAAGAATAAAAATTCAAAATTCAAAAATCATTAAAATGGTCAGCGTCGAATAGGAAATTAATAAGAAAATCAACTAGAATGATTTATCAGAAATAATACCTAAGGTATATTTGGTAACATTTCTACTCCTTAAGATAAGTAGGTGCTCATTTCTAGACCTTTTCTGAACATGTTCTTGTCGATGTGTGAGCAAATTACATTGCCATGTTATGTAACCATCAACACCTTAAATTGTCGAGTCAAGAAGTTGTAGCAACTCTGTCGTACTCATTTGTGAAGGAGGGAAGGGAATGTGAATGTAGCCGGGGCTATTGTGCAGGTTTGACTTATGCGGATGTGAAACTGATGTAGCATCTTTATATCTACCTCAAATGCATTTTCGAGTGGCAAATGGTGAAATGATATGGGCAAGAGACGTGTTGTACAAATGTATGCTCACATACTCATGTGATGTCGAATCGTAACTGTGAAATTATGTTTGAAGCAACGTTTTCATGAGTTTTATTCTACTAGTTGAATTGCTTTCCCAGTTGCCAGTTGGCTTAAAGCGTGCATCATTTGGTTAATAACTTTCGAAGCTTTTGATGTGAAGAAGCATTATCGAGAAGGCAGAGACTATGGAGGTTATGATGGTCTTCTTGAGCATCATATTGTGGTACTAATCTTGCTTTGTATCGATTAAATGGCGTGAAGGACGACTCGTAAGTTCATCTATCCAAGTTATATGCTAATTTAATACCAATCCACCTTGATATGGACTTCTCAGGAGATGAGGTTTGGTTCATTCCTGTTACATTCCTTTTATAAATTATTCCTTTTATACATTCCTTTTATAGATTAGTTTTTATTTTATTTTCTTAGCTTTATTTCCTTTTACATAATAAGGGCATTATTGTCATATACAATTTATGTTTAGTATAAATATATCACAATGGGTGTTAGGTTTCTGATACACAGAAACCTATAGCCCATTTTTGGCTTTACGATCTTTTTCTCTTCTCTTCTCTTCTCCTCTCTATTTCTTCTCTCTTTCTTCTTCTCTCTTGATTTTCACAGCGGGTTCTCTAATCAGCTTAGTGACATGGTATTAGAGCGCTCTGACTACTTGATTCCTTGATCTAATTGTTGATTTGAGAGTCCCCTAATAATTCTTTCCTTCTCTGGCGCGCAGCCACCTAAAGCTGTAATTTTTATCTATTTTCTCACAAAATCTCGTACATATAAGATCAGTAGAAATCAAATTCTTCAGGTTCTATTTATGACTATGGGTTACAACACTTACTGATCTACGGATTCAAGAATCAGAGTACTTCGTTGATTGTGGCTGATTGGTATTGCTGGATTTCCATCGAAGTTATGGTTAATTGAATCGAGATTTCTGGTCAAATATTTTCTTTTATACAGCAGTCTATATTTATGAGATTTCAGCATCCTTTTGTTTAATTGATGAAGCCAATCGCACCTGATTATATGTTGGTATTGCTGTCTTAATCATTGCACTGAAGTTTCAGCCCTCTTGATCTGTGGTAGATATATATTTGTATTTAAATTATCACCATGAGTGACACTAAGTCTTCTACCAATGACACTAAGTCTTCCATAGACAATCTCAATGTTCAGATTACCACAATTAAATTAAATGGATCCTCCAATTACTTGTTATGGGCTCAAGCTGTGAAAGTCTATATTAATGTCAAAGGGAAACTTAATTATCTTACTTCAGACCCTCTTGCTGAAAACTCTGACAATTATAGTAGTTGGACGAGAGAGAATGATACACTTTTGGTGTGATTATGGAATAGCATGGAACCATCTATTGCTGCTAATATCATGTTCCACAAAACTGCTAAGGGAGTGTGGGATGATCTTAAGGAGAGTTATTCACAAGATAGAAATATGTCTAGAGTCTATGAACTATATGAGAAGATCTTTAATTTTAAACAAGGGGAAAAGTCTCTTGGAGAGCATTATAGTGCTTTGAAAGGCATGTGGGAAGAACTCAATCTTTATCAGCCCATCACTACTAATCTTGAGACACTGAAGACACAACGCACTGAATTTCAAGTGGCTAAGTTTTTATCCAGCTTGAATGCTGACTTGCAGCCTGTGAAAAGTCAACTTCTTGATGGAGAGAGAGTTCCTTCTATAAATGAAGCATTTTGTCGGATTCAGCGCATTGTCCCTCCGTCTTCTACATCATCTAAAGACAATTCAACATTTGTGGCTAGTAGTGGTGGTCGTGGTCGCGGTGGATTTTCTAATAGAGGCCATGGTGTAGGGGGAGTTCGTGGTCATGGTGGTGGACGTAGTGGACAAAGTTCTAATCGAGATAGCCGTCAGTGTATATATTGCGGCAAATCTGGTCATATTGTTGACACTTGTTGGGCCAAGCATGGCAAGCCTGAGAGGGGTCAACGATTAGTTACTGCAAATGCTGCTATGTCTGAAGGAAGTGCTGGAAATATCTCTTCTGGCAACACAAATCCATCTATCCCAACTGGGGGTAGTTCTTCTGAGTCCTCGGCTCAGGATGATATGGTTACACAACTCATCAAGCGTGTCCAACAACTAGAGGCTTCCAATTTTTCATCCACTGCCACTCTTGCACATACAGGTAACATGGCCCTTCTTTCTACTTTGTCTCCTCACACTTCTTGGGTCATTAACTCGGGAGCTTCTAATCATATGATGGGTAAGCAAAACCTATTCTCTTCCCGCAGTAACTTTAGTCCTTCATCTGAAGTTATTTTAGCTAATGGTTTCTCTACTCAAGTCATTGGATCAGGGGTTGTTCCACTTACATCTTCCTTGTCTTTGTCCTCTGTTTTACATGTTCCCCAACTTCCTTTGAATTTGTTATCTGTTAGTCAGTTAACTAAAACTCTTGGTTGTTCAGTTACGTTTTACCCCTCTTATTGCATCTTTCGGGACCTTCAGACAAAGAAGAAGATTGGTGGAGGGCATGATCGTGATGGACTTTACTATCTGGATGGTGTCTCCACTGTTGACGCTAATGGTTTAGCTGCTAGTTCTATTACTCCCCTATTATGGCATTCTCGTTTAGGGCATTTATCTTTATTTAAGTTACAACAAATAATTCCTAAGTGTAAATCAATTTCTACTCTTGAGTGTGAAGCTTGTGAACTTGGGAAACATCATCGTAGTTCTTTTCCCAGTCGTAGTGATTCTCGTGCATCTACTTTACTTGAATTTGTCCATTCGGATATTTGGGGACCTTCTTGTATTGTTAGTCTTTTGTGGATGATTATTCTCGTCTAACATGACTCTACATGCTCCATGACCGTTCTGAATTTTTACATGTTTTTCAATTATTTCATCGTGAGGTTACTAATCAATTTAATACATCCCTTAAAATTTTGCGAACAGATAATGCTCTAGAATATTCACAAAAATCGATTTCTTTATTTTGTTCAAATCTGGGCATTATACATCAAACAAGTTGTCCTTATACTCCTCAGCAGAATGGTGTGGCCGAGAGAAAGAACTGTCACCTTTTAGAAGTTGCTCGTTCACTCTTGTTTCATATGCATGTTCCAAAATCATTTTGGGGTGATGCTGTTCTTACTGCTTGTTACCTCATAAATCGCATGCCTTCCATTGTCCTAAATCATCAATCACCAATAAGTGTTTTATTTCCTGATAAACCGTTATTTTCTCTTACCTCTCGTGTCTTTGGGTGTATTTGTTTTGTCCATAACCTACGTCCCGGCGCTGATAAACTATCCCCCCGTGCCACTAAATGTGTGTTTCTTGGATATTCACGTACTCAAAAGGGATATCGATGTTATGATCCTACGACTCGTACCTAATATGTTAGTGCTAATGTTACTTTTTTCGAGGGCACACCATATTATTCTGCTGAGGGTAAAGAGTTTTCAACTGACATTATAGTCGATCCTCCTATCCCACAACATATACCATTAGATTTTGTTAGTCCTTCTCCTGCACCTCCTCCCTTGTAGGTTTATCAGCGGCGAAAGCAGTCCACGGCACCACCAGTCCCACCACTTCCATGCCCTCCATTCAATCTCCCTCATTGTCTCCTGGTTCAGACGATTTACCGATTGCCCTTCGCAAAGGTACTCGTTCTTGTACACAAAAATCCTCTTTTGCTTACCCTATTGAGCGTTATGTGTCTCTTTCACATCTTCCTTCTCCAATACATGACTTCGCTCTATCATTACATACACACACAATTCCTACTTCTACCACTGAGGCCTTGTCTCACCTTAAGTGGAAGAGAGCTATGGATGAAGAAATGGAAGCTCTGGTGTCTCGCCAAACGTGGTCTTTGGTTGATCTTCCTCTTGGAAAAGATGTGGTGAGGTGTCGTTGGGTGTACACTATCAAATACAACCCGGATGGCTCAAAGCTCGGCTTGTCGCTAAAGGTTTTACTCAAACTTATGGAGTGGATTATTTTGAGACATTTTCCCCTGTAGCATGTCTAAATTCTGTTCGCGTAGTTATTTCTCTTGCTGTGAATTTTGATTGGCCATTATATCAATTGGATGTCAAGAATGTTTTTCCTTATGGTGATTTATCTAAAGAAATATATATGGAGCAACCTCCTGGATATGTTGCTCAGGGGGAGAATAGTAATAAAGTATGCTGACTGCATAAGGCAATTTATGGGTTGAAACAGTCTCCAAGAGCATGGTTTGAAAAATTCAGTACAGTGATATCTAAGTGTGGTTTCCACCAATGTTATTCTGATCATTCTGTTTTTGTTCGCAAGAAGGAGTCAGGAGTGGTCATTCTTGTTATATATGCGGATGATATCATTGTTTCTGGCAGTGATGTAACCGGCATTTCTGAGGTTAAATCTTTTCTTCAACAACATTTTCAAATTAAAGGCTTGGGAGCTCTTAGATATTTTCTTGGTATTGAAGTTTTAAGAAGTAAAAAAGGCATCAATTTGTCTCAGCGAAAGTATGTTCTTGATCTTTTGTCTGAGACTGGTACACTAGCTTCCAAGCCAATTGATACTCCTATGGATTCAAATCAGAAGTTTGGAGTTGATGATGGAGATGATATTGAAGACAAGCATCAATATCGACGTCTAGTTGGGAAACTAATTTATCTTACTGCTACACGTCCCGATATTTCTTTTGTTGTTGGGGTGGTTAGTCAGTTTATGGAATCACCCAAGAAGGCTCATTGGGATGCTGTTTGTCGCATCCTTCGCTACCTAAAAAACTCTCCTGGTAAGGGATTGATTTATAAACCGAACAGTTCTTCCACTCTAATTGGCTATTCTGATGCTGATTGGGCTGGTTCAACGTATGATCGGCGGTCTACAACTGGGTATTGCACCTTTCTTGGTGGTAATCTGGTTACTTGGAGAAGTAAGAAACAAACTACCATTGCTAGGTTTAGTGCAGATGATGAATATCGTGCTATGGCACATACCGTGGCTGAATTACTGTGGTTGAAGTCTCTTCTCCAGGAGCTTGGATTTTCTATTAATCAACATGTTGATATGATGTGTGATAATCAGGCAGCTATTTATATTGCTGGGAATCCTGTTTTTCAAGAGCGAACTAAGCATATAGAAGTTGATTGTCACTTTGTTCGTGATGCTGTGAAGCAGAAGTTGATTGCTACTCCTTATGTTGCCTCTAGAGATCAGTTTGCCGATATGTTCACTAAAGCACTGTTTCGTCCTGCGTTTGTTGCTGGCTGTTCCAAGCTGGGCATGGGTGACCTATATGCTCCAGCTTGAGGGGGAGTGTTACATTCCTTTTATAAATTATTCCTTTTATAGATTAGTTTTTATTTTATTTTCTTAACTTTATTTCCTTTTACATAATAAGGGTATTATTGTCATATACAATTTATGTTTAGTATAAATATATCACAATGGATGTTAGGCTTCTGATACACAGAAACCTAGAGCCCCTTTTTGGCTTTACGATCTTTTTCTCTTCTCTTCTCTTCTCCTCTCTATTTCTTCTCTCTTTCTTCTTCTCTCTTGATTTTCACAGCGGGTTCTCTAATCAGCTTAGTGACACATTCCAGCTTTTACATACATGTACTTTTTCCTTTTCCTGTGACATGAAGACTGAAACTCAATCGAAGCATGTACAAATGCTTGCTTCAGGTGAGTGAACGATTCCTGAAGTATCAACCGGGTTGGACATGGGCACTTCCTAACATTGCTTAGTGCTGCTTACTCATAACTTTTGTGCTACAAACCTTGCTCGTACTTCGAGCAGGAGTTTGCAATAGATATGATAAGACTAGTGGCCTGACTTTGTTACTCAAACCCTCTTACAATGAAGAATTTGCAACTCAGCCAGGATCGGGTCAACGGGAAAACTTTGCCGAGGACCGTCATTTGCTCATGGTGCCTCAAAAGTAAACTTGCTTTATAATCCATATTTGATGAACTGGGTTATTATATTCAGTAAATAGGTTTAAGTAAATAAATTTTTAAAATAATATAGGTATTAAATGAGTTCACAATGTACTCAACTTTGTGACCTCTCTTCATTCTTTTTGGTCCTCAATCTCGTACATTTACTTTTGTTTGAGTATGAGTTTTTCTAAATTAGGTTAAATATAAAATTGTTTTAATAATATTGAATGGAAATTGGTCAAAATAAGTTAAATTTAGTCAATTTTGGTATGATCATTTCTATTTAATCCGACCCACCCATTTGACGAATCTACTCAAAAGTCATAAGTCATGGCAATCACTTGGCTTATAGTCTCCTCTAGCCTACAATCCAGCTCAAGTGTTGACGAGGGGCGACAATTAGGCCTCACAAAAGTATTGGCCACAAAGATAGCCACCTCAATTGTGCCACCTTAGCAGTTTTATGCAATGAAGAATAGTAGTTGAAGATGTTAGAGATAATTAGGGTAATTCTCTAGCATATGTTCATATATTAGAGATAATTAGAATATTTTTATTGGTTTTCTATATCTCTTAAGATCTTGCAACTTAATTGATATTTGTTACTTTTGATTATCTCTTATAAAGCCTACAAATAAGCTGATGTACTTTATTATCAAATATCGAATTATATAGAGAATTCCTCATTTCTCCTTTATATTTATATTTAACTTGGTATCAGAACTAGTCGGTCCTATCACATCCTGGTACATACCCAAGTGCAATCTTACTTTTTTGTCATTTCCTCCCCAATATATCCTCATATTCTCCAATGTTTTCTGCAAATTACTTATTTATCATCCTGGAAGGTTGATCAAGTGGTAAATGATTGGATTGTTGCACCTCAAGAAGTCTTGATATTAGGCTCAATTCCTACTTAACACAACCACTATAAAATGCTAGAAAAAAACGTGATATACTTTTCCTTTTATATGACTCTTAAATTTTGGATTCATACTTTCTTTATTAGCTCGTTATTCCACGTATCATTATCGCATGATATAATCATTACATAACATATCCTTCGTACGAAATGTCCTCTTGGAAAAAGCTGGCCTAGGACTCCATTTTCCATTCAAAACACTTCATCATCATATGTTGTTTTATGCTTCCACATTTTATCAAGTGTCTATTAAATTAGACTTAATATCTTTTGACACGGATGAATTTTACCGGAGTATTGATAAAAAAAAAAAATCGAGATTGAGAGGATTTTTTTAAGTTTATACTACAAAAATCTAGATAATTACCCTCTTATTTTGCATAAAATCCCCAAAACATGTGAATTATGTCTATACTACGCACAAAGCTAATATTCACATGAAAAATATTGAATCTCACTACCTGTTCTTTTAAAATTTACAAAAATAAAAAGAAAAAATAAATATTGAGGAAAATAAAGCCAAAAATCTAGAAATTTTCAGAATTCAAAAAAGAAAAAGGAAATTCCTTATTTCCTTTGAGGTGGTTTGCGGGTTAATTAGAATGCGAATGATAATCATTTTATTACTGGGAACAATTTTTTTTAGAAATAATTTTTTTTATTTTACTTTAAAAAATAATATCTGAACATTTAAAGGTATTTAATAATTGTCTGAAATTTTTATTTTAGGGATAAAAGTGCGTTTGCTAAAAAATTTTAATTCTGTTGTAACTTATAATTTTTTAATACTGTTATTATATTTTTTCGTTTTTCATTTTCTTTTTTCATTTCTCCTCCACGCTTCAGCCGATCGCCGGCCTTGGGGTGGCCGGCAACCGGCCAGACGAAGGCCGGCGACCTCACAGGAGGGTCGCCGGGCCACCGCGAGATCGGCCTCACCTTGGCTGGGCGACGCCGACCTCGCCCAGATCTGGCGAGGCCGAGCTCGCCCGGCCGCCGGCGAGGCTCGATCTCGCCGGGCCACCGCGAGATCGGCCAGGCGAAGACGAGCTCGGCCTCGCTAGATCTGGGCGAGGTCGAGCTCGCCCGGCCAAGGTGAGGCCGAGCCTTGCCCAGCAGCCGGCAAGGCTCGGCTGACGAGGCTCGGCCTCGCCGGGGGCCCGCGGCTGGCTGAACATTGAACAAGAAGAAAAGGAAGAGGAAGAAGAAGAAGAAAAGAGAAATGAGGGAAAAAATGAGAATCGATTCTTAACGTGTTCATGCAATAAGAATCAACTCTTTTTTTTTATTCTTGATTCTGTTACAAATCTATTCTCGAGAACAAGGAATCAAAAAATTTATCAAATGGATTTCTGTTCCGAATTTGATCCGGAGGCATCTCTTTCTCCCCCTCTGATCATTATCGGAAGCTCCTGGCGATCCTGTCTCTCTCCCGCTCTCTTCCACCGCAAACGATCGACCGGATCGTCAACGTTCGTCCATGATTGAAGGTGAGTTGGCTTCGGCTTTTTTGGTTCACAGGCTTTCAGATGTTCCTTCGGATTGATTTGCTTTCGTTCGAGCTGCCGGTGCCCGAGAACGGTGAAGTGGGTCGTTTTGAGGAGTTGAATTGCAATCATGGGTTGTGAAAGTCTTGTGATGTTAAGAGTTTCTTTTCGGTCTGGGTCAGATGGGATCGTGTTGATTCGTTTGATGTCTCCATTTTTCCTTTCATTGGAGCAGCTGGAGCCCTAGAATGGTCAAGTGGGTCTGTTTGAGGAGTTAAATTGCAAGCATTGGTTGCGAGAAGTCTTGTGATTTTAGCATTTCTTCAATCTGGGTCAAATGCGATCATGTTAATTTGTTTGATGTCTCCATTTTTCCTTTCATTTGAGCTGCTAGAGCCAGAGAATGGTGAAGTGCGTCTGTTTGAGGAGTCAAATCGCGATCATTGGTCGTGAAAGTCTTGTGATTTTAGCATTTCCTTTCAATCTGGGTCGAATGGGATCACGTTGATTTGTTTGATGTCTCCATTTTTTCGTTCTGAACTAATTGTCTGGGGTAAAAAATTGTTTATAGAATGGACAAGGTAGTGGAGGCTGTTGAGGAAGTGAAGAAGGAATGGGGTGAGGCGTATGTCAAAACCCAAGAGCATATAAAGGCAATTGAGGAGTATGGGAAGTCGAGAGAGGAGAAGAATTCGCTCCAGAGGTTGAACGGTCTGGCACAAGATGGCTTGGCTCTGTTGAATTCCCTGCAGTTTAAACTCAATCTTCTCGCCCCACAGCTGCCAGCCATCGATTCAGTCGAAGCTGCCAGGTCGATACTCAAGTCGTGGATGACCCAGAGCCAAAAGTAAGTTCTTGGTTCTCAATTGGTTGACCTGAAACTCAATGTGCGTAATTTTGTGAACTCTGGAAGATGATTTCTGCTTGGGTTCATGTTGTCATTAGCAGCCGGAGTAAAACTTACGATTGCGAGCCAAATCATTTGTTTGAGAAAAGGGTAGTTGGAAGTAAGGACTAGGAGGAAGAATTATTGTTTTGAGAAAAGCTAATGACAGTTTTTGTTTTTGGAATTTCTGTCGTTGAGGGTCTTTCTTTTGTTTGAAAGAAATGTTTGGTCCAGGTATGTTTGGACCTGTTTAACTTAAATCGCAAGGTTTTTGTTGGAGAGTAATCCGCATAAGCCCCAGATGCATCCTGATTAGTTGAGAAGAGATTTGTGGTCTTATCGGTCTAATCTTGATATGCTTTGCTTGTCAACTCTCTTAAAAGTCCATATATATGCTTGACAACCAATGCTTGTACATTCCTCAATAATCTGAATGTAAATATTTCTATGTGACCAAACTAGCTGTGCATGCACCAATATGTAGAAGATTCTCAAAGATCATCTCTGTAATCAGCTTGCGAATGAGGTCGAGGAATGCTAATTTGCACGCAAGTGCTAATCTGAAGAAGGCTGCGCGAGAAGAGGTACGTAGAGTCTCCTCTATATGATGCTTTGTTTTTGCTTTGCTCAATGTCTTTTCTATGTGATGAGTTCCAAATGTGGGCTCGGGAAGATGAACTCATTTAATTTCATGCATTTTAGAGAGAACTGCTTTTTGGGGATGGAGAAAAATCAGCAATTCGGAGACGCAATTTACAGTATGCATTACTTATTTTACTTTTGTCTTTAACTATGCAATATTTTATTATCCCAAGATGGTATTGCTTTCAATATCTGGAATTCCAGACATCCATGTGGTTAATCTCTACTGCCTGTTGTCATTCAAACTACAAGCAGTTGATTTACCCCTAATTGTTAGGACAAAGGCTGGAATGACATCTGCTGCAGAAAGCATCACAGAGAGCCTTTGCCGCACTCGTCAGCTGATGGTCCAGGTGAGTAGTCAGCTCGTTTTGCATCTTCTTTTCCCTCACTCTTTTAGGTGTCTGTATCACAGATATTTAGCACTGTTCCAAGTTCCCAACACTGAATTATGCGAAGAAGGAAATCATTGTAACACTAAGGTCACTTTGCAGGAGGTGGAACGAAGTGCAAATATGCTCATGACTGTTGGTAAGTATTTTTTGCTCCTATGAAGAGGTTTTGAAGCAAATACGCGTCGTCATGCTTGCACTGATAAGCTCCAGATTTTTCCCGATCATTACTTTTCCATCGCAAATCCTTCTGGGTAGGCCTTTCTCTCTCTGTCAAATTTATGCGCTGTGACCTCAGTTTTTCTTTCACTATGGAAATGTGCTCCCCTAGCTAAGATTAGTAATGGAAAGAGGGGTATAGTCTCAGAGAAACCTACCACTTTTCTATCATATGAAGCCCTTGGCTAAGATCTTAGATTTTGATGTGTTTTCCGTTTAGGCTATCAAACCTTTTATGTTTTCTGTAAATAAGGAAGAGGGACATTATGAGACAAGGACTAGTTGAGTGATATGTAAGGCTAGCAGTTTGTGTTTCCTTGTCATAATCATGTAGTATCAATCATCAAATTAAGATACTTATGAGATCTCTCCTACTTTGCACATGTTTATTAATCTTTTCATATTTTTAAGGCCCTTGCCATTAGATTGGTACGCAATATTTGTTTGGTAGTTGGTACTCATGTATGAACATGTCATAACAGGAAAGAAGGTAGAATTGCGATCATGACAAAATTAACTGGAAGTTCCATCAAACAACATTAGCCGTCTTTAGTGGAGTTGAAAGTTTCATAGTTCAAATTTGCTCTGTCATCATAATGTAAAACCTTCCTTATCCATATAACCATTAACCCTTAGGGTTAAGAGATTCCTGAGATTGTCTAGTAAGCCTTTTTATGTCAAATATCGAAGATAAAAATTATATATTTTTCTTATTTTGAGAATTAATTCGGCTTTTGTACTTCCTGCATCAAAGTGAAATTTCACTCACATACAGTTTGTTGTGACAGAACCATGAGCAACAGAAACTGGCTAAGTTTTATTCCTAGATTCAGTAAGAATATGGGAAAGTGATGATTAAAGGATGCAAAGCGATGTATTGTACATTAACTGGACAATAGACCAACTTAACTCAGGGAAACTACGAACTCCACTTCTGGTGTTGGAAGCTTGTAGGGAAGTGAAGTTTAAAGACTAACGGCTTTAACAGCTATAATACTTGGTAATTTTTATTCATCATGCGCGCAACATCTCTCTATAGTGACGCATTTGCTAACAGTGCCTGCATCTCGGTGAAACTATTTTTTCATATTTTGTCTCTACGATTAGATATATATGACTATTCAAGAAACTTGGATGTATCATTTTCATGGCGGATTTTGCAGAGGAATCTACTGAAGTCTTAAGGAAGGCTGAAAGTGAGTACAAGGGCCACCATTCCTTGTTGATGCGCATCCGAAGCCTACTTTCTACAATGCTATGTCGAGATGTGATTGACAGGTCTGGATTTGGACCAACTTTTCTTTTTTCAATCCTCCATTCGTATGTCATATTTACCTGGAATTGCCTTGAGCTTATACCTGGTTCTGATTGACAGGATAATACTTGCTGTTGGATTGATCTTGTTCTCATGTGCTGTTCTATATGTCATTCCGAAACGATTGGGATACTGACATTGCAGCGGAAGGTCACAGCTGCGTTGAAGGCTGGTATGGCAGGACAAGCAGAGATTGGACTTAGAGGCAACCGACAGGGAATCAACATCCCCCATGTCGTTGATAATGTAATTCCCAATTTGGATCCGCCATTGGATAGACCCATGCACGACGAACTTTGAGTTTCTCTCAGTACTTTCTAGAGTCCAATTTGTCAAACTGGGTTCTGCTAACTCGGGGGGAATTCACTTTAATGGGTTTTTTTTTTTTGGTCGAAACTTTAATGGTTAAGGAAGGCGGAGTGGCATACCAAACTTTCTGTCATACTAGGGCGGTTGCTCCGCCACGACCTCCCGCCTTGCCGCCATGACTTTCGACTCAAGCCGCCAACACCTCTGGTGGCCACCTCCTTTTCTGTTGCTTGTTCCTGCACGCACGAGCACGACCTCCTTCATGCACTGTCGGAGTTGTACTGGGACATGCAAAAAACTGTCTGAAATTCTTGCGCTAGTATCATTGGCGATTGCTCTGTACTGTAATGTTCTTATGGGTTGCTTTGTGGACTTTTTTTCTAAGGAAAAAAAAAATTTAGTTCATGTTACGTGATGTTTGTCCACGTGCATTTCATGATTTCTAAGTCTAATTGAAACCCAAGTTGGGTTGAGTACTGTATAGGTTGGGTTTGTTCGAATCGGAGCTGCCATGGATGTTTCTACGATTATGACATAAAAAAGAGGGTTGAGCATTCGGATTGAACTCGAACCAGGCTGAACCAGCCACTATGGTTTCCGCAGAAATCGGTCTGGTTCCAAGGAAATAACCGATTCAGTTCTGGTTCCGGGGGCGGGATTGGACAGACAGAACCAGCCCCGAGTATTTCATTTTTTTATTATTATATTTAGCAAACCCTTAATGAAAGTACTCGTAAACAATAGTTATTTTATTCTCGTACAGAATCACCTTTAGACTTTCTTTGTATGTACAGGTATTTTCTTGCAGGAAAAAATAATAGAGTGAAAAAAAATCAAAATACGGCCGATTCCCAATTCCACAAACTAGGAACCGACGATTGTCTTTGATGAAGAGAAAAATAGATCAATTTGGGCTCGACCCATTTTCAATCTATCAAAATCCGACTCATTCCACCTATTGGACAGGTCTAGTATCGATAATCCAACCTTCTTGGGTCCATTCCGATCACCGAACGGTAATGGCCCGGCACATCTCCGGGCCACCTCCTACGAACTCTGCACAAACCATTCCCTTCTCACATACATGAGAACGGCCATGTTACAGACGTCCATGCTCGAAAAGGCAGACGAGCTCTGTCGTCCTCTGCAATGGGTTCAAGCCTTGCAACGAACGCATCTAAAACGACAGAGTGTGCATCGGAAAAGAGGAAGGAAGGGCAGAAATCAGTAGGCAAAAAAGTTCAAAGCTGGAACTCGGAATCGTCCCGTCCCACTGGAGGACGGCGGACTCGGGACTCAGCTCCCGCTTCAGCTTGTCCTTCAAGAACCAGTCGCACACCCTCCCCGCATTCAGCTCCTCGATGGAGCAACCCTCTTGCTCCGCCACCACTCTCAGCAGATTCAACGGCGATATCTGCATTGTCCAACTTCGCCTACTCAAGCCCATCGATCTGTCGAACGACCCACGAAGGAAAAAACGAAGCTTTGTCTGTATGGCGATGGAAAAGGTGGGAACTTTGCAGGAATGTTACGTACCGTCAAGCGACAGAGGAAGCGCTCGTGGGTGCTCAGGCTACAGACCTCGACGAGGCCGGCCTCCTCCAGCGTCAAGAAGCTCCGCCTCCCCGTGGCCGACGCTCCCGCGTCATCGCCGCCGGCGCAACCTCTCGCCACGAGCCTCCTCGCTCCGCCGACTGGCCGGCGCGGGCCTAAACGGGTCGTCGTCATCGTGGCGGTTCGCGGCTGCGCTGGAGAGGAGCGGCGAGCGGCGATGACAACGGGTGTTGCAGAGTAGTCCAGTCGAGATCGAGATCATTGGCGGTGTAGCCCCGGAAACGCGAAGGGAGAGCGGAGAGAAGATGGAGAGAAGAAAGCAGACGGCTAAAGTTCAGAGGCTCATCTGTCTTTCTGTGGACCAGACGCAGTTTTATCTGCATGAGAGGAGAGGAGATTGTTTTTTCTACAAATATTTTTTCATTTTTCATTTCAAAATTTTGAAGATAAAATTATGTATATTTAAAAACTTGTAAAAACTAAATGATTTTACCTATAATTATTTGAATATTGAAGAAATTATAATCTCGAGCATGTAAGTATGTACAATCGAAGCAAGATACATCATACTTGTACTTGTCATTCCAAGATGCTCTCACGATAATACTCTATTATTTAGTCTTGTATATGATGCGTGCACGACCTCATAAATGATATTTTTCGCATAATAATTATCGGCTAAATGATCTTTTTCTACAAATTTAAAAGCTCAATTATTAAATTTACAAACTCAAGAAAAATAAAAATTCACGATTAAAAAAAAAAAAGCAGTCACGATCTTTACAGAATTCATATTCTTGTAAACCTCACGCTCAGTGAAATAAGAGATTGATTTACTTAATTTGTAAAACTAAATAGGCACGAGGATTATAAATTAGTATGCGAACTTAACATGATCAATAAATTATATTAGGCTTCTCTTGTGATATATAATACTTTTGATTTTATTTTATTTCTCATCATCATCTATTTTACATTTGGGGCTTTGAATTCTCTCTGATATAATTTTATTTATTATTAACACATAATTGGTCACCAGCCAAAAAAAAACAAAACACATAATTGATTGAATTTATTTTGCCACGTCACAAAATAAGTACAAAGGCTCGAAATTTGCACATTCACCAACCTTCTTACCTGCGAATCTTCTTCTTCTTCTTCGCTCTGAGCGACTTCACTTCGCTCGAACCCGACCCATGTCGTCATCGTCGGTTGCGTTTCGCTTTCCTCCATGCGCGATTCCACGTCCTTCCTTCGCCTGGAGCGCGACGACCCTCGTTCCCGTCTTCTGCCCATGGCGTCGGAACATGGCACAGAGGGAAAGACGTCTCTCTCCGGTTGCAGCGACCCCTTTCGACCTGTCTCCTCCGCCCATCGATCAGGACCTCGCCGTAAGCACCCATTGCATATTGGAGTAGTTGAATTCTGCTTATCCGTTGTTGACGGCTTATTTTATCTGTTCCGTGCTGGATGGTTTTTTGGGTACATGAGTTGCTGGGTTGGGACGCTTTTGCAGGACTCCATGATGGTGGTTGGAGCGGAGGTCTCGGACGATGGGGTTGTGGAGACTTATGGCAACGATGATGAAGCATTGGATGCGGCTGATAACGGTCTTGCGGTATGTGGGCTAGTTTTCTCTTGTCCCCCTGCTTGTTGTTCATGTCATTTCCTTTTATCTTTTGCTTGTTCATAAGGGCAACACGAGTGTGATCTGATTTTGGACAGGACAGAAATTCTAGTATGCCTCACATTTTGTCCGCCTGTGCCTATGTGTTGGACCCTTGGTTGCCTCTCCGGTTAACTGGACTTATATAAGGCTATACCGACTGCATGGGATGAGAGAGTGTTACTTCTAGCTAGTCCATCCTGCTATATTAACTGAACAAGTTCAAGATTACGCTCAGAAAATGCGATTATCTCAACCGTCCGACTTGTACTTGCTTTTTATTTCTGGTTTTCGTTAGCATTGGATCAAGCTAAGAAGCTGAGGTGAGGATGTAGCAGTGGATATGCGGGTCTTCAGGAAAAAGCAAGAGTGACGGAGCCTATTGGGATTGGGGAGTGAGGGGAGGAGTAGAATAAGAAACTTGGAGAGACGGTATCTCCTCATTGAGAATAGATAATATTTGTTTTAACATTGGTTGAACCTTTTATACTTAGACATTGACTTCAAGATTGCTTTATGGAGGACTAATTCACATTTTATACCTATTAAGCAGCACTTTAATTTTGCAGTGACCATTTGGTCATTTGATTTATGATGGTGTGAGATGAGACCAATTTCTAGACTATAAGCTGGAGATTTTGCTTAGTTGGGTCTTTAATTTATTCTTAAGCTGAACAAAGGAGCAGTGACTTATTTCCTCTTCATTTTGTGTAATTGGCATTTTTTCTCTGTTACATTTGACTCATTAATACATACACATGATGCTCTAGGTTGTGGATTTGTCGCATTTTGGACGAATAAGAGGTATGGATCTCTTCTTATGGGAGATCATTTGACTGATTGCATGATAATATATTCTGATAGGAATTTCAGTAACAGGAGTGCCTGTGCTATCTGTCAAACAATTTAGATGTCTCATCGAGCTTATCTGTGTAAACTCCTGTTTATAATAATTGATAGGTATATTCTGACTGAACAAAACAGATATGCTGTTCTTCTTATAGAAATAGTTTCCTCCAAAATGACGTGCCTGTTGAAAATTAGGTTGCGATGCTGCTGCATTTATTGTCTTAAAAAAATCACTACTCTATTTATCTCCTTCTAGCTCCCTTCATTGGTTTGAACTTGTGGTGCACTTGAATAAGGACGTGGTGCTGGGCTGTTGCCCAAATCTTCTAGGGCATCTAAATTGTCGAATACATTGAATCTTTTGCTTGTAGAACTTTCATCTAATCTGTTACTCTGTGCTTTCGTCCTTGTTTTTATCAATGCATTTCACACGAAGTCAGTGGAGAAGACCGTGTCTCATTTCTTCATAATCAGACCACAGCAAATTTTGAATGCCTTCATGAAGGAGAGGTAGAATATTCACACATGATATGCTCATCTTTTCCACCAAGCTCTCTGTTCTCTCGTGTTTCCTGGCCTCATAAAGTACTTCCTTTGCTAATACTGCAAATCTGTAGGGATGTGACACAGTTTTTGTGACACCAACAGCTCGGACAATCGATATTGGCTATGCATGGGTCATGGTAAAATTCTGTCCTCTGCTTGCTTCTTGTTCCTTAATGTATTTTATTCCTCCCGCTGCAGTTAAGATAATTCTTTTACAGTAGTCATGACTGCTCTATCAAATGTAACAGAAAAATGCTATCACTTTGGTGGTCTCTCCAATCACCTGTCAAACCATAACAGAAATGCTCACAAAGTATGTTCCTCTGTCATGGACTTGCTTTGGACTGGTATAATGGTTCATTGTTTCAATTATTGCTTGCTTTGTTGTTTGTTCATGTTCAAACTCAAGCTTTTGGCACAATCATGGAATCGATAGATGAAATTTGTCTTTAACTAAGTAGTTTGATGCATTTCATTGGATTTTTCATTAAACGAATGTTATCTAACCTTTTGAATTTTGTATAGGTACATATTTTTTGCTGACAAGGTGGAGATCACAGATATCACCAAGCAGACAAGCTTCTTTGTCCTTGTGGGACCTAAGAGCAGTCAAGTAATTGTGCTAACCATGAGCTTAGACATATTGTTCAAACTTTCTACAGGTCCATATTTATGATTCTGTTGGTTATGTTTTGACATTTGAACAGGTTATGGAGCGTCTGAATTTGAAGGATCTGGATGGACAGCCATATGGCTCTCATAAACATTACAGTGTAATGTTTGTTTGATCTAGGATTATAATAAATCCTTCTGGTCTGGTTGCTGATTTAAAGGGCATCGCATTTGATTGCATATAATTCAATTGACATTTCTGTGAATCCAGGCATATTAATAAATTTGTAGCATCTTCCTTCCCTTAGTTGTTATGTGAAAATGAGTGTAGTGATGTGGCAAAAAAGTGCACAACTATTGCCACCTATAGTCTTTTGTTGAGTGTGGTATGCAATGTGCCCTTTAGGATATCATCTATCAAGGCTGCTAGCAGGAACACGGCATCTGTATGTTCCATGTCCAGCAGTTATTGACAATAAAGAGATTTGACATAATTTTGTTGATGTGGTATCTACGGTTTAGGCATTATCACTTTTTTATCATCATATCCTGCAAGTTCTTGATCTCTGATGCTAAAAAAGTGTGAGGAGAGTCGAGGTCATATAACCTGGACATGCAATTGAAAGATTGTGCTGAATTTGCAGATAAATGGAATGCCAGTAACAGTAGGTGTTGGAAATCTTGTTTCTGAAGAAGGTTTTGCTATGTTGACATCGCCTGCTGCTGCCGCAACCGTCTGGGATAACCTCTTATCTCATGGTGCCATCCCAATGGGAGCTAATGCATGGGAAAGGCTAAGGATTCTGCAAGGTCAATTTCTCTTGGCTTAAATTTATTACTTTTCATGTAAAGTATCATTTAAATAATTTTAGCATATGCACACCATCATCTGTCTGGACCTTTTTCGTAATTGCTCAATAATACTGGGGATGAATTTATGTAGTAGTTATGATTTAGCACGAGTGAATGTGAACTATAATTTCAAGGCGTTATTTCTAGCAGTGGACGTACATGAATTGCTGTTTTTTAGGATGGCATCCACTAAGCAGAATTCTTTGACCCTCTGCTATGGTCATATTTATGGGGATCAGGATCTGAATGGGGGAATGCATTTGTTGCTGGCATTTCTAAACAGTGGAGTTTGCTTTGGGGTGTTACTTATAAGCTTCCATAACGTAATTGTGGTTTTTTTGGTCACTAGAGCTTCTTTTCAGTATTGCTGATTCTGAGCTGATGCATGCTTAACTTTCAAGACCATGAAATAAACCTTGGTGCTATAGTTGACTGTATTTTATGTTTCACTGGGAGGTGTCATCCGATATGGATTCCTTCTCTGCAAATTGTATGTTTTTGCCGGATCTCCTGTTGTTCAATGATAGAAACTTTGTTAACAAGAGATTTATCATTTTCCTTTTCATTAAGGTCATTGCTCATTATATTATAAAGGTATTTGTGACGTGATGACATTACCAGGTCTGTCTTAAAAAGAGAAAGTTCATCTTGTTGAGAGTATTTTGGTTGCTTCATAGACTTGTCATGGTTACCATATTTATTCATGCTCCAAATGTGCATGGTGTGGTTGTCACTAATGACGTTCATGAAAAATCACTGTCGAGGAGGAGTCTGTCAGTCTCATCTAATCACATTCTCCAGATATCAATCCCATTCATCAAACATGGTTGTTTGCAGGCAGACCAGCACCTGGGAAGGAGCTTACCAAAGAGTACAATGTTTTAGAAGCTGGTCTCTGGAACTCAATATCACTAGATAAGGGTATCTCCTCACAATAAAACATCTTTTTTTGAAGAAATCTAGATTCTTTACACTGTCTTGACTTCTCAGGCTGTTATAAGGGGCAAGAGACAATATCTAGACTGATAACTTATGATGGAGTCAAACAGAACCTATGGGGCATTCATCTAGATGCAACAGCAAAACCTGAAAGCCCCATCGTTGTTGATGGGAAAAAGGTACAGTCTGTGTTTGGTATATAGTGACATAGTGAAAAAATATTGACAAAAGAAGCTCCATTTATAACCAAAGATATGCTTAAGTTTTCCAAAAAGACAGAAAAACTCCTGGGATCTATGCCAAGGCCAATTATCTCATATCTTTCTTGAAACTATCTTTCTAATTGACCAGGAATTTACTTTTGCGGTGAAGGAAATTCAACTCTTATGGTTTTCCAGTGCTTTTGAATGACTTGCCTCCAAATTTTCCACTGACACTTAGACTGTGGCCTGGCATAAATTGTGGATTTTGTTTTCATGGTCATCTGGAATGACTTCCAATTTGCCTCATATTTGACATAGACAACTTTTAGTCTGTACGAGTTTGAGAATCTGAAAATTTTGTTATTGGTGGGCCCTGTAGGTTGGAAAGCTGACAAGTTGCACATCGACAAGGGAACCTGGGTATTTTGGCTTGGGATACATCAAAAGACAAGCTGCTTCAGAAGCTAGCACTGTTCTTGTTGGAGATGACATTGTTGGGAGAGTAGTGAAACTTCCCTATCTTGCTAAGCAACGCCCACTGGGGAAGAAATCAGGTTCCTGAGGTAATTCGGTTATGTTAACCTCTATGGACCTATGTGTAGATCATTTCGAGTGAGGATGACTTTGATTTACTGGAGAGAAATGGGTTGGTGGTTTTGTATACATACTCACCAGGAAGAGGCAGCTGGTTTTTTAAAATGCAGCTGTGAGTAAATTGAGGAAGTATAATATTGTCTGTTTGTTAGGAAGTGTAATATTGTCTGTTTGTTCTCAGAATAAGATTTTCTATTCTGTATCACTGTTAAGCAGCTTACTGCCTAATGGGTATCTTTGAGCTGGTCTTTTGAAAAATGATAAATTCTCAGACTCTGCGTCAATTAAACTATTAGAACATAACCTGCTCTTGAAGGATCATTTAAGGTTGGAGACCCTAAGGCTTTTTTTCTTTGTTCAGTTTAAAAAAGAAATCCTCCAAATGCAATTCATGTTATGTATGCCTGATCACTACAATATAATGTGTGGGTCGAGTATAAGTTGTCAATATTATCATTTGTCTGCAAACAGACAGCAACATATCTTCTATGAATTTTTGGCTGCACGGAGTCTGAGGAATTGCATTTATATAATTCTGCTGCACATACTC
Organism: Corymbia citriodora subsp. variegata; assembly: GCA_014858505.1. Taxonomy (NCBI): domain Eukaryota; kingdom Viridiplantae; phylum Streptophyta; class Magnoliopsida; order Myrtales; family Myrtaceae; genus Corymbia; species Corymbia citriodora. Next base: position 4,313,746 of record CM026416.1, read on the forward strand.
TATGGTCCAATTAGCTCTTTTGTTTTTTGGTTTTTTTTGCCCCCTCTAAGGTAACTAGGTGCTGATTTCTAGACCTCTTCTGAACATGTTTTTGTTGATGTGTGAGCAAATCACATCGTGGTGGCGTGTAACCATCAACACCATAAATTGTCGGGTCAAGAAGATGTAGGAACTTTGTCATGCTCATTTTGAAGGAGAGAAGGAAATTTAAATGTGGTTGGGGCCATGGTGCAGGTTTTGACCGATGCAGATGTGATACTGATGTAGCTTCTTTATATCTACTTAAAGTGCATTTTTCAGTGGCAAATGGTGAGATGATGTTGGGCAAGAGATACGCTGTACAAATGTATGCTGACAAACTCGTGAACGTGGAATCTTAACTGTTTGAATTGCTTTCCCAGTTGCCGGTTGGCTTAAAGCCACATCATTTGGTTAAGAACTTACGAAGCTTTTGATGTGAATTAGCATTCTCAAAAAGGCAGACTATGGAGGTTATGATGGTATTCTTGAGCATCCCATTGCGGTACTAATCTTGCTTTGTCAAGGACGACACTTAAGTTCATCCATCCGAGTTATATGTTAATTTAATACCAAACCACCTTGATATGCACTTCTCAGGAGATGAGATTTGGTTCATTGCTGTTTTTACATACGTGTACTTTTTCCTTTTCCGGTAACATGAAGACTGAAACTCAATCGAGCATGTACAGATGCTTCAGGTGAGTGAACGATTCCTGAAGTATCAACCGGGTTGGACATGGGCACTTCCTAACATTGCTTAGTAATGCTTACTCATAACTTCTGTGGAACAAACCTTGCTCGCGCTTCGAGCATGAGTTTGCAATAGAGATGATTATGACCAGTGACCTGATTTTGTTACTCAAACCCTCTGACGGTGGAGAATTTGCGACTCAGCGGAGAATTTGCGACTCAGCCAGGCTGAGGCTGTCGTTTGCAACTGGTGTCTTGAAAGTAGACTCGCTTTTTAACCCATATTTAATTGGCTAAGTTGTTATATTCAGTTTATGGCTTTAAGTAGATAAAGCTCAAATGATATGGGTGTTAAATGGATTCATAACTCACTTAGCTTTGTGACCTCTCTTCACTCTCTCTCATCCTCATTTAATCTCGCGTTTTTACATTTATTTATGAGTTTTCTTAAATTGAATTAAATATAGAATTGTTTTAATAATATCAAATGGAAATTGGTCAAAATAAGTTAAATATGTCAATTTTAATTACATCATTTCGATTCGATTCAATCCATACATTTGACAAACTATTCAAAAGTCATAAGTCATGGCAGTTGCTTGGCTTAAAGTCACCTCTAGCGTAGCTCGAGTGATGTTGACAAAGGGCAACAATTAAGCCTCACAAAAGTATTAGCCACAAAGATAGCTGCCTTAACTATGCCACGTTAGCAGTTTTATGCAATTAAGAATAGTAGTTGAAGATGTTAGAGAAAATTAGGATAATTCTTTAAGATATTTTCATATATTAGAAATAATTATAATATTTTTATTAGTTTCTGTATCTCTCAAGATCGTGTAATATCTTCTATGATTTTAGCAAATTTTAATTATCATCTTTGATAATTTTTTATAAAGCATATAAATACACTGATGTACTTTATTATCAAATATTGAATTATAGATAAAAATTTTCAATTCTCTTTTATATTTATATTTAATTTGATATCAGAATTAATTGATCTTATCGCACTTGGTGTACACTCAAGTGCAATCTTGCTTCTTGTCATTTCTTTTTCAATATATCCTCATATCCTCCTATGTTTTTTACAAATTACTAATCTATTGTCCTTGAAAGATTGATCAAGTGGTAAATGATTGGAATGTTGCACCTCAAGAAGTCTAAGATATTAGGCTCAATCCCTACTAAAAAAATGTGGTATACTTTTCCTCTTATATGGTGGGATGCTTAAATTCATACATTCTTTATTAGCTAATTATACCACGCACTACTATCACATAATATAATCATCGCATAAATATCCCTTGTGCGAAATGTCCTCTTGCAAAAAGTTGGCCTAGGAATCCATTTTCCATCCAAAAAACTTCATCACCATATGTTGTTTTATGCTTCAATATTTTATCTAGTGCTTATTAAATTAAATTTAGTATATATCTTATGATATAGACAAGTTTTATCGGAGTATTTTGATTAAAAAAATTGAAATTGAGAGAATTCTTTAAAGTTTATATTACAAAAATCTAGATAATTGCCCCCAGGGTTTACTCCCCCGGTAAAAAAATTTGAAATTGAGAGAATTATTTAAAGTTTATATTACGAAAATCCAGATAATTGCCCTCTTATTTTGCATGGAACCCCGAAAACATGTGAATTCTGTCTATAAGAGCAGAAAGCTAATATTTCACATCAATTTTTTTCCTCGAACTAAATTAAATCTCACTATCTCTTCTTTTAAAATTTACAAAAATAAAAAATAAATCTTGCGGAAAAGAAAGCCGGAGATCCGGAAATTTTCAGAATTCAAAAAAGAAAAAGGAAATTCCTTATTTCCTTCGGGGCGGTTTGCGGGTTGATTAATGGGTCGGTTTTGATGCGGAGGCGTTTCTTTCTTCCCCTCGATCACTGTCGGAAGCTCCCGGCGATCCTGTCTCTCTCCCGCTCTCTTCCACCGCAAACGATCGACCGGATCGTCGACGTTCGTCCATGATTGAAGGTGAGTTGGCTGCGGCTTTTTTGGTTCAGAGGCTTTGAGATGTTCCTTCAGATTGATTTCCTTTCGTTCGAGCTGCTGAAGCCCGAGAATGATGAAATGGGTCTTTCTGAGGAGTTGAATTGCAATCGTGGGTTGTGAAAGTCTTGTGATATTAGAGTTTCTTTTCAGTCTGGGTCAAATGGGATCGTGTTGATTCGTTTGGTGTCCCCATTTTTCCTTTCATTCGAGCAGCTGGAGCCCGAGGATGGTGAAGTGGGTCTGTTTGAGGAGTTAAATTGCAATCATTGGTTGTGAAAAGTTTTGTGATTTTGGCATTTCTTCAACCTTGGTCGAATGGTATTGTGTTAATTCGTTTGATGTCTCCATTTATCCTTTCATTTGAACTGCTAGAGCCCGAGAATTGTGAAGTGGGTCTGTTTGAGGAGTTGAATTGCAGTCATTGGTTGTGAAAGTCTAGTGATTTTAGCATTTCTTTTCAATCTGGGTCAAATGGCATCATGTTGATTCATTTGATGTCTCCATTTTTTTCATTTGAGCTAATTATCTGGGGTAAAAAATTGCTTATAGAATGGACAAGGTAGTGGAGGCTGTTGAGGAAGTGAAGAAGGAATGGGGTGAGGCGTATGTCAAAACCCAAGAACATATAAAGGCCATTGAGGAGTATGGGAAGTCAAGAGAGGAGAAGAATTCGCTCCCGAGGTTGAACGGTCTGGCGCAGGATGGCTTGGCTCTGTTGAATTCGCTGCAGTTTAAACTTGATCTTCTCGCCCCACAGCTGCCAGCCATTGATTCAGTTGAATCTGCCAAGTTGATACTCGAGTCATGGAAGACCCAGAGCCAAAAGTAAGTTTTTGGTTCTTAATTGGTTGACCTAAAACTCAATGTGTGGAATTTTGTGAACTCTGGAAGACGATTTCTTCTTGTGTTCATGTTGTCGTTAGCAGCAGGCATAAAACTTCCAATTATGAGCCCAATCATTTGTTTGAGAAAAGGGTATTGGGAAATGTGGACAAGGAGAATTATTGTTTTGAGAAAAGCTAATGACAGTTTTTGTTTTTGGAATTTCTGTCGTTGAGGGTCTTTTTTTTGTTTGAAAGAAATGGTTGGCCCAGGTAAGTTCAGACTTATTTAGCTTAAATTGTAAGGATTTTGTTAAAGAGTAATCTGAGTAAGCTCCAGTTGCATCCGTGTGAGTTGAGAAGAGATTTATGGTCTTACTGGTCCAATCTTGATATAGTTTGCTTGTTAACTCTCTTAAAAGTTCATATATATGCTTGACAACCAATGCTTGTGCATACCTGACTACTCTGAATATAAATATTTCTGCATGACCAAACTAGTTGTGCATACACCAATATGTAGAAGATTCTCAAAGATCATCTCTGTAATCAGCTTGCGAATGAAGTTGAGGAATGCTAATTTGCAAGCAAGGGCTAATCTGAAGAAGGCTGCACAAGAAGAGGTACATAGAGCCTCCTCTGTATGATGCTTTGTTTTTGCTTTGCTCAATCAATGACTTTTCTATGTGTTGAGTTCCGAATGTGGGCTCAGGAAGATGAACTCGTTTAATTTCATGCATTTTAGAGAGAACTGCTTCTTGGCGGTGGAGAAGAATCAACAATTCGGAGACGCAATTTACAGTATGCATTACTTCTTTTACTTTTTTATTTAACTCTGCAATATTTTATTATTCCGAGATGGTATTGCTTTCATTATCCGGAATTCCAGACATCCATGTGGTTAATCTCTACTGCCTGTTGTTATTCAAACTACAAGTAGTTGATTTACCACTAATTGTTAGGACAAAGGCTGGAATGACATCTGCTGCAGAAGGTATCACAGAGAGCCTTCGCCGCACTCGTCAGCTGATGGTCCAGGTGAGGAGTCAGCTCGCTTTGCATCTTCTTTTCCCACACTTTTTTAGGTGTCTGTATCATGGATATTTAACGTTGTTCCAAGTTCCCAACACGGAATTATACAAAGAAGAAAATCATTGTAACACTGAGGTCATTTTGCAGGAGGTGGAACGAAGTGCAAATACGCTTGTGACCGTTGGTAAGTATTTTTTGCTCCTATGAAAAGGTTTTGAAGCAAATACATGTTGCCATGCTTGCACGGATGAGCTCCAGATTTTTTCTGATCATTACCTTTCCGTGTCACAAATCCTTCAGGGTTGGCCTCTCCCTCTGTTAAATGCATGAGCCGTACCTTAGTTTTTCTTTCACTATGGAAACGTGCTCCCCTAGCTAAGATTAGTAATGAAAAGAGTACCGCTTTTCTATCATATGAAGCACTAGGCTAGGATCTTGGATTTTGACATGCGGTCCTTCTAGGCTATTAAACCTTTTATGTTTTCTGCAAATAGGAATAGGGAAATTATGAGAGAAGGATCAGTTGAGTGATATGTAAGGCTAGTAGTTTGTGTTTCCTTGTCATGATCATGTAGTATCAATCATCAAATTAAGATACTTATGAGATCTGTCCTACTTTGAACATGTTTATTAATCTTTCACATTTTAAGGCTCTCGCCATTAGATTGGTATGAGGTACTTGTTTGGTAGTTGGTACTCGTGTATAAACACGTCATAACAGGAAAGAAGGTAGAATTGCGATCATGACAAAATTAACTGGAAGTCCAATCAAACAACATTAGCCGTCTTTAGTGGAGTTGAAAGTTTCATAGTTCAAATTTGCTCTGTCATCATAATGTAAAACCTTCCTTATCCATATAACCATTAACCCTTAGGGTAGAGATTCCTGAGATTGTCTAGTAAGCCTTTTTATGTCAAATATGGAAGATAAAAATTATATTTTATTCTTATTTTGAGAATTAATTCTGCTTTTGTACTTCCTGCGTCAAAGTGAAATTTCACTCACATACAGTTTGTAACAGAACCATGAGCAACAGAAAATGGCTAAGTTTTGATTCTATATTGTCAGTAAGAATATGGGCAAGTGATGATTAAAGCATGTAATGCAACGTATTGTACATTAACTCGACAATAGACCCACTTAACTCAAGGAAACTACGAACTCCACTTCTGGTGTTGGAAGCTTGTAGGGAAGTGAAGTTTAAAGACTAACAGCTTTGATGGCTATAGTACTTGGTAGTTTTTATATGTCATATGCACAGTGTCTCTCTATAGTGACACGCATTTGCTAATAGTGCCTGCATCTCGGTGAAACTATTTTTTCATATTTTGTCTCTATGATTTGATAAACATGACTATTCAAGAAACTTGGATGTATCATTTTCATGGTGGATTTTGCAGGGGAATCGACTGGAGTCTTAAGGAAGGCTGAAAGTGAGTACAAGGGCCACCGTTCCTTGTTGATGCGCACCCGAAGCCTACTTTCTACAATGCAACGTCAAGATGTTATTGACAGGTGTGCATTTGGACAAACTTTTTTCTTTCCTCTATCCATATATCATATTTACCTGGAATTGCCTTGAGCTTATACCTTGGTTCTGATTGACAGGATAATACTTGCCGTTGGATTTATTTTGTTCTCCTGTGCTGTTCTATATGTCGTTTCGAAACGCATCGGGATTGTGACATTGCAGAGGAAGGTCACCGCTGCGCTGAAGGCTGGTATGGCAGGACGAGCAGAGATTGGACTTAGAGGCAACCAACAGGGAATCAACATCCCCCATGTTGTTGATAATGTAATTCCCAATTTGGATCTGCCATTGGATAGACCTATGCACGATGAACTTTGAGTTTCTCTCGATACTTTCTAGAGTCCAATTTGTCAACTGGGTGCTGCTAACTTGGGGGGAATTCACTTTCATGGTTAAGGAAGATGGAGGGACATACCAAACTTTCTGTCACAATGGTCATCCTTAGGTTTAGGGACTGACTTTGTTGGGTCTTAGTTGAAGTGTAGAGACATCGTGCCTCACCTTGAGTCCGCATTTTAGGTTTCTCACTCAACATGGATGAATTTTACAAAATTTTGCAAAATTTTGTGAATGCGCGTAATAGTCTCTTTTACTCGTGTAGCATGTGACTACGTGGTTGATAGATTAATACCATTTTTTCTAAGAAAAACTTTCAAGATATTATTACAGATGTTTGTGAGCCATTTTTATTGAAGTTCTGCATCTGTATCAAATTCTGCAGCGCTGTCTCTGCTTTTGATTTTCTGTCAACTATGAAGCATAACTTGCGTTCTCGTCTGCACGTTTCATCTGTTTGTCTTATTTTTATCACACCCCATCAAGAGGATGCGAATATCCATCTGGTTTCGCTATCTACCCAGGATAATTCATATACGGAAGGACGATCATACATCTAAGTCACTACCTCTCTCTTCACCGCTCACTTGTGTGTACCAGAGTTTCCTCACAGCTGGTAAATTTACCTGTCTGTTTGGTGGGTCATACGTGAAAACATACATTTATACCTTATGTTCGCGTATGCACATCGTGGATACAAACTCATACTAGAAGCACGTATGAATTCATCCCGAGCTTCAGGAAGCTACAAAAGATGAATTGTCCTTTTACAATGACTCAACTGAATAGTAGTGTTAAACGACACGAAACCAAAGTACCATGCATGACAAGAATCCTTCAGAACATGGCATTCCCGATTTGAAACTTCGACACTAGTTCCAGCGTCCTGCTTGATTCCTATTCCATGATAGGTAATTTGGATCTCCAAGAGGCCTGCCCAAATCATCAAAGAAAAAGAAAAAAGACAAGGGAAAAGGAAAAAGAAACATATCAAAATCAAGTGGTCAAATTTCCCAAAGCTAATCTTCCCAACACCTATTGCAACAATCATGTTTTGAACGATTGAGACTCACCTTGGCTTGAGCACATAGACAAGTATGAAGGCTATAGCCAAAAACAAGCAAATCCCTCCAACAGCCAAATATGCCACTCCCAGGAAGTCATTCTTCCCACCTATCCAACTGGCGGTCGATAGCACCAAGTGCTTCTCGCCTCCGAAATCGTAGGTATTGTAATTATTTTTTATCGTGACTGTGATCTTCTTATTTGCTTCGAGGTCGACCTCTATCCTTCCATACAGTTTTCTAAAAGTCGGCAATGCTGCCGTGCGCATCCACACAATCAGGTCCTCCTGTTCATTCAACTGTTGAATGCAAAATGCAATCAGTTAATCGTTAAGAGAGAGAGAGAGAGAGAGAGAGAGAGAGAGAGAGAGAGACTCTTTGAACCATTGAAAGAAACATACAGGAATGCTTGAATTGAGTTTCGCACCGCCGATTAGACCTCCGCTTTGGAAATTCCTAGGGTAGACGTCAGATCCGAACTTATGCTCCCGGTCGCTATCCCATGCTATGTTTCTCTTGTTGACATCTAGTGGGTTATTGTTCACCGAAAACTTGTAAGTGTCGTTGAACAAGCTCCACGCGATGAGGCCACAAGGAACGATTGGCTTTCCATCTTCCCCGAGAGCTTCAGGCTCACAGTTAGTTGTTTTCCACATACTTTCATTGCTTCGCAATTGTTTATCGCTCCTACTCTTGACGTATCTAGAAAAGACATCATGCAGAAAAATTTCAAACGATATGTGTGCATATAATCATAGGAAAGATGGAAGGTAAACTGGACATGAATATGAGTACCGGCGATGATTCTGATAGAAGTTAGACAGCTGATAGTAGACGTAAATGGGACTTTTCATTAGCTTTGGGACCTGCAACAATGGAGCAATTGATTCTTTTAGAACACATTTAAAGATGGAGATAAGCATCAACGAAAGAAAACTTCTGCAGTAAGCAGAAAATGAACTCACAATTAGACTCCTCATGCAAGTCTTATTAGTTTTCTCGTCCTGAATGTAGCCAAGAACTTTGTCCTTGAATCTTGAAGGAATGCAATCTTCATCATATCGATCCACAATTTCTACGACCTACAGCCAGAGGAATTATCAAGTGTTTTGACAATCAAAAAACCAAAAGGATGAAAAAACAATTTTAGAACAAAAAATCATGAATTGAGAAAATCGAAACATTACTCTTTGAGAGGCAAACAAAGAGGCAAGGCCAATGGGGATGAAGACCACACCGACGAGTATAAAAGTTGTGATAACCTGAAAATGATGAAGTGTTTCCGAGAAGCCACAGATGATTTTGCTACAATAATATATTTTGATTTCATAAATTTAAAGGAACCGATAATGCTATTTGCAGATTGTACCCAACCGGGAGTCAAAATTGGTTTGCAAGCAGGTAGTTCCTGTTGGGTGAACCTAGAATCTGGAAAAACGAAAACGTGGACAAACGGATCAATAAGTATAACTCCTTGGTAAGAGTTGTATCAAGCTAAATCAATAGGATTCACCCAAGTTGTTTGGCTATCAAACACCCACAACAACAGATAATAAATTATGGCCAAAAATACTCCTAATTGTCAGAAAACTAAAAAGTATTTGCCCCCATCAACATTCACTCGATTAGGATGCCTGAAGAACATCTGAAATGCTTCAGCATAAATTAATAAATCATCAAAAGAGTTAAAGGAAACCAATTCCTCAGATAAGATTGATTAGAGCACATGGACAATCGTAAGACGTTTCCAAGATGCCATCACTTAGCTTCGAGTCGAGGTGCACCACGGAAATGTTTTATTATATTTGAATGTAATTCTGCATGCTGAGATACACTGTTAAGATCAAAAGCACTTTGCCATATTTTTTTCTTGTAGGCTGAAGAATCGCTTTAAGCATCCATCCATACTTGCCCCTCCCAAAGCCTCCAACGAAACAGAACAAAGGAGCGTTAACCTACCGGCCTATTCATCCAAGAACGCATTCCTTCAAAAGCTAAAGCATGTTCACGTTCGGATGAAACATAGAACTATTCAAGAAGATATAAACCCTCGTTCTTAAGCTTTCCCTGCAATCGCCTCCTATGTACACGATCATTGGGCCAAGGACACGAGTTCATACATTTCTTATTCATATATAACCAACCCAACTCAGCACATACACACACAAATTCGTTTCGAACAAATTCCGAGAATTGAGAAACGATCGCATCACGGGATCGAGAATTCTCAGAAGGGTTTGCACCCAACAACAAAGAAAGTTAGTCAAGGATCGAGAGGTTTTCCCATCACGAGAGATCAAGAAAAGCCAAGATGAAACGAGGGTTACACGATCAAAGCCTTGAGAGGGAGGAGGAGGAGTACATTTGGGTCTCTTGGAGATCTTCTTGGCAGACGTGAATGAATCCATCGCTCCATCGCTCCCTCCTCCCATCGAGCTCGTCTCTCCTCTCTCCCCCATCTTTCTTGGGTTCCTCCGCCCTCCTCCGTTCGTCGTTCTCTCCACAAGTTTTCTCCCCCTCCCTCCCTCCCTCCCTTCTCAACCCAACTTCTCCTTCCGCCTTCTCTCTCTCTCTCTTCCCGTCTATAGCGGAGTGGAAAAGATCCCCACGCACGAATTTAATGCAGAGATGTCCGGCATTTCCCAAGTTTTGAATCCTTCGTCTTTATAGCCCCTCAATATCATCGAAGCGTGTTTGACCAAGCCCTATCATCATGCTAACTACCAAAGAGAATATGCAACTTTCTTGAAAAATTATTATTCTATTAGGGTTAATTTGGAGCTCATTAGGCTTTGTAATTAGTTCGTTGAGTTGCGATTTTGATAACCCATGGATGCTCTCGGCTTTCGATCTTTCACCTTCGGCGCGGTGCTCCGAGTCGACGGATTTTGGCAAACCGCCGGTGGGGAAGACGTGAGGGAGGGTTTCTTAGATGCCACGCCTCTTGCCAATCGGGGGTTTTAGCTTGTTCTTACATAAGGCATTGATTGCAAGATTGAAATTTCGTACATTAATCACTAAAATTGAAATTTTGTAACTTCATTGGGAAATTATTAAAAATTTAGGGACTATTGATGAAATTTGACCCTCTTAATTAGCAATTGGAGATTGTTGTGATCCCATGCATTAGTTGGGTGGACACCAATTATTACAATAGCAAATTTGTTTAATTCGCTAATTTTACTTAATATGGATTTGCAAGGTCTTATTATTTCCATCGAGTTAGCATTACTACGAGGTGAAGATATTCATTTGGTTTAAGTAAGAATGATATAATAGACATATCGATCACATCATGGAAGAGGAATTCCCGCGTTTAAAATATATTTCCCTTCTTGTCCCCCATCAACACCATTATCAAAATTAATTTTATTTATTGAGTGGTGAATGCTGAAATTTAGCTAAATAATGTTTAAAGCGTTGCATACAATTTTCTCCTGTTTTAAGGAGAGAGTTTCCACTTCTTCTTTTCATTGCATTTATTTTACGGAAAATAAATTATTTAAAAAGTATTTATCACTTATAAAAATTAATAGACGAAAAATATCTTCATCATTGATGAAAATTTTTTAGATATAAATTATTATCGATAATAAAAATAGTTTTTCTTGATTGATTATTTCAAACGATATGAATAATCATTTTTAAGAAAAAAATTTCCGAAACATTCCTTTTACACTAAACAAGATGAGTCTAAAATAGGCTTATTAATTTCTTTTATTATTTTCTCTTTCTGTCCCGTTTTCAAAAAAAAAAAACGATTTTCAGCATGGGGGTTGTAAGGTTGTAATTGAAGTCGTGCTAGGAGGAGCCAAGTTTACGCCTATATATATATATAGAAACTAAACTAGCTGGCGTTATTAATGAGGAGAGTGAAGTTTTGCATAACAAAAACAAATTATAAAATAATGGATTGAGAAGGAATCAAGTTATACACAAACACACACACATATATATGTTAAATAGGTTTATAGTTATTAGAAAGTACACTTCGTAGATACACTGATAAACAATCTTTTTTACCACTAAATTTAGTAGTGTTAGTCTGCTATATTATCTTTTTATCTATGTCATCCTACAGTCACTTTTTTCATCCCACGTGTCCTCAATAAGTGACCGTAGATATTCATATTTATAATTTTCTCACGTATATCAATTTTTAAAGTTGATTTTTTTGTCAACAATTTTTACCAAAGAAAAATCTCAAACATTGATATATTTTCCCCCTGTATTAATCAAATAACTCATACTATTTCATTATAAAGCAATTTTACAAGATCTTACCCATGTCAATTTTTTAAATATACACACCGAGTATGCACTTTTACTAATATATAATAAAGCAAACCTAAAAGCAACTTTCGACTTTAAACTTCCGCTTAAGAATTTCATATACCTCGTGCTTATACACTATCCACTATCCAGCGATGAAAATAATTCAAAATGCGAATATAATTATCATATGTTATGTAATAAATCTCTCCAATTAGATTCCAAATGTAAGTAATTATCTTAATACTACAATAATTTAAATTTGATTCCTAAAATAACTCAAAATCACGCATCTCTCTTTCCTCCATTGCACGCCTTCTTCACATATTTGGCACACGCGTTATTAATGTGTTCCATAGTTGCTAGCTAGTATATATGTTAAGAAATTCTTGTGTTGTGGTGGAGAGGTAAGTCAAAAGGTAATCAAGTCATTGCTCCGCCTTCCCCTTGATCTAGTGCTCACTCGACCCATCGGGAACGATAGGGAGAAACTTCAGAAGAAGAGTGTTTTGGCATAGAATATCTTACCGCCCTTCTTGTGTTAGGTTTGGGAGTTGATACAAATGAATGTGAGGGGGACCTGTATTTATAAATAAATCACTCTAATTACAATCATAGATCTTTCATTAATTACGGTGTAAATTCAATCTCCCTGTTTGCCAATTACCCCATTAGTTATAGAGCCCTAGAGAACACAAATGTTAATTCCCCATAACACCCTCGAGAACTTTTTAGAGTACTCATGAAATCCTAAATTCCTAAAGTTTCAAGGCATACCCGATCATCTTGGCCACCTCCACGGCTTATTGATTTTTGAAGTATCTCACTTCTTTGGAAGGTAGCATGGATGTCTATGTGGATCGAAGAGTCTTAATTCATCCATCGGCTCAACGTAATTAGAGCATTTCATGTCACAAATTTAATGCCCTACTTAGTCATAAGTACATGTTACCAAGTTCAGCAATTTCACCTATTTAGTTAACTATCTATAAACAAGATACCTAATAATCTCGATGCACATAATCACTAAACATTCATATTTTGAATTCATCACAATTGGAACAAGTTAACTTATATAAAGCACGGGTTATTTATCGTATAACCTAACTATATACATTTCTAGCAAAATAAACAAATAAGTTAAACAAGTGCATGTATCGTCAATTGCCGTTTAATGTATGTCAAGAATCTTAATCCTATCATGAAATTGAGAAAAAGGAGCAAACCCTAGATGTTAAGGATCACGTATAACAACAGCCCTCGAGAATGCTGCAGATTTCAGACCTTTGTTCATCATCCAACTCGTCTGGGAACTCGACAAAGAACTTGAGCCGGAGATCGCCCCGCCTGCCGTTCTCCTTCGGGTTCGGCATGCCCTGGCCCGGGACGGCCTTCTCGCACCCCGGGAATATGACCTCGTCGAACGGGACCTTCATCTCCTCGCCCCCTAATAGCGGGACGGAGAGCGTGCACCCGGTCAGGGCTTGCACCAGCGGGATCTGGACCGCGATCTCCAGGTCGTCCCCCCGCCTCTTGAACAGCCGGTGCCTCTTCTCCTCGATGGAGAAGACCAGGTCGGCCGGCAGGTACCCGGGCCGCTCGTCACCTTTGCCCTCGAAGGATATCTTCGTCCCTTTCTTCCATCCCGGTTTCACGTTGATCTTCAGCGTCTCCTCTTCTTGGATGATCCTGCACAATGCGGAGAAATCGATATTTATAAACGGCAATGCTGCAGATGATGATTTGAGAGGAAAAAGATGATTACCCTGTGTCGCTAATCACGTCTCGTTTGATCTTAACTTTCTTGACAGATCCATTACACAGCTCTTCCAACGTGCACTCCAGCTTCTTCTCGATCGGGGCGGGCTTCCGCCGGGCCGCCGTCTGCGAGAACAGGATCTGGGTGCTCCCTTTCCGGCTCATGGTCCTCGAAAGTTTGGCCGGAGCCTCGGTCTCAGACCCCGCCTTTCTGCTCGTGCTCCGCAAGAGAGAACCGAAATCCGACAAGGACGAGGAGGTGTTGATCCGGCTGCTCGTCCTCGACAACGACGGGGTCGGCGTGTGGCTCCTCCGGCTCGAACTCTTCGACAGGAATGAGCGGCGGAAGAAGAAGCTGTCGTCGACGCTGCGGTTGTGATGCGACGAGCCGTCAGACGTCGTCGCGTCATCACTGCTCGTGACTCTCTCGTCGTTCTTTTTCCCATCTGAACTCTGAAACGCAAACGCGAAAATGTCAATCACCAACGAAACTCTCGCCTTTACGACGGCCAACCTGACCCGGGTTTCGTTTACCTTGTCGGCTTCGCCCTCGGCTTTCTTCGACGGGCTCTTGTCATTGTGCCATTTCAGGTGGAGGAACTTGTAGGCCTTGGAGATGTCGAAGATGCTCGTCGAGCTCTTGTTGTTGAGTCCGAGCAGGGTCGAGAGATCGGCGGTCGTCGGTGAGCGAGGATCCGCCATGGAAGTACAGATGATGAGGAAGATGAAGATGATGATGAAGAAGATGAAGAATTTGCAGGAAGCGAGAGAGAGAGAGAGAGAGAGAGAGAGAGAGAGAGAGAGAGATAGATGGCTGCAGACCCTAGAAAGAAGTGGGGAAAAGTAATGAAATGCACGGTTAGTTTTCTTGTATAAAGACAGCGATTTAGAACCGGACATTCATCCTCCTTTTTAGGTTACTTTAAATAGACTTGTGTCCGCCCACGCGCGAAAAATAAACAAATAAATATCGCCAGCGATAAGATCAAAATTTTCTCTCTAGATTCTTCTAGAGATAAATGGGTGGATTTTTTTTTAAGATTAATATCACGAAAAATCTTAAATTGATATATCTGTGAAGAATTTAATCTGAAATAATTTTTTGAATATTAAAAATCCCACATCATTTTAGTACATCAGTGAAAATTTTACCATCAATTAATTTTCGATAAATTTTATGTTCAAATTTCTGAACTGGTCAACACGTGACAATTGACATATTTATCCGTAGGTATACCAGTTCGAGGTTTTTTGTGATATTAATCCCATTTTACAGAAATTAATGAAGGATAAATTTTTTGTAAATATTACCAGTTTGGGATTTTTTGTGGTATTAATATTTTTCTTATGCATACCACATTATAGCCATACATAATGGGATTAATTTTACATGAGATTATTGATATAATTATTTTCTCATTCTCGTAGACTAATCTTATTACCTATTACTATTGAATAGATCTAATATCCAAAACTCTGGTAATTTTATGAAAAAAGTAAAAATATTGTCTCACTATCAATTTTACTACTTATTATCGGATCAACCCTTCTAGCCAATCGCCGGAGCAATTTGCTTGTGGTGAGGGTCGGCAATGTCACAAGCCTCTAGTGAAGCTCAACCTTGTCGACGGCAATTGAGGTCGAGCCTCACCAACCATGGCGAGGTCAATCTCGCCAACTCTCACCTCTTGCTAGTTGTCGGCCATGACCAACGCCCAATGACTAGCTAGAGGAGGAAGAAAGAAGGAAAAAGAAAAGAAAAGAACACAAAAAATTAAAAAATTAATAAAAATTATCCATATTGGTGCTAATATCCTACATGGCATGGTGGCATCTACATAAGTGATTTCCAACTAAAATTGGTTGGATGGACTTAATTGGTAAAAAGTGAAAATGTTTAGGAATTAATTGGCAAAATTAAAATTTTTGGAAATGAATTGATAAAAGGGCAATAAATTTATGATTTATAAATTTTTGAACAATTTTCTAGCTAGACTATTGGATTTTGATAACCGCTAGTTGATATGTAATAATTTCTTTCATTCACCTTGTCATTATAGGCATAAGCACAATTCTGTATAATTTTATCTTGCCCATTTTTCCCATGATGGTGCATTATTTCAGGAAAATTAATGATTTGGAAAGTATTTTCATAAAAATGATCACTTGTATGACTTACAAAAATAAATGAATGAAAGATAATATTATCATCTACCTAAATTATTTAGATATAAATTATTGTTGATAATAGAAATATTTTTGCTGAATTTTCCGCAAAATATACAGAGTCTTGATCCAACGCAATTTGTTAAATCCTTAGGCAACAACTTTATGTCCATGATTGTCCCCTAGCATGCATGTTCTAATTTCTAAGCCAAATTAAATAGGTATGCATTCTATTTAGCATTTTGAAAGCCCGTTAGAACCCCAAAAAGCCCCTTGCACAAAATTTGGGGTGTTAAATAATCATCCCAAGAGGATTTGGCCCCTTTTGGAAATTTAGAAAAAGATCAAGATTTGGCACATGTTTATGCAACAAAGATACATAAAACACATTATGTGCTTCGAACAAAATTGATGGTAGAGTAGATTTGTAACTAACGTCACCAATTTTCTTTATCTTCTCTACATCAAGTGCAATCCCATGTATCTTAGACTTAATTCACCGCGTGTGCCAAATCATATAATGCTCTTTATTAAATAAATTTTCAGAAGCATGTAATCTTTACAATCAAATTCAATTTGTGCTTTTAAGATTTGTGTAACTTTGCATTAGGACCTCTTGCGACCAACCTATGATCTCTTATGATTACTTAGTATACTCTAGGCAGTTAAAGTCTATTTTTCACCGACATCATTCCAAGGCGGGATATCTGCAATGGATCCTATTGCCTTGCTCTTCGGCATGAGACTAGAAGGGTTGCTTCTGCAGCCACCCATCTTGATTAACGAATGTGTTGACATTGGTCAACCAGGCTAGTTCCGCCCTCGATAGTGTCTTTTCCCACTCGACTCGCTTGGACATGTCTGCCCCAGGTCCGGTGCATTGATTCTCTGCGTAGGTTATCGTCTGCCTGTTCATCAATTTTTGAAGAAAATAAGCAATAGTCTGCATCGCTCTATAGAATCACAATCAATATGAATTGATGAACTTCCTTACTCTCGGCCAATGTATTTCCAGGGGTCCCATCCTTTCGGCACCACAACGTTTGAGAGATATGTCTTGGAAAACACGACTCTCGAATACTGCCTGTACGCCCTCCCGAGGAAGACCGTCCCCGTCCCCACGACGGTGCACTGATTGAAGACGTACCCGCTGGTGTCCGTCTCGCTTTTGCGGCCCTGAGCTGTGATGAAGCCCGCCAATCCACCTAGGATAGCTGCGCTTGCGTTTATCGTGCAGCCCTGCATGTGATCTTACTTCTGTAAGTCCGGAAATGATCAGTGGACGCGACTATAGTTTTGTAGAGAAAATGATGGGTTTTGGTGCATGATGTGATCGTGTTTGACCTGATAGAAGGATTGGCCGCCGCCCCAGATGAAATCAGCGGCCCCCTCGATGTAACACGACTCGAAGTAGTGACGTCCTTGGAGGTCCGACAGCGTGTCCTGCACGCCGGTAAACGCGCATTGATAGAACGAGACTTTGTCCGCCGTTGTTTCGAACGCCAAGGCTGGCTTGATCGAACTCACATCTCCGCGTCGTGTGTTTTCGTTGTAGGTATTCTGCATAAATTCCCACAAAGTCTTAAAGTATTTTCACGAATTCTGGAAAAACAAAGCAATTATGAAGCAGAATCAAGTAATCATAGTGTGAAGTGCACAAGGTCAACAGATGTACTGAAATCCATCCAAAACCAGGTCGTTTTATTCCGAATGTAACAACAAGGTTACCACATTAGCCACAGAATGTGTATGCACGACAATTTCTTGGAAAGAATAGGGAAACCAAATGCAATTCTTACCTGGAATTTTATATTTCTGGCTTTGAAATTTTCCGCGTTAACTGTGAAGGTAGCGCTTTCAACAACTTCACTGCTGTCGGCCCACTGAATGGCAGTGTCATGTGCAGAGTTCCCTTCGAGGACGATGCATGGCTTGTTTGGAGGTACGATAACCTTTTCTCTGTAGAAAACATAGAACATTGCATTTTATTCAAGAGCTAGCTTGATCACATGATATGTCACATTTTTTCAACTTACTTATAAATGCCGGGCTTGACCAAGATATGAGTCCAGATGCTGTTCATCGCCGGGATGAAGTCGATGGCTTGTTGCACCTTGGTGAATTGTCCATGGCCCGATTGATCGACGACAATGGTTGCTGAATCTTGATTTCGATTGCTGCAGAATAAGCTAAAACTAACCCTTGACAGGCTCAGCAAAGCCAATACGACGAGACTACTTATCAGTGAATTCTTCATTTTGAGTCAAAGAAATTATTTCAAAGACCACAGGAACTTGAGGCAAATCGAAGCTGTGCCTCTGTAGTTTTATATTGAAACTCAGGCAAGTAGATATGCATTGACCACAAAACTTATCCAGTTTTTTTTTTTTTTTTGCCAGTTGTAAAGCATACGTTCAATGACTACCTCCTACGTATGGTTTAAGAATGACTTCCATACTCAGTAAGAGAAATGTGATAATTTTGTTAAAATTAAGGAGTCAGTTGTATCAATAAAGAGAATTGGTGTTTTCGGCAGTGGCAGGCGAACAATCTTCTGTCATTAATCTTTCAAACTCCTCGTTTCGGAAAATATAATTCGACTATTATCTAAGGAAAGTGGACTGTCTATAGATGGTTCAAGCATGGAATGGTTATTTCTAATTTGAAATATGGACATTTCTACTCAAAACTTTCCCGAATACTCTGCAGTTGACATCGTTTGGGGGGACTTAAATGGACACGACAGCTCGTTGCTGTTACATTTCCATATAAGAATTATTTTCAAAATTTGATCTTAACTCAATGGTCATACAAATAAGGGCATCTTCGCTTTATTTCTTCTTCAATTGGACGAGGTGGCGCTTGATCATTTCTATTGACAGTATGAAGAAGTGGAGGTGAGCACGCTCCACACTCAACCCTAGACCTTTATCTCTTCTTCAATTGGATGAGGTGGCACTTGATCATTTCTATTGTATTTGATAATTTATCAATAAAGTCATTCTAGCTAATTTTGACTAGAAATTGCCGACGTTGACACCGATCATCATATATGATGCGATAGGCATTAACATAGATAATTTTTGTATTTTGTATTTTTTAAAAAATTTATTCTTTTATTTTCTTTTACTATTTTTCATTGATTAATTATTTCATGCGGTGCAAATAATTATTTTTAGGAAATTATTCATTTTCTGCGGAACAAACGGAGCTTAATAGAGGGTTTGGAATCATAGTTAGAAGTGGAAACCACTTTTCCTTTTAAGAGCCTTTTTCTTTTTTCTAAAACTTTAGCAAAATCATTGCTAGGGCTTTTTGGTAATTCAAAATTTTTAAACAAAGGTAGTTTCAAAACTTTTGACTGAGCGCTTATATTATGAATAGAGGATTATAATCTATCTAGTTGTTTGCCTATCGTAAGAAGATGAAAATCAATTGTATTTGTGTCGATTTTGTTATATATACAATTTTTTTTTTCATCCAACGTAGCCATGGAACATTTAAAAAATTAATCAACATGACTCTTTTGTTAAACATCATTTCACCTGTTTTTCATAGACGCGCATTACCAATACAGTATCAATTAGAAAATATATAATGAAGAGCCCACATATTTTTATTCCAACTTAGCATAAAAAGGAACTTTTTTTCCACTTAGGCCTTTAATTTATCAAGAGGAAGAGTTAGATTGAGTTAGGGTTTGTTTGTTCAAAGGAAAATTGTTTTAGGAAAATTGTTTGTTCGACTTTTCATTATTTAAATAATGAAAAATTTATTGATATATGGAAAATATTTTTCATAAACTAAAAATAAGGGAAAATGACAAAAATGATTATCAAACTTTGGTTTAAGTCGTCATTTGAATTTTAATTATTCAATATGATCTCTGAACCTTGGTCCACATGCAATGCCATACCTGAAATTTTAATTTATTTGATGAGGTCCTTCAAATTTTACGCAATATGCAATATCGTCCTAAAATTTTTAATTTGTTCAATATTACCCTTAAACTATTTAGTAAATGTTTAATGTGGTCCTTACACTCCATAAAAATATTAAGGAATCACATTAAATAAATTAAAAGTAAATGGTTGAAATTGCATATTAGACAAAAGTTTAATGACTCTATTGAATAAATTAGAAAAGTTTATGGACGATATTCAACATTTGACAAAAGTCCAAGTATCATCCGTGCTATTTATCCTTCAAAATAACAAGTTTGGATTGAGGGGAAGTAATTTTCTTTTCCATGAAAAAAATCACTTTTCCTAAATTACAAAAAAAATGGAAATTAATCATTCCTTTGAAAACAATTTTCATAAAAATATTTTCGATTATTGTAAATTTTTCAGCGAAATAAACGCTCTAGTAAATATTAACGATCTAAGGACTACTTTCGAGGAAAAATTAAAAAAAAAATTATAATAAGCGAAAGGCCAGGCAAGAACAGAGGTATATAATTTTTATTTTTATTTTTTTTAATTTTGCGTAGCCGAAATTTAGAATTGCCGCTGCTAGCCGAACGAAATGCAAAAGTTATCCCGCCATCTTCCCCTGCACACCCCCCCGCCCCCTTTCTCTCTCTCTTCCTCTCTCTCTCTCTCTCTAGCAGCAGCAGGAGGTGTTCCAGAAGAAGAAGAAGAAGAACCAGTCGAATCCATCGCCCTCTTCAAGATCCTCGGCAGCATCCCATTCCATCCGAAGCTCCGGCACCGTCTCCAATCCCATCTCTCGGTATCGATCTCTCTCCATCCCTGCCCGTCGTTTCCGAGCTGCGGGTTTCGATCGTTAGCCCCGGGCCGCGTTCGATTTCCGGTTCAGTCCAGCGTCTTGCTCGCGAAAATCGACGCGACCGGTTCGTTATCGTTTACCCGGTTAGGGATTTTGCTCCTCGATTTCCCACTTGCTCTGCGAAATGAAGTACGGAATGCGTGCTGGGAGTAAGGGAGCGACGCGGATTTGACGACCGATGAGATGCAAGCGCGGTGAGAGTTGCTATCTGTTTTACTGTTTCCTGGTTTTTTTTTAAATTTTTTTTTTTTGATAATGTTTGAGCGGTGGGTTTCCTTAATTTCAGTCGAGGAGAAGCGGGCGACGATCGGCTTCCGAAAGTGAATTGGTCGCAGCATGCGAGCGCTCACGAGAACTTTTCCAACCAATCCAAGTTCCTGAGCTCAAATTTCCTCTACTCGTTGCCGAACCAGAAGCCTCCCGTCGAAGAATCAATGGGCTCGAGGTAGTTAATCGTTACAGTTCGGCTAGCCGTCGCATGGTAATGATGGGTCAACTGAAACATTTGCATGGTTATTTTTCAAGAATCTGCCGATGTTGTCATGTCCATGTCTGCTAATTGACCCAAACTTAGTCCTACAGTAGGTTGTGGCGACTTGGTAATAAAGAAGCTTTTTTGCTGCTGATGTCGCAGCTATTCAAAGTTAGGCCGTCCTACTTCACACAAATATCTGAAGTCGAAAAAATATCTTTTTTTTTTTTTATGGTATATGAAGATGAAGAACAATAATTATTTTCCATACTCTCTATTTAGAATGGAATATTGACAGTCAGGATTGTGGATTCTCCCTAATGTAGTTGCTTTGCTGGTCCAGGTGACAGAATTTACACACTTGTAGGTCTTTTGGTGGCTATGGTAGCTTGAGCTAGAAAAGTAATAGGTCAAAATCCCAGCTGCTTAGAACTGTTTGCAATGTATTAATTTGCGGTGCTCCACACAAACTTTTCTGGAGACGGTTTCTATACCTTAGCATTATCAACTTCAAGCATTAGCATGGTGTTTCTTTTGTGAAAGTTAGATACTGGAATCTACATCTCAGATTGTCATGACATTGTTGTTTGGCTGATTTATATAATAACCCTGTGCAGTTGCCTTAGCCTTAGTAAGGGCTCTGCACCTTTGCTGTATGCTTATCCATGTTGGCGC
Source organism: Corymbia citriodora subsp. variegata (assembly GCA_014858505.1). Taxonomy (NCBI): domain Eukaryota; kingdom Viridiplantae; phylum Streptophyta; class Magnoliopsida; order Myrtales; family Myrtaceae; genus Corymbia; species Corymbia citriodora. Next base: position 4,335,387 of record CM026416.1, read on the forward strand.
TAATATCCTACGTGGCATGGTGGCATCTACATAAGTGATTCCCAACTAAAATGGGTTGGATAGATTTAATTGATAAAAAGTGAAAATGTTGGGGAATTAATTGGCAAAATTAAAATTTTTGGAAATGAATTAATAAAAGAGCAATAAGTTTATGGTTTATGAATTTTTGGATAATTTTTCCAGTTGGACTAATGGATTTTGGTAACTGCTAGTTGATATGTAATAATTTCTTTTATTCACCTTGCCATGATAGGCATAAACAAAATACAGTATAATTTTCTCTTGCCCCTTTTTCATCTTGATGGTGCATTTTTTTGAGGAAAATTAATGATTTGGAAAGTATTTTCATAAAAATATCACTTGTATGACTGACAAAAATAAATAAATAAATGAAAGATAATTTTATCATCTACCCAAATTATATCGATATAAATTACTGTTGATAATAAAAATATTTTTGTTAAATAATTATTTTAAGCAATACAAATGATCGTTTTAAATAAAATACTTTTCAAATAATTTAATTTTCGTGACATATACGGAGTTTTGATCCGACACAATTTGTTAAACCCTTAGGCAACAACTTATGTCCATGATTGTCCCCTAGCATGCATGTTCTAATTTCTAAGGCACATTCAATAGGTATACATTCCATTTAGCATTTTGAAAGCCTCTTAGTACCCCAAAAAAGCCCATTGCGGAAATTTTGGGTGGTTAAGTAATCATTCCCAAGGGGATTTGGCCCCTTGTGGAAATTTTGTAAAAGTTCAGGATTTGGCGTATGTTTTTGCAATAAAGATACATAAAACACCTTATGTGCTTCAAACAAAATTGATGGTAGAGCAAATTTGTAACTAACATCGCCAATTTTCTTCACCTTCTCTAGATCAAGTGCAATCCCATATATCTTAGATTTAATTCACCGTGTGTGCCAAATCATATAATGCCCTTTATTAAATAAATTTTCAGAAGCATGTAATCTTTACAGTCGAATTCAATTTGTGCTTTTAAGATTGGTGTAACTTTGCATTAGGACCTCTTGCGACCAACCTACTATCTCTTATGATTACTTAGTATACTCTGGGCAGTTAAAGTCTATTTTTCACCAACCCTATTCAAAGGTGAGACATCTGCGATGGATCCTAATGTCTTGCTCGTTCGGCATGAGGCTAGAAGGGTTGCTTCTGTAGCCACCCATCTTGATTAACGAATGTGTTGACATTGGTCAGCCAGGCCAGTTCCGCCCTCGACAGTGTCTTTTCCCACTTGACTCGCTTGGACATGTCTGCCCCAGGTCCGGTGCATTGACTCTCTGCGTAGGTTATCGTTTGCCTGTCCATCAATTTCATAGAAAATAAGACATAGTCTCCATTGCTCTCAATGGAATCGCAATTAGTATGAATTGATGAACTTCCTTACTCTCGGCCAGCGTATCCCCAGGGGTCCCATCCTTCCGGCACCACAATGTTCGAGAGATATGTCTTGGAAAACACAACTCTCGAGTACTGCATGTACGCCCTCCCGAGGTAGACCTGCCCCGTCCCCACCACGGTGCACTGATTGAAGACGTACCCGCTGGTGTCCGTCTCGCTGTTGCGGCCCTGAGCTGTGATGTAGCCCGTCAATCTACCTTGGATAGCCGCGGTTGCGTTTATCGTGCAGGCCTGCATGCGATCTTACTTTTGTAAGTCCGGAAATGATCAGTGGACGCGACTATAGTTTTGTAGAGAAAATGATGTGCTCGTGGTTGACCTGATAGAAGGATTGGCCGCCACCCCAGATGAAATCAATGGCCCCCTCGATGTAACACGACTCGAAGTAGTGACGTCCTTGGAGGTCCGACAGCGTATCCTGCACGCCGATAAATGCGCATTGATAGAACGAGACTTTGTCCGCCGTTGTTTGGAACGCCGGGGCTTGCTTGATCGGTTTCAAATCTCCGCGTCGTGTGTTTTCGTTGTAGGTATTCTGCATAAATTCCCACAAAGTCTCAAAGTATTTTCACGAATTCTGGAAAAACAAAGCAATTATGAAGCACACAAGGTCAACAGATGTACTGAAATCCATACAAAACCAGGTCGTTCTTCCGAATGTAACACCGAGGTTGACCACATTAGCTACAGAATGTGTATGCACGACAATTTCTTAGAAAGAATAGGGAAATACATGATATCAGCCATATTCACCAAATGCAATTCTTACCTGGAACTTTATATTTCTGGCTTTGAAATTTTCTGCGTTAACTGTGAAGGTAGCGCTTCTAGTAACTTCACTGCTGTCGGCCCATTGAATGACGGTGTCACGTGCCGAGTGCCCTTCAAGGACGATGCATGGCTTGTTCCGAGGTACGATAACCTTTTCTCTGAAGAAAACATAGAACATTGCATTTTATTCAAGAGCTAGCTTGATCACATGATATGTCACATTTTTTCAACTTACTTATAAATGCCAGGCTTGACCAAGATATGAGTCCAGACATTGTTCATCGCTGGGATGAAGTCGATGGCTTGTTGCACCTTGGTGAATTGTCCATGGCCTGACTGATCGACGACAATGGTTGCTGAATCTTGATTTTGATTGCTGCAGAATAAGCTAAAACTAACCCTTGACAGGAATAGCAAAGCCAATATGAGACTACTTATCAGTGAATTCTTCATTTTGAGTCGAAGAAATTATTTCAAAGACCACAGGAATTTGAGGCAAATCGAAGCTATGCCTCTGTAGTTTTATATTGAAACTTAGGCAAGTAGATATGCATTGACCACAAAACTTATCCAGTTTTTTTTCTTTTTTTGGTTGCCAGTTTTAAAGCATACGTTTAATGACTACCTCTCATGTATGGTTTAAGAATGACTTCCATACTCAGTAAGAGAAATGTGACAACTTTGTTAAAATTAAGGAGCCAGCTGTATCAATAAAGAGAATTGGTGTTTTCAACAGTGGTAGGTGATCAATCTTTTGTCATTAATCTTTCAAACTTCTCGTTTCGGAAAATATAATTTGACTATTTTCTAAGGAAAGTGGACTATACTATAGATGGTTCAAGCATGGAATGGGTTATTTCTAGTTCAACATATGGACATTTCCACTCGAAACTTTCACAAACAATGTGCAGTTGACATTGTTTGTTGGGACTTAAATGGAAACGACAACTCGTTGCTATTACATTTCCATATAAGAATTATTTTGAAAATTTGATCTTAACTCAATGATCAAACAAAGAAGGGCATCTTCGCTTTATCTCTTCTTCAATTGGATGAGGTGGCACTTGATCATATCTATTGATAGTATGAAGAAGTGGAGGTGAGCATCGCTCTAGAATCAATCCTAGATTGATGTTAGATTGGCCCAACCCTACCAATCCTAATCCGATTCCTAGGGGGATTAGGTTGGTCCTTAGTCCTAAAATTTTTGGACCAGCACTATGTGGGTTGGTTCTTGGTCCTGAGAGCTTCGAGTTTGTCTAATTGGAATTAGTCTTGACTGTATATATTATATATTTAACATATTATTTATAATATTTTTTTATCTATTGTAAAGAGCAAATCTTAATTCAAATGGCCTCCTCCTCCTCCAATACTTATGTTCTCTTATTTTTTGCCAAGTAAAAAAAAAAAAAAGACTTTGCTTGTGAAAAACCTTGGCCCACTCGCCACTCAACACTCACCTCTAGCTACTTGCGCCGCTCGCCACTCGACCCTCGCCTGGCTCATCTCGCTTGCCGCTTACCTCTCTTCACTAACCTTGCTCGTTGCCGAGTAAATCAAAATGAGACAAAAGTCCTAATTAAAAATGCTAGCTTTCTCATATTCCCATCTTGCCCTCATTATTTTTAGGGTTTATGACTAGTTAACAGCATTGGTGATGTGTGACACCAACAACAGCACCTAGGCTTTCGACAACCCTAGGCCTTGTTGCCTAGAGTCATGCGATCTTGACGAGGGCTACCCAAGGTCGAGTGACCCCTAGTGGCCTGGGGAGTGGGCCCCACGTTAAGGATCGTGCAACCTTGGCCAAAGGCCACTGACACTAGATTTGGCTCGCTGGCAACTAACAATTTGATTTTTTTATTAAAAAAATAGAAAAATTGTAGCCAAAGCCCTTTGCAAATTTCTTTTTAACAAAACACTATTTAAATCTAAATTTTTTTATAAATAAGTTTTTACCAAACACAATTTGTATTTCTTTGAAGGGCTTTAGCTTTTAGAATTTACTCCATAATTGTGAATTTTTTTTGGTCTGATCCATAACTATGATTTCACCATAGACAAATTCAAATTTTCTATTAATAAAAAAAACTTTTTGATCTTCTACTCAAGTCCCACACGCTAATTGAACTGTTTTTCTTTTTTTTTTGGAAAAATTACCAGGAAAGTTTTAAACATGTTATACATGTATCATTTTAATCATAAACTTTTCAATTTAGCAAATTTATTCATAAAAGTTTTGATAATTTACCTATAAAGTCATTCTAGCTAATTTTAGTTGGAAATTGCTGAATTGATCATTTTATATGATGCGATAGGCACTAACGTAGATAATTTTTGTATTTTGTATTTTGTATTTTTAAAATTTTTTATTCTTATTTTATTTTACTATTTTTCATTGATTAATTATTTCATGTAGTGCAAACAATTATTTTTAGGAAATTATTCATTTTTAGTAGAACAAACAGAGCCTAAGTTGAAAGATTTTGAATTAAATTGACATAAATACAATTGAAAATAGTAATAGAGGGTTTAGAATCATAGTTAGAAGTGGAAACCACTTTTCCTTTTAAGAGCCTTTTTCTTTCTTCTAAAGGTTTAGCAAAATCTTTGCTAGGGCTTTTTGGTAAGTCAAAATTTTTAAACAGATGTATTTTCAAAACTTTTGACTAAGTGCTTATATTATGAATAGAGAATTCTAATCTATCCAGTTGTTTGCCTATCGTATGAAGATGAAATTCAATTGTATTTGTGTCAATTTAGTTATAAATATAATTTTTTTTTCATCCAACGTAGCCATGGAACATTTAGAAAATGAATCAACATGACTCTTTCATTAAACATCATTTCACCTATTTTTCATAGACGGGCATTACCAATACAGTATCTGTTAGAAAATATATAACGAAGAGCCCACATTTTTTTATTCCAACTTAGCATAGAAAGGAACTTTTTTTCCACTTAGGCCATTAGTTTATCAAGAGGAAGAATTAGATTGAGTTAGGGTTTGTTTGTTTAAAGGAAAACTGCTTTAGGAAAATAGTTTTTTCGACTTTTCATTATTTGAATAATGGAAAATTTATTGATATATGGAAAAAAAATTTCATAAACTAAAAATAAGGGAAAATGACACAAATGAATATCAAACTTTGTTTTAAGTCGTCATTTAAATTTCAATTATTTAATATGGTCTCTGAACCTTGGTCCACGTGCAATACCATATCTAAACTTTTAATTTATTTGATGGGGTCCTTCAACTTTTGCAAAATGTGCAATGTCATCCTTAAATTTTTAATTTGTTCAATATTATCCCTCAACTATTTATTAAATGTTTAATGTGGTCCCTCTCTATGAAAATATCGAGAAATCACATTAAATAAATTAAAAGTAAATGGTCGACATTATATATTAGACAAAAGTTCAATGACTATTGAATAAATTAGAGAAGTTTATGGACGATATTGAACATGTGACAAAAGTTCAAGTATTATCCGTGCTATTTATCCTTGAAAATAACAAGTTTGGATTGAGGAGAAGTAAATTTATTTTCTATAAAAAAAACCACTTTCCCTAAATCACAAAAAAAAAACGAAACTTAATCATTTCTTCGAAAACAATTTTTATAAAAATATTTTCGATTGCTGTAAAATTTTCAGCAAAATAAACACACCCCTAAATATTAATGATCTAAGGACTACTTTCGAGGAAAAAAAATTATAATAAGCAAAACGCCGGGCAAGAACAGAGGCAACGACCTCTGCAGGTAATTTTTTCCTTAATTGGATAACTGCTGATCAAACTGGAACTTTGTGAAAAGGAGTTGTCTTTTCTTCTAATAGGAATTACTTTTCATTTTTCTTATTCGAATTGATTAAAGGCAGTAGGTCGGTCTAATTTTGACTCTAAGTAGGTTTAGGTCTCATTTATTAGTGTGTCCAGACTCTATACTTATTAGAAAGAATAAAAATTAGCTATATAATCCTTAAGGAATGGTGGATTAAGAGTTCATGATTGGATCAATGATATTGTTAGATATCTTAAAAGCTTTCTTTTTAGTTCGGTCAGTTGATAAACCATCTTCTTGCCTTAGTTCAATTGCCATCAAACACTTCATGCCTTAGTCCAATTTATTTGATGTCTCTGTGATTGGCATTTGTCTTATTGCCTTTGCCATGTACGGTACTTCATCAATTTGAGGTGGGTTTCAGAGTATTGATGTCGACCAGATAATAATGGAGCATTATCAATCCACTTCAACACCTCAACCATCAATCCATAAACTTCCACTCATAACTCCAGATGTGGAAAGGAATAGTTTACAACAAGATGAAAGTTGTTTGCCTGAGGAGCTGCATTCGAATTGCAGTCATGGGTTAAAGGTGAGTCGGGCAGTTTCATTTGTCCCATTAAGATACCATATATTGTTCTCTTCCGCGCTTGATATGCTCAATATTGTAATGGATACAGCTAGGCCTTTGCCCCGATGCTGCACATCATTTGCAAGAAATGAAGGACAATTTAATTGCAATATCCAATGAGCTCCTTGACAACGTGACTGAACTAACTCCAGAAGTGGTGGAGAAGCTTCGTCATGATAGGTTTGCTCCTACCCAGCTTCTGTCTCTTTGTAAAGTCTTTTCTGCTTGGAATCTAATGCATGCAAAATGGAGGAATGAGAATCTGTTAGTTATACTTTCCAGTTTCTGTATATATTCTATCGAAAAAAGCTCTAATAGGGGATGAAATAACTTTTAAATGCTGTATGTGTGCACACTTTTGTTAGGTCACACCTCAATAGGCAAATTCAGCAGCTTGAGAATCATCTTCGCTCTCTTAAGGTTGATGAGGAAAGGAGAAAGTCTCATTTTTCTGCATCTGCAGAGCCTCCAACATCTTCCCTACATGAAACACCGCGAGCATTTGGATCTAGGGTAGAACCTTTTAGACTAGAAGCCCATGTTCATCTACAAGACGAGCCTGGTGGTTATGACAGATGGAATTCGCCATCAGTTTCTTTCACTTCAGATAGGTTTCCTGTTTCATCAGGTCCTGTGGAAGTTAATTATATTGAAGGTTCAGTCGACAGAAAGTGGAGCAGTAGGAGCTTCCCGTGGACAAAAAGCTTGGAGGTGTTGCCCACATAGCACTTAGCTTTTATTTGCATATCTTTTACCTCTTGTTGCTTACTAACTTTTACTGCCAGGATCATAACAAAAAAGTATTTGGGCACCATTCTTTCCGCCCTAGCATGCATGTTCTAATTTATAAGGCAAATTAAATAGGTACACATTCTATTTAGCATTTTGAAAGCCTCTTAGAACCCCAAAAAGCCCATCGCGAAAATTTTGGGGTGTTAAGTAATCATTCCCAAGGGGATTTGGTCCCTTACGAAAATTTTGTAAAAGTTCAGAATTTGGCATATGTTTATGCAATAAAGATACATAAAACACTTTATGTGCTTCGAACAAAATTAATGGTAAAGCAGATTTGTAACTAACATCGCCAATTTTCTTTATCTTCTCTGGATCAAGTGTGATCCCATGTATCTTAGACTTAATTTACCGTGTGTGCCAAATCATATAACACCCTTTATTAAATAAATTTTCAGAAGCATGTAATCTTTACAGTCGAATTCAATCTGTGCCTTTAAGATTTGTGTAACTTTGCATTAGGACCTCTTGCGACCAACCTACTATCTCTTATGATTACTCAAATATGCTCTAGGCAGTCATGTCTATTTTCACCGACATCATCCCATGTCTTGCTCGTTCGGCACGAGGCTAGAAGGGTTGCTTCTGCAGCCAACCATCTTGATTAACGAATGCATTGACATTGGTCAGCCCGGCCAAGTCCTTACTCGACAGTGTCTTTTCCCACTTGACTCGCTTGGACATGTTTGCCCCAAGTCCGATGCATTGGCTCTCTGTGTAGGTTATCGTTTGCCTGTCCATCAATTTCATAGAAAATAAGACATAGTCTCCATCGCTCTCAATGGAATCACAATCAGTATGAATCGATGAACTTCCTTACTCTCGGCCAACGTATCTCCAGGGGTTCCATCCTTTTGGCACCACAACGTTCAAGAGATATGTCTTGGAAAACACAACTCTCGAGTACTGCATGTATGCCCTCCCGAGGTAGACCAGCCCCGTCCCCACCACGGTGCACTGATTGAAGACGTACCCGCTGGTGTCCGTCTCGCTTTTGCGGCCCTGAGCTGTGATGTAGCCCGTCAATCTACCTTGGATAGCCGCGGTTGCGTTTATCGTGCAGCCCTGCATGGGATCTTACTTTTGTAAGCCCGGAAATGATCAGTGGACGCGACTATAGTTTTGTAGAGAAAATGATGTGCTCGTGGTTGACCTGATAGAAGGATTGGCCGCCACCCCAGATGAAATCAATGGCCCCCTCGATGTAACACGACTCGAAGTAGTGACGTCCTTGGAGGTCCGACAGCGTATCCTGCACGCCGATAAATGCGCATTGATAGAACGAGACTTTGTCCGCCGTTGTTTGGAACGCCGGTGCTTGCTTGATCGGATTCAAATCTCCGCGTTGTGTGTTTTCGTTGTAGGTATTCTGCATAAATTCCCACAAAGTCTCAAAGTATTTTCACGAATTCAGGAAAAACAAAGCAATTATGAAGCACACAAGGTCAACAGATGTACTGAAATCCATACAAAACCAGGTCGTTCTTCCGAATGTAACACCGAGGTTGACCACATTAGCTACAGAATGTGTATGCACGACAATTTCTTAGAAAGAATAGGGAAATACATGATATCATATTCACCAAATGCAATTCTTACCTGGAACTTTATATTTCTGGCTTTGAAATTTTCTGCGTTAACTGTGAAGGTAGCGCTTCTAGTAACTTCACTGCTGTCGGCCCATTGAATGACGGTGTCACGTGCCGAGTGCCCTTCAAGGACAATGCATGGCTTGTTCCGAGGTACGATAACCTTTTCTCTGTAGAAATCATAGAACATTGCATTTTATTCAAGAGCTAGTTTGATCACATGATATATCGCATTTTTTCAACCTACTTATAAATGCCGGGCTTGACCAAGATATGAGTCCAGACGCTGTTCATCGCTGGGATGAAGTCGATGGCTTGTTGCACCTTGGTGAATTGTCCATGGCCTGACTGATCGACGACAATGGTTGCTGAATCTTGATTTTGATTGCTGCAGAATAAGCTAAAACTAACCCTTGACAGGCTTAGCAAAGCCAATACGAGACTACTTACCAGTGAATTCTTCATTTTGATCAAAAAAATTGTTTCAAAGACCACAGGAACTTGAGGCAAATCGAAGCTGTGCCTCTATAGTTTTATATTGAAACTCGGGCAAGTAGATATGCATTGACCACAAAACTTATCCAGTTTTATTTATTTTTTGCCAGTTGCAAAGCACACGTATAATGACTACCTCCCACATATGGATTAAGAATTAATTTCATACTCAATAAGAGAAATACAAATTTGTTAAAATTAAGGAGCCAGTTGTATCAATAAAGAGAATTGGTGTTTTCGGGGGCAGGTGAACAATCTTTTGTCATTAGATTTAGGCAACCTTTCAAAACTCAAATATAATTTGATTATTATATAAGGAAAGTGAACTGTCCTATAGAGGGTTCAAGCATGGAATGGGTTATTTCCAATTCGAAATATGGACATTTCCGCTCAAAACTTTCCCAAACACCGTGCAGTTGCCATTATTTGGTGGGACTTAAATGGAAAGGACATCTCGTTGCTATTACATTCCATATAAAAATTATTTTGAAAATTTGATCTTAACTCAATGACCAAACAAATAAGGGCATCTTCGCTCTATCTCTTCTTCAATTGGACGAGGTGGCACTTGATCATTTCTATTGACAGTTGAAGAAGTGGAGGTGAGCATTACTCCAGAATCAACCCTAGACCAACTTGAGACCGGCTCAACCTTGCCAATCCTAATCCAATTCCTAGGTGGGATTAGGTTGGTCCTTAGTCTTAGGATTTTTGCATTAGCACCATGCGGGTTGGTTCTTAGTCCTAAGAGTTTCTGGTTTGTCCAATTTGGATTAGCCCTGATTGTATATATTATATATTTAATATATTATTTATAATATTTTTTTTATTATAAAGAGCAAATCTTAATTCAAATGGCGTCATCCTTCTCCAATACTTATGTTCTCTTCTTTCTTCTTTATCCTCTTAGTCTTTAATTTGCCAAGTAAAATCGAAAAAAATAATTTTGCTTGTGAACAACCTTGGCCTACTCGCCACTCAACACTTGCCTCTAGCTACTTGCGCCACTCGCCACTCAACCCTCGCCCGGCTCATCTTGCTTGCCGCTCGCCTCTCTTCACTAACCTTGCTCGTTGTCCAGTAAATCAAAATGAGACAAAAGTCCTAATTAAAAATGCTAGCTTTCTCATATTCCCATCTTGCCCTCATTATTTTTAGGGTTTATGTCTAGTTAATAGCATTGGTGATGTGCGACACCAACAACGGCACCCAGGCTTCTGATAACCCTAGGCCTTGTTGCCTAGAGTCATGTGATCTTGACGAGGGCCACCCAAGGTCGAGTGACCCTTAGTGGCCCACAACGCGAGCCCTGCACTAAGGATTATGCAACCTTGGCCAAAGGTTACCAACACTAGATTTGGCTTGCTGGTAGCTAATAATTTGATTTTTTATTAAAAAAATAGAAAAATTGTAGCCAAAGCCCTTTGCAAATTTCTTTTTACCAAAACACTATTTAAATATAATTTTTTTTTATAAATAAGTTTTTACCAAACACAATTTGTATTTCTTTAAAGTGCTTTAATTTTTAGAATTTACTCCATAATTGTGAATTTTTTTTTTGGTCCGATCCATAACTATGATTTCACCATAGACAAATTCAAATTTTCTATTGGTAAAAAAAACTTTTTGATCTTCTAATTACGAGGAAAGTTTTAAACATGTTATACTTATATTATTTCAATCCTAAACTTTTCAATTTAGCAAATTTAGTCATAAAACTTTTGATAATTTACCAATAAAATCATTCTAGCTAATTTTGACTAGAAATCGCCGATGTTGACATCGATCATCTTATATGATGCAGTAGGCACTAACGTAGATAATTTTTGTATTTTGTATTTAAAAATTTTATTATTTTATTTTCTTTTACTATTTTTCATTGATTAATTATTTCATGCGGTGCAAACAATTATTTTTAGGAAATTATTCATTTTATATAGAACAAATGGAGCCTAAGTTGAAAGATTTTGAATTAAATTGGCAAAAATACAATTGAAAATAATAATAGAGGGTTTAGAATCATAATTAGAAGTGGAAACCACTTTTCCTTTTAAGAGCCTTTATCTTTCTTCTAAAGGTTTAGCAAAATCTTTGCTAGGATTTTTTGGTAATTCAAAATTTTTAAACAAAGGTGTTTTCAAAACTTTTACTGAGTGCTTATATTATGAATAGAGGATTCTAATCTACTCAGCTATTTGCCTATCATATGAAGATGAAAATCAATTGTATTTGTGCCAATTTAGTGATATATATAATTTTTTTTCATTCAACGTAGCCATGGAACATTTAGAAAATGAATCAACATGACTCTTTCATTAAACATCATTTCAACTGTTTTTCATAGACGTGCATTATCAATACAGTATCAATAGAAAATATATAACGAAGAGCCCACACATTTATTCCAACTTAGCATAAAAAGGAACTTTTTTTCCACTTAGGCCATTAGTTTATCAAGAGGAAGAATTAGATTGAGTTAGGGTTTGTTTGTTTAAAGGAAATTATTTTAGGAAATTTTTTTTTTCGACTTTTCGTTATTTGAAGAATGGAAAATTTATTGATATACGGAATTTTTTTTTCATAAACTAAAAATAAGGAAAAATGACATAGGTGATTATCAAACTTTGGTTTAAGTCGTCATTTAAATTTTAATTATTCAATATGATCTCTAAACCTTGGTTCACGTGCAATGTCATATTTGAAATTTTAATTTATTTGATGAGGTCCTTAAGCTTTTATGTGATGTGCAATATCGTCCTTAAATTTTTAATTTGTTCAATATTATCCCTGAACTATTTAATACATGTTTAATGTGGTCCATACACTCTATGAAAATATTAAGGAATCACATTAAATAAATTAAAAGTAAATGGTCGACATTACATATTAGACAAAAATTCAATGACTCCATTGAATAAATTAGAGAAGTTTATGGGCAATATTGAACATTTGACAAAAGTCTAAATATTATCAGTGCTATTTATCCTTGAAAATAACAAGTTTGGATAAGCAATTTTCTTTTCTATCAAAAAAATCACTTTCCCTAAATCGCAAAAAAATGAAAATTAGTAATTTCTTCAAAAATAATTTTCACAAAAATATTTTCGACTATTGTAACTTTTTCAGCGAAATAAACGCGCCCCTAAAAATGAATGATCCAAGGGCTACTTTCGAGGAACAATAAAAAAAAATTATAATAAGCGAAAGGCCAGGCAAGAACAGAGGTATATAATTTTTATTTTTATTTTTTTTAATTTTCCGTAGCCGAAATTTGGAATTGCCGCTGCTAGCCGAACGAAATGCAAAAGTTATCCCGCCATCTTCCCCTCCACACCCCCCCGCCCCCTTTCTCTCTCTCTTCCTCTCTCTCTCTCCCTCTCTCTCTCTCTCTCTAGCAGCAGCAGGAGGTGTTCCAGAAGAAGAAGAAGAACCGGTCGAATCCATCGCCCTCTTCAAGATCCTCCGCAGCATCCCACTCCATCCGAAGCTCCGGCACCGTCTCCAATCCCATCTCTCGGTATCGATCTCTGTCTCCGTCTCCGTCTCCGTCATTCCCGAGCTGTGGGTTTCGATCGTTAGCCCGGGCCGCATTCGATTTCCGGTTCAAACCCGCGTCTTGCTCGCGAAAATCGATGCGACGGGTTCGTTATCCGTTACCCGGTTAGGGATTCTGCTCCTCGATTTCCCGCTTTCTCTGTGAAATGAAGTACGGAATGGGTGCTGGGACTAGGGGAGCGACGCGGATTTGACGACCGATGAGATGCAAGCGCGGTGAGAGTTGCTATCTGTTTTACTGTTTCCTGGGTTTTTTTTTAATTAATTTTTTTGATAATGTTTGAGCGGTTGGGTTTCTTTATTTTCAGTCGAGGAGAAGCGGGCGACGATCGGCTTCCGAAAGTGAATTGGTCGCAGCATGCGAGCGCTCACGAGAACTTTTCCAACCAATCCAAGTTCCTGAGCTCAAATTTCCTCTACTCGTTGCCGAACCAGAAGCCTCCCGTCGAAGAATCAATGGGCTCGAGGTAGTTACGATTCGCCTAGCCGTCGCATAGTAATGATGGTTCAACTGAAACATTTGCATGGTTATTTTTCAAGAATCTGCTGATGTTGTCATGTCCTTGTCTGCTAATTGACGCAAACTTAGTCCTACAGTAGGTTGTGGCCACTTGGTAATAAAGAAGCTTTTTTGCTGCTGATGTCACAGCTATTCAAAGTTAAGCTGTCCTACTTCACACAAATATCTGATGTAGAAAAAAAATATCTATTTTTTTTTGTTTATGGTATATGAAGATGAAGTACAATAATTCTTTTCCATACTCTTTATTGAGAATGGAATATTGACAGTCCGGATTGCAGATTCTCCCTAATGTAGTTGCTTTGCTGGTCTAGGTGAAAGAATTTACATCTTGCAGGTCTTTTGGTGGCTATGGCATCTTGAGCTAGAAAAGTAATAGGTCAAAATCCCAGCTGCTGCTTAGAAATGTTTGCAATGTATTAATTTGCTGTGCTCCACACAAACTTTTCTGGAGACGATTTCTATAGCTTAGCATTATCAACTTCAAGGGTGTTTCTTTTGTGAAAGTTAGATACTGGAATCCACATCTCAGATTGTCATGACATTGTTGTTTGGCTGATTTATATAATAACCCTGTGCAGTTGCCTTAGCCTTAGTAAGGGCTCTGCACCTTTGCTGTATGCTTATGCACTCTGTTTGAGCTATATTGGTCTCCTAATGACTATTTACATTGTTCCTTAGGTCTATGGTCTTCTCCATGGTTAATCCTCCACGATTACCCAGTAACCAAATAGACAAGGTAACCTCGTCAAGCAGATTTATCTGTGTAATATAATGTGAGATGCTAATCAAACTTCTAGTATTGGTAATTGTATTTTCTTTCAGTTTTCCCCTTTTCCTTAAATCGTCTGCCTGCTATAAGATTTGTGCATGAGGACAGTTTTATGCGTTCTATTGTTTTCAATGGCTATACTGATTGTTCTAAATTGTAAATCTAACTCTAGCTCTCCTGAGAAAGCAATTATCCGTGATATTTTGAAGTTTTGATTGGCATGACAACTGTGGCATGTTAAATTTGCAGGCTTGGCATGCTCTTTCCAGTCTTCGGATATCTTCTAGAACATACATAACACCTGGGAAGACTTTGCCGGTCAAGGATGATAATGCTGACCATTCTGATAAAGTTAGCAGAACTGTCTCAACCGGTAGCAAAGAACATGGTCATTCTTGGGAAAGCAATAAAAAGTCAAATGGATTGACTGCCAGGATTGATGCGTCAAATAATTATGTGTCAAATCCAGTAGTTTTGGCCTGTTATGAGGCTGCAGAAAGGGGACGTCCAGCTAGGCAAAGTGGAAATGGCATTTTAGGGGTGAATAAAGCCCATTGTGAAGTTTCTGCAGCAGCAATAAACAGAGACAGCATGCCCAATGCACAAATGAAATCATCAGGGGAAGTTTTGGCTGATGAGCTAGATGACGATGACATTCTAGAGGTAATTTTTTCCTTAATTTAATAGCTGCTGACCAAACTGGAACTTTGTGAAAAGGAGATGTTTTTTCTTCTAATAGGAATTAATTTTCATTTTTCTTATTTGAATTGATTAAAGGTGGTAGGTCGGTCTAATTTTGACTCTAAGTAGGTTTAGGTCTCATTTATTAGTGTGTCCAGACTCTATACTTATTAGAAAGAATAAAAATTAGCTATATAATCCTTAAGGAATGGTGGATTAAGAGTTCATGATTGGATCAATGATATTGTTAGATATCTTGAAAGCTTTCTTTTTAGTTCGATCAGTTGATAAACCATCTTCTTGCCTTAGTTCAATTGCCATCAAACACTTCATGCCTTAGTTCAATTTATTTGATGTCTCTGTGATTGGCATTTGTCTTATTGCCTTTGCCATGTACGGTACTTCATCAATTTGAGGTGGGTTTCAGAGTATTGATGTCGACCAGATAATAATGGAGCATTATCAATCCACTTCAACACCTCAACTGTCAATCCATAAACTTCCACCCATAACTCCAGATGTGGAAAGGAATAGTTTACAACAAGAGGAAAGTTGTTTGCCTGAGGAGCTGCATTCGAATTGCAGTCATGGGTTAAAGGTGAGTTGGCCAGTTTCATTTGTCCCATTAAGATGCTGTATATTGTTCTCTTCTGCGCTTGATATGCTCAATATTGTAATGGATACAGCTAGGCCTTTGCCCAGATGCTGCACATCATTTGCAGGAAATGAAGGACAATTTAATTGCAATATCCAATGAGCTCCTTGACAATGTGACTGAACTAACTCCAGAAGTGGTGGAGAAGCTTCGTCATGATAGGTTTGCTCCTACCCAGCTTCTGTCTCTTTGTAAAGTCTTTTCTGCTTGGAATCTAATGCATGCAAAATAGAGGAATGAGAATCTGTTAGTTATACTTTCCAGTTTCTGTATATATTCTATAGAAAAAAGCTCTAATAGGGGATGAAATAACTTTTAAATGCTGTATGTGTGCACACTTTTGTTAGGTCACACCTCAATAGGCAAATTCAGCAGCTTGAGAATCATCTTCGCTCGCTTAAGGTAGATGAGGAAAGGAGAAAGTCTCATTTTTCTGCATCTGCAGCGCCTCCGACATCTTCCCTACATGAAACACCGCGAGCATTTGGATCTAGGGTAGAACCTTTTAGACTAGAAGCCCATGTTCATCTACAAAACGAGCCTGGTGGTTGTGACAGATGGAACTCGCCATCAGTTTCTTTCACTTCAGATAGGTTTCCTGTTTCATCAGGTCCTGTGGATAGAGACTCATACATTCAAAAGCCTGTGGACGTTAATTATATTGAAGGTTCAGTCGACAAAAAGTGGAGCAGTAGGAGCTTCCCGTGGACAAAAAGTTTGGAGGTGTTGCCCACATAGCACTTAGCTTTTATTTGCATATCTTTTACCTCTTGTTGCTTACTAACTTTTACTGCCAGGATCATAACAAAAAAGTATTTGGGAACCATTCTTTCCGCCCAAACCAACGAGAAATTATAAATGCCACAATGAGCAGATATGATGTTTTCGTTTTAATGCCAACTGGAGGTGGAAAAAGCTTGACATACCAGGTAAATTAAGTTCTAGGGTTGGAATTTGTTTGGGTTCATGCAATATTACTTTAGTACAGTAAGTGCTTCTGCTTCATTTGCCCTGAAGTTCCACAGAGAAATCGAGCTACTTAACATTCTCTCAATATGCTGTTTTAGTCCCATTATCCATGTAATTTTGCTACAAAACCTTCCTGTTTTGATGTGCATGGTTTGGAATGAGTGATGGCTTGTGGTTCTAATATGTCAAGTTTTCAAAGCTTGTGCGTTACTCCTCTTTTTTTTTCCTTCTTTTCCCCCTAACAGCTTCCAGCTCTAATATGTCCAGGGGTGACATTAGTTATCTCACCCCTCGTTTCACTTATTCAAGATCAAATAATGCATTTGTTGCAGGTAACTTACCGGATTACCGTGTTCATGTCTACATTATATATCTTCAGTTATCCTGGTTTTTCGGGACTGTTTTCCTAATGCTCTCGTTACTCTTTTCTTGTAGGCTAATATACCTGCTACTTACTTAAGTGCTAACATGGACTGGAGTGAACAGCAAGAGATCTTTAGAGAACTGAATTCTGATTATTGCAAATTCAAGCTCCTATATGTCACACCTGAGAAGGTTGCCAAGTGAGTGTTATTCTCTTTACAAATGATGCAAGCAAAGTTGGTTTTTAAACTCTTGGAGCATAGCTGAGAGGCAGCTTCTGCCATATCTAGATTTAAAAATCTTGAAGTCACTGGATAGCTCAAGACAAATAGAAACATCATAAAATCATACCACTCAGTGGTTGAATTGAATCAGTTAATGCTCTTTTGTAAGATAAGGCTCATAATTCAATATAAGGGATTAAGGCTGAACTCATATCTATAATAGATGAATCATCAAGCAGAGAAATATTTAAGATAAGTTGGAAGTGCTCATAGAATTTGTACATAGCACTAGAGCGGAATTCAGAGCTTGAATATTTCTAGTCCTTGTTTTACCTCCCCACTCATAATCAATTGCCACCCTAAACCTTAGGCAAAAGTCCAGCCCTGGTGTGGGAGTACTAATGCATTTAACTAGGACATCTCATCTAGTAGCTTAACCATCTAGACGATACTTTGGTGCTTGTTGTTTGACGTGAGTCTCTTGAAATATCTGAATATAGTATCTAATTTTTGAGTATCTGCTATTATTAATTTTCAAAAGAATATATAGCATTTTATTCTCCAAGTAGTTAATAGCATATTCTTTTACATTCTTCTAAATATTTCAGAAAGCTTTTTTTTGCCTCTTTTTTGAATGCAGAAGCGACGTTTTGTTGCGGCATTTGGAAAGTTTACATGCTCGTGAACTACTTGCTAGGATTGTCATTGATGAAGCTCATTGTGTGAGTCAATGGGGTCATGATTTTAGACCCGACTATCAGGTCTGGAGCTATAATTTTTTTTTAGTTTTATGCTACTAGTACTGCTCCATCTTTCATGCCAATCATCTTGTGTATTATGCAGGGTCTTGGTATTCTGAAGCAGAAGTTCCCCAGCACTCCAGTGTTAGCTTTAACCGCTACTGCAACAGCCAGTGTCAAAGAAGATGTTGTCCGAGCTCTTGCTCTTGTCAACTGCATTATTTTCCGGCAGAGTTTTAATCGTCCAAATTTATGGTTTGCATCTAAGTGAGACATTTATCTTTCTGCTGTGGAAATTATAGCTGATTGTGGAAATTTGCAGGTATACTGTCATTCCAAAAACGAAAAAGTGTGTGGAGGACATAGATAAATTCATTAAAGAAAATCATTTTGATGAATGCGGGATAATTTATTGTCTCTCAAGAATGGACTGTGAGAAAGTTGCCGAAAAGTTACAGGTTGGTCCTGTTTGATGCCATTGGCAACCATATTTAAGAGTTGTTTCATCATATAGGATTGTATTCACATGGAGACAGCTTATTTTTTTATTTTTAAATATCAAGTCACTAAATTTGTTGAACTAAAGACTTGTTGGTGAGGCTAGAACATAACCTCCAACTGGTTGGAATAATCTAGCATGAGAGTTCAGTACACCTTACGTGAAACTACTGACCGAAACCTTTGACAGCATTATGTTTAGTATGGTAATAACACAATTTATGACATCCTTTTGAATGAAGTATTGAACATGAGAGTTGAAATTTCCTGCTTGAGATTGATATGAAATGATGTTGTTATGATTTTTGATATTGACCTAAATTGATGGAATTTGAACTCATCTAGATGGTAGATCCCTTGATTGAAATTTGGCCTGACTTCAGCTACATGTGATCACATGCCATGATCGCTTGCTATGATTGGATAGATTCATTTTTTGTAAAAATTATTTCTAGCCTAAAAAAGATGACACCTTGGATTTGATCACTAGTTTTGGTTGTTGATATAGTATATACCATTTAGCTTCCCATTTTTTTTTTTAATTTTTTATTTAATTTTTTATTTCATAGGGAGGACCATTTCTGAATTGTTAAAGAAACCGTATCCTTCTCTCTCTAATTTTTTAATGTAGATTTTTTCTCCTTATCTGTGTGTCTCCACCACATGCATTGCATTTATGTTCAGTTGTTTACTTGTATATATATATATGCCTGTGTGCTCGTGTACATGCGCACATGCATTGGCATTTATTTTCTCACCAATTTCTGAATATGTATGTCAGTGTACATATGTTAGCTCCATGCTGCAGCTGAATGTTTGCTAATTTTACTCCATTCTTGATGCTTGGTTTTCATATCTATTTTGACTTTTCCTATGTTGTACCATGAATTCATGGAAAGATTACTATCAGTGTCATTTTGTTGTTTCGGATATTAAACATGCTATCTGGTGTAAGAGTATCAAAGGGGAAGAATAATTTGAGGCTTTTTGTGTATTTCTATATGCAGCGAGGATATGATTATTTATTATATCATTCCTCTCGAGATGTTCGAATCCCAGCTTCGTCATAGAGTGACTCAACTGATTTCACGTGTGTGGTGGCTAGCACGTGTGGCTCCTAGGATTTTCATATTCTTCAATCAATATTTTTAAATCTCCTATATTTCACAGGGTCGCCCACCTTATATTGCAATAGGCAAAGTGGATTTCTTTTTTATTCCTTTCTTTTGTTAGATAAGTTGCTTGAATAAAAGCTAAGACTCAAGAGATCCTTTATTTGTTCAAAATTTGTTAAAAATAATGCTTGTATTTGCCAGGAATATGGACATAAAGCAGCATTTTACCATGGGAGCATGGATCCTGCTCAACGAACATATGTCCAAAAGCAGTGGAGCAAAGATGAGATCAATATAATCTGTGCCACAGTGGCATTTGGAATGGGTATATATCTTTTTTCACCAATTTCTGCTTGTGGTAATCAAATGCGATAGCATTTTGACTATGGACAATGTGCCTTGTAGGTATCAACAAGCCAGATGTCCGCTTTGTAATTCATCATTCCCTCCCTAAATCAATTGAAGGTTATCACCAGGTACATTTTGAAACAAGACGATGCTTTTCTTGAGCATTTGAGTGCTGGAAGTTTCAATTGCTGAACATTAATAAAATCAGTGTGTAATTGAATGTTTTGGGTTTAGCTTGTGACATGGTGATAATTCTGGATTTTGGCCATATCACAGGAATGTGGTCGTGCTGGACGAGATGGTCAGCGTTCGTCTTGCGTGTTGTACTACAGTTACAGTGATTATGTAATTATGCTGATACAGCGATTCTTCTCCAAATTTATGCACTCATATTTCTTTTCCTTCTCTTACATATTTTAGTATGTTTATGAACGTTATAACTCCCAAGATTTTATCATACGTACTTTTCTTGTTCATCTTCAACTTTGCAATTTGAAAGTTGTCAAGTTCTTTTTCTAAAGTACTTAAAATTCAAATTGCTTTGACAACTATTTTTTTGTGCAGCCTCTTCAGTACATTATGGCACATCACGGAATAATAACAGAACTTTATGTGGTCTATATTTTCTTTGACAGATACGTGTAAAACATATGATTAGCCAAGGAGTGGTAGAGCAAAGTCCATTCTCAAATGGTTATAACCGTATCAATACGGCGAATTCAGGAAGGGTACTCGAAACAAATACTGACAATCTACTGCGCATGGTATTGTACCGATTCAAATGATGCTTTCTAAAGTTCCAATTATTATAGATGGTCTGAAAGTCATTTCAATTGTTTCAGGTCAGTTACTGTGAAAATGATGTGGACTGCCGACGTCTCCTGCAGCTATTTCATTTTGGAGAAAAATTTGATTCCAATAATTGCGGAAAAACGTGTGACAATTGTCTCAAGATCAAAAGTTTTGTTGACAAGGATGTGACTGAGATTGCAAAGCAATTGGTTTGAATGCTTTCTATTTGTCTTTTTCAGTTACTGTGGTGGTTTGCTTCAATCTCTTATGAGCTAAGATTTTTGTATTGCTCATCTGAATGTGGAATTACTGTTGCGTAGGTTGAGTTGGTGAAGTCAACAGGGCAGCAGTTTTCTTCAGCTCACATATTAGAAGTTTACAGGGGTTCTTTGAATCAATTTGTATGTTGAGACACTAACTTAGATATTCTCCATCAATCATCCTGGTCTTTGTCCGCTTGATTCTCAAATTAGAGTGTTAAATCAGGTCAAAAAGCATCGACATGAAAAGTTGAATTTGCATGGAGCTGGGAAACATCTAGCAAAGGGAGAAGCTTCCCGTGTGCTGCGGCATCTTGTTACTGAAGATCTACTGGTGGAGGATGTTAGGAAAAGTGACCTTTATGGATCTTTGTCATCAATACTGAAGGTATATATCGCTGCTATGATTCTGTGAGGCCATGAAATTCATGGTTAATTATTGAGTTGAGATTTATGGACCTTTCGGATGCTTGCTTTTCGCTATTAGATGGGAGACTATGTTCTTTTGTTCATTTCTGTTCAGGTTAATGAATCCAAGGCTTACAATCTTTGCTTTGGGAGGCTATCTGTCATACTGAGGTTTGTCATTTATTTTGCTGTTCTTTAACTGGTGATTAGATCGGCATCCTTTCATTGAACCAAGAAATTTTTCTGTTTTCAGTGTCAGAAATTTATCATCAGCATCTCAAGGTGCTTATTAACCATGTGCCCACTTATGCATTTGCTATTCTACCCCGATTGAGCGATGAGTTACTTTTATAGGAACAGTTTCTGTTCCATAATCTTAGCTTGAATATCACTCATGTCTTGGAGATACACAGGAAGCACTACATCTGAATCTTCTAATCCCTGTTCAAATTAACTTGACTTTTGCATACTTTTTACTCAAATTTTGTGGAGCTTTGGCCTTTCATATTTTATATTTAACCAAAAGATATTTCAAAATAGCCTTTTCTAGCCTTCAATGACAATCAACATTTATTGGTTGCAAGCATCTTGTGGGTCTTCTAGGGACTTAATTACTAAAACAATTATTTATTATAGGTATTTGGTGGGGTCATGGACTTTCAAGGGTGTTTGGCCAATAAATAAAATAAAATATGACCAAGCACTTCTGAGGGTGTTTATCTGCTGTCATCTATTGTAATGACCCCACTATTCTAACCACTAGTGGCCAACAGGATCTGCTGTAAATTTTTGTGTTAGATGCCGAATCTTGTCTCATACAACCATTAGTTTTTCACTTTTGCATCTTGTCCAAGATCTTTCCTTTCCACAAATGCCCCTTGCATTAATTCTCTCTCTCTCTCTCTCTACATCACTGGTTGCAAATTTAGTCTTAATTTCATGGCCATCATACCTGTTTTGTGAGGTGGCATCCATCATAGGATGTGATCTCAATTCCAGTGAAGTGATTATTGCAACAAATCTATGACTCAAATCTACTTCTTTATGCTTGGACTCATATGGGAAAAATAATGCAAATGCGTTCAAGACTAGGAGCTTTGGGGATAGCTGGGAATTTGAAGGAAGGCTGGGAGAAATGTTCATTTCCATTGTAATTTAGATCAGAGATAACTACTTATAGTGGTTTATCATTTGAAGCAATGTTCCAAGTTCAAAATGTGATCTAATGCTAGAAGAGTAGGTAAAAAGGTTACGAGAGGTCTAAAAAAAATCTTGAGTTTATAATCTCAGAGAAAATGGTGCTTAATAGGAGAGTGGCGTGGAGTATTAATGTAGTCAATTCCCCTTTGTGAGAGCAATTTGTTGTGGTTGGCCTGCAGCCGTTATTGCTGCTCTTTTTTCCTGAACTCCCTTAAATTATAATTCTTCCTCTAGGTAAGAAACTAACACTTTTCATGCTATTAGATTGTAAGCCCTTCTTGCAGATGGTACTGGTTTCTGAGGTCAAAGTCAACTTTTTCATTGACATGTGGATGAATGATTTATTCAACCAATTTGATTGATCAATAGATACAAATGGTTTATATATTTTTGCAACACAACGTAAAGTTTTAGGATCAGAAAGATTTGGACTAAAATTTTTATTATTTTAGGAGTAATTTTGCTGCCCTCAGGCACAGTGCAACACAAATTGTGGGTTTGCATGTTGAAAGAAACTGATTACTGAGATGATCTCTCTTCTTGGCTTTTGGCTCAATAGGAGAGAGAAACAAAAGGGCATTTCAAAGAGTTGAATGCTCCTGAGATTTTTTTTTTTTAGGATAATTGGTTGTACGCTTTCACTTTTGGTGTAGCGAGAGTTCAGTCTCATACATCAAATTTGTTGAAAATATCAGCAGCAGTCTTTTGTGCATAATTTTGTATATGGGAGGCTTCTACTGGAAGCCGTTTAGTATAGGGTGGCACCCCCTCAGTACCTTTTCCATAAAAAAAAAATTGAAACTTTAGGATCACTCAGGAAAGGTTGGATCGCTTTGTGTTGTGAAACGTATTGCTATACTTGTCCCGTAACAAACCTAAGAAATCTCCATGACTACTGGGAGATTTGCACTCAAGTCTTTTGAGTAGCCATATATTTTAGGAGATTTAGCCACTGTATAACTGTCATTTTTCCATAATATTTGTTTGATCTGTTTCAAGAGCTTGATATTTGTGTCTTTTAATGTGCAACATACCAAGATAATTTAGCGAAGCAATTTTTGCTTGACTGTTGTGCCGCCATATTTTGCAGATTTCCTTCCGTGGCAAAGATGTCTAAATCTAGTAAATCTGATGTAACTCCTGCCAAAGGATTGTTGACTTCTGGGAAATTGATGCCTCAGATAGACAGTCCAGCTCAACCTGAAGCTCAAGGAGATCTGGTATGGAAGTATATGCATAAGCATGCATCTATTAGGTTGTCCATTCTCCTCAGAACAAGGATGAAGTTGCTCATCTCTTTTGACCGCTTTGTGGAACTCCTTCTGTTTCAGATCCTGTCAGCCAAATTATACACTTCATTGCGAATGCTACGGACTATTCTTGTTAAGGAAGCTGGGGATGGGGTCATGGCATATCACATATTTGGGTGAGCTCATCTTCTTCATGAGTTCAGTCTGTAATTGGTTGTTTTGCGGTGCTATTGAGTGAATATTCATCGAGCCCCCTTGCTTTTTTCATTTTGGGTCCTGAACAGCAATGCTACACTACAGCATATCAGCAAAAGAATTCCCAGAACAAAGGAAGAACTGCTCGAAATCAATGGCATTGGGAAGTAAGTTATGAGGAGACTTTATCTCACATGCTCCACTAATAGCAGATAATTATTTTTATGTTTCTGTGCAGGGCGAAGGTAAGCAAGTATGGAGATCGGTTGCTAGAAACAATAGAAACCACCATTAGGGAATACCAGGGAACAGATAATCGAAACAGCAGTAGTAGCAACGATAGTATAGATTCCATGAAAAGGAGAAGACAGGCAAATGGAGGCATGAAACCCAATTATGAAGAGGATGATGACTTCACAAGAAGCACTGGTCGCTCAAAGAAAAGAGCCACCGTAATTGAGGCCCAAAATTACGATAATCAAGATGTCAAAGAGCCAGGCGATGACATTGCATGTATAGATGATTTGGATTTTGGGGATTCTGACTTTGATGTCGATGTTGATGCATCAAACATTAACAGTACAGGAAGAGTGCTGCCTTCATGGTCAAAGTCCTGAGAGTTTCAACATTGATAAAAGCTCTTAAGATTATGAGTTGGAGGAAAATCCACATATCTAGTGCAGCTGTGAAATTTGGCCTGTTCAGATCAATAGTTTCTGTGCTAATATAAGAGCAATGGTGATGCGATTTGCAAGTGGAAGCAAGTTTTAGTGCCTTATCTTGGCTATTCTACTTCAATCTAAGTTTATGGCAATCTCAGAGAAACGTCATGATTCTCATCTGGAGGAAATGAAGTTGCTCTTTATGGAGGTGAAATACTGAACGGTGCCCCACAAAGGTGTAGTTTTCAATGTGCATTTATCAACTTCTGTTTCAGTGCATTGACAGATCGGGTTCAGTAAAGTGGTGGTGGAGAAGGCTGGGCCTTTCTGTGTGCTAACTTGACAGTTTTCTTCCAATGAAAGACGAAACCATTTGAAGATGGAGAATGCACAGCATGGGAGTTCAGACAGGTTTAAACAATCCTTCTGTTTGTATTGACCGACTCACAGAGCATTTTGAACTTCTTAGTCTATAATATGTGTATATATTCAATCGGTTTTTGTAATACAATGGGCGGTGAACTTCTATGTAACGTGAAATTCGAACATGCTAGGTGACCGACAGATTGCTCGGTGATTTTGGGCGGAGTTGTAAATGGATGGACCACTGAAATAGTTAATAGTTAAAACTATTGATGTAATGGGAATCATCATTCTACCTATTAATGTACGGCGTCCTGTGGACCAGCCATATCATAATAAACTAACTTAGCTATCGTGGACTTAGATTGACCAAAGTCTATTCAAGAACTCGCTTTCATTGGCGAGCTCACTGAAAACAAGAATCGATTGGACTTTTAAGAATTACTTTGCATAATGAGCCAGTACTTTTTTGATATCGAACCATAGTTTATTTAGCCCTTGTAAGATGTTAGCAGGGGAAAATGGGACTCGCTAATGTGAAAAGGGATAGCATTTGGGATGGCATCTCGGCTAGGATTGCATATGCTAAAGCAAGAACATGTGCATCCTTTCTTTCTTCTTTGTTTTTCTAATTACAAAGCTAACCAGCACCAGTCGACCGTCAATGAGGACCAGGTTGACCGAGGGGCTCAAAACCAGCGAAACCCAGCAATAACAACTGGAAAGGACATTGGCAGCAGACTGAACGACCCTGTTGTCTCGACAGATGTAGCAATCTGATGATGTTCCTACGCACCAGAGAGAGGGGAGAGTAATAAGGAAAGGCCTTGACGTACAAGGTTGGTGAATGGCAGCCAGCGAAGGTGTTGGCCATTAAAAGCAAAAACTGCGGTCAAACCACACAACTGTCCTCGAAAGGAAGAAAAGGAATATCTAAATTAGCAAAACAAATAACAATTAGAAAAAACAGAAAAGAAAAGAAAATACCATCTTAATCAAAAGTAGAGAATATAAAAGATGTGTTCTTCTGAGCAAACAAGAAGAATCATTATCGCCTTCCTCTTGTAAAAAGAGGGAGGGAGAGAGGAATCTGTCCTTCTGTTGGGGGATAATTTTTGC
This sequence comes from Corymbia citriodora subsp. variegata, assembly GCA_014858505.1. NCBI lineage: Eukaryota > Viridiplantae > Streptophyta > Magnoliopsida > Myrtales > Myrtaceae > Corymbia > Corymbia citriodora. The sequence continues at coordinate 4,361,577 of CM026416.1, forward strand.
TTTACATTAAAGCAAATGCAGCGCAGATCAGATATTCCCCCGCCCTTTGTTTCTTTACTGGGAATAGTCTCACCTTGCTTCTCTTCAAAGCCAAGAACTTGCAGAGAATTTTCCGCATTGAATATAATTTCCCCCCACTTTTGCACGGAGAGAGAGAATAAAAGTTTCTCTTGTAGCTTCAAATACCATGGATCCTAAGTTGCAGATCTATAAAGTGAGAGGGAAGAAGGGAAAAAGAAATTTACTTTTGTGGAACTTTTAAGGAGTTCATTGTTTTCGAAGAATTCGAGAGATTTACTCGAAAAATATCAAGAATACATAAAATGGCATGAGAACTTGTGTTCTTGAATGGGCTCAAAGTGGTTTCAAGATCTTTAAGGTGTTGATTGACTTGGTTCATTAAACTCGTTGATCTTATTAACAAGTGCTGAAATTGCGCTTGTTGCGTATAAGTCAAGAAAGATAATGCCTTGCGAAGTGCGCAGTTTCCTTTATTAGCTACTTAGCGAATGCTTTAGGGACACTTACTCCCCAACCACATCCTAAACTTAAAAAATCTGCCCATACTTCAAAAGAATCCTATACTTTGTTCGACCGGAAGATCATTGAAATCAGAAAAGGCTAAGGAAACTTAACATAATATCAACCAAAAAGAGAAGCAAATTAAAGGAGAAGAGAGAGAGAGAGATAGGATAAGATAGTAATTTCCTTTTCGTGATTTTCACTTATGTTTACTTGAATTGTGCTCTTGAGATTAGAAATCCTAATCCTGTACCCATAAAAATTGCCTTGCATCTCTACCAGCATCGCGCTAGGTGATCATAATCTATGATAAGATCAGCTCAAATGACACTTGCATGCAACACAAGGAATTCAAAACAACCAAATTTCATTCACCTGCATCTTTTACAAGGCAAATGTGAGACTCCTAGAGCTGTCTTTACATCTTCCATAAATGATACTAATAAAGAAAAAAACCCTCCAGGAAAAAGGGAAACAATGGAACCAAAACCAATTTGACAACTTTCATCCTACCCCCCCTCTTCTCTCTCTCTCTCTCTCTCTCTCTCTCTCTCTCTCTCTCTCTCTCTCTCTCTCTCTTTCTGGGTGGGGAATCTAATGATCTTACCCTCTTGCACCTTTTCCTCTATATCAATCAATCGATTGCCTCACATGTTTGAAATTTTGAAAGCAAACACACACCCACACACACATTCTCTCTCTCTATCTCTATCTCCGGCTACACAAGTCCAAAAGATTCTTTCTTGCCTCAACTATTTCATCAAACAAATCATCAAGTTGTACCATCACACTCTCCACCCCACTCCTCAAACACCCAATCAAGCCCCTCAAGTTCTCTGCCCTGTCTTGCACATGTTCCTGCCCCGGCTGATGATGCTCTCCCTCTTCTTCCCTCTCCAGCGCCCCCCTCAGCTCCTCCATGCCGCGTCTCGCCCTCCTGAACTCTTGGAGGAGGATCGGCGGCGGTGGCGACCGCCGACTCATCCGGTCGATCTCGCCAGCCATCCTCTGTTGGATCCTCGACGAAGAGATCATGAAATTCGACCCGAACACCGCGTGCCCCTCATACCTGCCTTGGTGGAAGATGGATTCCGGCCAAGTGTAGACGAGGCCGGCGAGGAGGACCATCAGGAGCAACGAGCTCACATTCCTCATCGCATAGAGAGCGCCCCTAAAGCCGCTGAAACCATTGAAGTTGGACTCCAACGAGACGTTCTCGTTGAAGCATAGGGAGAGCGGTTGAACCCTTGCTTCCATCAAGTGCTTGTTCTCTTCCTCCAACACCAACACCTCTCTTCTGCATTCGTCTATCGCCCGAAGCGCCTTTCCAATACTCAAACGAGATAGAAAGAACGAAATCAATATGGTTGTCTTGGTGTGGTACAATCATCTTAAAGCCAGGAAACCTCTAAGTTTGTAGGAACACCTCGCGTATAGAGATACATAGAGAAGTTACCTGGCGGCGATCCAAGCTTATAGAGATACATAGAGAAGTTACCTGGCGGCGATCCAAGTGATGATCATGCAAGCCGAGGATTGACAAGACGACATTAGAGGCCGTCGCACAATACCTCTCCATCCGAGAGAGGCCGAACTTGATGACGTTACAAGCTTCCCAGATCCTGGCGCTCTCGTCCATGTACTCGTCCAGCCACTTCTCGCCGACGGGGAGGCGGAGCTCATGGACGAGGGATGTCAGCCGGGAGTGTACCGACCGGAGCGAGTGGAGGACTTGCTGCAGATGCTGAATCGACATGAAGCTGCTGCCATAGGTCGAAGAAGACGACGACGAAGATGACGACGACGACGGGAAGGAAGAATCCAAGTCGTCGAGGGCTTGTGTGAGGAAGTTGTAGAAGCCACTCACCGATGAAGTGGTGGCGTTCTTGCATGATGATGATAGTGAGTGCGGATTCATTCTTGAGGGTGCCCGGAGAGAGAAAGAGAGATGAAGAGAGAGAGAAAGAGTGAGAGTGAGAGAGCTAGCTATGGTGAAAAGATATTAAAAAAGGTGATGGAGATGGACAGGCGTATTTATAATGAAACTCATATGCACGGATGTATTTTTGAGTATACATGTATCGTAAAGAAAGATATATCTAGATTACATTATTGTATTATCGATCGATTTGAATCAATCTAGAACTATTTAAGATTACGCATAAACACGCAAATAATAGTAAATTAAATAACATGATATTGAGTTATTCAGTGCGATCTGAACAGGCATTTAAAAGATTCGAGCTAATTTCAACGCTCTCGATGATAGATATCTATATGATTTAGTATATTAATGTTAGTGTATTTTTAGTGGGTTATTTGTAATTGGAGGGGGGAGAGAGAGAGAGAGGATTTGTAAAGTGGGTTAGTCTTGAAAAGAGGTTTATTCACATGTTTCTATGTTGAAAGGGGGGGTGGGGGGGTTTAAATTGTTGGGTGCAATTATGGGTGTTTCCCAAGGAGTGGAGGGAATGATAATTTGGGAATCTCTTGAGACCATCTCTTTAGTGAGTGTCATTGAATTGGTACAAGGGTAAAATCATTCCACTTTATGCCTTCTTGGGTTGAGCAGCCTCTCGTGGGCATTTTCCAATAGAGAATATGTGTTTTTGATGCATTGACAAGTGCACCCAATTTCCATCTAGTGAATGATGTGCCCAGCGAGAAAAATTAATTAAATTTAATCTAAACATGTCATTTACGATATGCACAACTTCATTTAATAAAGATCTTTTCTTAACATAAGTTTAGTACCTTTCATATGTCTTTGAAGATGACAATGAATCTTGACTTGTTGAATTCCTTAATTAGGTGACGAATTTGAAGCTTATGATCAGATTAAGAAATTATTCTTTATCTTTCTTTGGTGATAAGATTTTTTGTATAATAAATGAGTGTTTGTCGGCACAATGAAATTTCAATTTTTTTCACCTAATTAAGGAATAATTTCAATTTTTATCTCAATTAAAAGTCATCCTTATCGGTTGATCTCATCTTATCCGACATGCTTTGAAAAAGCATCTTTTACACCAAAATAATAAGATCTAATCGAATTCCACAACTAAGTTTGAGGATTTTTAGTAAAATTTTTCTAGAACACGCTTGACAATGGTAACTACAATTCTGGCTATTATTGTAACTTGAGATACAACTTGTTATTCTAATTTTACAATCCAAAAACTAAGCCTTGTATCAAAAGAAATAGAGAAAATTACCCAATTTGTCTCGAACTTATTATTATTATTATTTTTTTGATGACTCAGGGAACCCCGCAATCTCGAACTTATTATATGGATGCCAATTTAGTATTAAACTTTTCAATTTTTACTAATTTAATATCACAAGCACACATGAGATGGTTGGTAATAACTGAATAACCATGTTAGAGATTTTTAGTGAAAATTGGTTGAAAAAGATTATATATAAATTATGCACAAAAATTTAGGAAAAAAATTAGTCAGAAAGATTATAACTTTTCAATTTTCCTAATTTAGTTATAAAATTTTGCGTAAAGTTCAAATGAATTAAAAATTAGTCAGAAAGATTATAACTTTTCAATTTTCCTAATTTAGTTATAATTGGTAGTAAGTGAATTATTAAGTTAGTATTTTCGATAAAAATTGATCGGAATGATTGTGTATGAATTTCACGTAAAGATTTAAGGTAAAATTGATAAAGTAAAAAAGTTTATGAGAATTGATTTGGCAATTTCGTTGTCAGAATATGTGACACTATTTGTGACAACAACCTAGTAACTTGCAAAGCGCATATGCTTAGAAGTTGGAGAAAGGCAAAATGAAGACCCTAGCATCCTTTCATGATGAGAAGGAGAGAGAGAGAGAGAGATCATCAAATTCCTATGTACGAATGATGGGACTCCGTGCATCGAAGATTGATTGATTTCTACAATGTAGAATCATCTTCTTTTTGTAACCCAACATTTCAATCGAGGCATATTTTTTAATTAGTTAAAGTTAAATTGGAAAAAAAAAGTTGGAGAGCATACGTGTGCTTCCAGGACAATTACACGTATCTAGACATAGGATACGTCCGGCACGTCTAGAACACAAAAGTAAAATTTTGAGCCCACCATCCGAAAATTGGAATCAGCACTATCGATTATCTTCATTAATTATGTGATTAGGGAAAAAGGGTGTTTGACTCCATGATGATCAAGCCCTTATAAAAGTTTAAAGAGAGATCTTGGATTCGATTCGTATCTCTTCTTTCTCGTACTTAGCTAAAACCAAAAAAAGTTTAAGAAATCTATTCGGATTTATAACAAAAGAAAATTAATTTGTTATTTTATTTTTCCTTGAACGTCATAGAAGAGTACGTTTTGTTCATCAGGTGTGACCTCTCTTATTTGGAAAAATTACGAAGAAATTCTTAAGCATATTATACTGGTGTCAATTTAATTATAAATCTTTTAATTTGATCCATTGAGTCTTCAACGTTTTATCAATTTGTCAATATAGTAGTCTATTCAATTAACTTTGATCGAAAATCACTAACGTGAACATTAGCCATTTTACGTGGCACGGCTGATGTTGATGTTAATAATTTTTTTTCAATTTTTTTTTTGCTTTTTGGTAGTGTTCAACTGTCGACCATCTACCATAGATGATGGCCAATGAAGACAAGGGCAAGCACCAATGAAGCTGAGCACTACCCTTGCCCAAGCCAGCCTCGATGAGCTTGACCCTCACCCAACCGATGCTTAATGAGGCTGCCTTAGCTTGGCAATGGTTAGCATTGCCGGATATTGGTGAGGGGCCCTTGTCGATGTTTGCCTTAGCCCAATGAGGCCTGAAGAGGCTACCCCTCTCCTACAATGAGCAAGGGAGACCCTCCCCTAGGTGAGGCTAGCCCTCGTCAACAATCGGACTTTGGTGAAAAGAAAATGGAAAAACAAAGAAAAAAATTCAGAAAAAATTATTGAAGATTGTTCCTGTCAGCGCCTACCTTGAGATGTAGGACATTTGACGTCCACATTGGCAATTTATAGCTGTTTGGACTACATTGATAGATATTCTAAATGTTTATGATTGAATAAGCATGAATACAATATGTTTAGAACTTTTTTGATAATTTTCCATTCTTAAAACTAAGATTACAAATGCAATGATTCAAGTTCATCTAGGTTGTACCTATATACCCAAATTGACCATTATTTGGCTAATGTTTGTATATTAACATGAATTTGAGAACAACTATCATATGTATTTTATTCTGTACGATAAATAGTAGGGGTATTAATGTTTTGGTTTGGTTCGGTCTAAATGTACTTTCCACCGGTCGCTTTGGGAAAATCTCAAGTCAAATCCAAACAAAACCAACAGAGTTACAACTCGAACAAATCAGTAACTTTGGTTCGGTTTCAAACTGTTACCATGAAACTAAACGTAGTAGGAAAAAGTTTAATACATACTTAAAACTACCTAACTTCAACGATCAACAGAATTTTAAATAATAAATATTTGTGAACGAAAGGAATATATTCACGCTAATATTCAACTAAACGTAAGAACAATAAAAATCATAACCAGCTCTTGGTCAAATTAAGGAGAACTTGGTTGGTTAAATTAAACTGCAAATTTTATTAGTCAAAAGGTAAGTAAATAACTTATCGGTATGGTTCGACTCTATCGACATTTAAAGTTATAAACCAACACCAAATCAAGAACAAAAATAACAAAAAAATTCCAATTTAAAACCAGATTAATAAACAGACAAACTGAATTTGATTTCTAATTTTTATGAACACATTTATCATTACCTATAAAAGAAATCTCTAGACCAAGACGAAATTTAGAAAATGGCTATCTCGTCCATCCAGTTCATGAAATTTGTTCCATCGAAACGAGAATGCTTTGATTGCTCATGGAAAAGTCCTGCCCTCATTGGACCATTCATATCTAAAGACATTAGGATCCCGGTTCACGAATAGAAACACTTGGTCGGGGATACGAATCCCATAGATATCGATGGCTATGGCAAGACCTGTTGTTGACGAATGAGCCATTGACGGGCGGATTTCGAGGGTTTCGATGGCTGAAAAGTTACTCAAGTTTGTTGAAATGAAGTCCCTCGGAGGACAACTTTTCCCAAAAGGAAAAAAGAAAGGTGTCTAAGAAAGGGACCCCATTCCATTGTTCATGAAGCAAAGGGAGACTTTGTTGGGATACAACATTATTGCAGCTTAGAGATTTTCCGGATGGAAATTGCTTGCGTCATAGGCAAGTCAATTGAATCCACGAAAAAAGGGGACCTCATAGCAGATATGAACCGTACCAGAGAAGATATCCCACCGCGTCCATCCACCCTTTTCTTAATATTTTTTTATTAGTGACAAGATGTTGGAAGCCGAGGTTCGATACCGTCGTCGAGAGAGGCTATCATGAAAGACTTCATGTTCGAATTTATCAATATATCTAATTGGATCCGCGTTCTCTAAAAAACTTAAGCTAATGAATTATAAACTCATTAAGATATACTAATTATCCATATTACAATACATCCCCAATGTCGGTCTTCTTTCCGTGTCTATTAACAAATCTCTCTCTCACATGTGAACTTTCTATGTTAGGCCCACTTTCATTTAATCTAGCTATACTTCTACGCAAACATTATCTTAACTTGAATCTCCACCTTGGCTATGTGAAAACAACATTTGCCTTGACTTCTCTTCAATTGCCTTGGCCCGACCAAGCTTAGCAGGAGGACCATCTGCTACCTCAATCAAGACTCACATTAAATGTTCATTTTCTTGAGATATTCACCAAACATTGATCCACACAAATAGTAGTTGGCTCATCCAAAACCATCGACTTTGATAGTAGTTATCAAGAGCCGCCACAGCCAACTTGGGAGATGACCTTGACATAATCCAAATTCAAGCTCATCAATATGTTCAACTAGACTAATCTTCTTCTAAAAATTTAAATTAATGAGTTATAGGATAATTATGATATAATAACTCTTCCATATGACACCATGGTCTTAACGCGAGACTTTCTTATCTTAACACCTTCACACGTGTACCTCAATAGAAATAAATAAATCAACCTAAACGATGGACAAAGGGCAACAAAAGTTTATAGAAAGAAATACCAATCAAGAATGGAGCTGTCAAAGTGAAACATAGAGGCCCAAGGCACACTAATTTTAAAAAAGATCAGATCCTATTAGACCGCGAAATCAGGCTTATGTATGATCTAACCATCTCACTTTTCCGCGTCCATTCGGCCTCAATTCCTAGGAAAAGATGGAAAGTGTGCACCTTTTTAAGAAGCTTGAAAGTGGGCTTGTTTGGGGGCAACATAAAAGCATGCCCACTATGGAAGTAATTTTTATTATAATTAAATAAATTATTCCATGTTTGGATTGATTATTATTATTATTATTATTATTATTATTATTATTATTATTATTATTTGACTTAAATTTTTTTTTAATTCGAAAAACCTGAAAATTTTGTGATATAAATAAATATTTTTGTTTTTGTTTTGGGTTAAGTCTAAATAAACAAGTGCTAAATTTACAATGCACAATGCGAACTTTTCTACTCTTTTTCTCTTTTTCAACAGAACCTATTTTGATAGCATAAGAAGAAAAAAGTGTGCCGATCGTGGGAGAACCCCACTAAGTCACACTCAATCAGATCAGGCTGTCAAGTGTTTTGAGTGTGAAATTTGAGTGAGAGAACAGGGCAAATTCCATTTTGCATAACCTCACGAGGCATGATGCAATCATTTCATACTATCCAATCGCAGACGTCATTCATTCCTCTTGGTGAATCCTACGAAGGTAATGGGCTAGTGCCTCTTGTCCTTTGGCACCATCAATCAACTCACTCACATGTCCTTGCCTTCCAACACATGATGCAACACATGATGTTGACTTTAATATTGGAAAAAGTACAAAAAAAAATAACTTAAATCTATTATATTTATACTAATTTAATTTTATATCTTTTAATTAAGTATTTTTAATCTTAAATATTTTCATATTAATATTATTAAGTTCATCTAATCAATTTAAAGTAGAAAATATTGATATTGACTTTTTTATTATTTTCTTCTTCTTTTTGTTATCGATGTAGGTCGATTACTGCACAATTGAGGGTGAGGGTTGGACAATTCCATCCCTCGCCAAATTTAGCAAAGGGACTGTTGCCTTTAGCTTTGCCAGCCCTCACCAGCAACCAATAGTTGACAATTGGCACTTGGTGGAGGGAAATAAGAAAAAAAGAAAAAGGAAAGAAAAAAAAGAAACGAATGAAAAGAAATGAAAAATTTGATAAAAATTCAAAAAATATTTAAAATTTTAAAACCGTCAAACATTGTCCATGTCACATAGAATGGTTGATATTTATGTCAATAAATTTCTATCAAAATTAGCTAGACGAACTTAATTGATATTAATGTGAAAATATTTATGACTAAATCAATATCGATATAATAGGTTTATGACTTTTTTTTTGTAAATTTCCCCTTTAACATAATACTTCATTCTTTTTCATAATTCAAATTGCACTTTATACACGAAATAATGATTTTATAAATATCATATGATGCTCACTTTACTATTGTAAATATTCAAATGATCACTTAGGTATCTTAATCTTAAAATAATATTCTATCAAGTGAAATTAATGATTTGTTTACCTAAAAATCAGAAGTAACAGTACCACTGGATGTGGCATGCTAGAAGAATGGTGTCATTAAGAACCTTCAAAACAACTTCGTTTTAGTACATTCCTCTTTTTTTGTTTATTTTGCAAAAAATAAATGATTTGAAATTTTTTTTTCTTCTTGTATGCTTATTAAAATGAATGTTCAATTTATTTTTTTAAAATTTTCTACGAAAATATTTAAATATAAATTGTCACCGATAGTGAAAACATTTGTCATTAGTGAATTATTTTAAGTGATACAAATAATTATTTTTTAAATATTTAAAATAATTCATTTTCCGTCAAACAGGCTAAATTAGGTGTCAATTGAAACCCTAGCTTACGTATTTATCCTCATCAACTCAACTGCCAACCAACCAACTCTAACATAAATAAAATTCCCCTTCCTTGAGAGCATCCGCACCATATTGACACCCTCACTTCCTCATATCCCAGATCAACAATTCAAGGCAAATCACCATCTTCAAACACCAAAATTCATCGCTTCCCTTTCAACTTTGCAAACCTATTAATGTATTCTTGCTTTCTTTCTTTTTTCTTTTTTGGGTCTGTCAAGTGCATTCTTGGACCTTTTGAAATTCTTCTATGAGGAGCTTGGTGGGCCCCTAGTGGACCCACCTAGGAAAACTCCATAAATCCCTTATTCATGGAGGGGATGTTGACACACCCCACATTCCCATTTTCATGTGGGAACGGTGATCACTAGAGTAAGCTCATATTAACATATTCAAACCATTGATTGATCGATTTGGGAGGAAATGAAGATCACACCCTGCCATCCTCACCCTTTTGAGTGAGAGAGAGTACAACCATCACTTACCCTCCATTAATTCTTCTTCTGGTGCATCGTCGTTTTGAGTTAGTATGCAACATCGTCTGCCATGTTTTCAAGATTGACGAGAGGATAATTAAGTGTGAAATCTACAAAGAAGATTATCAAGATAATGATGCCGTGGATGACATTCAAAGAACGAGGAGGAATGCACAATGAATTTGTCCTACTTGGACATATTGATCATGAAGATGCCAAAGCATATCCTTAAGTTATGACTAAAGGGAGGAGCCAAAAGGAAAGAAAAAAGAAGGCAAAAGCATATATGTCTATCTAGTCTCTCTCACTCCAGAAGATCCCATTCTTAGGAAGAGCTAATTCTGCTCAAAGGCACAACCAATGGTAATGTATCAACTCGTTTCCTCATGGAGAAATCGAGGAAATCAAAGCCTCCATCAATAGTCAATATCTCCAACAGTTGCAACAATTGATATCAACACATGTGATCGCTATATTCCAAAGAGAAAAATAAGAGCAAAAATCTAGTACGGACAAATCTTTATATACTTGAGTTGTATGTGGCTCAAATCTTGATTATCATTTTGAGAATGGAAGAAAATGTGAATGCACGGTAGAACTTGCTAAGTACTGTATGGTACGATTAATCCATCTTCTGTATCTCTTACTCTTTGTCATTTGCGAAATCTCTTGTCAATGTTAATGATCATGAGTGATAATACTAAGATGATTGTTCATGATGTATGCTTATGATGGCTTGGAGCTCGCATCATAAGACACTAGAGCATTTATGGCAACTCTAGCAAAAGACAAATGGTAACGAGACCGGTCTGACTGGTCTAGGAAAACTGCCACTATTAGATTAAGTCATTAGATAACTGGTCTGATGCTGGCAACAGTACACCAATGACTACTTCATTGAGTCGAGTGGCAAACAATCATCCAGGGATTGAATTGCTATATGTACTTAATCCAAGAGAAGTTGTAAGGTTGGGTGTTGGGTGGAAATGAACAAACCCAATCTATAGCTCTTGAGCCTTCTTCTCGTTTTGTAGCAATTGCGATATTGATTATGTTTCTATATTGGTGTTACTGACTTGTAATAGCAAGTGGTCAAGTGTACTAGCGTGAGTACAAGTGTTTATGTCCCAATAGTGTGATCTATTGTGTAAAGAGAACAACACTAGCTGGTTATAACTTACAAGGCTAATTACTAGTGGATCTTGGCTTGATTGTGGCTATTAGTCTTGAGAGTAAATGTAAATTTGGGGATAAAGTCGAACTACTATAAAACTTAGTGTGCTATCTTCTATCTCTCTATTATCATCACACCTAATTAAGTTTACCCGTTCATAAGCATTACTCCTAAAACATTATCTATTATCAATAGTACTCATGATGGTTTGGTATTCTTCGAAGTTTATTATTCTATATTTACTCAACCTATTCACTTCCTTTAAATTGTATTGTTAGCCCTAACACACCCGTCAACTGCCATGCATTATCTAATTTAGCAATTTGACGGTAAAATTTATTAAAAATTAATAGATAATAAATTTGTTATAAGTATATCAATTTTGGGTTTTTGGTAGAAATAAAATTAATTTGGGATAAATTTGTCATAAATGTATCGGTTGTGATTTGTCATGATAAAAATCCCATAACAAACAAACCACGAGGGAAAACTTTATCTCTATTTGTGGAAAGTAGGTTTTTGCCAACGGTTCTGATTTTTCATTGCATGTATATCCACTCTGTTTTTCGAATTTTTTTTCATTTCATTGTAATTAAACTTGAATGCATGAAATTAAACGTCGGAGACATTCATAGTTTAGGAAAGAAGCCCGTGCTGTTATTAAGGAAACAGAGATTTTCCCCAGGCTAATGTGTGACATTCAGGATCCATTTTCCATGACATATCTCTCTTCGAATTTATACATAACATTCTTGGGAAGTTCAAGAGTCAGATCCCTCACAACATGATGAAGCAGAAGAGAAACCTCTTCTAGGGAGACGATTAATGGGACTTACTTGATACCTGAACATCCTAATGACTCGAAGAGCAAACTGAAGCATGGAATGACACTAATAATTCAGATCTTCGACCACGAAAAGCTTGTCATTGTCTCGAATCACTTCGATGCAGTCGATCTCTGCACCTTCTTGATCCACTACAATGGCACTTGTTGCATCGAAACCAAACTTGTTACCTGCGAAAACGAAAGAGTTCTTGATGATACTCTTAGCAGATCAATGAAGACTCAGAATTTTTTCTCATCATTCCTGATTTCCAATTCACCAGCAGACTTGGACATTTTCTTGAACAAACCGAGAAGACGATATGCATTTGGAAGGAAGTGAAAGGGAAGAATGAAAACGCACCGGCAATGCTCTTGAGATCTTCAATGGAACCCGGCAATCTTATGAGCCTCCCTGCCTCGGCACAACGATTCTCTCTTCTTGCCACTGGATGGCCTCTGTAAATGCTCACCCTCGCACAAATGGCCATGTCTGATTTCTCCCGAGTTGGTTCTTCCTCTACTTCGTGCATTCTCATTGGCATTTCCTGCAATGTGGAAACATCGGGCACGGCAATACGGTGCCCTGTCTCTCTCCTTCTCAGCATTTCATTCAATGCTTCTGGAGGAAAACCGGGCAAGTTGGAGTTGGCAACATTTGCGCCGTTCATCACCAGTAGATTCACCATTTCGTCATGGTTCTCGGCCATGGCAATCTGGAGTGCCGTGCAGCCTTGGTGATTCATGGCATCGATGTTCAATCCATGGTTCAAGAGCTCCTTCATCACCTCGAGGTCATTCCTTTTTGCTGCAGTGCATAGGAGGTCGCCGGCTGTGCAAGGGTCAGAAGAGGTGGCACAGTTGTACAGGACTCGGAAGATCGAGTGTTGCTTCAACGATATTGCGTGCCAAAGTGCATTGTTGCCATTCCGGTCTGTTGTGCAGGACATTGAGGATATAAGGAGCACATATATCTGTGATAGTCAGTGAGGTCATGAGGCGATAATGCGTTACCTCGTAAATGTATGTTGCATCCATTTTTTAGCAGTAGCCAGACACAGTCCTCATGGCCCAGTGATGCTGCAATGTGCTGATGCAGAGTCACAACAGCAAGAAACAACTTTCATTACATTCACATTTCTAAAGAGTCGAATGAGCAGTGAACTTGGTAATTGACATGTTTGAGCATTCCGAGTTTACTTCCATTTACATACAAACCGAAACCGATAATGTCTATGCCTAAGCAGCATTCCTGTTTGGAAATCAACTGGGATGCAATCGTCATTCAATCCAAACCAAAGCATATGTTGTACAAACGAAAATGAGAATCGGCTGAAGATTAAGGAAGACGTACCAGCGAGGTCTTCCCTTCTAAATTCCCGACATCGGGGTCCAACTTCGCCTTGAGAAGTTGCTCGAGGATAGCAGCATTACCAGTACTCGCGACAGTCAACAAATTGAGGTCATCGTGCTCGTTTCCTGCCTCGGCGAGGAAGTCTTCTATGCATAGATCCTTAAGGTTCTTGTGATGCTGCATTGCACGGTGCCGTAACATAAGCCTCGGATGATTTAACAAATGATACACGTACTGTGTCATATGCTAGCGACGAACCTGTAGAAAATTCTTGATCACGGTTATGTTGTCTTCGTGTTGGCCGCGCATTGCTTCGATGAGATCATTCCTTTTCAGCCTCAGTAGTTGGGAGAGCGACTTGGTCCGGTAAGTATAGTCCTGAGGCCGGTAACAGAGCGCGCCGACTTCTCCAAATATGTCCCCGGGCTGCAAAGTCCCGACGACCTGTTCTTTGTCCGTTTCACAGTCAATAATTTCGACCTCACCGGACACGATGATGTAAACATCATCAGGCGCTTCGTTCTGCATAACGACGTCCTCTCTTGGCGGCAGATATTCAGCCGTCATCTTGGCCACCTACCCCGACGACATTAGATTTTCAGGGCAATTGGCATGCAGCAAAAGAAACGTACAGAAAGATTTCACCGATTTCACATCCTGAGTAAGCAAAGTTCATGAATCGCTAGAACTAAAGTTTCGTGTATCTGTAACTTGATCTTTACATACACAATAGGCTTCACATGCCTTGCGAGATTGAATTTTGTGATTTTCAGTTCTAATGTAAACGTGCAGCAACGTACCACGAGCAAGAGCGTTTCGCGCGAAATGCCTTTGAACAGATAGACCGTCTGCACGGTCGGCAGAAACAGATGCTGGCAAATGCTCTTGCAGATCGATTTTGGCAACTGCTCTATCAATTGATGCTGGTTCAAGCTCTCTGCCTTGAACCTCAAGCACATGTAAGCCAATATTTGCTCTCTCAGCCTCGGCGGCAACCGATTCCGGCACACGAAATTGTTCGCTGCCTCGATGCTGTTTCGCTGCATCGCATGCCAAGACCAAATCACGCAAACATCAATATCCTCGACATACCGAAATCAATTCTTTAACTTGCTTAAATCTGCAATCATTTTAACTGAACAGGACTATGTAGACAGCTATATACATATGGTGTCATGCATATACTGATCAATGTGGTCATGCTTACGAATTCCATGGTGCGACGGGTTCCTTCAACGACGAGGTTGGTCATGTTGCCGATCAAGTAAGCAGTCAGGCCAAGGTTGAAGAGCATGTAGAAGATGATGAAGATCATCTCGACTGTGTTGACAGCATGCAGGTCCCCGTAGCCAACGGTGGTCATGGTGGTGACGGACCAGTAGAGGGCGGAGATGTAGCGGATCCGGAGGCTGGTCTCTCTGAAGTTCGGATTCATGGCGCCGAGCCATGTCTTGCCTTGGTGAGGGTATCTATCGGCCAGCAAGTAGTAGAGGCAGCCGGCGCAGTGCACCAGAAACAGCGTCACCTAAGACGGGACACACACATGGACAAAATTTAGCATCAATCCAACTCATGCGACTAGATCAAACCAATCCTCTTCAGGTATCTTAACTGTCGATCGACTGTATTCGAGGCAAATGAAAGCTCCTAACCCGAAAATTGATCAAACACAAAGTTGTCTTTCAAATAACATGGATCGAATTGCAAGTATTTGCTAAATTTTAGGGACCACAGATGCCGTTTTACCAGTATAAAACTCTAGCGCCACATCGCCTATAAATGAATTCATTGCGGCCTTATCATACATCAGACGTACCGAGAGAAGCCGGAGGCATCGGACCCAGAAATAGTTGAACCTGATGTCCTTCTCAAGCCTGCAGAAAACACACACCAACAGAAGTTACAGTGAGTTCCTTGAAGAGAGCTTTCTGTGGCAAACGAGGTTGAATGAGCAAGAACCTGGTGAAGAGCTGCTTGACGCGGCGGAGACGCCAGAACCGGAGGATGCTGAGGAGGGAGTAGGAGAGGGCCACCTTAGGCTTGCCGGAGAACAGGTAGCCCAGCGACTCGAATGGCAACGTTGAGGCCATGTCCATCAAGAACCATGTTGACAGATACCTATGCACAAGTCATGGCTCACCCAGAATCAGAATCATCACCATCCCATATCTTCTGTTGATTCGAGCAAAATCTGTGTCGATACTTATCGTCGAACTTCATTTTCTACTGTGATTTTTCTTGTCCTGGGAATATTTAGCTTGATTATGTCGAACAGATTGCATTATCCTAAGGAATAATAAGATCAATGGAAAATGACACAAAGAACTTTGGCTCAAGTCTATTAACTTTTAGTTTATTTAATGTGGTCATGAAGTTTATCTCAATATACAATATGGTCCTTAAATTTTTAATTTATTCAATATAGTTTCTGAACTTTCAGTACATGTTCAATACTATCCTGAATAGTACGAAAAATGTTCAATATAGTCCATTGATGCATATTCGATATAGTTTCTAAGCTATATGAAAAATGTTTAATATAGTCCATGGTTTTGAATAAATAGAAGGGCTATATTGAACATCTTTATACAATGTAGAAACTATATCGAACATGTACCAAAAGTTAAGGAATTTTATTGAACAACTTAAAAGACCACAATGCATATTAGGTTAAAGTTCATGAATTATATTAAACAAATGAAAAGTTTAGAAATTGTTTATGTCGTTATTTCTAAGATCAATAATATCTTAATTTCTTGCACTCTCATTATTGTTGTCTATTCAATAGGTGGTAAAGTCGTGTTGATAATTTGATGTCTAAGTCATGTTTTGGATCAAAGATTAGTGTCCCTTTGAGGGTGTAGTGGTTGAGCTGGAAGCAGACCCCACAACGAAGCGGGCGCTACCATTTCCGGCCGTACACATGCTGGGTCGGCCATTTGGTCCCAAAAATCATCAAATCTCATTTGGCTTTATTCTCTTTGTAAAGCTAAAATCGACATTCAAGATTGCTTTATGAGGTTAGACACTTCACAAGAATTACCCAAGAAAATGTAGTTTCACATCGATCAAACCGTATAAATTTCTATGCTATAGATTGTGCATCTGACATCTCGAACAATGTCCTCCTATGCATGGTGCTTTAATAGCATAATCAAATGAATTTGAATTATAAAGTTCGGTTATTTGAAGAAAAATGTGGCAGGGGTAGGACCGACTAGGGTTATTTGGTCCAAAAATCATCAAATGTCATTTGGCTTTATTCTCTCTATAAAGTCACAATCGACATTTAAGATTGCTTTATATGAGATTAGACATTTCATAAGAATTACTCGAGATACCTGAAAAATCATAGTGTCACATCGATTAAACTATATAAATTTCAACAATACTAGTCACACATTCGATACGTCTCGAACAATATCCTCATGTGCATGTCGCTTGTGTAGCGTAATCAAAAGATTTGAATTATGAAGTTCGATTATTTGAAGGGAGATGTGGCGGGGGTAGGGTCAACTAGGGTTATCTGGGGGATCTAAATCCTTGACCATGTATGTATTTTTTTTGTATAGATTACCACCGAAGTTTGGCACTAGAAATTGTGTCAATCATTGAAGTAGTTTCTAAATTCGTCCATGTGTCCAAAATGCGTACAGTATCTGAGGGCGACAGGTGAATCATTCAATCATCCTGATCTTTCCCCAATTATTTCAGAATGCAACAATGAGAGTCTCTCTCTATATATATATTATGAAAAAGATAGGTGAGCTCGTTGATTACCAAGTACTTTGATCGTTCCCGTGAATCGAATAAAGCGCTATTCAAAATTCAAACCGGAGGGTTCTAGGCCGATTCTTAACGGAATGACTAATTGAGCAGAACTGGCTTCGCCCTGCAACCAGGAATCGAAGCAGTCCTAGATTCCTAGGCCCGGTTCTAGCAGATCGTGTTCTCGGAGGCAGGCTCGGAACTTAACCGATCATGGTGGTTTCCGAGTTGAATCCACCCGATTGCACACCCTGGGACGTAAGATCTGTTTGTACTAAGTCATCCGGAAATTATAGAACGCGTGTCGCGTGCCAATTGACACACAGGCCAGTCGGTTCCTCCATCACTGAGCTAATCCTTGACGGTATTAAGAAAGCTAATGGTAATTAAACTTATGTATTGGTACGGTACCTGGTGGCGATCCTCCTGGAGTCGCGAACGAGGAGCTGAGTCCGAGGGTCGATGTAGGCAACGAAGAAAGTCAGAACGATATCGACTGCAAAGAAGGCATCCACCACGTTGTCGGCGATGTACAGCTCTCTCTTCGGCGACGAGTTGAGGAATGCGACCTCGAACGGGAACACCCACGCCGAGTACGCCACCAGCATGACCATGAACGTCTCCCAGCACCTGCACAGTTCAAGAGCTACACACATCTGATCGAAATGTACGTTTCTCAATCGACCTCATGTCCAGTCATGGAGATGCCATTTGGAGTACCTGTATCTGGAGTCCATTGGAGAGACGACCCATCCTCGGGAATCGAGCTGGTTCTGGTTATAAGTCGAAGCGCCGAGTGGCGGGAGGATGAGCTTGGAGAGGTTCTTCAAGTTGAGGGAGTTGGTTGGACTTGAGTCATCTCCACCTTCATGGTGCTCATGTCTGCTCCTGTGATGTTTCTTGCTCTGGTGGGAATCCTCCTTCGCCTGAACATTGCCTGAGGAAAACTTCAGCTCCATGTACAAGTGCTCAGGAAGAAGAAGAGGAGGAGGAGAAGGAGATTGTCTAGTTTGATGTTTTGACTGTGGGAAGAAGAGAGAAGATGGGTATGGCTTTGCAAGGATATTTAATGTGCTGGAGGAGCAGAAATCATGAAAGAGGAGCAAGATTTTGCAAATAAGATTGATGATTCCAGTGTGTGGAAGAGAGAGAAGGTGGTGGTGGTCCTCTGTTTCAAACTTTTGTAGTGACCCTGCAAAAAAGAAAAGGAGGAGGTGAGTTGCGGGAAGGTGCATGCAATATGGAAGCACCTGCAAGAGAAGGGGAGCTGATAAGATTTGCCATTGGAATTTGGCCTTATGTGCACCAACTCAGGACCATACCACATCTCTCTCTCTCTCTCTCTCTCTCTCTCTCTCTATATGATGGACAAAAGAGGGAATCCTACACAACATTACAACAATGTTACATCAGAGTCACCACGTTTGTACAGCTCTTTTGTATGGAGGAGAAAGAACATTAGTCCAAATGGAATTTTAGAACCTCAGTTTTGCACAAGTTGCTGACAGATAGTGCTAGGAAGAATATAAGGGATTATCCAGTATGGGATTTGGGTCTAATAAAAAATTTGAGCTCAATCGCCAAATTTCTGGAGACTTCATAAAAAAGACGGGTTTTGGGATAATAGGTTGAACTTCTTTTGGTGTTTATATGAAAGTGACTTGAACAAAATGGCATATATTGAAAGAAAGAAACTTTATGAGAACTAGCCTCAAAATCATTTTTTATAAGTTTCAATTATTCTTTATTTTGCCACATATTTGGCATGGGATAATTGGAAGGTAAACTTGTCCATTTCATGTAGTTAAACTTAAAACTTTCATTTCATGTAATTTTAGTCTTGAAAGTTTCAAACTTTCGGTCCAATCGAGTCTTTCATCGATGGAAAGAACGGTTCAAAGTGCATCAAAATTTCAAGTTTTACAACGTAAATGAACGAAATAAAATATTTGGACTTAACTGCGAGGAGTTTACAAGTTCTAGGACTTGTCTTGTAATCATCCTTATTTGTCATTCACGGTGTCTTTTGAGTTACTAATTATTAGAAAGATATAATGTCAATACAGATTTAAGACCAAAACTTAAAACATAAAGTAAGTCCAGATAAGAAAATAAAATTTGCAAATTCTAAAGTAAATCATCTAACAAAAATGATTCAAA
Organism: Corymbia citriodora subsp. variegata; assembly: GCA_014858505.1. Lineage (NCBI taxonomy): Eukaryota > Viridiplantae > Streptophyta > Magnoliopsida > Myrtales > Myrtaceae > Corymbia > Corymbia citriodora. Next base: position 4,380,887 of record CM026416.1, read on the forward strand.
GGAGTTATATGGCTTAGAGCCAAACCAAGCACTTTTCTACACTTTGCTTTTGAGCAAAACTTATCTTGATGATCTTGTCAGACATAGCATATTCTCCAAGGACAGATCCAGTGGGTCAGGAGGACCCCCTAAACTTTTTGGGAATTATATTTATGCCCCATGATTTTTCATAAATTACTTTTTTGCATCTCCCTAAACATAATCCAATCAAGTTGAACTTGTAATTCGAAATAAATTTGGGTACCTCATAACAAAATTAATATGTGATATTAATATTGATCCACAATGAAAATTAATATGTGATATTAATGCCTGCCTACTCCTTGTGCAAGACTACCATCGCGCAACTTTCTCTGTCACTCCTTAGAGAACAGAGCGGACTTTACCCCTTCCGACATAATCATAGTATGCCCTTGCAACAGTGAATCAGTAAAGTGCTCCCACGACTCTAGTAAAGAGGCTAACAACATTATACCTCGCTCTTCATTATCAAGTATTTTACCGACGTTCTTTAAATCCATCATGAGTTTATTAAATTTATCTAGGTAGGTTCTAATAGATGTACCTTCAGTATATCTAAACTAAAACAGAGAGACCATTTCTTATTTTGTGCCAAAGCAATTTTTAAATCACGAGCTCAAATAAGTGAAATCAAAGGGTGTTACTTGAATGCTACTGCAGGTACATGCGAAGAAATGATCAAAAGGGTTGCTAGAGAATTGGGAGTTCCTATCGTTGCATGACTACTTAATAGGGGGATTCACTGCAAATAGCGGTGGGAAATTCTTTAGCGCTGAATCAGGGTATTCAAGAAGAACAAGTTGTTCCAACTCAATATGGTCAAGAATTCCTAACTATTGCGTGAGAACAGGTTAATCTTCGAAGTATTTTTCCTTTCCAATATTTTCCTATTGGACACGGAATGGATCTTGAAGTACTATTTCCGCATCTCCTTGACTAAATCCACCCACATTAGGATTACTCGTTAATGGTTGATCAAGTTTGATAGATTCGCCTTCGGAAACAAAAAAGTTCTAGCCCTGGTGGAACAATATCAACCACTTGACGTTCATCTGACGCATCCGATATGGTTATTTCGTACCCCTTTTTCTTTTCATATGATTTGTTCTTATTATAAGATTGTGATTGGATCCGCAAATGTTTGGTAAAAGGAAGAATCTTCTCCTTTGAGAATAATCCAAAATGGAAAGTGTTCAATTGGAGCATGAAAACGTAATTGAAATGGTCCTAGTTACTTTTCGAGACGGAGTGGAAGAGGGGAGGAGATTCTTGAACAAGGAAAATGATCTAATGACTTCAAAAGAATTGAATGAGGAGCCGTATGAGGTGAAAATCTCATGTACGATTCAACATCCTCTTCAACATGTATAAGCAAGTCTTGCTCATAAATCTACAACATCCTTCTCCTCAACTACCTCTATTAACACCTCATCCATTAGCTCTACCCTTTCAAAAGTTTTCATTATAATCGGCAACTCATTTCCCCCGTTTAAAGCTCTGGCCAAACCTTGAGTTGTTAACAACGCACGCATCTTAATGCTCCATAACCCAACTCAATTTCACCTTTTGCCTCAGACGTAATTGTAATAACGGAATTTACAGATAATAATCAGGCAAGCAAAAGCTCCAAATCACAATCAATAAATTCAAACCCAAGTTCGATTACCAATTGTTGAAAATAATATACGCGGAATCGACAAGATCTTGCAATTTATGTCAACACAAAAATACTAGAGAAATAAATAAGAAATAATAAAGACACTAGAATTTTACGTGGTTTGGTCCGAATATTGGTACCTACGTCCACGGGGAGAGCCAGTAATAAATAATCCAGTATCATCGGAGAATCAGAGTTACAATCACTCACATGCTCAAGTGTTTCACACACCTAGATTTAAACCCAAACCTAAAGTGTTTACAAATAAATAATGTAAACTCACAACACAAAATCACCAAGTGTTCAAGCCCTGCAATTCGCTCATGTACATACTAGAGAAATAAATGAGAAATAATAAGGACACCAGAAATTTATGTGGTTTGGTCCAAATATCAATCCCTACATCCACGAGGAGAGCCGCTAGCAAATAATCCACTATAATCGGAGAATCAGAGTTACAATCACTTACATGCTCGAGTGTTTCCCACACCTAGATTTAAACCCAAACTCAAAGTGTTTACAAATAAATAATGTAAACTCATAGCACAAAATCACCGAGTATTCAAGCCCCTACAATTTGCTCACATGCATACGAAAAACAAGAACTCCGTTTTTTCTTGAATGCTTCATATGTCAACTGCAACTTCTTGGCTTGGCTTCTATTCTTGTATGTCGCTCTCTTCTCTATGCGCTGAAGAAACTTTTGCCTTTTTATATATGTGTAAACCTAGCACTACTAGGTTTCTTCTATAGATAAAAGAGGAAACCCTTGTTTTTATCCTTTTGTGCAAAATTAATCCTAGTGAAACTTGGAATAACAAGAAAACCAATTTTGAATAGAATATGAAATATTTTGATCAAATCAAAATCTTTCTATAGATCGAGTTCGTGAAAATTCAAACTCGAGGCATAATTTAACAAAGACTGAGAATCAAGTGAGAGTTGAGCAACGTCTACGTCGAGAGAGGCGTGAGACGAGAGGAAAAGACGCTGACATTGAGCGAGGGCTTAGGCGAAAGGAAAGGGAAACTCAGAAGTGGGAGTTAGGAAAGGAAAATTAGAATTATTTTAGGGTTTCTTCATAAATTAAAAATAACTAGAAATAGAACCAATCAAACTAGTTACCAATTCCAAAAATAGGTACTTGGGATTGGACAAGCACCCCCCGAAACTGGGGAAAATTTCAAAAAAGGACCCGAAATCAGTCTATTTTTTCAAATAATGACCCCAAGTGGCCATTGTCTAAAATGAGGACTCAAAGTGGCTAAACCAGTCTCAAATAAGGACCTCAAATTGCCAACTAGCCAAATATTCATCGGTAGGCGAGTGTGTGGCATTTCCAGTAGTTGGAATAAAGGTAATTTTGTCAAAAAAAAAATATTGATAGAAATTAACAAACCCTAAAAACAAAACCCCAAACTTTTCTTCATATTCTTCTTCATCTATACTTCATCTTCTAGGTTTCTTATCCCCTCTTGCTCTGAGAACCCAAATTATTTGTTAATTGAGCAAAATCCTTGACTTCCTAAGTTCTAAACAGATGTGCTAGCACTCCCTCGGCTCTCTTTGTCTCTGTCTCTCTCTCTCTCTCTACCTGTGGAAGTGGATTCGAATTGTACCCGAGATATGGGTCCTCAACATTGAGATGTTCTTCGTCTCTTGGTTGGAAAAAGATGACGAATAATCGAGGCTATCTTGTTACATATGAGTGCTTGAATAATGAAGAGGTGGCTTTACTTGATATTTGTCTTTTTTATTGGAAAGAAATGAAAAAAAAAAAAAAGGAAGAAAATGTGAAAAAATGAAGGTAGGGATTTTTTGTTGTGCTTCAATTCGTGCTCCATTAACAAAAAATTTGGATGCTCCAAGCGAAAGAGAACAGAAAACAGAGAAGATGGAGAGCATAAAAAGAAAATGTGAGAACGTGAAGAGTTTGAAGATTTTGTTTTTATGATTTGTTAATTTCTATCAATATTTTTTTTGACAAAATTACCCTTTATCCGGCCACCGGAAATATCAAATGCTCGTCGGCTGGTAAACATTTGACTGGCTGACGATTTGAGGTCCTTATTTGAGACTGATTTAGCCACTTCAGGTCCTAATTTGAGACAATGGTAATTTTGGGTCCTTATTTGAGAAAATAGGCTCACTTTGGGTCTTTTTTTGAAATTTTCCCTCGAAACTGCCTAGATCCAGTTTAGGCAGTTCCTAGTTTGGTTGGTCCATCTTACTTACCCCTAGTGACTAAGGATCAGTTGACCATCGATATCCTATAGAAGCGATAGTGACCAAGGTGGTTGACTAGCTTCGGGACGGCGGGATTTAGCGGTCGACAAACTTGCAAAGACAACAAGTGGTGGTGATAGTCGGCAATGACGATGGTAATTGGTCATATGCTACATGATTGATTGACGGCAGGACGGGCGATCCACGAGTGTGGTAAAGGCCAAACAACGATCCCAATTTTGAATTACGAAATGTTTTTTTTTCCCCTAATCTGAATCTCACTGTAGAATGAAGAAATGGTCAAGCTCCAACAGTTCCTCACCAATGGAGCCGACCCTACCCTGTCCGTGTCGAATGGGCCAACGGTTTCTGGTTTCGGACAAGCTTCTCTGGATAGCTGTTCTTTTCGGCCTGGCGTGGACACGATTTCAGGAGCACGTTTTGATCGTTGTGCTCGAAGACGATTCCTATTCGTTTTGGGGCCTTTTCAAAGCACGTTTCAACTGGGGTATATGGTGGCCTGATAATTAGCGCCAGATTTCTTGTTTTGGGCCACTATCACGCCAGATTCGTCCCGGTGGATTTGTTCCTGCCAACATCTGGATGCTTGAGAATCGTTTCTCTAATTCCGTTTGGTTTCCTAGAAAATGACCTCTTGAAAAATATTTCTTCTGGTTTCCACTGTACGGGGAAAATTGTTTTCTCAATTCATGAAAATACTTAAATTTAGCCTTCTTGAAGCGGATATCCTTGTTTGCCGACCGTGTTATATACTTGAAGGCGGACCTTGAGTGGCCGAGGACTGGAGTCTCTGGAATCAACTTTATGAATTTGGATGTAGACAAAGGACGTTAATTTGAAGTATTTTCATCAAAAGCAAACGGCGAGTTTGGTAATCGCTATTTCAAATTCTCTTTGTTGGACAACTTTTACATGATTGATACTTAATAAAAATTGCAATTTGGATCTTTTGATTGTTGATTTAGGTGAAGGACCAAAAACTTGATTTTGTTTTTAGTTCTTGAAATACATTTTCATATCGGAAGGATCCGATATAATTGACCCTGATAGCATGGTGAATGATTTCCCAATTTTCATCAAAGTATAGAAGTGAACTCTTGCCGTGATGAATCCCGTGAAGCATTGGTGATGATGAAAGTTCTATAAGGGGATTGGAGAAAGCTCTTTTATGTCATATCTAGAAAGAATCCTTAGGCTGCGTTTGGTCATTTGGATTCATATAGAAATTTGATAGAATAAATGGGATTTAAAATCCTCCACATATCATTGCATTGTTAAAATATCCTATTTGGTACAATCTAAAATAAAATCTAGAGTCTTTAAAAAATCTTTGATAAATTTCGAAAATTCGTAATAAGATTGAAAATCTTTGAAATTCCTTCGAATTAAAAAGTTTTGAGAATTTTTTTAAAATCTCATATTTGACTTTGCTCCTCATGTACGTACGTGAGACTCGAACCCTCTTGGCTGGAACTCAACCGACACAAATCCACATCATTTTGGAACATCCTTGTGAAAAGTCACATCATGCGGGTCATACGGCCGGACTCTATTGTTGAAGGAAGCGGCTAAGAGAGGTGACCACGGAGAAGGTGTGCGTCGTGACATGGGCTCGTAAGAGGAGGCTCTCCACTATAGTGCCGTCGCAACGATCCTAATGCCGGAACTAGGCGCTCGAGAGCATGGTCGCCTAGAAGCTGAAGGTGTGCTAGCTCTTCTTTGTCGAGTCGACCAGCAGGTGAATAGCTAGATTGTGAACCATGCATGAAAGGTTGGGCTCGACGTGAAGTACATATGAAACTGAGGTGGAAAGGATGATCTATACAAATCCGGCACCACAACGATTATTAAGACTCTTGTCACCCTCACTTGTCAGAACACGATCGCTGGCCGACAATGTAGACCGGCATGGTCGGAGGCGACACGACCGTGTGGCGTTCCTCGGATTAAAGCATCACTCTTTCAGCAAGTTTCCAATGGGAAGGAAGGGAAGATGCTCCCAAGCCGAAGCAAAGAGTACGGGCCTTGGGCTTTGGACTTTGTCAATACAAAGTTTGACTCAAAGTGGTGCAATAGTCTTTTCCCAAACACTATGGCTTTCATTACAGGGATTTCATTAGCCCAAAATTACTTTACAAAGCTGTACCAAACGCATTTGTATCCCACTCTCAACCCGACACAAGTTCTCCTATTAATGAAAATGTGAGTTTTCTACAAACATGTACAAAGATATCAATTCTAGCTAGAATTTGAAAGTTAATTCAAGGAAAAAAACCAAGTCAAGTTATTTTCCTCAAAGAGCATTGCATTTTTTTTTTCAGAAACTCGAAAGAAAACAAATCTTCCAATTGGCTAACAAAGAAGTAAGCAACTAAAGCCGTTTCATAGTTCTTTTCTAAGTATTTTTTATGAACATTTTGGGCACAACGATCCTTTAGTTTTTTCAATGTCAGGATCTTATGTTCAAGCGCATAGGACAACACATGGGGGTCCCGTGGGCCCGAGACTTGTCACCAAGGACTCGAGTCCAAGCATCAAGTCTCAATTTCTAAGATGGGGATTTAAATTCAGCTTTAGCGGTCGAAAAGATGGATTTGAATCTCAGAAAATGACTTGGGAATATCGTTAGCATAAATGATTACTCACATTATATTAGTCATGAATAGATTCACCCAATATTTCCCTCATTGCATTTTTTATTTTATTTTTGGCTTTTCGTGTGGCAAGTTGACTCCCTTTTTTTAAGCGTTGACTTTATTATAAAAAAAAAAAGAAGTTTAAGCGTTGACCAATCGCCGGTTCACGGGCCTCCGGTGACGGCCCGTCGCATAAAAGCTCGCCTTATCAATCCCCATCGGCTTCTCTCTTTACATGGCTTTCTCTGCAACTCTCTCCGGCACCGTCTTCTTCAACCTCGATACGGTCACTCTCTCTCTCTCTCTCTCTCTCTCTCTCTCTCTCTCTCTCTGCAATGCTGACGGTCGAGGCTTTGCTTCTCAGAACCGCTTGCGCTCGAGTCCTCCTCATCCGTTGATCTCCCGGGCGGAGCTCCGGCGGTGGTGCGGCAGTCCGGCTTCGAGGTCGAGGAGCGGTCGGATTCGGAGCGTCGGGGCAATGGAGGCGGCGGCGGCGAGGGGCGAGCGCGGCGCCGAGATGGTGAAGGTCCCTCACGTCCTGACGGTGGCCGGCTCCGATTCTGGAGCTGGCGCCGGGATCCAGGCCGATCTCAAGGCCTGCGCGGCACGCGGAGTGTATTGCTCCACTGTGATTACTGCTGTCACCGCGCAGAATACCGTTGGAGTCCAGGTTTGTGGTTTCGATGGTTGATTTGTTGAGGTCGGTGGTGGTGTTTTTTGGGGGTTTTCTGGTAGATGTTTGAGTGGGATAATGAGGTCGAAATTGCAGGGCGTTGACAATGTGTCCGAAGAATTTGTTGCGGAGCAGCTGGAGTCCGTGCTTTCCGACATGCAAGTAGACGTGGTAAGTAGAAAGTGAATCGCTGCGACATATCGACACTTTTTGCTTATACCCTGTGCTCATCTGCATACACGCAGTTTGGTTGAAGTTTCGGATTAAGTGTTCTTCCTTTTCCCCTTTCCATCTCCTTCGGCTTTTGAATTTGTGGGAAGGCAGTGTTTTTTTTTTTTTTTTTTGTCCACAAAAAGGCAGCCTTTGAATTCCAGGAAAAGTACGAAAGTGTGGAAGTAAAGAATAATGAACTTTAATTAAGGCTATCAACGAAGAAAATGGTATCTCCCTAAAATTTCTTTAGGGAGCTATTATAGTCTTTAAAATGGTATTCACCTGTCACTGAGTTTCACTTCAACAAAATGGGACAGAGGAACAAATACTTAATGAATCGGACAATTGGACAGTGTCCATTAATCTCCTCTGGTGAATTTAAGTCTTGCATGTTGCAGGCATAATGGGAGAAACAAAATGGCTAGGGAACTTGCTAGTTTATGAGTGGATGAGTTTTTTTTTTTCTGTGAAATCAATTGTTAAATGAGAATTTTCTAATTTCTAGGTCTAGTGAAAGATGTCTGGGTCCAGGACAGATATACTTAACCGTGTTCTCCAGATATTATTAACTAGAGTAAGGGCAGGTGATGATGCTATTGCTTATGGGAAGAAGATAAAGTTATTCACCTGTGGCTTTTGAGGGTGCAAGAGTTATCTTTGAGGTGGTCTTATGTTTGCCTTTGCTGGGATGAGAAGTCCTTGTAGGTGGGTAATCTTGGGAAGTTCCTTTACCGTGATTAGTGCTTTTGTAACTTATTGTTATGACATATGGACTTGACTATTCTGGGCCTCCATGCGGAGTGTCCTTTAAGAATCCAACTTTGCTCGACTATGGTAGGGGGATGTTTGGTTGAAATGATGACTTAGTGATTAAACGTAGGTTGGCCACTTTTACTTGCTTCTGCTGCTTGATGAATTTTCAAGATTACGGGGATTGTATGCCCTGCTCTTCATATGGCATCTGTTTTTTATGTTCTGTTAAAAGATTGGAGGAGGAAGCATTTCACTTTCACTTTCAGTTGGAATTGAAGAGAAAAGACAGATGCTATATTGTGCGTGTGCATATTCAAGTATAGGTATAAACTGTTATCCTGCTATATTTTCAGTACTTCTATGTTTTCATAAATTCATAATCCTAGAAGCTTGAATCTCTTTTAATGCAATTATACAATGGAAGAAATAGTAAAAGTGAAAAGCCACTGGAGAAAATGCCAAATATAATAAGAGATAAAGCTGCCTTAGAGAGAATCTTGAGTTATCGGTGGGGCACTAAATTATCAAATTCCAAGTTGGTTTTCGAAATCTAATGTGACACCGAAATCATATTGATATAAGTAGTTGATTGGTGTCAAATTCAGGCTGGGAATTATGTTTCGTTGGAATCCTGACCTCTCATCACCCTAGATTTCACAATACAGCATATAGATTCTATAGAGCTTTTCAATTTATCACTTAAACTCCACTGTGAATGGGCACAATGTTAGACTTAGATTCAATATTTGGATTGATTGAATGGACAAAATAATTTTTTAAGTTATTGGTTGAATCTTTCACTTGCATCTGGAATTGAAAAATACTTTCAACTTTCTATCAAATAATGGGTCCAAGCTACTTTCATTATGGATTCAATAGTGCTAATATTGATCATGATGCATATTACTTTAAGAGAATTTTTTCCATTCATATCATATTATCGTAAAAGTGAGACTACTGTTTAATGAGGTTATTAACGCTAGGTGTAACTTATGTTCATAGGTCAAAACTGGCATGCTTCCTTCACCAGGCACAATTAGCATACTTAGAAACAGTCTCAACAAGTTTCCAGTTAAAGGTATGAATCTGTTATAAAAGCTGCTTATATATATATATGCAATCACAGATTTATTGGCATTGTCTGTTATAAAAGCTGCTTATATATATATATGCAATCACAGATTTATTGGCATTGTAGCTGACTGTATTTGTGTGATTGAAGGCAGCTTTAGTAGTTGATCCCGTAATGGTGTCCACCAGTGGAGATGTTCTTGCTGGTCCTTCTGTTCTTGCTGTGCTTCGGTATGTTCAAGACCAAACATTACACAAGTATTATATAACACATAATTTAGAAGAATCTGGGCCTGTCCGTTCATGAAAGAGATTGGGGTGATCTCGGGGATCCTATGGAAGAGAGATGACAGACATTATGTCTTTCCTAACTCATCTATTTTCTGTTCTGTCCAAGTAGCAGAAATCTTTACTATGCTTAACATCTTTGCAATCCCTGGTATGGAATGAGGTCCAATGACTGACAAGTGTAAACAGTCACCATTTCATGGTCATGGAAGAAGAGAGAAGGTTGCTAAATGAAATAAATTCAAGGAATGAATGTCATTTTTAGATGAAAGACACTAGTCAAGGTGGAGATTGAGGAGTCTTAACATGTGGAGATTATGGAAGAAGAGAAAACTTATGAGAAAACTTATTATTTTTTTGACCGAATGAGAGAAAAATCAACTGACAGAAAGGCAAAAGATAGTAATTTCATGAGTAGTGAGAGTTTGGTTCTTGTGCAAAAGTAAGGGTAGCTGTTTTAGGCAGGGGTGCTTTATTTTTACCATTAGAGCTAGCCAGAAGTATGCGATAAATAGAATAAAAAGCTACTACTTTTGCTGTTAGGGAACTTGGTGATTCACTTATTTTGGCTCTGATACAGAGAAGAGCTTCTTCCTATTGCCGATATAATTACCCCAAATTTGAAGGAGGCTTCTGCTTTACTTGGGGGTAGGCAACTTGAGACAATTGCTGACATGCATTCTGCTGCGAAGCTATTGCATCAAATGGGGCCAAGGTTAGCTTCTTTAAGATATATTTAATATTTTGAAATGCCTGTATTTAGTTTCCAATGTCTGTCTAAATTTCTGGAAGAACAACTAAAATTGAGGTAGGCTGAAAGGTTTTGGCAAAACAATTAGCTGCTTTGCTGAAGATAAATTGTCCATATGCATATTCTTTAGACTCATTGTTGAGTGAGGACAAATCATACTCATAACTATTGAATATTGTTTGTTGCATCTCATACATACCAGATAAACACTTATTGCTCCCAAATGTTAATCCTGAGGAAACTCCTGAGTAATGCTATATCATCAGAATTTGGTTATGACTATTTTCTGTGCTTGCGAATAAGATGATATGCCTGTTACAGTTGGAACTTTCAGATATTGCCTGACTAATTGTCGGAGTGTTCGTCTTTTAGGTGCAACTTTAGCAACTTTGCCAAAGCAAGTTGGTGGTGTTTATGTATTAAAAAAGGATGCTTCTGCAATTACATTTATAGAATTGTATCTTTTTCTTTTTGATTGGCTGTACACAAATTCAGTATTTCGATATGACGGACTTCTATAAAGTGAAACACTTAGTGATTGCAGTGATACAGAAAAGGCAATTCAGATTTAGGACTTCCTAAGCTGGAAGAGAACTTTTTTCTAATTTTAACTATTTACCTACATCCTTTCCAGACATGTGCTTGTCAAAGGTGGCGACCTTCCTGGATCTTGTGATGCTGTTGATGTTTTCTTCGATGGTCTGATTCTAGAATCTTTTGCATTGGTATACTCTATACTTTCAAGCATGTGATACCTTTACATTGCAAACCAATACTGTTCTCTTGTATGTCTTGCAGGTGAAAGAATACATGACCTGAGTTTACCCCGTGTTAAAACTCGTAATACTCATGGCACTGGATGTACTTTGGCATCATGTATAGCAGCTGAGCTGGCAAAAGGTTCTCCAATGCTTCCTGCTGTTCAGGTATTGCATAAGCTTGAGAAATGCTTATCAAGTCTCCAACTTTGCCTCCATTTTGTTAAGAACTTATGGATGGAATGCCACTTTTCAGGAAACCAGTATTTCCCAAAGACCACTATTCATACTTGCACGTTGTTTTTGTCAAATAATGTTTACTGATTTATATGTCTGGGGGTGCTGGAAGCCTCATCAACCAGTAGAAGGCTACAAGCCCATTTAACAGTTTTGGAGGGTAGCAGCAGCCGTAGCTTTTCCCCTTGCTCCATTATTACTAGGTTCGATAGCTAACATCATAAAATTATCTGTAAAACAATCAACTTGAAAATGTTAATTAAAATTACAAGATAACCTAGAGTAGTAGATTTTAGCTGCTATAGCTTATGTTATAAGATTTTTGCAAAGTCATTCTGTCAATGTTGTGACCTCTTATTTGAAGTAGAAAAAAATGCCCTAGATGTGATACCAAATGGGCTTTTGTGTGCTAAAGTCAAAAAATGGAAGTTAAGTACATTGGTCGTATGTAGGGCAAGGTGATGTATGATACTCGTGATGTGTCTAGGAGAATATTGTAAAAGTGTATTCTGCATGTGCAAAAAGGAGATATTTTGCATCCGTGGTTTTTGTGCGTATGTGATATATGTTAACCAATTGTACTATAATGGTGATAGGCATAAATGTGAACTCATGAAAGGATGAAATGAAGCTTGCTTTCTGAGGGTTAGAAGAGCATCAAATGATGTAAGGATAAATATCCTAGGCCTAGGGAGACGGATCAATATCTAATTGCTTCCTAATCTTGAGAGGTAGTTGGTAAAGAGAGGTGTGGAAAGGAATGTTTGTGGATATCACTAAGTTATGATAATTGAATACATGAAAATCCATAAGAATGGGTTCCTTGGGAAAAATGTACTCGTAAATCAGACATCCTATTTAGTATAAATTATCATTCCTTTTGGGAATGATGTAGAGGAATATGAGAACTCAGTTGGGCATTGATAACCCAGGAATGGGAGACCATGGGGTTGGATGATTGTGATGGAAATGTGATGTGAGGCTTAATTTGCTTGAGTGTTGGAATTTGAGATTGAAAATTCAAAGAGTAAATCTGTGGGGACTATTGTAAAGATTGAATGCAAGAATTTTACATCAATTTATGAGCTCTCATTTCTTCAAAAATTTGACAGGTTGCCAAACGCTTTGTTGAGAATGCCTTGGACTACAGCAAAGAAATAAGTATTGGAAAAGGACCTCAAGGGCCTTTCGATCATTTTCTGACGTTGAACCGAAAGGTTCATAATTTCAGGAAGAAGATGGTCCTAGATCCAAGTGATCTGTTCTTATATGCTGTTACAGATTCGGGGATGAATAGAAAGTGGGGCAGGTCAATTGAAGATGCTGTCAAGGCTGCAATTGAGGGAGGTGCAACCATTATTCAGCTGAGGTTTGTGCATTTACACTTCCTGCCTCATTTTCTTGCATGATTTATAGCATTTCTTGCATTGTCTAGTTTAATCGACAATGACTGTCAAGGTCCATGAAGCATGCAAGTCTCCGACCATCCCAGACTTTGGATTTTGTGAGACTCTTTTGTACTGTGTGTGTACACTGTGATAAGAAACCATCCAGTCCTATCTACCAGTGTAGATGTGAATAGGCGTCGTTCATCATTCAGATACAAGTCATTTGTCTACGTTGGTTGAAGAGAATAAATTATTTAGACAGTACTTATTTCAACATTTCTAGTGAAGAGATATTGGTTCTAACCAAAGGAACAGAAACTTCAGTGGTATCATTGCGAAGCACATAATAATAAAGCTTCATAATTGATACCTCTTATGAGAACAGTTTGCAACTAAAGGCGCAAATTTCTGTAAATATTTATTGGTCTTGTCCTTCCAAGGTTTCCTTTCTATCTAATTTGCTATTTAGCATTTACATTAAGCATTTTGTTCTGACTCAAGGGTGTGAATCACATATTTTGCCTGTCTTCAAATCTTAATGAAAAGTCTATGATTTAAGAAGTTCTGATGTTCTGAAAAGGTCAAAATAATTTTATACTTAGTGATCAATGCTGAGTTCATTTGGCACTTAAGAGTATGCTTACCTGAGGCTGAGGTGATCAGAGAGAACGATGGCACATTGGAAATGTGATATTAAAATCATGTGTATAAGTCTCGTAAGGAGAAAAGATAAACAACTAACAATGTCTCTCCAGGATTCTAGATATGGGCTAAAAAGTGGGCAGTAGGGAAATGACTTTCGAGGGAATATTGAGTTGTCCTTCAGGACTTTTAAATATCCAGTCAAGAGTGACGGTGAATGAATTAGTTTTCTTCCTTTTCTTTTCCTTGAATGCAAGGTCGTTATATAGTGAGTTGTTGATCTTCTATGGGTGTTTGGTTGAGTGGTTCGAGCTAGTTCATTGTCATTTAAGGAATATCGTATGCTTCAGGCAGTCATCTTCCTGTATTGATGAGATTGGCCATAAAGCACGTCAGATGGAACTGCTTATGATAAGCGTGAATTTCTGTACCTTTTTCCAGGGAAAAGGATGCTGAAACGAGGAACTTTCTTGAAGCAGCTAAATCCTGCATGGAAGTATGCCGTCCCTGGGGCATTCCCCTACTAATAAATGATCACATCGACATTGCTCTAGCTTGTGACGCCGATGGGGTCCATGTTGGTCAATCCGACATGCCTGTTCGCGCTGCACGTGCCCTTCTTGGCCCAGAGAAGATCATCAGGGTATCATGTAAGACACCGGAGCAAGCCCAACAAGCATATATGGACAGTGCCAACTATATTGGTTCTGGAGGCATATATCCGACAAACACAAAGGAAAACAATCTCACTATTGGCCTGGAGGGGTTGAAGGCTGTTTGTTTGTCTTCTAAGCTGCCAGTCGTTGCAATCGGTGGAATCGGCATATCAAACGCATATGCCGTGATGAAACTTGGGCTGCCAAATCTCAAGGGAGTAGCGGTCGTGTCAGCCCTGTTCGACCGAGAATGCATCTCCACTGAGGCTAAAAAGCTTTACGAGGTGCTCTCAAGGGCATCATCCGAGGTGAAATAAAGATGCAGATACAGTATATATCCCCTGATAATGAAGTTTCTCTATTTAATTGTCTAGGGCTTTTGCCTTTGGTACATATTCGAAGAATTCTTGCGGATTAGGCTTTGTCGTCCTTGTATGAGGATGAAAAGAGAACGATATGGTTTTGTGTGTCTACATCGATTCACTGGTCTGTCATTCTGAACGCAATCTTAGTAGTATTGTTGATGAAGAGCATTATTTGCGACCTAAAATATACATAAGTAGACGGCTGAGTGAGTTTGTAACCTTAATCTATTTTCTTACTTTTAGATCACGGGCCTTTGTCAGGCTTTCGTACGTCCCTCTGTCTAGGCAAAGGCTTTGGCTTCGGCATCCCACCAGAAAGGCTTATTATATGTAGGAGTCGGCCTTTCGAATGCCTCATTCCTTACTCATTGCGCTGTTCACCTTTTGAAACTCAGCTACTCAAGCACGACTCAGAATTGAGAGAAAGGGAGAGATGGATCCATTTCACAGGTCACATTTACCCTTTGAAAGGCTCCTGCTCAGATACGTACTGCTATAGATAGATGCAAGCTCCTTGTAAATTAACGCATGAGCCAAAATGCACCTATTGCTGTCAATGCAAACTCATCCTGCCTTTGAATATCATTAAACGGGTGGGTCGGGTCGGATTTAGGTCAGGTCATAAATAGTTTGACCCAAATTGACTCATTAATTCGTTTATGACCCATTTAAGCATAATATACAATTTTTGATCCATACCTAGGGGTGTCAAATGGGTGGGTTGGGCTGGGTCGAAAATGGTCCGACCCATATCAACCCATTTAATCCGTTTTGACCCATTTTCATGTAATGTAAATTTGATAACCCATACCCGACCCGACACATACCATACCCAACCTATACCCGACCCATATTACCAACATATATTAATATTTAACTTAATTTAAGAAAATCTACTCTCACTTATTTAGTCCACTTTAAACTTTTCACATATAAATTATTTGAATAAAATTTCACATCAAATTTCTAAAGTAAATTAAATGATAAAAAATTAGTAAATAAAAAAATGTGGATACCTCTAAATTGAAATAGTTTGAGAAAAATAATTATTGTTGAGTGAAGCTCATCAGATCGGCAACGGAGGACGAGAATGCATAGAAGAGAGGGATAGAAGGAGAGAGGAGAGAGATTATGGGTCTACCTAATAAATAACTCAATTCATATTTGACCCATATTTAACGTTCACTTGACCCATATTTGACTCATATTTAACTTTCACTTGATCCATATTTAACTTTCACTTGATCCATGTTTGACATATTTAACTAAATGCCATACACAATCCAATCCATATCCGACCCATACCCGACCCAATCCATATTGTTAAAATACTTCCTAATCTAACTAACTAAAATTAGAAAAACTTATTATTATAATCTTTTTTAAAGATTATATTCCTATAATATTATTTATTTTTTAAAAAATTGAATTCTTAATAATTTTTATTTAAAATTTTGTAAATTATTTTTATTTTTTAAAAATCACGCACACATATAGAAGAACGAGACTCACCTGAATTTCGACAGCCAATCAAGCCAGCAAGGCCGGGCTTATAGGGTTGTGCGAGCGCGAGTGATAATCGAAGATCAAGAGAGGTCTGACAATAGTGCTGATCGCGTGCGACAGCACCATTGTGCGAACGAGAGAAGCTGTTGTGCAAGTGGTGGGAACGAAACGATGCATTGTCGTGTGATGAGGAAAGTTTCATCGTTTTAATTTGAGATAGGAGAGGAGAAGAGAGGAGAGGAGTTCTCTCAAGGGACTAAAAAATATATGGGTTCTAAGTAAATTTAAACTTTGACCCATCAACGATCCATGTATTTTAGTCTTTTTAATTTTAAATCCATTATGACCCATTTAAAAAGAAAGGCTGATCCATTTATGACCCATTTAATATATAAATGGATCATAAATGAATTATATACCCATTTTTACAAATGTAGATATCATCTAGTAATCTGAACATCTCCCCACCATATATTTAACTCACTGTTTACCCCCATGATGGAGGCAATTTGGCGATTCATCCTCTAAAAGCAAACAAAATATTAGTTTTGCAAGTTAAAGTAGGACAGAACCCCAGTTAAGAAAGTCTGATCATACATGTCACTGCGCTAAAAACCAACAGACGGTACAGAAACATGGTCAAACTGACTCATAACATCTGGTATCGCTCCTGTGACGATGGTCGATGACAGTATACAGGCTAGGATATGTATCCATACAAGGACTTCATATTCTTATACCTATACCTCCACATTGTACTATTTTAGACTCGAACATCCGAGACCCCAGAAAAAAAAAAAATTGAAAGTGACTGTCAAATCTGTGCTTTGTGCCGACATCTCCAAACTCAAGACAATCCAGAAACCCTATGTAGTCATTTTTTTACTCCTTTTTGCCAAGACCATAAACAAGCCTGAAAACCTACGGGCACTTCTGACACCCAAATTTACAGAGTAATCTTATTGGACCCAACAGGCGACAAAGATTGGATAACAGAAAACGATGAGGCCCCAATAAGGAATAGATCTAGGTGACCTGAAATTCTCCACTTGCTTGTGCCTCCTTCACTCTCTTCTCATATTCGTCTTCTTCGTCTTCCTCCACGTCTTCTTCTTTCAAGTCTCCCTCGTCGTCTTCTTCTTCTCCTGCCCAACCAAAGCCTGAAACTGTTCTGGAAGCAGGAGGGGGAACTTTAGCCTCTTCCACAATTTTCATGATTTGTTCATCACTTTGGATGCAGAGACCCAGGTTTCCTTTTCGGTAATATATGGCTTGCTCTGCTTCTGTTAATTCCCTCGATAAATTCTTGAGGAACCATGGGTGACTCTTGATTTCTTTGATAGTGATTCTCTGGAAATAATATCATAGTAACAGTTACTAGTGTGGATGCAAGGAGGTTAATACAATTCATATTTTCACAGAAAAGAAATGGCCCAATCTCTTCTCCCACCACCAAGCTTGATTTTTTCGTTTCCTTTATTTTTTGTTATAGATTAATCCCAGCTTCACGAGTTAAATGACTAAGCAACGCCTTGTAGCCACAATAGAAGCATATGACGGTCAAAATAGCATAAAGATCAGATGCATAGCCTGGCACATGATTCACAAGGAAAGGGAGATGTCAAGAAAAATCACCGACAATCATCGGTTCACTTGATTGTGTACACAGATAAAAGCAAATCTCCTTAATCTACATACCCTGGATGGATTTGCAACAAAAATGCGTGAAAGGAGGTGTTTACAGTCTTGAGATATGTGAACATAGTCGGGGATATTATACTGAACAGCCATTATGCGCTGCAAAAAGGAAACATGTATGTCAGTTTAACTAGCGCCAAAAGGGGAATTGGACTACATCAATTATCTGCCTAAAAGAAAGTACACTCACATTGATAGTTTTCCTAAAATTCTTCGGGTCTTGAGGGTCTTCGAATGGGTACGCTCCAACCAACATCACATAAAGAGTCACTCCACAAGACCACACATCTGCCATCTGTATATTCAAGGAACCAACAAGACTTATCAGATGATACACTTCTTAACTTTTGCCTCATTGCAGAAACATTATCGCGCAACTGGAAAACATGGACGCAAAAATCTAATTTGCAAAGCACGAGTTCTCATCACTCTATCTTGGAGCAGCAAATGGACAGAATTTGCTATTTTAAATTTAGAAGAATACGGACAGAATTTTCTAACTAAGAGTTCCCCTTTGATCACCAAAATGACTCAAAACATTTTGGTCTTTAATAGGACATCTTGGAGGACCTAAAGTTTAATTCAAGATATCAGAATTCTACTTTTTTACTCGATTCAAAACAGTTTAAGTTACTCCGACAGGTAAGGAACTTCATCTTCCTTCAGTCCATTCTCTTTCTACTCTTAATTTGAGTTCAGATGCAGTATTAATACAATACAAGGCATCAAATCCTAATATTAACCTTAAAATGGACTGTAACCGGGGTAAAAGCTCAGAGTGCACTATGACAAAATCAAATCCAACGATTATGAGGAGCAAAAAGAGAACACAAGAAATGCTACAAAGAATACTGGTTCTCATCTGTGGCAAGCAGATCTCTCACCAAATGAGCCATAGACGGTACCTTTTGCATGTTATGGATTCAGGAACAATAGGAGATGCAAAATAAAATAAGTCAATGATGTGCAGTACATTTGGCATATGATGGATTCAGGGGCAATTGGAGAAACAAGGTGTAAGGTCATCTATATTGCAATAGGCAGGATACATCAACCTACTTAACGTTCAATGTACAAATTTAATGAAGAGATTTCATGAAGATAAGATTGAATATTTTGAGTCCCACAGAAGAGATCAAAGACATCATAGCTGGGTACTTGCACTTTGGCAAGAATTAGCATTCCAGCAAATCATATATGAACAGAGACTGCAAAAGTTCATTTGAAACTGAAAATGATGTGATGGATTACCTCGATTCACAACATCCCCCGTTGTATGCCAATAAAATTTAATAGCAAGAAGCACAAGATGAAATAATCTAGAGAAGATTGCTTGCTCATCCAAAACAAGAAAAGAAAAAAAAAGGACTGCAGACAAGATTGCTTGCTCATCCAAAACATGAAACGATTGCAGAACTTTCGAAGCTACAGTAAAATCATGTAATTCACTATAAATTACCACACAACTGGAATTGTAAAGAGCCACACATCTATACACACCTTCAGCACAAGACCAAATGAAATCTTGCATCAAAGAGGTAAGCTATATATCACCATGGAACTACTCCCCATGTAAAATCATCCAAATGGCATACCTTGCCATCATATTCCCTTCTAGAGAGAACCTCTGGTGCAATGTATGCTGGAGTTCCAACTGTCGATTTGGGTCTTGAATGCAGAAGGGATGACTAGAGATGCATGGACAAAGAAGAGGAAAAATTAGTGATATAATTAGGATAAGCATATACACTTTCATCCAACTTCAGCTATAAATTACCTTCGAATAACCAAAATCACATATCTTCAGACGAGGTGCAGGGCTACCATCCAGTAGAGTATTTTCCAGCTTCAGATCTCTATGACATATTCGCTATAAAAGATATACAGGACTAGAAATTAGTTTGAAGCTAGAGCAGAATGACGGTGTCAGCGATGGCAACTTCACCTTATGCTCACCATGGCATGGCAATAGCAGACTCCTGAGATGAGTTGCTGGAAGAAATACCTAGCCTGTGGGAATTAAAACAAAGCAAATCTTGAGTTTAAAATCACTCGTACCGAGCTTAGTGTAATCTCCAAACAGAAGGATAAACTGGATTTCATTTCCATTCGGCCTTATCTGAACTGAAAAGTTTTTGCCTTTTGTTTAATCTTTCAGTTACTGAAGCAATTAGCAACATAAAGTCTATGTTTCGAGGTGATTTTGCTTGGCCCGACAACATAGTCATTGATAAAACACTTAAAATCAGGAAAATACTTAGCAGACCTCATCTTCACTAAATCTCCTAGAATTGCAGATCCTCTCAAACAACTCTCCACCAGCTGCATATTCCATCACGATGACGAGATGAGTAGGAGTCAGAACAACCTGCATCAAATCGATCATCGCTTCAAGCTCACATATTCAACTCACCCACTAAACATTCACAAGAAATTGCTCCATACAATGCCACGAAATAAGCTCAGAAAAACAGGTGTCGCGAGAGCATCAAATCACAAACTCACCTCCCTGAAGCGAATGATGTTCGGGTGGAGCAGCAACTTGTGATTCATAATCTCTCTAGCCACATTCTCATCGATCTACAATCCCAAACCAACACGAACAATCAATCAAATCCCATCAGCAAGCTCGAACAACATCCAAGATTCGATTTTTTTCAACTGGGTACAAAAGAAAACCCCGAAAGCACCGACCCACCTTGAGACCACGCTCGATGTACTTCATGGCGACAAGCTCCTTGGTCTCCTTGTTCCTCATGAGCCTGGCCACCCCGAAGTTGCCAGCTCCTATGTCCTTCACCAGCTCGTACTGCTTTTACCCGCCGCCGCCGCCGCCGCCGCTCCCTACGGAACGGAACGAAACGCAGCCGAGTCCGCCGATCAAAGAAACAGGGAGCTTGCGCACTCCAAAGACCGACCCAGATCCCAGAAGAGAGTCGGAGGCCCGCATGAGAAATACTCTACGCGCTTGAAAAGGAGCGGAGGGCGCGTGCGCGCGTGAGGAGGAGTAGAAAGGAGAGCATGGGGTCTCTCTTTAATAATACCTAAACTCAAAAAGCATTGAATTTGACTTCCTTGCATTTTGATGACGTGTCCACCGTAGAAAGGAAAAGTTATCGTGAGTGTGCAAAACGAATCACCGGGATTAAACCAAACCATTTAGTCCAATTCCTAAAAGTATTGATCCGATTCTCGATTTTAGGAAGAATTTTGTGAATATACCCTTTTTTATTTTTATTTTTCGAGGAAATAGGAGCCTTGAACTTTAAATTTGTTCTTGATCATGCTTTGGATAACAATATATTATTATGAATGGAAACATGAAAAAAAAAAGTGACTAGTTTCATTTAACCATGCTGATAGTCCAATTTTGTTCTTAAACTTAGGACCAACTAGTTTTGTCCTCGATTCCTAGTTTTACCTTGAAATCAAATTGGACTAAGAACTGATTACCCCTCTAAGCTACGTAAGAGGAAACGTGGAGCTGATGTGGCAATAGAGAACCACCAATAGTCAAGGGTTCTTTTTTTCTTTCCTCCTCTCATTGTACAATTGACAAATTTTTCGAAATAAATTTTACACAACACTTATCACAATTATGAAAATAAGAATTCCAAAGCCATCACTTATCTCCACCGACTCGAATTAGACATTGTGAGAGATCTTTATCTTAAGCCCGTGACTTCTGACTAATCATAAGTATAGTCATTGATTATGATAAGATTGCCACAAAAACATATAATGATTACTTAGCTCTGTCATATCGAGATGGATGACTAAGACATGGGAAGCCCTACAATAATGCTTGAATTTGAAGTTTGTGCACGTTCATGGGTCGCAGTCTTCATGATTGTATGTGCTCCTTTTTCCAATTCCCTTCCATTTTGATCTCTCTTCCAAATGATTAACAAGAGCGTGCACTCCAAACCAAGAGGAGGCGCGTGAGCGTTTGGGATCTCTCTTCTTTTTTTAGTTTCTTTTTTTTTTTAAACATTTGGATGAGGTCGGCTCATGATTACGAGGAAGACCGTAAAGCGAGAGGACTACCGTAGATTGCGCTTTGAACGCGTGTTGAACATGCATGTGCTTTTCTTCTCTTTTGGCCTTTTCCGTGGAAAATTCAAAAGGAGGAAAACGCTTTCGGTATTTTCATCTAAATACAAAATTACATAATTTTATTTTCTTTACAAGAAATTAACTCTTATGTTATTATAATCTTTCTCTTCCCTGAGGAAAGAAAAGGTTGATAATTTCACCTTGGCTAAAATTACGAACATCCAACTAAAATATTACCTAATTACATCCAACTAAAATATTACCTAATTTGCAAATAAAAGGATTCACTCCTCATTGTAAATAAAAAAATCCATTTCGCAAGTAAAGGGTAGTTTTTGAATTTAGAAAGTGATGGGATGATTTTCTATTTTCGACCGCTTTACAATTCTAGCCTTCGAAAAAAGTAATCTCCAGAGGAAAAAAGATAATACCAAAGAGGCATTCCCTTCGACATATAGTAAATATTGCCAAAAGGAAAATTCGAAAAAGCTGCTATGAAAATATGTACATGGAGTGCTCCTCCAAAGTCAACAACCTGTCGGTCAAACATTGGTACAAACCATTATTCTGTTCAAAGTCTCAAACAACAACAAAGATGAAGTCTCTCCACAATCAAACTGCACCATATCAGTCATTAACAGTAACTGCAATAACTGCGAACCAACTCCGAATGATTAGGAGATAGCAGAGAAATAAACGACCTCGAAAGACCCAATGAGACGGGGCGCAACGTTTCGGTTGGGGCCTCTCGAGCAAAGAGTCTAGCAATAAATGTCTCATGCATCAATGACGTAAAATTGAAATGGTTCGAAACGATAGTATGTAAGGATTTATTAAAGGGGTGACCCTGCCTCCGGGTCAGCAATATCACCGCTGTATCTTTTAGTCGTCCAATACGATCACACGCTCAGAAGCACCACCAGCTCCACTGGGTTCGGGGTTCGCTGCCTCGTCAGGGAGGTTCTGTTCTTTCATTTCCACATCGTCGTCCTTATTGCCAGCCAAGCTCGAATGTTCAAACCCAGGTAAGTTGGCATCTTTAGTAGCGGCAGCATCGCCTGGAGGCACATAGTCGTCCCGCACAAACTCCTTATGCATGAAGGCCAACCTACCTGCTTTCTCTGACGTATCTTCATCTAACTCCTGCATTTCGGTGTCTGCCACGGCAGCACTAGCACTGCCATTTTCTTGAGTGAAGGATGCAGCAGTGGTTTTGGAAGATTCAGCCATTGATTGTTGACCTGGACCAACCACTGGATCTTCTGACTTAGGAGGGTCACCTGACTCAGGTGTCAGGATTCGAGTTATGCTTTCAAAGGCGTTTTCAAGTGGAATGAGGTTCTTCCGCAACCTATGACTGGCCGGGCTGTCAGAATAGAATGTCTGCACTGATTCATGAACATTATCCTCAACAACCTTGCACATCTGCAATCCAGATAGAAAAATTAGAGATTAACCACGCAGCTCCTCAGAAGAACAAAAAGGTTATATGGACAGAATTCGTCTTCACTGCACCAAAGCCAACGTGCTTGTGTTTCAAAATAAAGTTATCATAGACTAATGCGATGGATGAACCTTATTATAAATCCGCGCAAGCTCCATTCGGTCTGGATCATCATCACAAGCAACGGTCGAGATTTCCTCTGCAGCTGTTGACAAACATACAATGAACCACAGGGAAAGAGTTGACACAAGAGTCATCTAATCAATGTGCTTCTTTGTGGACATAAATAGATAGTTTAATGTTCAAAATGCATATATGTCCTGCATCTATGGCCCAAAATGCAGTATTCCTCTCTGTTGTATCATCTCTATCACACACACATCAAGTGAAAAAAACAAAGAATGGCCGTATCCTTTTGACCCTTGATCTTTACTTATCAGCATAAGTCCAGTTTGCTTAGAATATCAGATCCCTTTCAACCCCCATAATCTATACTTACTGGGAGTTTTTCTTGACCAACATACTATATTAAGAGCTGAAGTTAGTGTTCAAGCTCAGATTCTTCTTCGAAAGCTTAATTAGTGTCCTTAATCACGGAATATATTATAATATGCCTAAGTATGTTAGGCAAGGTTCTTTTAAGTCAAAATATACCATTTTTCGAGAAATTTAAGGACTTGCATACCCGAACTATAAATCAGGTTGCAGTAGAGAGAGATATTTGAAAAAACTGGTTGCACATGAAATCAGCGACCACTGTTTGGAATAATCCTGTGCTCACTGTTTGGAATAATACTGTGCTCTCTTACTCAAAATGGTCTCACAATTCAACTTGTTAGAAAAATTTATATGCAAAGGAATTAAAGATACATACTGATTTCCTCGCACCATACACTCAATGCCATTAGAATGGAACACACACCCTTGGTTCCCTTTCATATACTTATAAAAGATAATACTTATCAAAGAAGTATGCGTGTAATAAAGAAATAAATGCATCAGCCCATATAAGCCAAAAAAAATAAAATTCTTTCAATTAAAAATCATGAAAGATGTCATTATGAGGTGCACATCATTAATAAGCTTGAAACAATCACCCGAAATTGAAAACTAGGGGAAAGTTCCGTACCAATGACTTTAATCTGAGGCAGCTGCTCAATTATCTTCATATCAACATTATCAGAGCTTGGAGGGGGTACATCTGGCGCTCTAGGTTCAGATTCAGGTGCCTCAGAAGCATTCCCATTTGCTTCTAACCCTCCCTGGAATCAATCAATCAGTGGAAAAGAGTATCAGCCAGGCATGGATCAACCAAAATCTCAATGTAATACGGCAGAGTAACATAAAATGCTTGACGTTAGTAATGAAGTTTTGCCCCATTCAGATCAATGAATCATTTATCTCAGCCTAATGAAAAAACCAGGTGGATTAAGTGAGTGTTTGCGATAGCAAAAGATTACCCACTACCCTGAAAAACTTGTTGTGGAAATCCCAAAGGACCATACCCTTATCCGTATGCTATGAGAAGAACAGAAAAAAAAGGGGCATCATTTAAATTAGTACTGGCGTCTACAAGTTACTGATTTTAACTCCTCATTTCTGATTTAATCAAGTGATTCCAGAACTGGCCTACCACATTTGATTTCCCTATTATGTTCATTCTGAACAAAATCATATCCCTAATCTTCAAAATTTGATGTAATCTCCATTATGCAGACAGTAAAGCACAACACAGTAAACTACAAAGCCACATTCCTTGAAATTGCTTCAGGCAGAATTTTCAGTAAAATAACTTTTTCACGGAAAGTGTCCAGATACTGGAGATTTAAACTCACATAGTAATCTTGCTGATACTCTGCATTAAGTCCTTTTTCCAAAAGAAGCACCCTTTTCTTGATAAACTCAACTTGCCTTCTCTGCATATCTCTATAATGATATAGAAGATTAGAATCTTGATACACCTGTCCCTGGGTAGCAGTTTCAGTCGCTCTCTGTGATACATTAACGGCTGGATCATTTCCATTGCCATTTCCCTGGGGCTGGTTGTTGCTTGCAATTGCGTCAGTACTATTAGCAACATTTTGAGGTTGAACAGGAACCTGTCCTGGGATAGGTACATTTACAAAGGGAAGATTTAATTCCTGACAGATGACCTCCTGAACCCTCAAGTCCTTGTCATCCACAATAGCTTGCCATCGTCCGTATCCATGCCTTCAAATTCAAGCACAGAATGATACACCAAGAATCAAATTAATACAAACAGGAAGGTTTACTTCTCATTCACCAGGTACACATGATACCCCAAACCAGCAATCTAGTATGACATCCCTACTGATAATTGAAATTAAATGGAATGACACTTTTCAGAAAAAGCCAGCCTAAACAATTATGAAAAAGGCACCTTTTTTGGTGCAAAGCGATATATTGCTCCTATGTGAAAACCCAAGCAGGAGTAAATGAGAAGCTTGAACTCTGGTGAAAAAGGTTGGAGTCTACTGGTTTTAATGTAGATGGTAGCATGAATTCAGTAAGAGTAGGGGTTCGCTACTTGAACCCATTTTACAAAAGGATGGAAATTGACATATACCTTACTAGTAGAGCAAAAGAAAGTTGGATTGCATAAAGATGTACATGTGGTGTTTTAACTATTGTCATTTGCCACTAAAGCTGAAGGGAAAACATATAGGGCAACAATATGACCAGCAGTGCTTTATGGCACCATAATGCTGGCGGTCAAACATCAACAAGTACACAAATCGAGTAGAGATGAGAATGATTCATACATGCTCCGAAACTCTAGGAAAGATACACAACGAATGGAATTATTGGGAGGAAATGTGGGTGAAGGGCCAATTGAAGACAAGATAACAGATACTCTTTCAAAGTGTTTTGCCATGCGAAACAAAGGCCTCTAGTGCTCCAATGACAAGCTGATGAAATGAAAACCAGGGCTAAATAGGGCATAAAAAACCACTTTGAAGGACATGATTTAAAAAGAAATGGACTTTTTCAATCTTTCGGCAGAATTGACAGAGAACCGACCACAATAAAATAGAACGCTTTCATATAGTCCACAACCACCTAACAAGAAACGAATTGGTTTGTTGATGGTGGAGGTGTTGTTAAAAAAAGAGCTATTTAATTGACCTAGCTTTTGGCAACTGGAATTGTTTGCTATCGTGTAGACTGGTCCGATGAGTGCCATTGGAATCTTAGTCACATCAGCATGCAAAAAAATCAGATAAAGGATTGGTAAATTATTGGGTCGCTAATCTAATGAGGCTTCTTTAATTACTAAAAGTAGCATGAAGTCTCCTGGGGAAATACTGGAGGCAATGATGGGACATACACTGAAGTGATATCAGGAAAAGTGCTCTTAAAAACATAGTAATTTGGAGCACTTGTTGAGAGCACACAGCTTCTAGAGATATTAACCATATGAAACCAAATGTTGAAGCATTACTTTAGTAAATAACCAGGTTAGAAGGCATACTTGAGCACAGCTCTCAGTAACAATAAATCATGTCCTTCATTCCAAAATTTTCCAGGCTTCAATCCAGAATAGCGCGATAATATTTCCTCTGGAAAAAGTGGTCCCCCACCTTTTTCTGATGCAGACTGCACCTGCATTATCATAAATGCTATCACCATTACTCACAGCTAAACTGATGATTCAGCTTGCGCATAAGCAAAGTCCAATTGCCAAGAAATGCACAAAAGAGACAAAACAAATAAGATGGCCTTTTCATATAAATACAATATATTATGAAATAAACCCTACCTATGCTACGTAAAATGATCCAATCATTAAGCTACATCAAGTTTGTACTTCCAACTGATTGAGTCAGAATATTATGTAGAGCACAGGGAAGCAGGTTGTAATTCCACATACTTCTTGATTATGTAAGCCTCAGCTCTAGCACACATACAATTCTTTTTTTTATTTTTTTTTCAATAGATATAGATATCTTATTGCAAAATGATCAGGAAGGTGCCAAATCATGTGACAGATCTTTAGTGAACAGCACACATGTGACTAAAATTCCAAATTTTTCTACCCTCCACAAGTTTGTTTAGCAGGCAGGCATCTTCGTTTTCTGAAGTCATCAATAAAACAAATCTCCTTGGATTCCGTTGAAAAGCAACTTATATTATTTTAAAAGTTAAAAACCCCTGTAGTTTCATGTTATCTTTTTTGATGAGTAGATAAACATCCTACAATAGAACAATTTTATTTTCTAATTCTTCATATGCCTGACTGAATCTATGAAAATCCAGAACATTGTTTGGTACAGATTCTTAGAGACTGCAGGTAGGCACTGCCTTACAACTTCTTCAAGTTATGATTAAAGACATGTGCATCATATGACCAAACTCTAAAAGGGCAAGTGATCCTTCAATATGAACTATCACGATCAAAATAGTTTACTTCAAATTTTAAACCACAAGCGCCATTAATAAGTGCAAAAGTTAACACAGGGACTAAAAGTGAAATCGTGCACCATTGGAAGGAAGAAAGCTGTGAAGGCAGAATCAGTAACACATATTAAAGGGCCAACAGGCCAAACCTTTCCATGCAAACATTAGAAAAAAACTACAGATGAAGTGACTATGAAAATTTACTAAATGATAAGCTTAAGCTATAGAATATACATAAATTCTGATCATGGGTACTTTTTATCCGTGACAACAACCAGACCAGACATTCTTTTAATAGATATTCCGACAAAATGTGTTTGGTGCAATCAAATGCCTGCAGTGATTCCCACCCAGTAGCTGTCATAAACTACCACAGTATACAGCCAGTATCATAAGTCATTGACCTCCAAAATACCTTTTTGCAAACAATCATTTAATGCAGAGATTATCTGACGACTATTACATAGCTATCATGGGATCTTCCCTGGCAAATGAGCTGACAAGAGCTATTACTTGTACACAGCAGAAGTTGGCAACTTTTTCCCTACAAGATTTGTTGGAAAACTAAATGACCTACAGGTTTTCTTTTTCATGGGAGTGCTGGGGAGTGTAATTTAACCATACAAAATTTGGAGAGAAACGCTTGGCTGCTAGCCAGCAGGTGCTCTTTTGGTAAGCATTATACATATTTTTTCCTCATGTGCTCCATTGCCCCAAGAATCAGAAACATTGAAATGCGGCTTTATCATTCTTGCACATTAGTTTGCCCACAGGCAGAGTCTGTTAGTTAGCTGGTAACTCTTAGCTTGGTCAAGGTTGAATTGTTGTAAAAATATGGAAAATTTTGTCTTTAATCCCTGCTTCATTTTTTGGACTATTTGGAGGAGACAGATAGGTGGGCTTTCAAAATGAGGGATGCTGCATTATTTAGATCTTTTCCAACTTCTAGGTTGCAAATAGGAGGAACCACATCGGGGAAGTTTAATATCATATACTTATCAAAGATCAACTTGATGTCTGTCAAAATTGTAGGAATTGCTCCAGATCAGCCTATCCTTTCACTCAGATAACCGGTGCACTTTAACATCATACGCTTATCAAAGATCAACTTGATGTCTGTCAAAATCACGAGAATTGATCCAGATCAGCTTTATCCTTTCACTTAGATAATCGCATTGACCATAGCCCAAGCATCAAGCAAATTGCCTTAGACTTAATGAACACCAAATGCACCATCTCTGCATATGCTAAAATTGATTCCAGTGTTACTAAACAAGACAAATGCAAAAGACAAGCACAAAAACCCAGTCCACCTGTCAATGAATAAGTCAATAAATGTATGTCTGATACACTGATATAGAAAGATTCAAGCACTACTGACAACATTACCTTTTCCTTTACCAGCATCAATTGAGCAATTCGGACGAGGACATCTTGTATTCTAAGTCCTTCCTTTGGAACACCATCTGTAAAAAACCATCATGAGATACAAGGCACAAGAAGCAGCAAGAAAATTGACATAATGTGACATACAAAATCCCTAGATTTAAGTAAACGGAGGACGCAAGCGCTAATTACCTGAAAAGGTTGGCAACTCCGTAATTTCTTCAGCGATATGACCCAGGAACAGTCTTCCATATCTGTAAGAACAGATCCACTCCTTAGTAACACCAATTATAACTAGAACAAGTACAGCTTTGAAGGAATACAATTATGGCTTGATGCTATTCAAACATGCAAGGCATACACATTTTTAATGCCAAATATCAATCCAAAATCCAAAAGTGATGACTTAAATCAATCATATACCAAAAACTAATGTCTTGCTGCAATAGATATTTTACCAATGTGTAGTATTATTCACAGCTGTACAATGATACGCAGCATACTATGCAAATAGTAAGCTGAACTAAATTTACAAAATAACTGGAAACTACAAATGCAACAATGTGACAATGCAACAATCTACCCCGATGAAATACATATAAACAAGCACTATATAAGGACAAAGCAGTGATATGGGCTGAACGCGTTTGCACTAAACTCGCTACATTGCTCCAGTTTCAGCAACTGTAATGTATTTGAAACTTCCTTTTACAGAGAACCTCAGCGTTTTTCATTGAACCCAAAACCCCCTCCCTCTCTCCACCATCTCTCCAAAAAATAAAAAATAAATTGGGGAAGGCCCAAACTCAACATCAAATTGCATTGTCCCACCATAAGCGTGCCAAGTACTCCTAGCAGTCTTATTTATATAAAGAACTTGTGTTATCAGGTGATCCTAAGAAAAGGAAATTGATAAAACCAATACTCATTCTCGAGGAAAATCGAAAAATGTAACTCAAACATTTCTGTTCAAGTGTATGAGTTGCCTAAGTAACGCATAACAGCACCTGCAAAAGTTCATCCAACAGAATCTATCTAATACAGAAAATATCAAACAAAAGATCAAAATATTAGAATCATGTTCCAATCCCAAGTTTCTCAAAACTATAAAGTAAGATGGTAACAATTACTCTTTAATTTCTTCATAAGTCTTCTGCTTTAAACGGGGAGTAAATTCCTTCCAGTCAAAGTCACCAACTCCGAATCTGCATCAGAGCTCCAAGTAAGTCTCATTATAAATTTTATTCTTAACCCATAATAATACATTCTCGATAATAAGCTTTACTTTCTAAAATGCAGAATCTATGATAACCTATGAAAACAAATCAGCAAATTAAAACGTAATGTATGCAGAATCCGAAAAAAAAAGAATTGTCTGTTCATCACTGCACAGAGCTTGTAGGATTTAATCTGAACCCAACATATGGATGATTAAATTTTGCATATACAGAAGTAAACCTCATCAAAATCTGCACAAAGGCTGCCCGCTGATTTTGGTTGAATCCCAGTACCCTAAATGATCTTCCTTCACCTTCCATAAGAGGAAGTGGCTCTGAACTGTCAACTGCAGAAACATGATCAAAGATGAGCACTTCAGTGCAAAAAGCACAATATGGTAATCAAGCACAAACTGCACCGGCTAACACAGAAAAAGAAATTGACATACCCCTAGATCTCTTTCTGTAAGGCCTTCTTCCAGTTTGAATTCCAGGAAGAGCAGCTTCACCATCCGTGGATTCAGCTTCATAGTTATCATCCTCATCTTCTGAGCTTACGTCTTCCAAACCGGCAAGATCGTCGTCCTCGACAGATACCATCTAGAAAATGCACAATAACTCACTTTGAATAGAACAAAGTTTGAATGTTCAGATTGATTGTGTTGATGATCGCTCTAGACCTCCAACCATATAACAGGAAAAAGCGCAACTCTATAAGAATGAGAAATTCTTTGACAGCCTAACATAAAAAGTTCCCTAGAGCTTGATTCATTCAATAATCATCATCAACAGCACACCTGAGCCACTTTCTTATAAAATGGCAAAAACATACAGTACAAACCTGTTTTCGACTTCTCTTTCCTTTCCCCAGGGCTTGTGACTCTTCATCTTTTTCCACTTCATATCTATCTCTCAACAGCTCTTCCCAGAAATTCATTCTTTCCGAATTGCTCGTGGTAGATTTACTCTCTTCAGCAGCCTTCTGTGCTTCTTCTTCAGCTACAGCCTCTACTTCATCAATATATTCGAAATTTGCCACCTAGACAAAAAGGATTTATAGTGATTCATAGCATGATACCCTAAAATGAAGAACCTACACTTGGACTTGACTCCATGGAGTGCTCAGCAGTAAGTCAAATTGTTTAAATCATAGATATTGCCAATAAGTACATAGAGGCTCATGCAATAGAAGAAGGTCGCATAAATTTCATGAATTCGAATGGAGAAACTAAAGTTCTAATAGCAGACATCTGAATGATGTGTTGGTAATATGATAATTTCTAGTATAAGCCAGCTCAAGACAAGTAGTGACTCCCTTGTGTGTAATCTTCATCTCTTTGTGAAGTTGAGCTTCATTCCCAGAGTATCAGCTTTACTGCTCAACCAAGTCTTCATCGTCAGGTCACAAAAAATGACAGTGTGGAACTGAGCCCACGAAGCTCGCAGTTTCTTTACCGTTATTATTAAAAAACCTTCCACATCTAAGTGGATCTCACAAAAAAGGTTTACCCCACCAGAGAACACAGAAGCCAAATTGCCCGAGACTAAGATAATAAAAAGAAAAGGAAGGCCTGTGACAATATGGAATACAGAAGGAACATCCTAGAAGGACTTAGATCTAGGTGCCATCCCCGCCCCAGTCTCGCCTTTTTGATTAAAAAGACACAACAAGGCCAAATGCAATGTTTCAGAATTGAGAAAGTGTATATTTGTAACTTGAACAGGGTATACAGTTCCTCCTGGGGAAAAATGTACAGTGAAAGGTCAAATAACTGTCAGATACAGAGAAGTATGTCAGATCATAGCCCTCAACCTCATGCCTATCGAAAGACTAGTCCTAGCAAGGGAATGTGCGATTCTGCAGCCAAATGAAGTAAAACAAAAACAACCACAACCCCCACCCTCCTCTTCGTCGCTTGAAAAGGAAAAGAATATCAAATCAAAAGAAATTATCAATCTCTCTAGTTGTGATTCGCTAGCCCTTTGCCTCAAGACATTGCACTGTGAAGCAGGATGGATTCTCTTGACGAAGGATGTGAACAAAAGGTGCCTCCTGGGCTGTCTTATATACTAAAACCCTACCAGGGATAGAGCCAACGGACTGGGAGTAGGGAGAGGTGGTAATGAATCAAAGTTGACGATATCGTAACTTCATAAATGGACCGATAGTTAAGGCTTCTATTTGGCATCTTTTCATAGAAGGAAACTTAATGTGGTAAGTACATCTTAGAAATCCATGTATTATTCAGTATCATAGTAATTCACACCTACAAAATTTAAACTATACATTCATTTCTAGAGCGTTATCAAACAAGGCAACTTAGTGAGTGATTATTATTCTCGTTCTCAATTTTTTTCCACCGATTCCTTTTATTTTATTCCCACCTTCTCAGTCCTGTAAACCAAACAGACCTTGAAGTTTTATCATCACTTATCCTACCTACCAATGATCTCTCATCCAGGATTAAAGAATTGCCATTTGGAGAGTCTCGTGACTCCTAAGCTACTTCTTTCTTGGATATTAGAAATCTAAAACTAAATGCACTGTGTAGTTTAAGCTCACTAGACAAAGACAAATCTCCCATCACCACACAGAAGACAAAAGTTCTATTATCTTAAAGGTTTGACGTTAAGTGAAAAACCTTGAAGGCCTTCAAAAATCCATCATCTTCATCATCTTCCATTGTCGTCTCTTCAACTCCAACTTGTTCTCTATCAAGTAGTCTGTTATAAAGAACAAAAATCTCACGTTAATTATTTATAATTTCATAAGAAATGGAGATAACAAAGATGGAAGCTCACCTATCTATGGCAGCATCGTCATAATGAATTTGGCGGGACTTTCCAGCTTCATCATTTTCATCAGCAAATAGCTCCTTCGAACCATATCTTATTATGTCATCTAACTCTTCCTGTGATCAGACAATAACAGATCAGAACTCTCACCACTAGGGGGAAGGGGGGATGTACTGGGGTGTGGCAATGGTGGGTTAGAAGTAGGTCTAAAACTGGAGTTC
Organism: Corymbia citriodora subsp. variegata; assembly: GCA_014858505.1. Classification (NCBI taxonomy): domain Eukaryota; kingdom Viridiplantae; phylum Streptophyta; class Magnoliopsida; order Myrtales; family Myrtaceae; genus Corymbia; species Corymbia citriodora. The sequence continues at coordinate 4,413,986 of CM026416.1, forward strand.
TTTGATGATGATTTCAGAGATATAGTCTACGTATTACATAAGAGAAACTCCGCAAACACATCTAAGTGTTTAAACAGGTCCATACAGTCAATATTATACAGAACCAATACTATTAACATAATCAACTATATAAAGTTTGTTTTTCTACATAAAAAATGCTCGAAGGAAGTAATTTATATTTTCACTTCTGAGGGAGGGGATTATCTGTGAGGATAGGTGCTGTCTACCTGGTTAATGTTTTGAGCCTTTAGCCTTCCAACCACCAGATGCTCCAAAACCATCTTTTTCTTAGTCATTTGCATCATCCTTTCTTCAATAGTACCTCGGGTAATCAATCTGTATATCATTACCTGAGCACAGGAAAAGGAACCTCTTTCATTAAGACAACCAAAAAAACATCCTGTAGTATATCTAAATAACGACACTTAACTGTGTTGGTTTGTCCAAGTCGATGAGCCCTGGCCATTGCTTGTAGATCAGCATGTGGATTCCAATCACTGCCAAAAAAAAAAGCAGAAGAAATTTCCATTAAAAAGAGAAAATATATGCAGGCCACATAAGGAAAGCAACCCATCACTAGCAATATCTAAAATTTTGACATAGACTAGACCAACTACAATGCCTCAACCACATCAGAAATGAATACTTATATAAACACCGTCAGCTAACTCCAAAGCCAAAGGAAGAATAAAAAATTTGAGGCAATCCCCCACTCTAAACAGAGATACATTCCATAGAGTCTCCAACAAAATGGCTGGAATAGACAAGCAGAAGAATGCCTTATTCACATCTTTTCTAACTTTTTAGAACGAATTGCTTAAATAGAAGTTCCCCCATAAAACATGCTCAAACACAAGTAATGTCTGCAGAAGGATCGACAACAGATTAATTTGGCACCAATTTCCTTCTCATTATTTGATATAGTTAGAGATACATAAAATTAGATAAACATTGATGGAAAATGAAAATTATTATTTACAAATTATATCTTTAACCATCCACAAGTTGTTCGCAAATACAAAACAAGCCCTTATTCGTACAAGAAAAATATCCGATTGCAATATGATGGGAGACGTCACGACCCAATTAAACTGATTGGGGGTCCATTAAAACAAGACATCCAACGTCATAAAAATAAACACCTACCTTGTTCTTATTCATTTATGGAAAATACTATTTACGTTTGCACAAAGCATGGGTTCAAGATCTAGTGATAATCAAAATTATTAACAATCAGAGAAAATAGATTCCAGAATTGAATGAGAAACTGTTGTACTGAGAGAGTAACAACCAACAAGATCTCTGATCCATAAAATTTGGTTGAAAGGGGAAAAAAGAGTACAGCTCAAAAAGTAGATGGAGAAAGTTTCCCTTTCGAGGCTCCAATACACTATGAAGTATCGAATACTCCATAGACCTCTAAAACACACCACGTAAACGAGATTATCCCCATAATATGCTTACGCAAACAACACACTAAGTATCCTCAAACGCTGCCTATTGGATTCCTTGTTCTCACAAGCAACCTCCTCCAAAGTTAGCCCCAGGTCTAAGTTTTGTTGCCAAATAAAATAGATTCTCATTTCCTCCTATTTCACGTTGCTTTAATTACTGTGGGAGAGAAAAGGCATCTCCCAGGGAAGATAACTATATCAACACCATAGTCTATGCAACAGTAGATATGATAATAAAGCGAATACTATTTTAAAGGTTTTTAGTTCAACAAATCACAGATTGCCACATACATAACCAATGTACTATTTCTCAACTTATTAGTTTAGGGGCTAAACCTATTAATAATATTTATTCGGTGCAAACTCTCAGATACAATTAGAAATTAGGACAAAATCAACCATATTACCTGTCGTATATAATTACGGTGTCTGCAGTAGCAAGGTTTATTCCCAAGCCTCCAGCTCTTGTAGAGAGAAGGAAACAAAATCTGGTGGAGTTTTTTAAGTTAAAGCGATCAATACGTACTTGTCTCTCTGCTCCACCTACCTTGCCATCTATCCTTTCGTATTGCCATTTCTGCGTGAGAAATATGACGCAAACGAACCCATCATATAGGCAAATGATGACATTAGAACGCTAAATATAACAAAAATTACATGCTGAAAAGAACAAAGTTCCAAAGTATTGACATCAGATGGATACCTTGTAAGCACAGTAATCTTCAAGTAAGTCTAACATATGCTGGAATTGTGAATAAATGAGCACTCTATGTCCTTGCTCTTTAAGCTTCACCATCATTTTGTCCAACAGCTGCAATTTCCCACAAGATTCCAGGAGTTGTCTGTTGAAAGAAAAGTGGAAGAAGAAAAAAGGGGACTCATTAATTTGAAAATCAAACAAGCTGACCATTGCAACATGAGATCAACTACATGGCTGCTCTCATAACTATGTAGAGTGTTCTAGCCAGCAAATCACATAAAATTCACAAAATGCAAACATTAGAGCCATCTTCAGTAACATGATACAAAATCAAAGAGATCGTAATATACTTGTAGGCTTCGCCACTATCTTCTATGTCTGGTTCAACTCCTTCTAGCATGTAAGGATGGCAACACAGTTTCCGCAGTTCCATAACCACATTCATAAGAGATATCTGCCATTTAAAACAAAATCCAGTTAGAATGGTATTGTCATATATAAACAATAGCTCCTTCCAGTAAATCTCCCATTCTACCTGGGGACCACCTCGCCGTGTTAGTATCTGATAATTACGAGTTAAAATGGCCTTGTAGTATTCTTTCTGTTTGGCACTCAGCTCAACACGTAAAATAAGTTCCTTCTTTGGGGGCAGCTCCTTCATGACATCTTTCTTTACTCCTGCAGTATCACACGAATTTGATTCACATCCAATAAGAAGACTAAACCTATTGAAACCGAAACTCCCATTACATATGGTAACTATACGTCTACTATACCATGCATCTGACAGCCATACAAATATCCTAATTGAGAGATATTGTCTCCAATCAGTATAAATCCTATCCAGGATGTCACTGGAATTTAACTTCACTGAGAGCAAACATTTGCTTCTTCAATTTAATTGCATCGTAGGGATAATTATTGTCGCTTATAGTGAAGAAAAATTCACAAGGGATACAAAAGGCCAAGAAGATGATATAACTGTAGGTGTCGACAAAAAATCATTTCTTCTCCTTTGTAAAATGCAAAACGTTTGCATCACTAGTTAGTCATGCTTTGAAGGTGTGGAGCCAGCATTTTAGATAGTCTACAAAAGGCCAAGAAGATTTATATCTCTTTCAGCCAAAAACATTGACAAAAAATCATTTCTTCTCCTTTGTAAATCGTGAAACGTTTGCATCACTAGTTTGAGAATAATACTTCGAAGAAGGTGTGGAGCAAGCATTTTATGAAGCCTTATAATCTGCTCCTCCTGATTGATGTCCTTAAATTCTTCCTGGAATTCTTCCAGGCTAGAAAACTGCAGGCACCAAAATCGATCAGGGAGATATCAGCGCGATTTAAATCCATCATAGATCTAAAATAAGTACTATGATATTTTCTAAACGTCCATGTAGACGAACCTTGCCAGCATCAAGAAAATGCATAAGCATAAAAAGCTCATCCAGATTATTCTGAAAATGTACCAAATAAGCAGTTGTGAGTAATTGTTGCTAATAACTAAAGTAAAAACAACGGTAATACAAAACACAGACATGAATAGAAGAAAAGCTAGAAAAGGGATACTGGTGCTTGGCTTAACTATTCCATGCTCTAACCAACATCCAAAGTTTACTCACTGCGAACTACCCACCCAAGGTAATTCTTCTAAATTAAATATACACAAAATTAAGACTCGTCTTGACTCTGCCAGGAAAAGTAAAGGAACTCAGACTTGTATCAGCAAAAATGCTCCACTGACATTCTCTGAATGAAAAGATACTATAAGGTTGCTACTAACTAATGATGGAAACAATAAATAGAACGCACACTCATGTGGTTCAGTGTTCAAAAGGAAAGATTGACAAATTTAACCAAGAAATTCAGTCAGCATTCCAAACTCAGTCACTCAAACCCTAGCCCCTACTAAGTTGGTAAACACCATCCTCAAATTGTTTTCAGCACATGCCGCAAGGAGGTGGAAAAAAGATTATACGCAGAATTTAAAAAAGGCTAAATCTAGCTGCAAACGAAATTGGGTCTGCTTATCCCGTCAGTCCATCCTGCAATAACATTCTTTCCATGGATCAGGTTAAGAAATTGAGTAGGCCATTAGCTGTAAAGATATAGGCTATAAACTCATGACATTTTGGCTTGCACTGCAAGAAAACTATACCCTCCATCATCTTAAAAAAAATCATCTTAAAAAAAATAATACACTTGATTTTTTTTCTATCAAATGCTTCAATGGTCCATGAAACAAACATAAGCTAAGCATTTAAGTAGGAAGTTGTTATAAGAAAAAACACTACAAGATTTAAGTGAATGCAGATCTAGCTATAGGTGGAAAGTTGTTCAAGTGAATCCTAATACTTGGCAGTACTGTCATTTAGCACTTAGGACAAGATAATATTATAAACAACTCACCTGAAGCGGGGTTCCAGTCAATAGGACTCGATGTCTGCTTGAAAACTGCTTCAATTGATGGAACAATCTGGATTCCTTATTTTTCAGACGATGACCCTCATCGACAATCTGAGGGAAACCATCATGTCAAGCCTTCATCATGTTGGGTAATATTTATGAGTTCAATTACCAACAGATCTTACCATGCATTCCCACTGTATTGGCTTCAATGATGCTGTGTCCAGATTAATCATCTCATACGATGTCAAGAGGACATCAAATTTAATCCTATCTTGCTTGGTCTCACTAATAAGCTGGCCAGATTTTTTTCTCTTGAGCTTCTTGCTCTTAGGAAAGTAAAATTCGTAGTCCCGTATAATGGCACGAGCTTGGGCAGAGCCAACATACATGACCTATGGAAGTAGAACCTCACATCACAATGGTCACCAATACTGCTGATAAATATGATGTAATAAGAGTTTCATATACATACAACATTCAATTGAGGTGCCCATGTAGCAAATTCCCGTTCCCAATTCCGCAAGGTAGAAAGTGGAGCTACAACTAAGAATGGATATAAATTTTCTTCAAACAGAGATGCTAAAAAAGCAATACTCTGTATGGTTTTGCCTGCAAAAAACAAAGAATAGCTTACACAGAAAACCAAAAAGCAAATTCAGTGCATAAATTTTCCTTGTGACAAAGACTAACCTAGACCCATCTCATCAGCAAGAATCACATGTGTCTGTTTAGACCAAGAGAACCGTAGAAAGTTAAGACCTTCAAGCTGATATGGATGCAGCGAACCTTCATTATCAAAAGCAGCAGATCGACAAAGATAAGGAAAAAGACGGAAGATAAATTGAAGCAGCAGAATGCAACACCATTAAATACTGAGAATTATACCTCCTGTAAGAAATTCTGGACTACGTTCATATTGATGAAATTCCTTCTGCTTCTTCCTCAGATCAGAAGAGTCTCGAAGGCTACTCTTTCGTTTAGCATAGGATGATCTGCGAGACCTGGACTGCATTTGATTGAATTTTGCAAGTTCTGGCTGGAACGTAGATATATCTGTCTCAAATTCCCAGTAACATTCATCATAGGAAAGCTCTTTCCACTTCACTAGATATTCCTTTTCATCATCATTTCCCCTACAGCATTCAGTACATGACACCGCGCTTAATAATAAATTTCAAAAATCAAAATACCGATAAATAGCCATATGAGAACATAGAAAAGATCAACATAGCATGAAAACTGAGGAAAACGAAACCAGATAAAAAAATAAATATTTTCTTGACTTCATTACCAAGTATAAAGAAGCCAATTCTTCTTTATGACAGTCTAAGCTGGAAAAATTGAAAAGTACTAGCAGCAAAACGGATGTACAACATTATACCTAGGACCACCAGTACTCAAACCTCACCTCAAGAGCAGATTAAATAGCAAAAATAAATTGATCTCCCAAAGAACTCGAGGTCAAGATAATCAAACCTGCACGCAATAATCCGATCAACTGTAGTCCATTCTGATCTTATGGCAACAAATTCATCCTCAGCATTATTGTTCGATGCCATTTGCTTGTGGAAGTTGTTCACCTTTGTCTTTAACCGTGGAGTTGACTTGAAAGCTTTTAGAAACTCCTTCTCAGGGATCCTGAACGGAAAATACAACATTAGTTGCATAACAAGCAAAGCTGAACACCCAATGAAAAGTTCGATTTCCCAGCAGTAGCAAAAGAGACACAAAAAATAAAATTACAGTAGTAATCAATCTCATATGGCAATTCTCATTACTGAGGAAATGATGCAGCCTAAAATTACCAGGTGCAATGTAGATAGGACAATCCCTTCCACTTAACAAGATATTGTTTCACAAAAATTTGCTTTGTACCCAGTGTAGAAGCATCACTATCACCAGCAACAGTGGGGCGCATTTCACAGTCTAAAATCTTCTCAATATCATTCAAGGGGCTAACCTGAAATCACAACATATACCAGTTCTCACGTATACTGAACAATTGAGAACTTGCCAAAAGAAAGAAAGAACAGAGAATACATATAATGGAGCCATACACATTCAGGACATTTCCAATTGCTGGGATAAGGAGCTTTGAGTGGCGGAAGCAAACACTTGGCATGGTAAGAATAATTACACGTCTCACAGCACAAAAGATTTTCACTTTCACCACAGGCTTGACAAGAATCTCCCTTCTGTTAATCAAAGAAAGCAGACAAACAGTTCAGATATGAAAACTACATCACTAAGGAAGCGACCGTGATTGAACTTTCATTTAACTAGGTTAACATACTATTATTAGTAAACAATTAATAACAATAAAAATGGCAAAAGCAAGAATACGTGTTTCGAATCATAGTACTACAAAAAATTTAAGAAAAAGAAATAAAACAAATCTCAAGCACCACACAAAAGTACAGTGAACACCCAAATCCAAATTAGAGCACAACTGGAAGCCGCTTTCCGTCACAAAGCAGATTAATTGATATTATGCGATCCTTACTGTCCATCTTTTCCAGCCCACTCCTCTGTTTCCATCTTCAATGCATACTCTCAAGTATAAAGGAGAAGCAACAATGAAAACATGCTACCCTCATGAAAAAAGGAAAAATGGAAGAAAAGGATGTTAATACAGACCGCATCATCCCTGACTATTTTTTCTAGCTTGTCCTGAGTCACCCCTGGTTTTCGGGGAACAAAATCATCGTCATCTGATTCATCTATACTGTAAATTGGCCTTCGTTCTGATCTAGTACGTAGCCGTTCGACCAAGCTGCTCATATTCTGCAAGCAGAAGATAAATGCTCCTTTAATGAGCTCATCACATAAAGTAAAACAAAAAAGCAAATCAAGAAGCAATACATAAAACTTAAATTTGATGTCCGCACTACTGCAGAATAAAATCGTAGTAGCATTTAATAGCCAACAAGAATAAATGACAATCCGCCACTCTATAAACATTGACACATAAAAAGAAAAGATACAAGAAATCATACCCACAATATCCTACTATCATATTAAATGAAACAAGATTTCTTGCATAGACATTGATGCAATTGGACCCACATCACAACAAACCAAGTCACAGAAAAGGCTATCATATCCACTAAACCAAACCAATTACTATTATAGATCTTAATGGAACTATTAAAACCTTTACATAAAAGATCAAGAGGTATACCAAAGGATCCTGAAGATCAATCTTTGTGACATATAAAGGAAAAGTTGGAAAATCTCATTTCTGTCAACATGGTTGTATGCAAAACATAAGCATATAATCTATTGCTAAAACCACAAAGATATGAACAAATCCGCAAGATCAAGGAGTCCAGTGGTTTGGGTTTCTCCTTGTTATCAACATTATCATGACCACGAAGTTACTAATGTCCGCAACTGCCATTGGCAAGGATGCTTGTAAGAAAGAATCGTTAAAAATTGATGACAGTTACCTTCCTGAACATCATTAAATCACAAGCCACAAGTCTTATGCCATTACTCCTAGAAGACCTGTACTTTCGAAATTTTTTGAACCTCCCGATTCATAACACACCACCTTAAAAACACAACTTTAACCACCTAAATGAACAAAGGAGTGTTTGCCAGTGAAAGAAACAAAAAAAATTTCTCTTGTTGAGACTTGGCCATTATTCAAAACCAGGTTCTTACGATTCTTGGTTCTAAAATATAGTATGTAAACTTTTAACTTTCATCTAACATCTAACCAAAATAAAATTAACAGCCATGAAAATTTTCCCAAACACCTAGAAGCTAACGAAAGCAGAAAAACTTTGGGAAAATTTTAAAGAAAGAAAAGAGAACCAGAGTTGAGACTGAGAAAGAGATGTAGAAGAAGAAGAAGTAGAAGAAGAAGAAGAAGAAGTAGTAGTAGAAGAACTGATTGCAACAAAATAACAACTTAAAAGCCAACTAGAAAAGGTGACAGCTAGAACTTTTCTCTAGCACACAAATTGCGCAAATGCAGCGACTGAGATTGATAATCCTGATTATTTGTCATTCATGAGCTTCCCTCCCCTTCAAGAATCCTTGTTCCCAAGGATAATGTTGGATTCGAAACTTAATTTAAGGCTTGTGAAAATATACCCAAAATACTTCCATGGTTTACATAATTCTCTGACCCAACGCAGCCATTAGCTCTTCAGCCAATAGATGGGGAAAGATGCTGAACTCTTTACTTCTACTTAGGCACCTCTTTAACTAACCATTAGCATCAAACCTCCCATGCCGACATTACACGTTCCATAACTACTTTTTCAGTATCACTTTCCAAAACAAAGCTCCACCTCATCTTCTACTATGCCTTTGCCATTAATATTCTCAAGCTTTTGCAAAAATATATTCTTATCTTTGACAAAAACACAGTCGACCAAAAACTTTGGCTCCATCTAATTCTTCAATTCATTTTTTTGCAATTGCGGACTGGAGTCCATGACGAATTTTTATAAATTCAATTGGTTCAATTTTAAAGCATGTGACTGGTGTATTGCTGCTTGTATTTGGCCAAGAAGAAAAGGAAGCATTGTTGTTTGTAAATCCTACCGTCCACTAAACCCTTAGTCATCTTAATTCCAAACACTTCCCTCAACTGATCAATGTACACGCGAATCAAATTAAGGCCATCGGATCCTCTTCCTTCGTGACACATCTACTAATAGTTCTTCAAATACCCCGAATGTACAGGAGTCCCTCGAGAGGCGGGGTCCTCGAATTGCGCTTTTCAAACTCATTGAATCCGCAGCGGACATCTATGAGGAAGGGATTACACATCTTAGCAAACCTAAAAGGGTACCCTGCCTAACCTTCGATGCAAGATCCCTAACCAAATCTTTGAATTACTTATTTCCTAAGAAAAGAACGGCTAACCCAGAATATAAAAATGAGAGAAAATGAGAGAGCTATCAGAGAACTGACGAACACAGCAAGATGAATTCCGGAGTCCTGCCAACCTCAATGAATCAGATACAGCGAACACGAGTAACAAAATCAACTGCCACTGACCAACTGTCGGAAAATCCGACTAAAACGACTGGAAACGACCGGAATCAAACAGTCTGCCACTCGGAACCACACATGATTCCACAACCGAGATCGATAACCCCGATCATTTCTACACGCGTAGGTACCGAAGTAAATCGCAAGCAGGAGTTTTGCCGGGAAATGAAACCGAAGAAGGAACGAACCTCTGGCCAAAATCCGCCGGCCGAAGAGAGGATCGAGCTAGCGGACACTGCTGTCTAGAAGCCGCCGCGGTCGCCGCCGCCGCCGCCGCCGCCCACCGCCCACCGCCGGAGACGCCGTGCACTGTAGCAGAGCCGCTGGCCGCGCCGAGAGAGAGAGAGAATTTTAGGGTTGAAAAGTCGAAAGATGAAGAAATGGAGGGGCCGCTGCGGAAGATTATAAATCACTCGCGGAAAAGGGAAAGGCACAGGATTTTTTCCATTTTTGTTCAATTTCGTCCTCGTCCTCCAAGAGGTTCTTCCAATCTAGTCACTTCTGTGCTCGTGAGATTGAATCAATGCCTATGCGGTTGCTTTGCTTTACCTCCGGTTAAAAATGTTGGGAAATTGGCAAAAAGTAAATTATTTTGTAGATTAAAAAATGAAAAAATGAAGGAAAGAGAAAATGACATGATTTTGCTAAGAATTTGTACACATGAATGGTCATTTTTATGGATTATGAAGGTAGAAAACGATGAGACGAGCACAGGAAAATTTACAGAATCAATGGCGGAACAATACCGACCCGTCTTCTCTTTTCTCGAATATTGCTATTCTAAGTTCGGTAACCTCCTGCCAATCTTTTAAAATATCGTTAAGATGATATCTGGCGGGTTTTGTTTTTGGCGGCGACTGAGGGTGGCATTCGAGCCGCTTTCAAATGCCTCGGTCCACCTTCCGGGACAATCTTAATGACGTGCTCCTCTACATAAGTCCGGTAAATTTAGGGATTTTACTTTCAGAATGCTCTAGAAGAAAATTAAACCAAGACCACAAGAAGATAAACGAATTCCATTTCCATTTAAGCAGATGTCTTGTTGGTCCGATGACATCTAGCATGTACTTTGAATCACATTTGGCCCACATACACGGTCGAGCGACCCATTAATGCCTATTGTGGAAGGTAAATCTGCCCATTGAACTTGAGTAAGTAACACCAGATTTCAACATTAAATAGAGGTGAATAATTAATAAACCGAAGATGGTAAGGATATCTAGCATTTAAAACATTACTAAGGCTTCTTTTGTTTGGTAAAAAATTTATTATTTAGAAAAAAAAATTCATAAAATTAATCATTTATATTGTTTGAAATAATTAATTAATGAAAAATATTTTATTATCAGCGACAATTTATATATAAACATTTTTATAAATGATGAATTTTTTTTCTGTTTGTTCATTTTTGTAAGTAATATAAGCAATTCTTTTTTAAAATTTATTTTCCGAATCATTCACTTTAGCTAAAACAAATGCACCATTTTTACCTTCTGTTGTTATATTTTTGTGATTTCATGAATGTTCTTTTCAATTGGTTGTCATGGCATTTTGGTGCCACCCATTAGAGCCTTTGAACTTTACCAATACAAGACTTTACAAAAGACGTTGCATTCAAATGACATCAGAGCTAGCAAATTCTCTCCGAGAGCCAAATGCTTGGGTTAATTAAGTTTGATTAAGATTTTTTTTTCATAATATGAAAAATTAATGCAAGTGTTGGCCCTATATACTTTAATTGTTACACAGATTTTGCAAATTTTTATTAGTTGGCCCTTATGTTTTAGAAACACTCACTTTAAAAACTGATTTAACTCCAATTTTTTATGGTCGCTATTTAAAAAGAAAGAAAGAAGAAGAACAGTTTTACTTTATCTTTACTAATTTTTTTTCTAGAAGCACGGTTCCCCTCGTGACCTTCCAACATGCACTATTTTCAAATGAAAATAATTTTGTCAAATAATGTACTCCAATGATTCTGTAAAATTGAATTATTAAAGTGATACAGGAGAGATAAGCATAGTCCGGATGAATGATTTCCACCCTAGAACCTGGAGTGGCCTACTAAGGACTAATTCTGATAGATTGAATCAGAAACCGTCAATTGATTCCATGGATCTACTCAAGAACCGGACCACTTCACGAGTGAGTTTATGAAACTAGTGTTATTAAGCTTCACGCATCAAAAAGAATTACACAACGGAATCACCTCATCAAAGGCACTCCTAGTTAGAGCAAATGAACCAACAATATTAGTACATTAGGAAGTGCAAAAGCAAGAGAATACACTCACCAAACTTGTTATAAGAAGGCAAAAGTAGATATTTTTCCTACATAAAAACTAGTAAGTAGCCTATGGATTTAGTATTTTTCATTTTTTAAATTAAAAATTAATAATATATACTATCGATCTAGTCCGAGTGGACGGTTCCATACTTGGAACCGAGAACTGGACAAATACCCACTGATTCCAATAAATTGGAACTATTAATTGAATCGATTCCCCCAGGAGCCATTGGTTCTTGGGCAGTCCAAGTGGTTCCTAGTTTTTTTGCATGCCCTTAATATAAAGCATCAAGTTTCTTGATGACAATCAACTTGTAAGTAGTGCTAATTGATTTCATGGCCAGTGGTTTCCACCATGAAATTGGGAACCACCTACTAATATCCGATTCCCAAAAGTTGGAATCGAGAGTTGTAGTTCCCAAGTGGATCCATGAACTGGTCGAAATATCCCCGACAAATTCATTATGAGGTGTTCTAAATAGCTGATAGGTATATCTTCCTAGGTAGGTCCATGAACCAGTCAAATATCCTCAACAAATTCACTCCTAGAGTGTTTAGAATAGTTGACAGGTGTAGCTCCAACCTAGATTGGTGTCATTAGCTTTTGAAAGCTACCGTCACTCACCTCATTGCAATTGCTTCAAACAACAAACCAATCATCCTCAACATCTATAATGAACAATCCACTGGCCATCATCTCTTTAAGGTTTAAAGAATGTTAGACCAAAGACGCCTCTAGCACTCAAGTTATTTGCCCAATCATAGAAAACACGAGACAATTGTCCAAAACCTAAACCTATTGTGTGACACTCAATTTAATTCTAAACACTTTCACGTTTTGCTAATTCAATTCTAAACCTTTTAACTGTGCTAATTTAGTTCTAAAACTTTTGATAATTTGCCATTTAATCCTAAATCTTTTAACGAATTGCCAATGTAGTCATTCCAAGTAATTTTGGCCAGAAATTGCTAAATGAATACATTGGCAAATCATTAAAATTTTTAAGACTAAATTGAAAAATCATGAAAATGTTAATGACTAAATTAGCAAAAATTGAAAATTTTAGGATTGAGTTGATTATTGTACAATAGTTTTAGAACTGAATTGGTACAATTGAAAATTTTAGAACTGAATTGGCCGTTGTACAACAGTTTTAGGACCGAATTGATACAATTGAAAGATCTAGAACTAAATTGGCCACCGCATAATAGATTTATGATTTTTTAGATAATTTTTCTTGAAAGACACCCGTAAGAGGTCCCCTTGTTTTTAATTTTGCTCATAGAGTTGAACTTGCTAAAAGAGCACCCAAAGTTGGAATTGAATTCATTTTGACATCTTCAGGTTCAAATACGTCAACCTCAAGAGTACATAGATGCTCTGCATAAATAATAAAAATTATATATATATATATATATGTATTTATGAAGTCTGGGTGGATAGGTGGGTGGCGTCATACCTATACTTGAGAACTGAACCGATTGCCATGGAAACTGTCGATTTTGGGCTGATTTCATCTAGTTTCGAGTGATTTCCGATTCTTTTGCACACTTCTACTCCTAAGCCCCCTCAAACCTCCTCAATCAAGTCCATTTGATATTTGTCTAGACAAATGGGAATTTGGACCACAACATGATTTAATGGGATCAATGAGGAGATGGGGACCTAAATAGAGTTTTCAAAAGTTGAATGTTTCCTAATTCAATTTTTTTCAATCCTTATGTCTTAGCTTGTTTGTAAATAGGAGGTGCATTCTCAATGGAAAGAGTTCAAATTTTAGTCAATAATAAATGAGAATTCTTATCAAGCAAGCGATTCATTCAATTCAAAATATTTGGTGTTGAACCTCAAAGTTATTTATCTTTAATTGGTGGAAAATTCTTTCATGCCTCGATGCTGAAATCTTCAATCCCAAAGTTATTTTCCCCAGTATAATCCAAGCTCTTTCATTCGTCCCATCAAACACATCCAGAAAATTTTCACAAACTCACCACGCATCTTAAGAAATATTTGAATTGTTAGTTAACACAAAGGAAATGTTTAATAATATGTAAAATATTTGTGTAGGAAATTTGTTGTTGAATTGAAAAAATTAAAATTCTAATATTAAGAAGACACATGACAGATTATATTTATTAATTTCCGCATTTTTCACAGGATTTAATATTTGTAAAAATTGTTATTATTATTATTATTATTATTATTTTTGTTGACCTAGGGAACCCCGCACCCCGCCGGCAGTCGGGGGAGTAAACCCTGGGGGCAGACGTGCTAGCCACCACACACGTGCATCGGATAAGTTACCAAGCGCCTCCATGAAGATTCGAACCCCTCCCCTTTGAGCGAAAGGGTCACGGGAGCCTATCCAGCGGAGCCACCACAGCGGGTGGTTGTAAAAATTGTTATTAATAACACATGACAGGTTAAATTTGTAAATGGCTTTCTTTACTTAGTTTTCAAAGGTAAATTATCTCTTTGATGAAATTATTATTCAAAACTCAAAAGTTGATCTCTCGTTAATTAATTTAGCTTATATTTAATTAAAAAAAGTGAAAGACTATTTATTTTATTGTATCATTAGATTCTAAAATGTAACCTGCAAAGATGTTATTTCATAAGTAAGCCATATCAAAAAAATGAGTGATCGATTTTAGAATGAGTTGTTTCTTACTCTAAAGGTTGGAATCTATGACATCCTGAAATTTCTACTTATTTTGAGATAAATGAAAGGGTTGGTTAGCAATGCGTAATTAATTACTTTTAATCTGAATTGATCACTCATAAATTAACTAACCTATTCGAAAATGCAATTAGGGGTCGATACGCATGCGACTATAAAATTCAATCAGGAATATACTCTTTGACCATAAGGATCGAAGAGGGTTAATACCCTATCATTACAAATCAATTAGTGATCGGAAATAAATTGATTCGATGAAAGTGATTGCGGGTGATTCCACACAACTTCGATATTAATAAGAATCAACTGAAAACTAATTTCTTTTTTGATCTTGTACTTAGGATGAGTAAGTGACCCCTCAAAATTACATGACAGCCAAGGGCTATCCTAAATTGACGAGGTATAAATGTGGATTGAAAATTTATTAATCACAGGTCAATTTCACATTAAAACCGTAAAAGCCATCCGATAGATTATATCATATTAAAGTCGCAATTGATGGATTTTAACCCTGATTTTTTTATCTGATTTCGGATATCGAATTTTCAAGGACCTCACAACTAATCTAATGGACGTTGTCTCATTAATCCTCAAGTTTATCGATAAAACCGAAAAAGTTGGAAAAATGAATCACGGGCCGAGAAATTAGAGCCATAGGAAATGGGCCCAACCGAATGCCCATTGGGCCTAGCGGCCACAATAGTCAACCCATCAAGGGACCTAATGAGAAGGTGAAATTCCCATTTTACCTTTAGCTTCTAGAAGCTTGAATTGTGTAGCTCAAATGTAAAGAAAAATACTTAGCCCATGTGAAATCTTGGACTTCAAGCCTGAAGACTTACTTGCTTAGCAAGTTCTCACTCTCTCTCTCCCCTCCTCAACTGGTCGGTAGCCCTCGCCATTCTCTCTCTCGTTTTTCTCTCTTTCTTCCTCATTTTTCCCCTTCTTTCCGCCCCTTTGCTGCCATTTTCCACTATGCACTACTACCGCCGCTGCTAATTGGACCAGTTCTTGGCCGCCGAAGTCACTAGCCACCATCTGGAGTGCCGTCTAGCCACCACCAACCGTCGCCCAACCTGATCCGGCCACTGTCCATCCTTTCTCTTCCGCCGACCACCTTTGTTAGTGGTTGTTTTGTTGGAAATTGACCACTCATCCATCGATAGTGCTAATTTATTATGCTTTGTGCTAATTTTGATATGTAGTGGATTAATTATAATTAACAATGTTTAGTGATTATTTTATTTATAATTAATCCTTATTAGTAGTGAATTAGCATGTTGATCGTATTTAGTATAAATATATATTATTAACCATGGGTTAAGATTAATTAGCTTAATTAATCTATTTTGGTGAGGATTACTAAAAGTTAAGCATGTTTAGTAATATATTTATTATGATTAATTATTTTTGGATAATTATTAATTATAATTAATCCTTTTATTTAAATATTAATAATTATTTTATTTTTAAATATTAATTATTATTAATTATTTTCTGAATTAATTATAATAATTATTTTTGGGGAATAATTAATTCATTATTTTTGGATAGTAAGTAAGTAGTGCTTATCCGAAATAATTAATCATTTATCTCCCAAAAATCATTATTTATTCAAAAATAATTAATTAATTACTTTGGGTAATAAGTAAATTCCAAATATTAAATAATTAATTATTTTTGAATTATAATTAATTAATTATTAATGAGTAATAACTAATTAGTTAATTTGAATAAAGTATGGTTTTTGGGAGATAAATAATTAATTATTTCGGATAAGATTAATTATTTCAGTCAATAATTAATAATTATCCTTGAATAATAACTAGTGGATTATTCTAAGGCGATACTAGTAATTAATTCTTTGAAAGTGAATTAATTATAGTGAGTCACTATTTGCAACGTGGAAATAATAGGTGCACATTACATGTGTTTTTCACTTTGATTATATGCTGAATGTATGTACTTTCCTCGATAATCGAGGCTTGTTCATTGTTAGAAGTGATTTTCCTGATGTGTTTAATTCATGAGACATGGAGTACAAGTCCATGTTCGTTTGGGAATGAGGGCAAGCATGTGCGTGTGACCACGTGTGGAATATTGTGGCATTATGTGCTTGAAGTTTGTGATGAATTGTTGTATGCAAGCACAAATCACGTCTACATTCGTTAAAGTGAAAGATAATAAAATGATCATGAGTGATTGATGTACTTGCGTGGTCACATAAACACCTATCACCTAGTGGGGGTTTGTTATTGACGAAGTCCATTTTTTCGAAATTTTCGGCGGAAGGTCCAAAAGCTGAGTTGCAGTAGAGACCAGACCAATGCTCCTTTATGGAATGCCATCTAAGCGGAAGTCCATGGCAATGCCGTGCCCAATGGAGTAAGACGATGCTTAGTCATGTCGGTAGATTCCGACCTGTGTGTTGGAGTATTTCCTTCAAGGTTGTAAATAATCGAAACATGAATGAGTACATTGTGCATGGGAAAGTGTGAGATATGTTCTGATTATGTGATATGTCATTACATTGAGATGTACATATAATAAACTATATCATGTAGGTTTGTGTGCATCAAGACGAGGTAAGGATGCCCATGGATGCATTTATTGACTATTAATGACTGTGTATGAGTTATGACCTAATTGTACTCTTAATAAGACAAAATGGTGATTTTGTCGCTAGTAATCAATTATTGATAGAAAGACGGCACATTTAGGGTGCACCCTGAGGTGAGTAGATCTCTTAGTCGAGGTTTAGGTCATTAACTTACTGAGTTTTATCTTATTGTTGTTATTAACCACTTTTTAAGACTTTGGCATAACACCTTATCCGATGCGCTTTAGTGTCCTAATGGACATGAGCACCGTTGTTATGACGCGACTCATTCTAGATCGTAATTATGTTTTTGAGCATCGCATTTCTACAGTATGGGTGGACAAGAGGATGAATCTCTACACATTACACGTGTTCAAGGCATGATTTGCAAGGCAGGGGATATGGTGTACGGTCCCTTGAGGAGCTTTGGTGAGCCATTGCCAAACGTGGATCCTAGCGATAAGGTTTTGGGACCCCACGGACCTCGACCCTTTAGATGGCTCTGTGGAGGATCCCTCATCCGCGGAGTCTGACCCATTGGAGTCCTAATCTTTTTGACTAACTTTTTGATGACAAAAGTATATTGACCCGGTCTAGTCCCTTTTTGTGTAGGCCCACAAGAAAAAGTGCCCAATGCAAGGCGTGTATACATGTTTTCCCAGGGTCAATCTTAGTAAATAAATAAAGGTGATGCTTTTGCTACTATTGATGTGTCTTTCTATTATTCCTATTGTTGATGTTGATTGGGTGGAGTTTGAGTTGTTTCCGTGTGCCTTTAACTCGAAAGATAATGATGAGGGTCAGCGAGGTGTCCTGAGACGTTTCAATTAAATGACTACAAGTGAAACGGGAATTGTCGCATGTTCAAAGGTGGAAGCGTAATAGAATCTATCTTATCAAGATTGGTTCATAGTTTATGGAACTAGAAATCAATCCTGTTGACCTTGAAACTGGCTTGTGGTCACCTCAGGAGTGGGCGAGGTTTAATTCCTTTGGTGAGAAATCAATTGAACTATTCTCCAATTTTCTTTATGCAAAATTGCTAAAAATTATTTTCTTTTTGTCTCAAATAAGTAAAATTCAGAGGATGGGTCCTTCACCATGTCCAGCACAGCATTATTCCAATACAAACAAATACAAGAAAAGCTACAAAAAATAAAAAAGTAATCCAAAAGAATGGCCTAAAGAAGAGCAAAAGAGGAATTAGGCTCATTGTTGGTTCTACCAATTCAGCACAAGGAACTAGAAACCTTGGAATCGGAAATAGCCCAAAACTGACCGGTGCCCCCTGTGATCTAAAGTTCACTACAATTTCAACCCCATGTTTTTTTGTCCCAAACGTAATGAATATTTATGTCATGTTATTTTTATATTCATGTTATTTTTTCCAAGAATAAACTCTCACCCTTTATTCCCACCCATATGTTCACCTGGGTGCTTTTTGTTTGTCTCTTTTACAATGGTGTAAAAAAATATATTACTATTTGCCCTCCAAATTGTTACGTTGGTCACAACTTGCCTCATTACATCTCAATTTTGGAATTGATCTCTGTTGTTTTCAAATTGATTTTAGTGTTCTCATTTAAAAATCGACCACGGAAAGTCACATAACCCATTTTCGAGAGAACTTAAAGGCAAAATTGTCCTTTTAAGGCAAGAATTTCATTTTTCCTTGAAATATGTTGTGTAATTATTAATGACCTTTTGATGTATCAAAGTTTTGTGACATGTCTCCCGATCTTTTCTTTACAGTCTTCTCCTTATAGTAATGGCAAATCATAAGATTTTAATTAGAATTAAAAAAATTAAACAAAACTAAGGGTGCATTTGTTTCAATGAAAGTAGTTTCTTAGAAAGTATTTTTCGGACTTTCTGCTGTTTGTTTTTCCAAAAACGATTTTCGTGAAATAAACGCACCCTAAAAAAGGAAATGAAGAGAGAGAAAGAGGGAGGTGCTGTCCCTTATTTATGTATCAAATCAATTTTCACCTAAGATTGACTTAAGCATTTTAATTAGAGTAAGCGTCCCTTCCAAAATGATTTCTATAATCTCTCATCACTAGAAATATTTATTTCACTTCCTATCATATTTTCTTTATTAAAATAAATTCTCTCATTTTCTACAATTATTTCACGGAAAGATTGCAACTAATTTCAAAAGATTGAAGGGGGGGGGGACATTGCAAAAAAAAAAAAATCGAAACATCAGGAGGTGATTTGCAGCACCGCGACAAATCTAAGGGCGAGAATATAATTCTCGCCGGGGGAAAAGACCATTTCGCCCTCGAATTTCTCACCGCCCATGGTCACGTGACATCACGTGACATCACGTGACCGACCTCAAGGCGAACTAGCGGTGGAGTCCCGGCTGGGCGGGGGGGACATTTAAAAAATATCGAGGGATTTATGCCAAAATCGAGACACTGGGAGCCAAAATCGATAACCATACTAAAAGTCTGGGGCCAAATTGTAATTTCCCCAGTCGAAAATCACAAAAATTAAATTTCGCTCATTTGAGGCGTAAAGCCCCAGCAATCGGAAGTCAGGTTAGCCAGAGAAACCTCCTCCGAAAACCCCTAAACCCTCTCTCTCTCTCTCTCTCTCTCTTCTCGACAGCAGCCATGGCGATGCGCTTGGTCCGCCTCCGGCGAGCCCTCGCCACGCCGCCGTCCTTCCTCCGGCGCTCCCTCGCCGCGCTCCCCCCTGACTCCGCTGAGCCCGCGCCCGCGCCATTTCCGTCGCGGCCGGCGACGCCACCTCCCGCGACCGCGCTGCGACCTCGGTCCTCCGCGGCGGCGGCGTCGGCGTCGTCGCTGCTCTTCTCGCGGTCGCTGGCCTACAACGCCGGCGGCTACAACGACGGCGGTGGCGACAAGATCGATCCGGACACGGTGCTCTTCGAGGGGTGCGACTTCAACCACTGGCTCATCACCATGGACTTCCCCAAGGACGCTAAGCCCTCGCCGGAGGAGATGGTTCGCACCTACGAGGAGATTTGTGCCAAAGGGCTCAACATCAGGTTTTGATCTCTCTTTTTGCTTGCGTTGTTTCTTTCCGCTTCGTGTGTCGGAAATGGTTCTGCCATTGAGGCCTACTCATCGAAGACACGGTACTTCTTTACGGAATTTGTTATTCGATTTTCTTGTTCTTCATTAGTTAGAGGCTGCAATTAATTAATGGCTGGCTTGAAAGCATGAGTTTAGCATTTATGGCTAATGTGTGGAAAAAATCTCAAACTTTTTAGCCTGATCAATTTTCAAGTAGATTAGTTCTATTCCTGGTTGGTAATCTGTTCATGCCTTGGATAAATTACACCGTGCACACCTTATTGTAGGTATTGCATCCTATGTTTGAGACTATAATACATGTGCTTTGTTGACACGCTTTTTTTTTTGGGTTAATGCATTGTCTTATTGGTATTAGGCTTTTATGGAAGTACGCTGCTGAATGACGTTTAGTGTTATCTAATTTGAGCAAGCAAATATGGATGCTAAGTCTGTGCCTCGGTTACATGATTAGATCTAGTCCAAAGTGTTTAGCTCAGTGCCTTTTCAATTTTGATGACAAAGATACCTTTATATTGTTGCCCATTAGTGGTAGCTTGAGCATTGCCAATTGAAGACAGAGGTGGAGTGGGTTGTCAAGAGGCTTTGGAGCTTTATGATTAATTTATAAGACGAAAAATTTGAAAATGAGTATTGCGTAGAGATTAATGGGTGTCTCAGTACTGGCAAATGCTTAGGGATAAGTCAGGTGTTGACGGAAAGCATTGCCAATACAGGTTGGAAGTCTAATGAACTCTAATTTATGGGAGGGATTGAAGCCCTCCTCAACAGTTTAAAAAAGGGATTCCTAGGAAATTGGGAGGCTATTCGGATGTGGGGAAGAGGTGATATGGTAGTTGAGGCAGAATGTCAGTGGTGTAAGGTGACGTATCTGGGAAAATTGGCTAGTGATTTTGGAAGAGGCTGAAGTTTCTCTCTTTCCTAACTGGTTGCAACTTGGGGAGGTCAGCCCCTGGGCTAAAGGTTTGACTTGTTCTCATAACTAATTGAAGTTACTCAACCCTCTGCGCCTTTCCACCCAATAGGGGCTGCGCAGATAAACCAAATTGGAATGAATAAATCAATCAGACTGGAAATTGGCACTGGGATGAGCCAAAAAATATTTAGGGTCTGAATTGAGTATTTCTTATGTGGGTGAATGATACTAATAGCCCCTAAACTTTGCCTTGATGTGCATTTTCATCCTTGGCTTTTAATTCATTGGTCCTTGAACTATTTGTTACAATGTGGTCCTCTTTTTTGATCAAATGAGGGAGAAAGTCAAACACATGTCCCTTAACTACCATGTAATGTGCAATTTAGTCCCTAAATTTTCAATGTGTTCATTCTATATCACCTTTCCATGACAACAAAAGTTTTCATAACTATACTATTGCCCAAATTAAAGATTATCTTTTCATTTCAATTTATTTTCGATATCAAAAATAGATTTATAGTTAATGATCCTTGTGAATAGAGCAAATGACTTATTTGACTTTATAATGAAAATTGAGTAATCGGATTGCATAAATTGAAATTTGAGGGACTGGGTTGCACATTTCCCAACAATCTGTGACTTACAGTGATTTTTTCCCTTGTGTGATCAAACAAATGGACTGCATTAGACATTTACAAAGACTTCAAGAATCACCTTGAATGAATTAAAAGTCCAAGGATGACACTTTACATTGGGCCAAAGTTTGCGGACAATAGTGCCATTGTCCCTTCTTATCTGTTGGACAGCTTATTTGGCTTTTGGGCCTTTTCCCCCTCCTTACTTAGCAATGTCATGTTAAGGCTTTTTCTTATATTGTAATTTCCTCAATTAAATATCAAGTGAATGATTCTCATGGTTCAAAGTTAGGTGAGTTAATTTGTTCTCCGCATTTATGATAGATATGTCAGTTTCTGTTGAATCATTGCTGATCCTTCATAGTTTTGTGTGTGTAGAATGAGATGAAATTTGATATTTGTGTTTCAGTTTGGAAGAAGCAAAAAAGAGAATTTATGCCTGTAGCACCACCACTTATGAGGGGTTTCAGGCTGTGATGACTGAAGCAGAGTCAGAACAATTTAAAGGCAAGTGTCTTTAATGAGTTTCTCATTGGAACCGATGAATGATAGTATCTCATCATTGTTCTGCACTGACTTGTTGATCTATAAACAGAACTACCTGGAGTTGTCTTTGTATTACCTGATTCCTACATTGATCCCCAAAACAAGGAGTATGGAGGTATGGCTTAACTCTATAGGGAATTTCATCTACTATATATCTCTGCCACAATTTTTGCAGTTATTTAATCCCTTCTCTAATTCTTTAATCCCAACTCCGTGACATGTTTATGATAACCCTGGAATGCTTGTTATTTTGTTGAACTTACTAATTATTAGGTGACAAATATGAGAATGGAGTTATCACACATAGACCACCACCAGTTCAGTTTGGGAGGCCTGGAGGTAGAAATCGTGACCGCAATAGGAATTATGACCAACCTAGATATGACCGACAAGGAGGTCAAGTGCCAAATAGACAAGGTCCCCCCCAATATGGTTATCAAGGACCTATGCAGCGGGATGCTCCACAAAATTATCCTCCTCAGCAAAGTTATGGTCCCCAGGGGCAAGGGGACAGAAGAAATCCCATGCCAATGAGCAATATGGATTATGTCCCTGGTGGAAGGGATGCATATCAAGGACAGAGGAGAGATCCAGTGCCTTCATATCAAGGGAACTACAGTCAACAGGGTTATAACAACAATTACAATCAGCAACAGAGAGACCTGCCGCAAGGAGATAGATGGAGCTCTGCACCTCCAGTGCAGAATGATTATAGGAGAGACAATCGGAACTATGCACCTGCCCCTGGTGGTACGTATGGGCAGGGTTCTGATGGATTTCAAGGGCAGGGTACTGGTTTTGCACATGGCCAAGGAATGAATCCCAGTTATGGACAGAATTATATGGGACACAGTGAAGGACAAAGGTTCACACCACCAGGGCAGAAGAGCATGCAGGAAGACCAATGGAACACACAGCAAGACCAAAGGAGCTACGGACCAGAAGGACAAGGGGGAATTGAGCAAGTAAGTATTCAAGTTTAGTCTATTAATATAGATCGTTGAGTGGAGTGAAATATGTAGATTATGGTAGTCATTACTCATTAGCCATGTGTAAAATGTTTATCATTTATGAGATTTCAACTACGCCAAGGTTGGGTGATGCGTTCATGCAACTGAGTACTTTGCTATGCAGCTGCCATAAGATTATGAAAAATTGGATTTGATTGTTGCCATTTTGCACTTGATAGAGCTGTTGAGTGGGATGCTTAGCTATTTCTCTGCTCAATTTGGATAAGGAGGCAGTTGATCTATGTTGTGTGTAAACTTAAGAAGTTTACAGTGGGCAGTTACTTTTGTGAACTAGGGCTGCAAAGTTAATCCTGCTGCTCATTCCAAGTAACATGCAATTTTCATATTCAGATGGACATACATGCTTGCCCTCCATCTGTCATAACTTTGGCTTTTATGTTGGTTGCGGGCTGGACCTTGAAATGAGCCATTTTTTCTTTTT
This sequence comes from Corymbia citriodora subsp. variegata, assembly GCA_014858505.1. NCBI lineage: Eukaryota > Viridiplantae > Streptophyta > Magnoliopsida > Myrtales > Myrtaceae > Corymbia > Corymbia citriodora. Next base: position 4,437,736 of record CM026416.1, read on the forward strand.
GCAATTAAAATACAGATGAATTTGTCCTGTCACATGATGTTGTGGGCACACTCATACGAGGCCTATTATATATGTGTATTGTCTTTTCCACTCAGGCCAAAGCATACTCCTGCATTGCAGTCTCTTACATGAGAATTTTGTTATCTGATGTGTTATTTTGTTTTCCATTAGATAAGCTTTTCCAAGTTTATGGGCAAGCTATGCTCACAGGGATTCTTCACCTGTAGCACTGCCTGTAAATATAATAGAAAAATAAGAAAAAAGAATAATTTTCTAATGTGCAGTATTGTATTTGCTCTTCTACTAGTCAATCTTGCCACGATCATGACCTGTTGCTTTGTTTGGGGAATCTTAACTTGTTACATTCTACCAGTTAAGTGTGAGCTTTTCTTGTCATGCTGCCTCTGACATACCTCAACATCGCTGTCTTCTGCAGAGGAGATATTAGAGAGTTCAAAAGGGGTCCTTGGGATGGCAAGGCTTGCAAAGATGGTGATTTACATGACTTCTCTCAAGAAGATCTAATGTGGTTCCTGCAGGGGTGACGATATTTCACATGGTCAGGATAGTAGGTTGAGAACTATGTCCTCTTTCTAGATCATGTCATTTTTCATATACGCTGGCGGTTCTCTCTATAACATAGTCGTGAGGTGTGAGATGGATTCCTCTGGGTGTGTGGGTATGTGTGCATGCATGCGAGTCCAAGATCAGCAAACGCATGGAAACAATAATAATCACTACAAAATGGATACCCCCTCTCCCTCACCAATATAACATGATCGCGGGCTGGATTGTGCACTTGCTTTCTTCCAGAAAATTTGGATTTCCTGCGGATGTCTTGTATTGGACTTAACTTTCGTTGACGAGTCTTGTTCTTTATTCAAAATATACCTTGTCGGATCGTCACTCTCTTGTACAATTGGTGAATAAGCTGCTTTGCTAAATGCTTGGATATGGCTCAACGAAACTTGTTGCCATTTTCCTCTAGATCCCATACATACATGTATGATTTTTCTTGGTGTGTTATACTGAAAAAGCACTTTTTTGTCTCCTTTTCATTGGACTATGTCAAAGTCAATTAAGTTTTCCTAATGACTAGTGAGGATGAATTGAATGACATTCGGTAGATCCTGTAATTCCCCGCAACATTTTTCCCATCAACTATCTAAAATCGAAAAGTGTGCCTCGTCGGGTTACATGAGAAAAAGGGAGTAACTAGACGAGTCCTTGAGATAAAGATAATTACACATCATCATCTGAGGCTTCCCACCATCTTCGCTTTCGATTTTTTCCTGTATTTTCTCTCTGTGTTGTTGTCTTTTGACCTTTTCTCTGTGTTTTGTCTTTTTTTCTCTTCAACGAGCAAAAACCTTGTAAAGCTCTTTTTCCGATGTCTTCCTTCTTTCTGTCTCCCCAATTCTAGGTCGTCCTCCTTGCTTTTTCACCACAAGGTAACTTTCCTTTCCAACCCTTTTCGTAAAGCTCTTAGTTTGAATGTCATTAGTTCTTTGATTTTCCCATGGCTTCAGATTTCCGGGCGTACTGTTTTCACCTTTCGATCAATTGGGATTCAAGGATTGTCATTTCCTTGACGTGATTTGTTAATCCTTTCATCATTTTGGAAGATTTTCTTGTACTTCATTAAATGAACTTCCGAATAAGATTGTTTCCTTTCATGCGTGAGAAAAATGTTGAACCCTAATTCTGTAAAATTTTCAGCAAGGAGCACCTGCAGATCTTAATTCTGCAGAGATTGAATTCGCTGAGGGTTTCCAGACATTACATGAACAAATCTACACTTTCCTTTAGAACAACCGAGTTTCAATTTATTAGACTGCATCATCTTTTATTAGGTCCGAAAGTGTCTGCACAAATTTGGGTTAAATTGAGGCGATCAAGAAGTGCTTGAGAACATGGAAGATTGCCACCCGGCGAAAAGAAGCGTGGGCAACGAGGATGAAATACCAGGGAACGCAGACACTGAACCTGGAAAACTCAACGGGCTTAACGTCACGACAGGACCAATCTTCTTGCACGGCGAATTGGACATGTACATAGTGGAGGCCAAATCCCTCCCAAACATGGACCTAGCCTCGGAAAGAATAAGGCAGTGCTGCTCCATGCTTGGGCCACCCTGCGTGCCTGCATTACCGGGGCAGCGGCCCGTCCCCGCCCGCTCCTCGGGAAAGCACTCAATGATCACAAGCGACCCCTATGTGTCTGTCTGCCTGGCGGGGGCCACAGTTGCCCGGACCCGGGTGATCCCAAACTGCGAGAACCCCTTGTGGGATGAGCGGTTTTGTGTTCCCGTGGCACACCCAGTAGTGAAGGTGGAGTTCCACGTGAAGGACAACGACGTGTTTGGGGCTGAGCTCATTGGGGTTGTGGAGATCCCAGTGACCAAGGTCGTGTCCGGTGACATGATCAATGATTGGTTCCCGATAATTGGCAACTTTGGAAGCCCCCTTAAGCCCTACCCAGAACTTCATGTATCGATCCAATTTAGGCCAGTCAGCGACAACCCCTTGTACAAGGATGGTGTTGGGGTTGGGCCAAACTATGTGGGTGTCCCAAACACATATTTTCCACTAAGCAAAGGTGGGGATGTGACACTGTACCAAGATGCTCATGTCCCTGAGGGCAAGCTCCCTCAGATTTTGCTTGATGATGGGAAGATTTATGAGCAAGGCAAGTGCTGGGAGGACATATACCATGCCATTTTGGAGGCCCACCACTTGATCTACATCATTGGTTGGTCCATCTATCATCCCGTGAGGCTTGTGAGAGAGCCCTCAAGGGAATTGCCCAGTGGAGGAGAGCTCTCTTTAGGGGAGCTCCTCAAGTACAAGTCCGAGGAAGGTGTTCGAGTGATCGTGCTCGTTTGGGATGACAAGACTTCGCACGACAAATTCCTTTTGAAGACGGTAATACTAACCATTCTCACATGTGATTAAGCATTGCTAAAACATGGAAATATCTATATGGTTTTCGGGACGATCAGAGTACTGCCAGGTCAAGGAAAATTTGTTCGACTACGGCTTCCATCACTGTTGATTTGTTGGGCTAGTGTAGTAGAGCATTTCAAAGTTACAACCAATGCATCAATGGTGACGAGAGTTGCATGTGAACGAATGTCTAGAACAAATTTCTTCTCAACCGACAACGCATCTAAGGATCACTCTTTTATCAATGGTGCATAACCAGTGAATGATTTTCTTACTTTTATTGTCGGCCTAATGAAATGTTTACAAAATAAGAAGTTTTCTGTTTTTTGACACAAAGGGTGGACTAATCAAAGTCTTAAACTCTAATAGTTCTGTCTTTCGGCTAGCCTTTACAAAATGCAATGGAAGAATATGTTATGTAGTGACTCTTTTCCTGAATGAGCATCCTTATTTATGATGCAACCCAATGTTTGGCCAAATTTCAAATCCACGCTCTGTGTTAGAAAATTTGTACATTAATTAACTTTGGAAAAGATAGTTCTTTGTTGAGATCTCTTGTCATTGAGACTCGGAATGTGCCATGTTGTCGTGTAGGATGGCGTTATGCAAACTCATGATGAAGAGACAAAGAAGTTTTTCCGACACTCTAGCGTCCACTGTGTGCTTGCTCCTCGCTATGCAAGCACCAAACTTAGCATCTTCAAGCAACAGGTATGTATCCTTAGACATTTAGGTCAATTCTTAATCAAAATCTCATCGTTAGATTGCATCAAAAGCACTGCTTTTGCTATATATTACTTGATTATTCCAATCAGGTGTAATTTCATAGGGAGGTTTGTGCTTTTATCAGACAATCTACGGAAGTTTATTGATCTGTCTCATGCTGTCCTAGATCATATCATGTGTTTTTTGACCTAATGACATGCATTTAGGACAGTTCTAATAGGATATTTTACAGTATTGCAGAGGTTGCCTGTATTCAACTGAAGTCCAGCATCAATCTACAAAATTGTTTGGTTTAATTCGTTTGTGTATGGATCTTTTGTAGTCCAGGTGGTGGGGACCCTGTATACGCACCACCAAAAGTGTGTGGTTCTCGACACTCAAGCCTCGGGAAACAACCGCAAAATAACAGCTTTCATTGGTGGGCTGGACCTATGTGATGGCCGATACGACACTCCTGAGCACAGACTCTATAGTGATCTTGACACCGTCTTTAAGAATGACATTCACAACCCAACATTCACAGTATTAAGCTAATGTTTACCTTCAGCATTTTAGTAACATGTATGTGTTATTTTCTTATCATGTGATTGTTGCTTTTCTTGTGACGATTGTAGTCTACTGTCAATGTCCCAAGGCAACCGTGGCATGATTTACATTGCAAAGTTGAGGGACAAGCTGCGTATGACATATTGAAGAATTTCGAACAGAGATGGAAAAAGGTGGCAAAGTGGCGCGAGTTCAAGCTGAAAAATGTCAGGCGTTGGCATGAGAATGCTCTCTTAAGGCTTGATAGGATTTCATGGATACTTTGTCCCTCTACAAGCCTCGATGGTGACAAAAAAGTACAAGTTAGGGACGAAGACGACCCAAAACATTGGCACGTGCAGGTCGGGAAACATTCTGTAAAATTAATGATCATTTTCAAGGACTTCATTCATATACAAAATGAAGTGTGATGATCGTCTTTCATTTCTATTTTACGTTGGCATAGGTCTTCAGATCGATTGACTCGGGATCTGTAAAAGGATTCCCAAAGACCGTTGAAGAAGCTGCAAAGCATGTAAGTTCAGCTGCTAATACCATGCCAGTAGATTTGCAAGTGGTTGTTATATATGTATAGCTTGGAAAGTTTTCCTTTCATTAGAAAGTCACTCCTTTCTTATGCGCAATCATTAGTGTTTTTGAATAGACATTGAAGCCCATAATGACAATGTTGCTTCTTTCAATCTCTTCATGGTTGCAGAATCTTATATGCGGAAAGAACTTGAAAGTAGACAAGAGCATTCACACGGCATATGTGAAAGCGATTAGATCAGCGCAACACTTCATTTATATTGAAAACCAGTATTTTCTTGGCTCTTCCTATCATTGGCCATCATACAAAAATGCAGGTATAAGATGCACGTTTCTATTCATTTTGACTGAGTTAAAGAGTATTCAGACTTTGCTCCCTCCGGGGATTTTTAGCTAATAATAGCTAGAACTCACTTGAAACCGAATTCTGATTCAATATGTAACATTTTCTAGTTTTGTTTCGGCCTATCTAATTTGTTGAGTTTAAGTTTTGATGTCAACTGATGCTTGATTTGGTTTTGACAAGCAGGTGCAAACAATTTAGTGCCAATGGAGTTGGCATTGAAGATTGCAAGCAAGATCAATGCAAACGAGCGCTTTTGTGTGTATATAGTGATACCGATGTGGCCAGAGGGTGTCCCTACTAGTGCTGCCGTGCAAGAAATTCTCTTTTGGCAGGTCATATCAAGTATAAGCTCTTTGATTTTGCAAAGAAATAGTGATAATACATGCAAATCAATAACGTTTTCAATATAGATGATGTCCTAGCCATTTGCAACTAAATAACACAACAAATGGACTTAAGCAAAAAACAAAGTGATCCAAGCAGACCAAGTCTAGAAAGTTTGAGATCCAACCTCGTTTCAGTCATTTTAGTATTTCTCTCCAAGAGATATGATGATATGAAAAGACCTAACATTCACTATTCTCACATGTGTGTATTGATAATGTGGACAGGGACAAACCATGACGATGATGTACAAAATTATCGCCCAGGCTCTTGAAAAAGTTGGATTGTCACACAAGTACCATCCACTAGATTACTTGAACTTCTATTGCCTTGGCAAGCGGGAGCCCTTATCCTCTTCACATTCTTCATCCCAAGCAATGAACCAACAATCCGAAAATAATGCCTTGGTCTGTCTATACACTTTTCATGATTATTCCTTTGACTCATCTGTTAAAAAAGTACGACGAAAGAAGTCATTAAGAGCTATAGTTTTTGCATGAGTGGTAACAAGACTTTTGGTTTGAAACATGCTGTTGTTTTTCTATCCATGCAGGCATCGGTTCAAAAGTTTCGCAGATTCATGATATATGTGCATGCCAAGGGGATGATAGTAGATGATGAGTATGTGATCATGGGATCGGCAAATATCAACCAAAGATCTTTGGATGGCTCAAGAGACACTGAAATCGCAATGGGGGCTTATCAGCCGCATCACACTTGGGCCAGAAAAAAGAGGCATCCGCGTGGCCAGGTTAGTTACATTGGGTTAATGTCTCATCTGAATATATACAAGGTGTACACCAGAGCGAGTGTAGCGAAAAATTCATTCATAAACTTAATCTTGTATATAATTATGTCAAGTTATGCCATGTAGGTTTACGGTTATAGGATGTCGCTTTGGGTGGAGCACTTGGGAGATTTAGAGGACAGCTTTAGGGAACCTCAAAGCACTGAATGTGTGAAGAGGGTGAACAAAATAGCCGAACAAAATTGGAAAGCTTATGTGGATGAGGACCAACATAATCCTAAGGAAATGAGAGGGCACCTAATGCAGTATCCAATTCATGTGGGCAGAGACGGTAAAGTTGGTCCTTTGGCCGGTTTTGAAATGTTTCCTGATGTGGGCGGCAAAATCCTTGGATCACCCACCACTCTTCCCGATGCTCTTACGACATGATCAAATATGTAAATTGGTTTTCGATTATGAGAATGTGCAAATGCAATATAAAATTTTCAAATGATTTTGGACCAGATCACAGTAATTTAAACAACTGACGTTGAGAAATATGAGTAGAATGAGCATTTATGGCATGAAAAAGGCAAGTTGTGATTCAGATAGATATTCTCTATCAATTAAAGCAAGTTGTGAGCAGGACATGCAATGTCATTGTTGTATAAAATGCTTTGAATGATTTGATGTTATGGTGTGAACGTTGAAGATAAATTCATATAGTTCATCAAGTTCTTGGCTAAGTGTTTTCCATTCAAGATTTATAGCATAAACTTCTCGGAGGGAAAAAGATACAACTTTTTTGGATCATAAAAAATGATCTTGCTAGCATTGTCGATCATAGGGTCTTTCTCCACCGGCTTATGGAGAAGAAGAAACGTGTCTTGATCATTTTACGAGACAAAAAACTAAATAATATTATTAAAAGTGTATTTTAGTTAGAAAACTCATTGAAATCTATTTGGTGAATTTTTGAGAGAGCCTAAAAATCTAATATAATATACTAAAATTGAATTCGAGCACGTTCAATTCATTCACATTTAAATAAAGGAATTCTTTTTTTAAATAATATTTGAAGAGCTTTGTCAAGAATAAAGTAAACTCATGGGAAAATCTCTTGGTAATATATGGTAAGCGAATAGAAAGTGCATTTGGTTTTGATGACTTTAGAGCAAATTTAAATCCGTTCCAAAAATAAATAAAAAATCAGCAAATAATCAGGAAAGGATAATCTAGGCGTGGAGAGTTTGAAATTCCAATGGACTGAAGGATTTCTAGGGAGATGTTAGTGAGTTGAGCAAAAGTTGGCTACCATCTTGGTAGATTTTTTATGACAATAAATGGAGGATGGAGGAAGGCTAGAACTTTTACGGAGAAAAAGAAAGTGGAGAGCCTGAGAGTTCGTAAAAAAGAAGAAGAGTCCAACAAAAGAGAGTGAATAACACACAATCTTAGCAAGAGAAAATATTAGGTAAGTTTAATATGCTACATGGGATATACAAGAAACCATCCAACGATTGACGCAAATTATTCAAATTTATGACAGATTCTCTCTCTCACCCTTGTTAAAATCTCTTTGTTACGAAGACAGAAAAAAATCAAGCCCGATAACTCTCTATTCATGCTTGGGAATTTTCCTAGGAATCGTTTTTTGATTATTAGATTTAATTAATCAATTTAATATTTGTTATGAAACTTCATGAATCATCGTATTGATATTTTGGATGGAAAATCTATTCAAATCAATTTAATTTTGTGATGAAACTTCGGACTCTCATTTGAAATTTTCCCGAAGAATAAATAAATAATGGGATAAGTGCATTGAAAGTTTTAAAACTTGTTAAGAAAATATATTTTTGTCATAAAACTTCCAAAGAATGCAATTAAGTTCTAAAACTTGTTATAAAAGTATAATCAAGTTGTAAAACTTTCAAAAAGTATAATTATGTTCTAGAACTTGTTAAATTGGTCAAATCAAGTCATTTTCTTGATAGTATTTTTTGAAAGTTGTAGTACTTGATTATACTTTCATAATAAATTTTAGGACTTGATTGTATTTTTTGAAAATTCTAGAACACGATGGCACTTTCATGACAAGTTTTAAAATTTGATTGTACTTTTTGAAAGTTTTAGAACTTAATTATACTTTTATGACAAATTTTAGTTCTTCTAGTGCACTTATCCTGTTAATTTAGCACAGTACTCCAAAATGAATCAACATGGGCATCCAAATTTCTAAAAGCAACTTATTCTCGCTAATAAGTGTAGTAGCCAGGCAATGTGTATACCTCTATCGAAAAATAATTCAAAAGGATAATGTAAGCTTAAAAATTCATTCAATAAAATGGGGGGTTTCAAATGTGTACTTTTCTTGGTACAAATAAATTGCTTTGGGAAAAACCAGAAAATAACGCCTTTCACTGGCGGATTGGACCCATGTGATTGCTGATATGGAGCACATGCTCCATAAAAATCTTGACACCGTCTTTAAGAATGACACTCACTACATTCATGGTAATTAAAGCTTATGTTTACATTTAGCATGTAATAACATGGAAATGTAATTTTCTGGTCATAAGAATTAATTGATTTTTGTGATGAGTGTAGTCCACCATCAATGTCGCAAGGCAACCGTGGCATGATCTACATTGCAAAGTTGAGCTGACATTTGATACTCATGTTTCAGTCGGGAGGAAGCAAAAAAGAGAATTTGTGCATGTAGCATGACCACTTATCAGGCTGTGATGGACTAGAGCAAAGTCAAAGCAATTCAGTAATGTCTTCTGATAAGTTTTCTATCTACCTGGAGTTGTTTTCAAATTACCCAATTCCTGCATTGATCCCCACAACAAAGAGTATGGAGGTATGACTTGACTCCATAGGAAATTTCATCTACGATGCATTTCTGCCACATTTTTTCAATCATTTAGTCCATTCATCCTCTAATCCTATAACCTCAACTTTCCAATGTGTCTATGATTTCTGACCCGCAACACCTGTAGTTTTGTTAAGATTACTAAATCATTAGATCATAAGTATGAAACTGGAGTAATTACTCAAAGACCACCTCCAGTTCAGTACGGCAAGCCGGGTGGTTGGAATGTGTGATTGCAATAGAAACTATGACGGGCAAGGAGGTCAAGTGGCAAATAGACAACGGAGTCCTCAATGTGGTTTATCAGGACCTATGCAACGGGATGCTCCACAAAATTAACCTTAGCAGCAAAGTTATGATCCCCAGGGGCAAGGTGAAAGAAGAAATCCCATGCCAATGAGCAATATGAATTGTGCCCCCGGTGGAAGGGATCCATATCGAGGACAGAGGAGAGATTCAGTGCATTCATACCAAATTAACAACAGTCAATAGTCATAACAACAATTGCTATCAGCAACAGAGAGACTTGTTGCAAGGAGATAGATGGAGCTTTGCACCTCCAGTACATAATGGTTTATAGGAGAGACAATCGGAACTATCCACTTACTCCTAATAAAACATATAGGCAGGGTCCTGATGGATTTCAGGGGCAAGGTACTGGTAGTGTTGGTGACTAATCTTCTTTCCCCTGTAGAATTCGCAAAAGAAACTCTCAAGCGAATTCTATGAGGGAGGGAGGAAAACAAAAATATGGAACATCATTTTGAACAGCAGTGGCCAAGACTCTCGTGGCAATATTAAGCATCTATCTCATCAATTTAATCATGCAATTACCATCCGAACATGTGGAATTGACCAGGAACCAAACTAAGAATTAAGACAAAATCCATCTAATTCATGCCTATTCCATAAATTCCAGCACACGTTCAGCATTTTAAAGAGAATACAAGACCACAAATCATGATCGTTTGATCACTAATTGATATGAAATTGAAGCCATATCTTCCTACAAGCGCATATGAGTCTACTTGATCAAATGGCATCAATCTGAGACCAAATTAATACTGAATTGAAACAAAGTAATCACGATCAGCATGCAATACTTCGGTTCTAGCATATTTGAGTTCAATTATGACTATAATTCTTGTTAGCATCGGCATGATATTCACAATATCACTTTCCTGACATGAACATATATGATCCCATAACCAAAATAGCCCCCAGCTGGAATCAAAAGCACCTGATCATCACCACGAATCGATTTCTAGTAGAGATTAATTCAATCATGACATAACTTCTTTCCAAGCAAACATGAAATTCACCATAACACAATCTTACATAGCTACACATGCTTGCTTGAGTGGAATAGCATAAAATCAAGCACAAATGGACATCAGCTCAAGCTCGCAATTGTTGCGAATCAGCATGTACTGACAAGGTTCCAGCAGATTCAAAACAAGTTCGAAATTGAACACCTATGCTTTTCTGATGAAGAAACATAACTCAAATATGCTTATATGACCGGAATAGATCAACAATCTAGTAATGAAGGGAATTCTCGGTCAAGAACTGAATCAAAATACACACCCACTTAGTTCCGGAATTTCATCAAACAGGTGGTATACATTACGGCCGAGGAGCACCAGTAATGCAGTCCCAATCGCAGTCGATTTGCACACAGAGGGTAGCAAAAGCAACAGAAAATAGAGCAAATGCGGTTTAGTTGAATGAAGAATGATTAGCAAATGCGATTGACAACGAATATGAGTAAGGAGATAACAGAACCAACGTTGAGGAACGGAATCCGGCGGTCATGACCGAAGTTCGAGCACTGTTGGTGGATGGAGGTGTGGCGGCGGGTACGTCATGTGGTGGCCAGCGATGGAGGTGTGGCGGCGGGTACGTCATGTGGTGGCCAGCGATGGAGGTGTGGCGGCGGCTCTTGGTGGATGGAGGGCGACGGAGAAGCAGAATGAACAAGGAATGAACATCAAACGAGTTCCATATGATACCGAAGCTGAGCAAAGAAAGGAATTGACAGATGGTTAGTCGAAGAGAGTTAAGGAAGAGAGCTAGAGAGATAAAAAAAAAAAGAAGGAAGAAAAGGGCCACGTGATGTAGAGTGCATGTGGGTCCCACTGAGAATTTGTGTGATGATTAACTATGATACAAAACTGATCTTTCGATTCAAAAGGGACAGAGGGCCAAAACAAAGCAACGAAATATCGAAAGGAATACCAGACTCCTGTAGAGCTCTCGTGATTGTCGTAATTGTTGGTGGCAGCGTTCCCAGTCACCAAGGACTTGGACCGGCTCTACTCCACAGCTTACTATACTCACTTCTCGCAAGGATGGGAAGTCCTCAGAGCACGGGAATTTCAGAGAGTATCCCTCGGGCAAGAAGCTCCTGAATTTCGGCAACTCGAAAAGTCTAAGAGCAATTAAGTTGGAGAAGGTGATTGTCGTGCCGACTACTTCTTCCGGTTTTTCATGGCCAGCAATTTGTTTCATATCTTCACATGACTCCACCATCAACTCTTCAATTTGCCCGAGAAATTTTGCCGTGAAGGTAGGGAAAAGCATTTCCAAATGGGAGCACCTCACAACCTCCACGTCTCTCAAGTTTGGAAATGGGACATTTGGGAGATCATCGCACTGCCAAATGTGCCCCAAGTTTTCGAGATCACGCAAAACCAGCTTTGTCAATTTGCCACCCTCTATATCCGTCCCATCACTTTCGTATATGATCTCGATTGAACGGCATGAAATCACTTCTAGGTTCTCCAGACAGCACTGTAGCCTCTTCCACATATGGGATGGGGCAATACGTTGGAGATTGTCACATCGATTCAATTTAAGAGATTCCAATTTGCAAAAGGAATCATTGGGAATTTGATTGTTCCATAGCTCTTTGCACCGAAGGCCTTCAATTTTTAGTTCTCTTATATTGGGAAATGAGACCTGCATGAGGATAATGTGAGCATGGAGGATTGTAGGGCAAATTTATTACATTGTTCATTCTAAAACATGATAATATGAAAATACGAACAATCACAATAAGAGATAGAGCAAACCATCTCATTGAACAACAGTTGTGGTGATTCATAATTTCCTTTCTCGCCTAACTATCTCATGACTCTTATAAAACGCCGAATGAACGTTCCAAAAATAGGGCACTGCAGAATATATAGATATCCTAAGGAAGGGAAACTCATCACACTACCTCTAATCCACCACGTCCTTTTTTGGGAACCACTTCCTTCATTTGTTTGCAACCTATAATGTACAGCCACTCATGTTTCCTTAGAGTTGGCTGTACAACGGGGAAAGAGATTTCTTATGTCGGAGAAACTTTCAACGGAGAATTTTTTTAGACTAGAAAAACACAAAACCGTTTGGGAGTCGCTCTTCACCACGCGTATCTCAGCCTTCCAGCTCCACTCACCCTCACTTTATCCAACTTGGGGAGCAATACAAATTTTTGCTCCGGATATTCTTTTGGGGAGGGGGTGCCGTCGATGCCTTCATGGCTCCAGTTGGCCCCATCTCGTTCCCTTTAGATTTTGGATCATGTGGGGCCCATCTCCACCCAAAGACTACGAATGCGTTCTTAGTGGTCGTCATGCGGTGCATTCTCTTCTTTCCCTTCTCGCCCCTCTTTTCTTTGAGGCATTTTTTTTTTCTAAATATTATACACATATATAATATGACAAGATTAATACCATAAAAAAAACCCTCAAAACTGATGTATCGGTGTCATATTTAATGCAGACCAATTTTGGCGTCACATAAGATTTCAAACCAGTGCATTTGTGCCATACTTACCTTGAATTGATTTTTTGTATCACAAAAAAATCTCATGCCACATTAGCTTAGGAGAAATGTGATGCATATGTACTAATTAGAGGAATTAAGTGTGGAATTGGTGCATGGATTTGGTATTTTTCCGGTGGTATTAACCTAGTATAATATTACATATACTTTAGAATCATGATGGAAAGTAAAAGCAATCACCAAAAAAATGGAAAAGATATGGAAAGATGATTTTCTACTAACAGACAAATATAAGGGTATGTGGCGGAAAAGCCACTAACATATTACCGATATTATGAAATGTTTGTATTATTGTCGACCCATCTAGAAAGATGAACATAGTTTTCCCTTCCTTTTTTTTTCTTTAAAATAATGGTGTGAACATGGAGGGTGGGGAGCCGTGGTCAAAAGGTCTCTTTTGGTGAACATGATGAGCGATTGGAGGGAAGCGCTTATCTAGGGCAGTCTTCAACTAACCGCGTGTCCGGATGTCCCCTCTCCCTGGCTTCCCTTCTTTTGTCTCGTTTATCCATTTGTTCATTCTATCTCCACAGAAGAGCATCGAGAAGTGACCAGCGCCATACTGCCTTAAGTAACAACCTCGTGTCCACTCTAAGATGCTTAGTTTGAGCCACATACATCTAGCCCATGCGCTGCTTTTAAGTTATGAGATCGACGGTCACATTAAGGCTCTAGGGATCAGAGCGTCCCTTCAAGGTCGCAAGTGTCCAAGAAGCAGAGGCCGCTAGAAGTTCAATCACGATAATGATCGAACTTTGCAGTCTCGTGAAAGGGAAATGACTCGTATTTTAATCAATTTTTTGCCTGACTTGAACCTTTGCTTATTTATTTATCTAGTTATTTGTCCACTATAAGTCTGAAAGGTGGTTTATGAGTCCCTTGAGAGACAAAATATATCCTTCAATCCCAATCTCTCCTATTCAAGTTCATCTTGTCCTAATTTCTACATGAAGTGTCCATATTATGCAAACGGCTAGTTACCGAAATTGAACGACGATTTTGGGGAGGGATCCTTTAAAACCTTGACACTTTTCAAGTTGTGCAATCTCTCTACGATTGGGGAAGGGAACACGTTGACTAGCTTAGAGCAATTTTTATTTTTAAGGGTGGGGGTGACTAATTCGCAGAAGGAACTTATGGGAAGTTCACCGTGCACCTTGCCATACTCTTTTGAAGGATTTTACAGAGCAAAGCGTTAATTCCTCCAAACATGGCAAACCAATCTGCTTATAAGAGTTATGCGTCACATCATAGCTATTGAAAACTTGACAATTTGGCCTAATCCTATACCAATCTATCTGATGAGGTGGAAGAATGAATTTTCATTGAACGCCTTACTCTAACAAATGTAGTTATAAATTGTGAACACATATTAACTAATAAAATCAAGTAAAAATCTTCAAAGAGATATTATTACTCGCAGGTGACTATGGCTATTATAGTTATTATCAAAAGAGAAAGGATGCATACCTTTCGATTGAAGAAGGAATCAGCACAAGCATCATCTTGTGAATTTGAAGTAATGATTACTGACTCTTTCTTTCCACGAGGACATGAGAAGAATTTCTTCATGGGACAATCATTTATATGCAGTGTCTGCAGTAGTGGGAACTCTATAATATCATCTGTGCCTCCATCTCTTCCTCCTTCATCCACAATCACCATCTCCATATTTCGACAATGCTCCGCATCAATGTATTCGATTTCTCCTCCTGTCACAATAAGACGCATTATAATGGCTAATTTTCGAATGCTTTGTCTCATCTATATCAATATACATATTATGAGTCATGCAATGTGCATCATTTTGCGTGACTTATTTTCACTAAACTAATTACATTAAAAAATCTCCCCCAATAAATAATTCAAATGGATGATGTAACCTTAAGAAATCATTCAATAATATGGGAGATTCCATCGTGTACTTTTTGCTTATACAAATAGAATCTCAACTCAGGGTTTGATAAGACGGTCATGGGTTCATAGGGAAACAAAATTGACGTCAACTTTACCAGCTTATCCTCCTCTAGAAGTGTTTCTACCTACGAGAGCCGCTAACTGTAGTTTCTCTAGTGAGGACGCCTAGCTTGGCTGTGTCCTTATTTTAACGTGTCGGTGTCCACATGTCTCACATTTTTTGTTCCAAGTTGTATATTTTTTCCCAACAAGGTGGGAAACTCCCGTGCTTTACATCCCACAGTTCAGACAAAGCAATTTAAGAACTTACTCTAGTCCCAAATTGCCTCATTGTTAGGAGCTCTAAGTTTAAAAGTTCTTACCCAAATGAAAAAAGTATATCGTCAATAAAAATTTCAATATCTGACTAAATTAAAGAACACAATAGTCCAATGGAATAGATATTCTTAAAAAGAAGTTATAGTCCTATATAAGGATAAATATCCAACTATAATCTAAGTTGTGGCACATAATCATTGTTTCAATAGTTTTGACATAAAATTGGTCCGACTCTGTTCCACAACTTAATCTACTTAAGACTTGCAAGGATGGCATCACACAATGTATTTATGTGGCAAGATGCTCCTAAATTTCGACAAATCAAAAAGTGTAGAAGTAGTAAATATGGAGAAGGTGGTTGTTGTATCAATTAAGAGGCCATTGTATTGCCAAATGTGCCTCAAGTTGTTCAGATGAGACAAAACGAGTGTCTTCAATTTACCAATCGCCGTATCTATACCATCACCTTCAAATATGATCTCGGTCGAATGGCATGAAGTCACTTGTACTTCCTTGAGACTGTGGTGTAGCCTCTTCCATATATGGGATGGGAAAATATGTTGGAGATTGTCACAGCGATTCAATTTAAGGGATTCCAATTTGCCAAAGGAATCATTGGGAATTTGATTGTTCCATAGCTCTTTGCACTGAGCGCCTTCAATTTCTACTTCTCTTATATTGGGAAATGAGACCTGCATGAGGATAATGTGAGCATGGAGGATGGCAGGACAAATTTATTACATTGTTCATTCTAAAACATGATAATGCAAGAATACGAATGATCACGATAAGAAATAGAGCAAACCATCTCATTGAACAACAGTTGTGGTGATTCAGCATTTTCTTCGGCCATCTCACCTAACTACATCATGAAACTTATAGGACGCCGGATGAACGTTCCAAAAATAGGGCACTATAGAATATATAGATATCCTAAGGAAGGGAAACTCATCACACTACCTCTGATCGACCACCTTCTTGGTAACCACTTCCTTCATTTGTTTGCAACCCGCAATGTATAGCCACTCATGTTTCCTTATAGCTGCGGCTGTACAACGAGGGAAGAGATTTCTTACATTGAAGAAACTTTCAACGGAGACATTTTTAAGACTAGGAAAACACAAAACCGTTTGGGAGTTGCTCTTCACCACGTGTATCTCAGCCTTCAAGCTCCACTCACCCTCACTTTATCCAACTTGGGGGGCAATACAAATTTTTGCTCCGGATATTCTTTGGGGGAGGAGGTGCCATCAATGCCTTCGTGGCTCTAGCTGGCCCCAATCGTTCCCTTTAGATTTTGGACCATGTGGGGCCCATCTCCACCCAAAGACTACAAATGCGTTCCTAGTGGTCGTCATGCGGTGCATTCTCTTCTTTCCCTTCTCACCCCTCTTTTCTTTGAGTCATTTTTTTTTCTAAATATTATACACATATATAATATGACAAGATTAATACCACAAAAAAAACCCTCAAAACTGATGTATCGGTGTCATATTTAATGCAGACCAATTTTGGCGTCACATAAGATTTCAAACCAGTGCATTTGTGCCATACTTACCTTGAATCGATTTTTTGTATAACAAAAAAATCTCATGCCACATTAGCTTAGGAGAAATGTGATGCATATGTACTAATTAGAGGAATTAAGTGTGGAATTGGTGCATGGATTTGGTATTTTTTTCCGTGGTATTAACCTAGCATAATATTACATATACTTTAGAATCATGATGGAATGTAAAAGCAATCACCAAAAAAATGGAAAAGATATGAAAAGACGATTTTCTACTAATAGACAAATATAGGGGGTATGTGGCGGAAAAGCCACTAACATATTACCGATATTATGAAATGTTGGTATTATTGTCGACCCATCTAGAAAGATGAACATAGTTTTCCCTTCCTTTTTTTTTCTTTAAAATAATGGTGTGAACATGGAGGGTGGGGAGCCGTGGTCAAAAGGTCTCTTTTGGTGAACATGATGAGCGATTGGAGGGAAGCGCTTATCTAGGGCAGTCTTCAACTAACCGCGTGTCCGAATGTGCCCTCTCCCTGGCTTCCCTTCTTTTGTCTCTTTTATCCATTTGTTCATTCTATCTCCACAGAAGAGCATCGAGAAGCGACCAGCGCCATACTGCCTTAAGTCTAACAGCCTCGTGTCCACTCTAAGATGCTTAGTTTGAGCCACATACATCTAGCCCATGCGCTGCTTTTAAGTTATGAGATCGACGGTCACATTAAGGCTCTAGGGATCAGAGCGTCCCTTCAAGGTCGCAAGTGTCCAAGAAGCAGAGGCCGCTAGAAGTTCAATCACGACAATGCTCGAACTTTGCAGTCTCGTGAAAGGGAAATGACTCGTATTTTAATCAATTTTTTGCCTGACTTGAACCTTTGCTTATTTATTTATCTAGTTATTTGTTTATTGTTTGTTCCACTATAAGTCTGAAAGGTGGTTTATGAGTCCCTTGAGAGACTAAATATATCCTTCAATCCCAATCTCTCCTATTCAAGTTCATTTTGTCCTAATTTCTACATGAAGTGTCCATATTATACAAACGGCTAGTTACTGAAATTGAACGACGATTTTGGGGAGGGATCCTTTAAAACCTTGACACTTTTCAAGTTGTACAATCTCTCTACGATTGGGGAAGGGAACACATTGACTAGCTTAGAGCAATTTTTATTTTTAAGGGTGGGGGTGACTAATTCGCAGAAGGAACTTATGGGAAGTTCACCGTGCACCTTGCCATATTCTTTTGAAGGATTTTACTGAGCAAAGCGTTAATTCCTCCAAACATGGTAAACCAATATGCTTATAAGAGTTATGCATCACATCATAGCTATGAAAAAATTTGACAATTTGGCCTAATCCTATACCAATCTATCTGATGAGGTGGAAGAATGAATTTTCACTGGACGCCTTACTCTAACAAATGTAGTTATAAATTGCGAACACATATTAACTAATAAAATCAAGTAAAAATCTTCAAAGAGATATTATTACTTGCACCCGCAAAGCGGGTGACTATGGCTATTATAAGTATTATCAAAAGAGAGAGGATGCATACCTTTCGATTGAAGAAGGAATCAGCACAAGCATCATCTTGTGAATTTGAAGTAATGATTACTGACTCTTTCTTTCCATAAGGACATGAGAAGAATTTCTTCATGGGACAATCATTTATATGTAGTCTCCGCAGTAGTGGGAACTCTATAATATCATCTGTGCCTCCATCTCTTCCTCCTTCATCCACAATCACCATCTCCATATTTCGACAATGCTCCACATCAATGTATTCGATTTCTCCTCCTGTCACAATAAGACGCATTTTAATGGCTAATTTTCGAATGCTTTGTCTCATCTATATCAATATACATATTATGAGTCATGCAATGTGCATCATTTTGCGTGACTTATTTTCATTAACTAATTACATTAAAAAATCTCCCCCAATAAATAATTCAAAAGGATGATGTAACCTTAAGAAATCATTCAATAATATGGGAGATTCCATCGTGTACTTTTTGCTTATACAAATAGAATCTCAACTCAGGGCTTGATAAGAGGGTCATGGGTTCATAGGGAAACGAAATTGATGTCAACTTTACCAGCTTATCCTCCTCTAGAAGTGTTTCTACCTACGAGAGCCGCTAACTATAGTCCCTCTAGTGAGGATGCCTAGCTTGGCTGTGTTCTTATTTTAATGTGTCGGTGTCCACACGTCTCACATCTTTTGTTCCAAGTTGTATATTTTTTTTTCCCAACAAGGTGGGAAACTCCCGTGCTTTACATCCCACAGTTCAGACAAAGCAAGTTAAGAACTTACTCTAGTCCCAAATTGCCTCATTGTTAGGAGCTCTAAGTTTAAAAGTTCTTACCCAAATGAAAAAAGTATATCGTCGATAAAAATTTCAATATCTGACTAAATTAAATAACACAATAGTCCAATGGAAAAGATATTCTTAAAAAGAAGTTATAGTCCTATATAAGGATAAATATCCAACTATAATCTAAGTTGTGGCACATAATGATTGTTTCAATAGTTTTGACATAAAATTGGTCCGACTCTATTCCACAACTTAATCTACTCAAGACTTGCAAGGATGGGCATCGCACAATGTATTTATGTGGCAAGATGCTCCTAAATTTCGACAAATCAAAAAGTGTAGAAGTAGTAAATATGGAGAAGGTGATTGTTGAACTAATTAAGAGGCCATTGTATTGCCAAATGTGCCTCAAGTTGTTCAGATGAGACAAAACGAGTGTCTTCAATTTACCAATCGCCGTATCCATACCATCACCTTCAAATATGATCTCGGTCGAATGGCATGAAGTCACTCGTACTTCCTTGAGACTGTGGTGTAGCCTCTTCCACATATGGGATGGGACAATATGTTGGAGATTGTCACAGCGATTCAATTTAAGGGATTCCAATTTGCCAAATGAGTCATTGGGAATTTGATTGTTCCATAGCTCTTTGCACTGAGCGCCTTCAATTTCTAGTTCTCTTATATTGGGAAATGAGACCTGCATGAGGATAATGTGAGAAAGGAGGATAAGTAGGACAAATTTATTACATTGTTCATTCTAAAACATGATAATGCGAGAATACGAATGATCACGATAAGAGATAGAACAAACCATCTCCTTGAACAACAGTTGTGGTAATTCATCATTTTCTTTGGCCATGTCGCCTAACTACATCATGACACTTATAGGACGCCGGATGAACGTTCCAAAAATAGGGCACTACAGAATAGATAGATATCTTAAGGAAGGGAAACTCATCACACTACCTTTGATCCACCACCTTCTTTTTTGGGAACCACTTCCTTCATTTGTTTGCAACCCGTAATGTATACCCACTCATGTTTACTTATAGTTGCGGCCGTACAACGGGGGAAGAGATTTCTTACATTGAAGAAACTTTCAACGAAGACGTTTTTTAAACTAGGAAAGCACGAAACAATTTGGGAGTCGGTCTTCACCACGTGTATCTTAGCCTTCCAACTCCACTCACCCTCACTTTATCCAACTTGGGGAGCAATACAAATTTTTGCTTCGGATATTCCTTGGGGGAGGGGGTACAGTCGATGCCTTCGTGGCTCTAGCTGGCCCCAATCTCACTCCCTTCAGATTTAGGACCGCGTGGGGCCCATCCCCACCCAAAGGCTACGAACGCATTTCAAACGGTCGTCATGCGGTGCATTCTCTTCTTACCCTTCTCTCCCCTCTTTTCTTTGAGGAAATTCCTTTTTCTAAATATTATATATACACACAATTATAATATAATAAGATTAATAACATCAAAAAAACCCCTCAAAACTGCTATATCGGTATCATATTTAATGTAGACTGATTTTGGCGTCGCATAAAATTCCAAACCAAAGCGTTCTTGCCATACTAAACTTGAATCAATTTTTCGTATAATAAAAAAATCTTGTGCAACATTAGTTTGGGAGAAATGTGATGCATATGTACTAATGAGAGATTTATTACGTTATAAAAATTAGTTCGAATTAAATGTGAAATTGGTGTACTGATTTGTTTTTTTTTTCCGTGGTATTAACTCAATATAATATTACATGTACTTAAGAATCACGATGGA
This sequence comes from Corymbia citriodora subsp. variegata, assembly GCA_014858505.1. Taxonomy (NCBI): domain Eukaryota; kingdom Viridiplantae; phylum Streptophyta; class Magnoliopsida; order Myrtales; family Myrtaceae; genus Corymbia; species Corymbia citriodora. The sequence continues at coordinate 4,458,491 of CM026416.1, forward strand.
ATGTAAAAGCAATCACCAAAAAATGGAAAAAAATTTGAAAACATTATTCTCTGCTAACAAACAAATATATGGGGGTGTCGAGAGCACTTTTGTGGAGGAAGAGCCACTAATATATTTGCCGGTATTATGAAGTGTTTTTATTATAGTCGGCCCATCTAGAAAGTCGAATATAATTTCCCCCTTTTTTCTTTTTTTCCTTAAAATGATGGTGTGAACATGGATGGTGGGGAGCCGTGGTAAAAGGGTCTCTTTTGGTGTACGCTGTTCGGAGACGCACCCCCATAAACATCTCTAAAGAGATATCATTACTTGCCCCACAAATCGCAGGCCTATGAATATTATGGATATTATATAAAGGGAAGGGATGCGTACCTTTTGATCGAAGAAAGAATCGGAATAAGCATCTTGTGAATATGAAGTAGTGGTTGTCAAGTCTTTCTTTCCACTAGGACATGAGAAGAATTTCTCCATGGCACACTTAGCTATAACGAGTCTTTTCAGCAGCGGGAACTCTATAATATCATCCGTCCCTTCATCTCTTCCTTCTTCATCCACAATCATGGACTTCATATTTGGACAAGCCGATATGAAAATGCCTCTAATTTCTCTAAGACATTTAGCCACAGATACCGGAAAGAGAAATGCCAGCCCCGTGTCCTGGACCACGAGTTTCTTCAAGTTTCGAAATGCTACTATTCCTTGTAATTGCACATCCTGTTTCCATATGTGCTGCAGGTTCTGTAAATTCACAAAACTCAATTTCTCTAGCCGAGAGAGAATCTCGACATGTCCTGCGACCTTTAGGTCCCTCAGCTCGAAAATTGCTTTTGTTGAATCACAACAATAAATGTTCAACGACTCCAAATTTGGCAGCATCGGTATCCAATCTGATTTCAGAATACTCGACGTGGATTTAGAGTCCACAATGCTTATCGATTTCAGATTGATGTATTCTAATGGAGGTTGACTATAGAGTATCTTCTCCAGGTCGAGGGGTCCACCGATCGTTAATTCTTCCAAGCGAGGGAATGAAACCTAACAAAGTGCCACAATGAAGCTCAGTAAGGGCTCTACGGTTTCTATTAAGCATGCATAAAAGCAATTTTGTTTGCTTCGTAAATTTTTTTGCTAGCTATTCTGATCGTTAATAAATATCATATATCATTTTGTCAACTTGCGTCTTCAGCATAACCAAATATAAAAAATCAATTCATTTTCTAGGAAAAGTGACTTACCGGGAAAACATTCTTCAGCAAAAATGATTTCTCAGTACAACGAATGGACCCGAAGTATATGAATGGGCCCGGTGTCTTTTAGAAACGTCGAAAACTTGATTGATCGGAGAATTATGTGGAGGAGGAAATATCCTCAAAATAGCTGACATTGACGCATGACGTGTAGGAATCAGATGCAACTTGCATGTAGGTGGGACATGAATTATGTGGACATTCTTTGTTACATTCGTTCACCTTCCATTTATTTAATCTCCGGACATCACTTTCTTTCATTTTGAAATTGTTGAATTTCGTTAATTCATTCAAGATTCCTTCTCACATTAACTCGTTCAACAAACTCTCTTCTCTTCTCCATAAAATTGTTAAATAAGTAATAAATTAGTCATTGTAGAAATCCATGTTAGAACCCAAGTAATTAGTGCAGTTATTGAAAATTAAAAAAACAAAATAAAAAATAAAAATCAGTAGGCTTCCCTCTAGCCGTAGCTGAATGTGAATCAAAATCTGTGGCTTGTGGTTTATTCGAGAGGATTTTTTTATTTTTATTTATGATTCAAATATTAAAATGTACAAATAATCATAGATCAATGCAATAAGCTATATGTTCGGTGGACACCAATAAATATCACCTTATCCTAAATCCCCCAATAATAGCATATTTTGGAATCCTTTGCATAATTAAGAATTAATGAAACTTATACCCTTTCGAAAGTACATATTGACACAAGGAGAAAATGAAGAAGTCACCTGAAGTGGAGCACCCTCTGATGTGATACCAGCTGCTGTGCAAAAGCTCGTCATATTTGGTAACCTCTCCAAATGTAGACGACGTACATTGAACTCCTTAACTACGTTAACGGTAGAACCAATATCTTCCCCCGCACCGCCTGTGGCAATGGCTCGCATTGAGTTACATCCAATTACAGAAATCTCTTCTAGCTGTCCCAGTCTTTGCATTTGTGAAAGACACCACAAGTATTTCAATTGGCCGCACTCTAAGACTTTGACAATTTTCAGTTTGCTGAAGTTCCCAGTGCTGATAGAGTTATCGCATATCTTTTCCAGATTAATTAGTCTTGTGAGGGACAAGGACTCTAAATTCGGAAAAGCACCATCGGATGAACTGGCAATGTACTTGATTGAGGGGCTGTCCTCAATGTTGAGATGCATTAGTTGTGGAAATCCCCCAATGCACAACTCATGAGCATTTTCCTTAAACTCTCTCATTCTGTCCAAATGCAAGTATTGAGTGTTCTGTAAAGTTTTCTTAATCCATTCTCTTGAAAGAATACGATTGCACCCTTCCAAGTTGAGTTTCATAGTACTCAAACCTTCATATTCTGTCCACGACCGTATATTTCCTATTTTGATCCAAAAGTTGATCAAGTTCCAACATGGCAAGTCATCACCCTCCAAGAGTATGGTGGGATCATATATTGATATTTCCAAAGACGTTAGCTTTGTCAAGCTCTTCAACTCGACAAGCGTAGCATTACTCAACTCGACAAGCGTAGCATTAAACGATTTTGACCCTATCATATCCACGCTCTTCCATGGATCAACGCTTTGCTTCATATATAATTCTTCCAAGTTGATTAGGCCTTTTAGGGCACCAAACTCGATTATCTTAAGCTTCTTGCAATTGCTTAAATTTAATGATCTCAGGTTCGTCAGGTGCCCAATTTCTTTAGGCAGCCTAGAAATTGTAGACCCTGTGAAGCTGAGAATCTGCAATGCTTTGAGCTTGCCAAGAATTACCACATCCCCCACATCGCAATGGTCTAAATATAATGACTGGAGATTCCCGATGATTCCAATTAAGGAAGGTAAAGTGGTGATATGCATGGAGCGAAGATACAGGACTCGAAGCTCCTTCATGTTTGTGAAATCTAGTCTACAACAATCTCCCTCATCATGTTGGTGTGCAGGTCTTCCGTCCCACCCTCCTGGCTGAGACAACATCAGTATGTTCAAGTGGGGAAACTCATACTGCATTAGTTCAGCAAGCCTATCTTTGCCAACATCAGCTAGATATATTGCCCAACATTTCTTAAGCTTTTCCTCTGACCATGAGTCGTAAGTGCTGTTCATCATTAAGGAATTCTGACCTCTAAATGGAGTTGAGATGACCACCTCGCTGTAAAGATCATGTATGGTCACATTGTTCTTGTTGTTGCCACCATCCAGCAACAAACAAGCAGAATGGAGTTCTTTGAGTGCAGTATTCAATCTATCCCTCAAATTTTGTATCGTCTTATTAAATCTTTCAAACAAGCCCAACCCCACAGCTAATACAAATAGAAGTTCGACTTGAATGGTCCCACCAATAAGACCACAGAGCAAGAATAAGGACTTCGCATCCACACTCTTCAAATGGCCATAACTCAACTGCACTATTGTTTCTTTGATTTCTTTAGTTGACTCATCTATTTCTATTAGTGTGTTTCTCCATGCGGACTCATCACTATATTTCAAAGTGCTTGCGACAGAGATAATCAAAAGAGGCAAACCTGCAAGCTTCTTGACCAGTTGATCCCCTATTGCTTTCAAGTTCTCGTTGTCTTTGAGCCTGTCACCGACCGTCTTCTCAAATAGCCTGAAAGCTTCGTCGTCATTTAAGCCTTCAACAAAAAATGTTCGATTGGCAAGCATCTTTTGCTCCAGCACATCCTTAAATCTCGATGTGAGCAACAATTTGCATTTTCCGCTCGTGTCTCCTGAAGGAATTCCAACCGCTTCCAAATCGAGTTTCGTCCATAGGTCATCCAATATTATGAGAACCTTCTCATTCGGATCCTCCTTTAGTTTCTTGAGTAGAAGATCTCTTCTTCCCTCTTCACTCGGCTCATCCTTCATAGTTTTTAGACCCAAGCCGTAAGCGATACCGTCTTGGATTTTCGTCACGCGTGGAGTCTGCGAGACTTTCGCGTTGACGATCAATTTGAACGGTCCCCCCTCTTCCCTGAGTTTCTTCTCGACTTCCTTTAATAGCGTAGTCTTCCCCACGCCGCCAGGCCCGTAGACCCCAATCACTTTGTACTTCTCATCATCCAGAGCTTTCATTATGCCCTGAAAGACGGGAGCTCGCGAATCTGTGATAAAGTCGCCCCCATCACCATCACCGGCCGACGAATTCACGTCGGGAGCACCGCTAACAAGCCCTGGGGGAGGATCCTCGTCGGAGACCCTCTCGAATTGACCCCGCCGAATGAGTTCCTCGATGTCCTTGACCGTCCTGCTCGCCTTTTTGCCGAGACGATAACGTGCCTTCGGGTTGGGAAGCCACCCGTAGAAGCAAGTTGTGTTAGCTATTCCGTCATTTTCCCGTATTTCGCCTGCGTTGGTAATGCCGGCATCCGCTTCTTTCATCCATTCCTCGACCGGGACAAAGATCCGCGTCAAGTTGCTTCGAGCTACATCGATGGAACGCTGCACCTCATCCCTCCTGGACTCCAGCTTCTTAACTTCATCATCAAGTTTGCGAACGTGGCGGTCGGAGAATATTACGTAGCCGCAGTGCGGACCGACCGTAGGCAACAGGCACTTTCCCACTTCGCAAGCTACAGACACAACAATACCCGCAACGATATCCGCCATTTTCCCCCAGTTTCGACTTCTTCTACCTTTCTGGCTTTCTTCCTTTCTTCTTTGTGGAGAAACGAGAGTTAAGAATTTATATATCCGGAGGAAGGCGAAACTGATGGAACCCGGAAACGACAATGACTGAAGAAGAGGAAGGATTCGATAGGATGCTCATGCAGCGGTTCCAATAAAAGGAACAGCCGCAGAAGATCAGGTGGAAGAGAGGGCTTCTAGCAGTGGGCGCATGTCGAAATCCAGAGCGAGGAAGAAATCATTTAGACGATACCATATTGATGTTCCCAGAGATGCCCCTCGCGTCCTTCAATGCGCACGGGCTACGCAGGGGTTTTATCTAATCATGTGTCGATTTGATTATGCTTGACCTTAAGGACGCTGATTTAAAACAAGTGGGCCCCACTAAACCGTTTCTTTTTGCAGTAAAATTGCCTTCGGACTCGGTCGTTTGTGGAGTGCGAGAATTATCCAGCTGTCCATCAATCATTTCATACACGCTCAGCTCCAGCCATCAGCAGCGGCGGGGCCCCAATTCAGATAATGCACTCCAATCTCAGTCACTTCACTCCACGAGCTCTTTTAAGTATTGGCTTTAATAAAGTTGGACAATAATAGAGTCCGCTAAGCGCAATAATGCTTTCTACTGTTGTGCTACGTGGAGACCGCCAGTTCTGACCAAAGGGCTTTCTCGTCCCCCTCTTCTTCCGTAAAAGTTTGTATCATTGTCGCGCAAACGCATCTTGCAGTGCTTGCTTGATTGTATTCCCATAGCATGTGAAAGTCTGTAGTGCACCTCGTTATATAAAGCTAATTTTGAAAAAATGACATCACACATAAATTTTTTCGATGACTTAAATATTATAAAACTTCAAAAAAAACAAAAGTGCACGTGAGCACTATAATTTTTTCCGAAAACGCTCCCCACAAGTGTTACATACCATGGCACTTGTAGTGGGAGTTGTAGTGTTTAAATGAAGTGAAATTTTCTTACAAGTCAGGGACTCAAGTGAACATTTTGTTTAGAAGTCACGATAATTAATTAATCAAAAATAAATCACGACACTCAAGTAATCACTTATCGTATTCTCATCTCAGCTAATTTTTATAAGAAGTTGCATAAAAATTGAAAAGTGTTTGAATCAAGAGATGCACTCTTCAACGGCCAACTACATTCTTCAAGTTGCATGAGAGTTGAAGCTAGCATATGACTGGCTGAAGGTAACACCGGCATAGTCACCTTACCACCGCCACCAATCCTGTATATTACAACAAAACGTGCTCCTTAAGACTCGGCATCTCATAGTTTTCACTATGCCTTCTTCTTGATCGTTCAATATGACCCCAATGTTCAGTAATGAACCTATGTTTGACCCTTCAGCTTAATCCAAAGCTCTCGAATGATCAATTTGATGAGTTCCCTGTGCCCGTCGAGAAGAATTGCCAAAACAAGTCAAATGGAGAACTAAAAAATAGCATTTTAATACAACTTTCAAGAAAATGTAGTATCTAAACTTGACTTGAATTGTGGAAAGTCAAAGTGCAAGAATATTTTTTGTAGTCGCAGTGCAATTTTGCCCGATGCTTCAAGCTTTGGGATCGGGTATATTAAGCTCGACCCATCCTTAGGAGAATCTGATTTTCTTCATCGTGTAAAAGTTTTCTTTATAAGTTTTTTTCGGTTATAGAACACAGATTTGTCATAGCTCCTACAACAAACTGTCATACCATATAAATGATTATTATTGAAAATGTCTAAGTGTTCATATGGTACGACACTTTGTACAAAATTACAGCACAACATTTGGACTCCATATGGTAGGACACGAGATCGGTTCCTCAAGTAACCGTAGAAGGCTGGATAGAAACGTGTAACAAGTTGTTTGATCATGGACTTATTATTGTATCTAGAGTTCCCTATAATAACTTTCTCACGAACTGAAAATCTCTAAACGATATTGTGCAAAAACCAGAATTAAGGGAGGACTAATAATCTCATTGTCTCAGATTGTGTTGGCCCATCAGATCGATGTAGGGAGGCGGGTGTCTTTGAGAGATATGAGTGAGGAGGAAGATGTGGATGGAAGGATTGACTATGCTGAGGGGGTGGAGGATTTACTATATCTGAAGAGATAGATGTTGTCAACAATTTTGCCACAATAGACAATTTCGTGAAATCCTTTGCATTTTATTGTCTTAAGTATATTGTTTATTAAAATATTTAAATAATAAATAATGCATTTACATAATAGTTTAAGTTTTTAGAATAGTTAACAGTGGTCCTATCAAAATCTTATTATGATATCGGAGTTAGGAGGTTCAGAAGATTTTATGAAATCACTACAATGATTCTAAAAGCTTAAATCATCATATGAAGATGTTGAACGAAGAGACCACCATTTTGGCAAACTAAAATTAAGGCTGGCTGGCAATCATCATATATAAAACTTCCAACTTCCCTCTCTCATTTGAGAAAATCCCAGTACTTGTGTCGAGGATCCTGTGATCTTTTATCAATATGATATTATCAGAAGCTTGTTAACTCTTAACTTACCTATATTTCTTTTGCAGGCACACTGCGAACCGTGGCTCCATTTCGTACTTTTGTCGATGCATGCAAGGTGCCCGCGCTTGTATGTATAGTGTAAGGCTTCATTTGATCATCTTTACACAACATCTACGGAATCTCCAAAAGAGCAAATGCCCCCATTGATTGAAAACGGATGGGCCCGCTCACGAATTCTTTTGTACTGAAATTGACTTAAGGCCCCGCCAGCTAAAAATTATGAGAGTTGCGCTTGGCTCTAGCAATCAACAGCGGCCGGAGCCCAAATTCTGATGCAGATAAGGACACTTCAATCCCAGAAACTTCATGAGCTCTTTAAGCATCAGCTTTAATAAAGTTGGACAATAATAGAGTGCACTTAATGCAATAATGCTTTCTCCTGTTGTACGATGTTTGGCCAAAATGCTTTCTCATCGAAAATTTGTATTATTTTCCTTGTAAAAGCATCTTTGGAATTTTGCCATATCATTTGACCGCAAGTCATGTGGAAAAGATAGTCCATTAGGAAATAGCGATGAGCACATAGACAACACTGTGAACGTATTTTATCAAAAGTGAAGAATGCAACATCCACTATCGGAAAAAAGAAAAAAATACTCCATGTTTTGAGGCTTTTCTCATGCATCAGTAATTTGTGTGGCTTTTCATAGACTTATATGCTGGTTGCCGAAATAAGATATAGCTCAAAATATTCAGGATCAAGAATTATAAAATTATATAAAAGAGAATATCTCCCTCATTAATGGAGATTGAGTCGGGCCGAATGATTAAGAATAGATTTCAAACTCAACTCACTTTGGTTAATCAAGGAATTTGATTGGAGATTTTTACCATTCAAATATTGTGGAAAAAATTGAGTTCACATGTATGACCTATTGGAAAATGATGTGAATTTTATCTTTTGGAATTGTAAATTTTATGGGACCTTCAATTAAGATTATCTTCCGTCTCCATGTAACCAATTCACTTTAATGGACAGAAGTTCGGTCTTCACCTTAATGAGCACGATGATATATCAATGCATCTTCTCTTGATGTACTTGAGGAATTTGCTCTGATTCTTTGACATGTACGAGACCTTTATCGCATGAAACAAAAAATATTATGGTTTCACTTTTTGGCTCGAGGAAAACCAATCGTATTCTTCCTCTTTTGTTCTTACTACTTTTTCCAGGACTCTTTGTCGTGTCTTAGTCCTATGTTCTGTATCTCATCTTTCTTTGTTCCTTTTTAATATCATTTTCTTCGTTTAATATTCCATTATCATTAGTTGTAATAAAATAAAAGATATGTCTTCCACTATAAGTTGTCTTTTTAATCAATGATTCATCTATTAGCCACAGTTCAAGGATCATATCCTTGAATTGACTTACTTGAGCTGATGTCTACTTAGATAGTTGAATGTAAGCTTCAATCAACCTTAAAAAGCTGTAACAAGTTGATTCTATGCACAAATGTAGCAATTGTCTTTTGATTTTCTAATGAAATAAGTTTCTTCTCCTCCACTACATGCTAATACACATAACATGAAAAAAAATTAATAAGTCATAAACATATTATATCGACGTCAATTTAGTTAGAAAATTTTCAATTTCGATAATTTAGCCTAAACCTTTGCATAAAGTTCAATGTAGTCCATCTTGCCAATTTTCACTAAAAATTGCTGACATAGTGATCAAGTTATTGTCAACCATCTTATACTTGCAACGTCAGCGATTTCATATGGAAATTAGCCAAAATTACTTTATTGGAATTTCGCACAAAGATTTAGAACTAAATGAGAAAATTGAAAAGTTTAAAATTATATTATCATCTGTATAATTAAATTTAGAATTGATTGGACAATTTCTCCATGTACCATCATCATAAGACGCTAAAATGCAAGAGTAAGTGCCTTTATGATGCCATAAATCAGATTACACATTAAAGCTGTGCATCCATCTTTTAAAAAGAGACTAAGCGCTATCACAATCAAAATTTCATTAGTGCAGAAAAAAATATTAAATTAGTTAGTGGAGAGTATGATTAACAACAAAGGAGCATCATTATTGTTCACTGGTTCTTTTTCCTAGTTCTTTGCTTTAATTAATAGAACAAGCAAGTCAAGTCAAGAAGCACTTCCACATAAAGCTATGGAAATTATGATTGCAATAATTGCCCCTTTCTGTGCATTCGTGCATCATGCCTCACAGTAATTCGATTAGTAATAGAGACTGTTGTGCATTGGTAATAAAAAGTCGAAGTCTTTAGAACCAGTGCAGATCACGGTAGTGATCAACACTATTTGATGTTATTATTTGTCAGATATAAGTTATATATGAGCTATTATATCATCACAAGAATCACTGATTTGCTAAACTCTTTCAAGCCTCGTCATAATCCTCAATATGATCTACTTATAAATATTGTTTTTTTTAAACATTTATCATCAAAATATTTGAAATCATACAACCTTTTAAATATTGAAGAGTATGACAAAACATCATGTTATGATGGATATCTATACTTTTTTTTCAATTATAAGAGTGCTCAAAATATATAATATTTGTTATGATTACTTTTGGAATAGACACAATCTCACACAATCTCATAATAGATTTTTTCCTGAGTTTTTACCTTTTTCTTCTTCATATCTAAGATAATGGGTAACTTTAATATATTAATTTATTTGTAAATTAAACTTTAATGGGTTGGGCAAGACCGAAAGGCTTGGATGTGGGGCCAAACTAGGCCCAATTAGACTCTCTATTCATATTTTTTGTTTACTTTTATTTATTATTGGCTTTTTGTATCTTTTTCTGATTATTTATTTCTTTTCTTTTTTTACAAAAAATATGGTTAATGTGTCGATAAAAATTAAGGGTGCGTTTGTTTCATGGAAATCGTACCATTTTGGAAAATATTTTCCAAGAAATCATTTTCCATGAAAATGATTAATTTTCTCGTATTTGATGATATGTGATTGAAAATGTTGTCAGGTGTTTGGATCACATTTAAAAAATGATTGAATAACATTTAAACTAACAATTTACACTAGTGTAAAAAAAAAGGAGAGATTTTGGAGAGTAAAAGAAAATGACAGAGATGACCTAATAAAAAGATAATAACCTAAAGACCTTATAAAGAGAGAAAGTGTTTTCCCCTTCCCATACACAGAATTTCATTTTCCCAAATTAATATATAATATTTATGTTGACTGGAAAGTATTTTCTATTGACCATATCATTTTTGGAAAAACAAACAGCAGAAAGTCTGAAAAACACTTTTTGAGAAACTATTTTCATTAAAACAAACGCACCCTAAGTGTCAACAATGGGTTTTGGGGAATGGAGAGAGAGAGAGAGAGAGAGAGAGAGAGAGAGAGAGGTTATGTAATGCTTTACAATGTTAACATTGTTAACAGTTAACCAAGTTAAAGTTTGTTGATCGGTCATCGGTCACTTGGCAATTACTAAAGCTTCGTGTTACATCAACCTAATGGTGCAGATGGGCAGTGTGGCTTCATGCACATGAAGGCTACTCGGTCGATCAATGAGGGACCCAACTCCACCAAACCATGCCATCTGTCTTTGCTCACGCTCTATACAACAATTGGATAATGTTTAGCCCCCTACATCAATCGTATGGAAGAGAGGTCTTGCGTCCTGATAACGCCCAATTTATTTGACAAAACGTAATGAATATTAACAATCTACAACCGGATCGAATTTACTTAAAAATCGGATCAAATCACCCGAAAAATAAAATTGAAAATCGGTTTCCAATTGAACCTATCCGGGAGCCGGTTCTAGATTTTGAGAATTAGTTAGAACTGGTTCGGGAATCGAGTTCAAGTGACGACCCACCCAAAATCGGATCAATTTTGGAACCAGTTTTTACCTTACTAAAAAACAAAACCATCTCTCTCTATGGTGTTTCTAAGTCTCTCTATATTTGAAGCATTGTTAAAAAAAAGAAAGTCCCTCTCTCTCGAATCTAAATTGAGGAACCCTAATCTCTCTCTCTCTCTCTCTCTCTCCTCCCAATTGCAGCAACCATAGTTTTTCGTTAGTCAAAAACTTGTAATGTTTCAATACAAATTAGGAGCATTACGTTGTTATTTTATTGCGAATTAATGTAAAATTTGAAGCCATGGTTGCAAAATAGACCAATAGAAATAAGATAAACCTTGTTCTCGAACCGGAAAAATAGAGTCAAGTCCAAAACAGAATTTAGTACAAATAGGGTAAAGTACAAGATCCAGAAAAGGGAAACCGATTATAACAAAATCGGGTATAGGATCTAAGTTTGGACTCTACTCATCTTAGACTCAATCACTTCGAATGAAGATAAGATCAACAGGAGTCTTGCACAGTTTCCCTACCAATCTTTAATATTTAACCTAATCAGCCGCAAGATCTCCCAAGGCGATGACCCAAAATTTTTATTGTTAGATTTTAATTAATCATGCCTCATCATTTTAATATGTAAACTTTAATGGAAGCAGTTTGTCATTCCCAACATCTAAATTCTATTTTCACATGAAAAAACATGTATAATGTGAGATTAAAATTAGAATTTAAATAACTAATGGTTTCTAGTAGAGAAGAAATACTCACCAAAATTTCCCAGGAATTAAAGTAAAAAAGAAAAAGAAAAAAGGAAGGGAGGCTCAGCTCCCAAGTTTAGATAGTTAGGCTGCCAAAGCCAACTTCGAATAGAAATTGAGATGAAAAAGTCAAGTTTGACAACTAGACCATTTTCAAAAGAATGTAATAAGGCGGATTAATATTATCAAAAATCTCAAATCAATACATTTATTATAACCAAAAATCATAAACTAATATATCTATAAAAAAAATTATCCAAACTAATTTTTTCACCATTAAAAGTCACAAACTGATATATTTTTGATAAATTTAACTTTTATTAGTATCTTTTATATTTGATTAATACTACGAAAAATTATAAATTGACGGAGGGTAAAACTCATCAACTACTGCATGTGATTGAAATTAGCAATTTGAAGGTAAAATTTAACGTAAACTAACATAAGGTAAATTTGTCAATGATATACTAATTTTAGATTTTTTATGATTAAAAAATAATTTGAGGTAAATTTACTATAGATATACCAATATAAAAATTGTTTCTCTGGTAATTATTCATGAAGGGACTACGGCATTTGATGGAGATTCATTGGATGCTCAAAGAGTCCTTGACACTTTATTGATATCTAAGAGACACCAATCTATTTATTTTGCGAACATGTATAAGCTTTTAGCTACCTACACAACTTTATTGAGAGAAACTGAACATCCATGAATGACGCCTTTTTATTTTTTCATTTTTTGTATAGAAATTATAATTATACTCATCATTTATTTCTCAAAACCTAACTTTAATAGTCTTAAAGAAAACCCGATGATTGCATTGATTGATAACACCTCATTAACAATTTAATGACCCTCTTTCCGATTCTCTTCAAACACCAAATCTTTGCGTCTCTCCTTCCCTAACAAGTACCGACCACAGACGGCCTCAATCGTAGCTCTGATGCTGCTGATGCTGCTGCTGCTGCTGCTGCTCTCTCTCTCTCTCTCTCTAAAACGCAGAGGAGGAGCGGGAAGACAGAATAAAGTAAGGTCAAGAGTTTTACCGGGGTGGAGTTAAAGTTGCTTTTTGGCCATCGTGGATCACGTTGCGAATATTGAAGGTTCGTACTATATCAACCTCATGATGCATCCGGACAGTATGGCTTTATCCATTGTGGATCGTGTTGCAATTATTGAAGCTTCTTGTTTTTCAACCTCACGATGAGGGACCCAATTCCACTGTACTATCCTCTCTCTCTCTCTCTCTCTCTCTCTCTCTCTAAACGTCGTCCCGTCTGGCTTCGACTTAATATGTGCAAAGCCATATACGATTGTATGTTTGATCCCAAATTCGTGCAAGTTATTTTACGTAACAAATATTCTGAAAAAAGCAACCTCTATTTTCCATGGATTATCCTAACAAAAAAAACATATTCATACAAGTTATTTAATTACTGGGAAGGATAGAAGACAGTGAGGACGCAGATTGAATGGGGAGATGGGAAATGTGATAAGATGCCTGAACAAGATTGGTCGAAGCTCCTACAACGTCAACGAAGCTGTCACAAACAACTTTCGGTGAAGGATAGAGAGGACGCAGAGTGATTGCGAGACGAGAAATTTTACAGATGTCCAAATTTGATGGGTTGAGGTTCTGAAATTAAAAAGAAAAAAAAGAAAAAAACGAAAAAAAAGTAAAAAAATTCGAAGTTTTAAGAAAATAAAAAAATAAAACAAGAAACAGGTGAGGACTAGTAGAAACGTGAGATGAGAGAAAGAGAGTATGTAAAATATTTTTTCTCCCATTTTAGAAGACTTTCAAAATATTTTTCCCAATAAATTCTTTTTTGAGAAACATGTCGAAAAACTCAGAAAATATTTTCCTATAAGTTAAGTTTTTTTTTTTTGGGAATGAACAAAGCCTTAGTACAATAATGCTACTCTTGTGAAGAGTTTGTATTATTATCCTTGTACAAGCATCTCTCAAGTAATAAGTTTGCAAATAGCCCTAGCAATATAAGAGGATAACTTCGGGAAAATGTCATCACAAGTTCCTTTTTTATTTTTTAATCTAATTTAATTAATGGAAGATGTCTAGGTTTTGAGCTACATACCCAACTCCATAGAGGGAAATTGAAGGTTCGTAGAAGATGTCTTTTACATTTTTGGTATAGAAGTTATTAATTGTTATCATCATTTATTTCTCAAAACCACACTTTAATAGTTCTAAGGAATATTCAATTTCATCTTATTGATTATACCTCATTAACCAATCCAATGAATATGAAGTGTATTTCTATATAATTATGTGCATGTTTAAGGGGATCATTACCCACATATTAATGTTGTATGCACTCGATAATGTTAACTTATTTCATGGATTATATGGATCTCTTGATCTCTCTATCTAATCTCTCTTTGATAATAATCTCCACATGATGACACACAAAGCTGACGCTTCTCCTTGCCATACTTCAAGTCCTTGCGCGTCTTCCCTACCCTCTCCCTTATAGGTCCACCATTGTAGCTTTGATGCTGCTCGCTCCCTCTGTCGGTCTCTGTCTCCCTCTCTGAAGCGCGGAGGAGGAGGATGAAGACAACAAAATAAGGTTAAGAGTTAACCAAGGTGGAGTTAAGTTTTGTCTTTCGATCGTCGGTCATTCGACAATTATTAAAGCTTCCTGTTACGTCAATCTTATTCATGCTGTAGATGGGTGGTACGACTTCGATGCATAGTGAGTCACCTTGCAAAGATATTTTCCTCGAAAAAGTGGGAGGGAAGAGAGGGGAATTGCAAAATGCAAAATGAGTTCCTCCATCCCTCAAATGATGAGCTCAACGGACCCATAATCATTACATTTTCTAGACTCTTAGTCATTTCGAGATGGGACATGTGACAAACATCTGAGTTACGGGAAGGAAAGAAGACAAGACAGTAACGATGCAGATTGAATGGGGGAGACGGGAAATGTGGATAGATTTCTGAACAAGATTGGTCGAAGCTCCTAAAGCGTCAACGAAGCAGTCACCAACAACTTTCGGTGAAGGATAGAAAGAACGCACAGTGACTATGATAGAGATGTCCGAATTTGATGGGTTGAGATCCCGAAATTATCTGCGAAGGTGTCGGCAACACCTAAGGTGAAAAACAGAAGTCAGTGAAGGACGGAAGTATAGTGAATGGGAGATGGGAAATGTGATGGACGTTCGAAAGAGACGGGTTGAAGCTCCAAAAATATCTATGAAGTTGTCGGCAACACTTTCATTTTGCGATGGATCCTCGACGACCTGAAAACGTTCTAATGACTGTGCATGAACCCGAATAGATTTTAGTTAGGATGGCCAATGGGCCGTGCTGGTTTGACCTATGCTCTTAGGCCACATGCGCCCCGAGAAAAAAAGGGGCTGGCGTCGAGCACTTTGGTGTCAATTGCTGGTGAGGTGAATGAATATCTCAGCAAGGATGACGGAAATTACATTTAAAAAATTTGAGGAAGACAATGTCGACAGCAATGGAAGGCCAAACCGTCGTGTTTTCCTATTCTTTCCATGGCGAAAGTGACATGCTTGCTTTATCAGACCGATTATTAGAAACGGTAGGCAAAGATTGAGTAATTAAAATATGAAAAATGTCTATCGCCTGCATCTCTTGGCTCGTTCTCAACGCACATAGATTGTCTATGCCTACATTTTAAAATATGCTTGACCTTAAAGAACCCAAATTTACTTTTTGAAAAAAAAAAAAGTCTACAAAGTCTCATGCTCTACTGCCATTCCTTCGTAAATATGAGATCTATCTAACTGTCCTCCATTGTCATTCTCTATGGAAGCTTATCATTGGCCTTTAATTTGTAGTTATGACTTAACTATTGTAATTTCGCGTGCTAGAATATTAAACAAAATTCATTCAAGAGAAGGATTTTGTTTTCTATAATTAGTTGCAGCATCATTATACACCCAATGAAAGCCAAACAACATAATCAAGAAATATTTGTTTTTCCCCATAATCTAACTTCTCGAAACTTATCATCAACATTTCATGGACTTCCATGGGAGAACTACCCATAATTTCTTCAATGTGTCTATTCAATTTGTTTTATCTTGACAAGAAAGAAATGGACCGGTAACCTCAAGAGCCAAAGAAATCATTTCTAGAGTTGAAATGGCATGCTCCGACAAGCTGTCATGACCATTTGTAAGCGAGTCTCTTTTTAGGGCATGTCTTTTCAAAAGTTGAAGGGTTTGATCAAAACCAAATAATAGTTGCTCGCTAGTTGCTTGAACCTCTCATTTTATGCCACGTGCGAAACGCAACAAGAGTGATGCAACACCGTGTCTAAGGTCTCATCGTTCAAATATTCTTTTTCAGCATTTGAGCTCAAACCCAAAAAACAAAAATGAATGCCGATACTTCGCAGCTTTTTATCAAGGATTCCGTGATCTTTTATCAATATGATATTATATTTCATCAAAAGCTTGATAAGTCTTTAACTTAACCTGTATTTTTTTACGTGGAATTTGTAAAGCTTGGCTCCATTTCGTCTTTTGTCGATGCGAGTAATCTGCCCATGCTCTCATGTATCGTGTAAGGCTTCGTCTACCGAAAGCAGGCGTGTTCTCCAAAGTTGTTCTAAGTAGGAGAAGTTGAGATTCAAGTGCAGAATCCAACGTGATCGTTAGCCACTACAAACTGTGAATGACGTTATCAGCAACAATATATGCGGGTGCTAATAAATAAATAAAAATCGAGAAATATACACATGTCAATTGCTTGAATATCCTAATAAATGAATAGCTTGATTCTAGTTATATATATTTTTTAAGTTGCAGTTCTCTTATGCATTCATATTTCGGCTTGTCATCTAATCATCTTTCCACAACATCTGCGAAATCTCCAAATGAGAAAGTTCCTCCATCTGAGTACGCTTGATTGAAAACAAATGGACCATTCCACCACTTCTATTATATTGAAATTGACTTCAGTCCCCACCAGCTAAAAATTACGAGAGCTATGCTTGGCTCTAGCATGTCAGCGGCAGCCGGAGTCCAGATTTTGATTCGGATAATGCACTCCAATTCCAGTCACTTCACGAGTTCTTTACGTCTCAGCTTTACTAAAGTTGGACAAAAATAGAGTCCACTTAGTGCGAGTGCAATAATGCTTTCTCCTGTCATGCGTACTATATGGCCACAGTCTATTTTAGCCAAAATGTTTCTCTCGTCAACAGTTTGTATTATTTTCCTTGTAAAAGCATCTCTCAAGTAATAAGTCCGTGAATGGCACTAGCAATATAAGGTTAACTTCGGAAAAATGTCATCACAAGTTCATTTTTCTATTTTTTAATCTAATTTAATTAATGGAATATTTATAGGTTTTGGGTTACATGTACAAACTGAAGGTTCATGGAAGATGCCTTTATTATTTTTTGTGTCAAAGTTACTAATTATAATCATCATTGATTTCTCAAAATCACACTTCGATAGTTTTAAAACAGCCCAATTTTATTTGGTTGATTACACTTCGTTAACAGATCCAGTGAATATGAATTGTATTGTATTTGTAAAAAATTATGTATATGTTAAGGGGATCATTAACCCCATCTCAGTGTTGCATTCACTCGATAATGTCAGCTTACAATTTATTTCATGGATTATACGGATCTTTCTATCTCTCTATCTAATCTCTCTTTCCTAATACCCTCCATTGCTCTCTCTCTCTCTCTCTCTGTGACAAAGACGAAACAAAATGAGGTTAAGAGTTAACCAGGGTAGAGTTAAGTTTTGCTTTTCAATTGACAATTATCAGAGCTTCGCCAATCTCTTTTATGCTGTAGATGGGCGGTTGGAATTTGATGCATCGTGGCTCCCGTTGCAAAGATATTTTCCTCCGAAAGGTGGGAGGGATGAGAGGGGAAATGCAAAATGAGTTCCTTCTTCCCATAAACAATGAGTTCAATAGGCCCATAATATAGTGCATTTCCTTGACTCTTATCATTTCGAGATCAGACGTGACAGATATTTGAATGAGATGGGTTGAAGCTCCAAAATTTATCTACATGGTGTCGGCAACACAACACTTCCAAGAAAGGACTCGACTCTCGGAAAATGGTTTAAAGTTCTTTTCGCGTTTTGGCCATTACCGATCACTTGACAATTACTGAAGCTTTGCATAACGTCAATCTCTCATTGATGCTGCCAATGGGCAGTACGACTTCGATGGATCGTGGATCACGTTGCAAAGATATTTTCCTCCAATGAGTGGAAGGAAATAGGGAGATGCTGAGTTCTTCCTTCCCTTAAATGACGAGCTCAGTGGGCCCAAGATATATTACATTTTCTGGATTCTTAGACATTTCGAGATGGGAAACGTCACAGACGTCTGAGTTACGGTGATGGATAGAAGACAGTGAGGACACAGATTGAATGGGGAGATGGGAAGTGTGGATAGATGTCTGAATGAGATTGGTCGAGGCTCCTCAAATGTCAACGAAGCTGTCACCAATAACTTTTGGTCAAGGATAGAAAGGGCACAGAGTGACTGCGAGATAGGAAATTTTACAGATGTCCGATTTGATGGGTTGAGGTTCCGGAATAATCTGCGAAGGTGTCAGCAACACTTTCGGTGAAAGACAGGAGACAGTGAAAGGACGGACATAAAGTGAATGCGAGATGGGGAATGTGTCGGATGTTCAAACGAGATAGGTTCAAACTTCAAAAATATCTATGAAGCTGTCGGCAGCACTTTTCTTTTTGTGAAGCATCCTCGACTATCTGAAACTTTTCCAACGTCTGTACATGAAGCCAAATAGATTTTAGTTAGGATGGTCAATGGGCCATGCCAGTTCGGACTAGTGCTCTTGGGCCACATGCGCCCCAAGAAAAAAAAGGGGGCAGGCCTTGAGCACTTCGGTGTCAATTGCTGGTGAGGTGAATGCATACCTCTGCAAGGATGATGGAAACTACATTTGAAAAATTTGAGGAAGATAATGTCCATGGTAGTGGAAGGCCAAACCGTTGTGTTTTCCTATTCTTTCCATGGTGAAACGTGACATGCTCACTCCATCAGCATGGATTGTACTGTCAAAATCCACCTTCACTACTATCAGACGGATTATTAGAGAATATGGAAAATGTCTATCACCTACATCTCTTGGCTCATTCTCAACAGGCATAGGTTGTTTATGCCTACATTTGATTATGCATGAACTTAAAGAACCCAAACTTATTTTTTGGAAAAAAAAAAATCAACAAAATCTTGTGCTCTGGTAATTTAAAACAAGTCGGGCCACTATGCCATTCTTTTGTATATACGAGATCCGTCCAATTATCTTGCATTATCATTCTCTATAGAAGCTTATCATCAACCTTTAATTTGCCGTTATGACTTGACTCTTGTAATTTCACATTGATTGCAACTTCGTGTCCTAGAATACCAAACAAAGTTTATACAATAGAAGGATTTTGTTTTCTCTAATTAGTTGCAACATCATTATGCACTTAGTGAAAGCCAAACAACATAATTGAGAAATATATGTTTTTCCCCATAATCTAACTTCTCTGAACTTATCATCAACATTTCGTCGACTTCCTTGGGAGAACTACCCATAATTTCTTCAACGTGTCTATTCACTTTGTTTTATTTTGACAAGAAAGAAATGGACCAATAACCTCAAAAGCCACAGAAATCATTTCTAAAGTTGAAATGGCATGTTTCAGCAGGCTGTCATGACCATTTGTAAGCAAGTCTCCTTTTAGGGCTTGTCTTCTCAAAAGCTGAGGGGCTTGATCAAAGCCGAATAATAATTCCTCACTAATTTCTTGAACCTCTCATTTTATGCCACGTGACAAACACAACAACAATAATTCAATATTGTGTCTTAAGTCTCGTTGTTCAAATATTATTTTTCAGCATTTGAGCTCACACCCAAAAAACAAAAATGTAATCAAAGAAAAGAACATTAGATTCTCCTAAACAAACAAAAGGAGCAAATGAAACTTGAAGGGTCGGACGCTCAGTACGGACAACTCCGCCATATATTTGCCTTTTTCCCGTATGGAGATAAAATTGTCCATTATTATCATTATTGTCGCAAAAGATTATGGTTTTGCATGTGAAGGAAATTTTCTCGAAGTCATCATGGAAGAGCCACAGCCCGTTATCGAGGGGCATCAACAAATACTCAAATGCTTTTGCTGGACATTCTATTTGGAGTTTCTCCAACTCACAACAATCTTTGGCCACAAATAGGTGAATGCATTCGCCACCAGATTCTCTTCAAATTAATTGCACCAAGTTATTTGCATAATTATCCCGAAATTGAGAATAGACTAGGAAATCAACTTGTGACTTTTGACTTGCAAATTAAGTTTAGGATCACTCGACTAACCACCTTATTGGTTTTTAGGTGAAACTTTATAAAAATTGTTTTTTTCATAAACATATGTTATTTTCAACATGTTTATTCATTTTTTTAGCTTTTTCCTCGACTCTTTGCCTTGTTTAATCATTTCTTCACTTTGAAAAATTTAAATAAATTGAAAAAGAATCCTCAAACAAGAAAAGTAAAACACAAAGGAATCATCTATCACTAAAGAAAGCCATCTCTCTCTCTCTCTCTCCTTGTAACGATCTTTGTGTAATCTTCCATTGTGATTTCTAGGATTTCGACCCACCAAATGGGCGAGATCAGACCTAGGGTCTTTATGAATCCGAGTCATAAATCAAGTCATTTTAAATGATTCAATATTTCAGCAGCACATACCTTATTCTATTTGATTGGATTGTCCGATTTTTGTGGCCCATTTCTTCCATTGTTCAATAAAAAACTACTCCAGCCTTTGGTAAGTAACGATTTTATGCAACAAAGCATACAAAGTCTTGTACTTTGTCTGCAATGGCATGATATTCTTCTTCAAATTTTAGGGTAAATATATTTGAAACTATTGACATCGAATGATAAAGAATTATAAATTAACAAAAGGCTAATTTGATCCGACTCATGCGGCCGACAAGAGCAACCCAATGATTTAATCCGCGGCCCAGACCCATCAACCCATCACCACAACATTTCAGCTATTTTCCTCTCTCTCTCTCTCTCTCTCTCTCTCTCTCTCTCTCTTCATGTTCCTTTTCTCTGCCTAGCAACGTCTCTGCCAGAAGACTTTCAAGCGCACCAGATGCAGATCATTATTGCCATCGCCGCTCCTTTCCATGAACTCAAGTTGCAGCTGATGATGTCCTGCCGTTACTTCCTCCTTATTCGGCCATTTTGCTATTCAACGAAGCTGCAACTCGATCCCTCTGATGCAGTGAGCTATGCAAGGCAGAATTGACTCCAGAGTTCCTTCTTCTGTCGGATTCGGACTTAAAAGCAGTTCGAATTTAATCTTTACTGAGAGAGACAGGCTCGATCATTGAGATTTTGTGCACTCGGTTTCTTTTCCAAAACAATTAGCAACTTGAATCGAAATGCGGGAATTTGATATGGCGAGCAAATTGATAGTACAGGTGAAAAATTGAATAGGAAAATGTAGACTTGTATCGAAATCGACAATGTATTTAGAGAAAACTAGAAGTGGACAATGAAATTTACAGATGCTGACGTCGGCTTCAATCAACTTCGTGTTGTTTTGAGCTTCACCCATGGAACGCTGCACCCTTTGTCTCACGCCAATCAACTTCACAGCTTCCTCCTTAAGGTTGCGAACATAGCCATCGGAGAATATCATGTCGTCGCATACAATCAAAGGTCCAATTCGTGGAATTTCATGATCCAACTTGCAATGTGAAAGACAATTGATCGCACCACCACTTTAGGACCAAATATATCAAACAGAACCTTTCAATAAATGGAATCCTAGAACAAGCTTCCGTCCACAAAACCTTTCAATAAATGGTAAAATACCATTCCGGACATCTCGAATGTGTACACGGAGAGGAAGGTCCGAAGAAGGCAACCGGTATTATCGAAAGCAATCACGACCCCACCTCCTTGGCTTATACCGTCACAGTCCTGCATCTGGCTTTTGGTGATGAGGAGTGTCTGGGCGCGACGACTCAACAGGGGTCCGACGAAGCAGTCAAGTGAAAGGCGAGAGAAAAAAACAGAACAGAGATCAAGAGACGAGTCTAGAAACAAATTGACACCGATAACAAAGTTTAATTGGAGAAGAGACAACCTGATGATTTGGTGGCGATGACGGCACGAACTCGAGATGATGACTCAGCGACTTTCCAGACAGCGAGCACAACCTCACTATAGCATTAATTCTAATAGCCAGCAGCGGGATAGAATAACGGATAGTCTTTCGGTCATTTCATTGAACATTTCCTGAGCAGTATCCGTACCTTCATTAAACGCAAGAGCAGCTTTGGTTTTGATTCAGAGATTGGAGAGTTCAATCGGCGGAGAGAAAATTCGAAAGTTTCAGGAAACGGGGGCGAGACGTCATTTCCCATGTGATTCGAACTTACTGCAAGCTTCCACTGATCACGGAAGTGAAAGAACGAATCGAAGGAGCATCTCGCAGTCAGAACAGCACACGATCGGAACTGCCACAAGACGACACTGGAACCGCAATCGAAGTCATGAACGGAATCGCGGCTAATGAAGAGGAACTGATGCGAGATGGTGGAGACGTTACAACACTCGAATCTGACGGTGATTCACCCCCAGCGAACCTCGAATCAACGAAAATGAAGTTTGGATTCCAGGATCGAGCTTCGTTTCTTCTGTGCGCGTCTTGTGCGCCTTCCTTCGTGCTGCCTCACGTGGTCGGAGATGGAAGACCGGCGGTGGCTTCCGGTGGAACTGGCGACCGCCGGTCAAGATAGATAGGCCGGGAGAGGCTACGGACGCGAAGCAGAATCGAGAACTTCCTTGTCAAATGACGAAAGTGCCCTGCTTTAAAAATGACGAAAATATCCTTCTGGTTATTGCTATTTTTTAACCGAATTCAAGAGAGAAGGAAAAATACTTGTTTTGATCTTTTTTACGAGACGAACAACTGAATGATATTGTTAAGAGCGTAGTTTTAGTTAGTAAACTTGTCGAAATCTATTTTGTGAATTTTTGAAAGAGCCTAAAAATCTAATATATTGTACTAAAATCGACTTTAAGTACATTAACTTCATTCACATTTAAATAAAATAATTCTTCTT
The DNA here is from genome assembly GCA_014858505.1 of Corymbia citriodora subsp. variegata. Taxonomy (NCBI): domain Eukaryota; kingdom Viridiplantae; phylum Streptophyta; class Magnoliopsida; order Myrtales; family Myrtaceae; genus Corymbia; species Corymbia citriodora. The sequence continues at coordinate 4,481,620 of CM026416.1, forward strand.
TTTCCAAATAATATTTGAAGAGCTTTTCAAGAGTAAAGTAAACGCATAGAAAAATCTATCAGTAATACATGGTGATAAAAGTGCTCTTTGCTCATTAAGTGCATTCGGTTTTGATGACCTTAAAGCAAATTTTCGTGCGCACAAAATATAGAAATCTTACTCTTTTCATCGTATAAATTTTCGTGTTTCGAAATCTTCATATGGAAATTAATTTTTAAGTTTCATGCGCATGACACCATCTTATAATGCTATTAGTTACTATAATAAAGTTTCACTTAACGTATAAAAAAAGGGGGAAAATTAAATCATAAGCCTTAAAACTGGTCAAGGTATTGCACTTGATTCCTAAAATTAAATTTTAACAGTTCGTTGATCAATGACGGGTCCTTGCCAGTGTCATTGTCCAGTTACTGCAGGAGAATGTTGGAGAGCCAGATTAAGAGCTCTTAAAAGATCTAAAGGTTCAGAATGCAAATTCATAATGGAGTTATTGACCAAAAAAAAAAAAAAATCATGAAGGAGAACTTAGTGGCTGAGAAATGGCCATGCACACGTGGACAATGAGCATGATAAAAATTTGATTTCACGAAATTAAGCAGGCATAGCGCTCTTTCAAAAGTATTTGTTTTTACTATAGAATAGATAAAATAATAATATAAAAGGATTGACTTGTCGTATTTTAAGTAATCCAAATTACATAAAAGGGAATTTGGTCAGAGAAGCCATGCTCGGCGCTGGGAGATGGTCCGAATGAAAAATCAAAGTGCTGGTTAGACTAGCAAGCAATTACTTGATGCACCCATTGGATTAAGGTAATCGTCAATTAAAAATTGGCTTTTACTGGAATCTCACCTAACGATAATGACATTCACTTTGTGTCATTATTCGATTCTCGGGTTCGAAGCTTCCCCACTCACCAATGTCTTGGTCTGGCTCTGTTCCACAGCTTACTTTGCTGAAGAATACAAAGGATGGGGATGCTGCATTATGTATGTCAGGTAAGAAAGTCCTGAATATGTGCTACTTGAAAAGTCTAAGAGTAGGTAACTCAAAGAAGATGATTGATGTTTCGATTGGAAGACCGTTGTACTGCCAAGTTTGCCTCAAATTTCGAGATCATGCAAAATCAACCCAGATAATTTACCATTCTTTATAATCATCCCATTATTTTTCGTATATGATCTTGATCGAACGGTATGAAATCACTTCTAGGAAATCGAGATAGCGCTGTAGCCTATTCCATATGAGATGGGGCAATATGTAGGAGATTGTCACGGTGCTCCTATTGAAGAAATTCCAATTCGCGAAAGGAATTAATGGAAATTTGATTATTCCATGGCTCTTTGCATTGAGCGCCTTCAATTTCTATTGGGGAAATGTAAGCTGCACAAGAGAGTAGGATATTTGGACATATTATTACATTGATCCTCTTCGGCCATCATGCCAAATGGCGTCTTGACAATTGCGGGGCTCAGGATATTTGGACATATTATTGCATTGATCCTCTTCGGCCGTCACGCCAAATGGCCTCTCTACACTTCTGGCACTCGGGATGAACGCTCCAAAGTTTCGGCACCGCAAAATTCTTAGATGTCCTGAGGATGCAAAATCCTATGAACGACTTCTTGCGTTGAAAAAATATCACAGGTTATCGAGCTCCTCATGTGTCAATGAACTTAAGCAAGGGAAACTCATCACTCCTGTCTTTGATCGACCACCTTCTTCATTAGGAACCACTTCATCTGTTCGCAGTTGGTAATGTATAGGCTCTCAAGTTTATAGATGTGCGCAGTTCCCTACCTGGCTCGGGAAAGTGGGATGGTGGACGAACCCGAAGATCGGATTGTGTCCGTTTGCCTGAGCAGGTTGTGATGGCGATCGGCGACTGGCGACCGGCTACTGGAAACTCTCCGTCCGCTCTCACTTGCAGCTCTATTACACCCTCACGCTCCCCTTCAGTTTCATTCTTCAACTAATGAGGTCCTTTCAACAATCACACTTAGCAATTCCTAATAGCCACCCGACTTTTTGGACAGAGGCACGGTCAGTTTGTCATCCTTGAACAACTCAGGATTGCAGCTAGCGATGGCTCCCAGAGTAGCACCCGAAATAACCTGACAGATTTCCCACTCAACCAGAGAAAAGCGACCAGAGAATCAGGTGAAACTCCCTGTTGCCACCAGCAAAGCAGTCGCGAGGCAAGAAATGAACAGCGAAACGATTGTGAATAAAAGGGGAGCCACAACTATGAAGACAGCTTTATCAAGAAGCAATGAACAGGATGACATAAAAAGACGTTTCCAGAAAGGCACGCAAGACTTCGCGGTTTAGCTAGAACTAGCCCTTAAATGCACGTACAGGATGAACTTAAGCAGCATTCCTACTGCCCTAAAACGAGTGATACTCTTGGCATCTAGAAGGAGTTCTGAAGCCTGGAATCATCACATCCCTCCCTTTCTTTCCGTTCAGGAATGCGTGCGACCCTTTGTAAGAAACATATACATGAACGTCCGAGCTAGTAACTAGGAAAGCACTAGCCACTCTGGCTCCTTTAAAAGTGTACTGGGTTTGAAGCATGCAGAGCAACTATAATGTCCATATATTAAGAGTATAAGAAAAAAGCAATGATTACGGTACAGCAAGCTTTACTACTTTGAATCTATACGGCTCCAAGCGTCGCACTTAAAGTTCATTTTTGGACGATGGCTCTGGCTTCGTCCTCATGTTGGCTCTTCTTATGACATCCCAAGGCTTTTGTGGGGCCTTGACACCTTGTTGTGAAGCAAAATGACTCATACCCAGGTGAGTCGAAAGCAAACCCAGTGCTTGGATGATTCGCGTGGAAGTAGAGAAATAGCAAATTTCCTCTCTTGATCTGGCGTGAGGTGGTTCCTGATTTGCAAGTTTTCTGCCCTGGTGTTATCGTCGGGCTCGTGCCTGTGAATTTCCTGTACTATCTGATAATCATATGGGAAGAACCACCTTTGAACCCTGTAACCAGGTGCATGAAAAATTAGTGGGGAAGAAAAAAAGAAACTAATCAGAGGAAGTATCTATTGCAATTTCTTGAAGAAAACGCGCATTGCTAATGAACAGAATCCGCAAAATAGAATATGGTGAATCCGGAAATCAATCACGCGAGACAAGCGAGCTGTCGAGTTTCCACAAGCCAATAAATACTAAATACAAATTAAGGTTGATGTATGGATTTACCCTGTGACCGCATTCCAGAAATCGAGCAATATTCAGCCCGGAGAGGAGGAAGAGGGGTTACAGGGGGAGAGAGAGAGAGAGAGAGAGAGAGAAGCGGGGCAGATGCAATTCCCAAATGATGGACCATCTGAGACACACCAATAAATTTATAAAAAAACTGGAAAAGCATGGAAACGACAAGCAATGTATCTTGTCTTGGACCAAATAGGGAAAAAGGAGCCATGGAATAGACAATGAAGATGAGGAGGGCTATTTGAAAGAAAAAGGAGGTCCTCCATTATATTGTCCATGACAAACGTCCTTCGTCACTTTTAGAAAAAGCCAAATTACGGAATCGCAATCGTTATTCATGAGCCAATTTACTCAAGGACTATGTTACGGTGTCTCTCCCCTGTTTGTAAGCGAGAAATATGCCTAAGAATAGAAAAGCCTTAGTTCTTTTTTTCGGCCAGATATAAGACTGAGACCTTACACTTGCCATAAGAAGTCGCCAAGCAGCGCGACAATTGGAACCAGAAGAAACGTTAGGTAGAAGTAGATTGTACTCATTATTACATGGCTGACATGGTAGAGATTTCCCTGCACATACATGTAATAAGACGACTTTTAGGATAATTGCTATCCAATAGAGGACTAGCTAAGGTAAAGGGAGGGAAAGAAGCCCGAGAAGGGAGAAGACTCACCCTTATAAGTGAACATATGAAAAGAAAAGCAAACCAAGCAAGGATGCTTAAACTGATAGCGATATGATGCCATCTTGTAATTGAATTACACATCAAAAGAAGGCGCAAGTTGACAGTGGCAACAACAAAGGTAAATGCCATCGTACTGACGTCCCAGAGGCCGAGCATTTTTCCCGATGAATTTAGGCCAGCAGAACTAGAAGCTGCCACAAAGTGATAAAAGACGAGAGACTGGTAGACTGCAGACAAAGCCCAGGCTGCCACGTCTCTCCACCTGAAGTATGAATTCCGCATTCCCTCCTTATACAGTTGTGGATACTTCTTCGAAAGTGACGCACTAACATCCTGGATAAACATGCAATAACAGTGTCAAGTATTTGCTCCTATCGTGATTTGTGTTGGAGTATATTTATGAATATTAGTCGACGGTTAGCAGGTGGTCCCAAATAAAGAAATCGGAGCTTTGTTAGTCTCCTGATTTGTGAATGAAGCTAATACGTAGAGAGCCACCAAGAGAGAGAGGGACCCAAATCAAAACCCCAACTTTATCTTTCCTCTTGCTTTCAGTAAAAAGACCCTAGCTGTAATTATTTAAAAAACCCCTCAAATGTGGAGTGAGTCGAGTTTGGATTGGATCATAAATAGTCCAAGCCAAATTGATCCATATAATCATTTTCGACCCATATATTTGCAATGCAAATTTCTTGACTTATGCCCAACTTGACCAAACCTATACCAGACCTGTCTCAAGATTCATTTTGAGCATTTTTACTCTTTGTATTATTACTTTGAAGAATGGATGACCTCATGGATTGGCTCGTCAGAGTTAGTAAGGGAGCTTGAGATCAGATTATGGCCTGATCCATGGACCATGCGCGACCCACGGACCCCACTCTTTTTGCCTCCTCCCCATCACACCCCAATCCCACCAGCCCCACCGCTTTACCAGCACTCAACAAGAGCCACCCCAACCACCACCCACCACCGCATCAATTCGGTTTCAAAGAAAGGGATGGAGATGGAGGTGAATTCCCATGCTTACACGAGATTGAACCCCTGTGCCTCGAATTGGGCCGCGCCGACAAAGAGAAACTGAGTCTCAGCGAGGGCGAAGTGGTGCGGTAGTGAATACGGGAAGGGAGGAAGAAGAAGAACAGAGAAGCCTTTCCATGGCTTTCTCCATCTTCGATGTTAAATGGGTCATAGAGAGCCTGGCCCACTCTGTTTGGACTTCCATATTTTAAACCCATTTTCACTCATCTTTTAAATGTCTAGCAACCCATTTATAACCCAACCTTAAATATATGAGTCAAAAAATGATTCTTTGACTTATATAACGCATTCGAACCCCAAAATAGAAAAAAAGAAGAAGAAAAAAGACCTATATAGCGCTTTTGGACACAGCCTTTGAGTCATATGCAAGTTAGATGCACAGTGTTGAAAAATGTTCAAGAATATTAATCAATAGTTACTAATAAGTAAATTAGGATTTTGTTAGCATCTTTCATGGTCTACAAATAGAGCCATCTATGTGCTCTTTTATATAGATATTTAGTCAACATGTAATATTTGTTGATTCTCTCTACCCCTCTCTTGAAGATTTTAGAAGATTTATAACTTGCAAGCAACTAGAAAGTACAACTAAATAGATTTTATCATCCGGAATGCAAGTCTCATAGATTCATTAGGGGTGAGCATGGTCCGAGTGGGTAGTTCCCATTTTGGAATTGGGAACTGCCCACTAAGGACCATTTTCGAAAAATTGGAATTGAGACTTGCCTATTGGTTCCATGGATTCACTCGGGAGCTAGGCTACTAACCCGATTTGGTTCCTTGGTAGGTTCATGGAACCAGTCTCCAATCCCTACAAAATTGCCTTCATTCAATTAATATCATGGTGAACCTAGTTTCTATTAGAGCATCAAAGCTTGTTCGGCCAAATATTTGGGTTGGTTAGCGAGCCATTGATTTTGATTAAAGATTGAAAATACTAGCGTGGAACAAATAGACAATACTCTTTAGCTAAAAACTTAATTTCTTCGAAGGTCATAGTGCGGTCCTCTTAGGGTTTCTTGACATCGGAAACATGAGGAGAATTAGACTCCACCTTAAAAGTCCTAACCTCCATAGAAGTTAAAACATTAATTACTTAATGCATCGTTTTGCAATGTCAACCTTATTTAATCGTGGGAATGGCTAAGATAGACCTAATTATACTCTTAAAAAAAGCCGTTAGCTCCTAATTTTGTATCTTGATGAAGAAGCGCCGCAACATGTATGGATATCTCCAATGGGTTCTCTCTTTCCTCTTCGTTTGTTTATTTTGTTTTGATTGAGAAAATAAATAAATCGATTATTAGAATGAAAAGAAAAAAGTAGGGGGTTAATCCTATTACACACTCAAGACAAAATTAGTCAATAATGGCTAATAACCACAAATATACATATTTATTTGGTTGAAAAGCTAAATAATTAAGTAATTGATATTGAATTTCATTTATATATATATAATATCAATTACTTAATTATTTTATTATATATATAAATGGAATTCAATATCAATGTAAATGAAATTCAAAATCCATTACTTAATTATTTTATAGTTTCTCGACCAAATATCTATATATATACTAATTTGATCTGAATAGGTAGGCGGTTCCATGCCTAGAATTGAAAATTGGATCAATACTCATTGGTTTCACTAAATTGGAACACGGAATTGGACCGGAAACGGCCGGTTTTGGTCCGGTCCGATCTGGTTCCTAATAGTCTGGGTGATTCTTCGTTCTTTTGCGCACCTCTAGTACTTATTGGGTCAGGAAAAAAAAAAGAAGAAGAAGTCAAAATGGCTTATTCTTCTAGGAATTTTAGGTGCGATATATTTAATAAATAAAACTTACCTTCTCGAAAAGCCCAAAAACAATCACCGGAAGAGAAGTAAACACGACGTTGTATAATGAATCGAACCAATCACGATAGAATTTCTGACCAGAAAATCCAGCTTGAAAGGTGAACCAAAATTGAGTCAAGGTGAATGTAAGGTTCTTGTAGAAGAAGTAATAACCTGCAGAGACAGAAAGCCGCTGTTTATCAGACCATCTATGTTATCTGACAATATAATATAAGTCCCACGATATATGCTTGACCTTGCATATTCTGATATATGACCACCGTCCATGCACAAGAAGTAAATGGGAAAGAGACCGGAATTGTGCAATTGCAAAATCACTGGCCATCACAGCTTGCATTCCTTCCAACCCACTAATGCCAACACCAACATGAGCCATTCGAATCACGGCAACATCATTGGCACCATCACCAATACTAAGCGTTATTTTGCGAGCTCCTTTCTTCACCAGATCTGTCACCTATAAAGAGTAACAGAAATTCAAGATATTACCTCAAACTGAATAGTAAAACCGTGTAATCCCTCGATACTTTACACATGATGTAGACTAAGCTCCAGAAAATGTCTAGCTGGGAAGTAACTATGCATAACTTAATCAAAGAAATTACCCACACTCAAAATAATAACTGAGAGTTTAAATTTTATATGCTTCATGAACCCTTTTCCGTACATCCTGGTAAACATATATCGGCATTGAAATATAGGGAGGAAATTCATGACACCAGAACAAAATAAACCTTTTACCATTTAGCCATAAGTCGGGTCAGCTATGTAGTATCTTATTACGCTATTGTGCTCTATTCTGTATCAAATCTTCTGAAAGCTCTAAGCGCTTCATATCTTTCCTAATAGACGTGGAAGGAGATGATAAATAAAGACATGCAGTATTCGCAGCTTATAGAAGACTTGATATGGATGCAATACTATGGTCCCAAAGGATTCCCACAGCTGACTCGAACTAAGTAGTATAAGGCTTAGTTTGCTCGTGGTTCCATTTTAAATGTTCTTCCTACACTTCTTTGATCAGTAAATCAAATAATGGAGGGAAAGTTCTTCCTACAGGCGCTTTATGAAAAATGGCACCAATTCGAAGATTCAAAAACAAAATATGAGTGTATACTGTATAGCATATAATAGTTTTTGTGACCCAGTTGCAGATCACTTTCACAAGGAATCATGGCGTGAATGTAATCAGAAATACCACTTATCTTCAAAAGAAATGAAACCAGTCACAAGAGAATTAAAATGTCAGCCAGCACCAACTTCCAATATGCTGGAGCTGATATTTCTGTAATTGTGTGATACATAATCAATTAACATGAATCTACTTCGACCCCTTGTACCATGCAATATTAAAAGTCATTAGAGGCTACCTCCGCTTTTTGTAGAGGAGTGACACGGCAGCAAACAACTGAAATACAGTTCAAACTCAAATTCAGCAGCATTGTACGCAAATTTGGGTCAAGTGCACACGCTAAGCACTTTCCATCGATTACAAGAGCGCGTTTTGGATCAGATGCATGGCGAATACAGTCTTGTGCTTCCTCAAGACTTTTACTTAGCTCTTTTCTGACTTCTTCCTTCATTACACGTGCAATCTCATCTCGGTCACCCTGGCTAGCAAAAACATAGCTATGTGAATAGATCTTGTAAATTTCACAGAACAAGCGGCTGAAGCAAGTAGTTCCTCTCACCCTTTCTTCAACTTCTCTAATCGAATCTGTCTCCGAACTAATGATAAACCGTTTCATATCATTGTTGGTCAACTTGCATGCTGCAGCAAAAGAGGTTTTTATTTCAGTCACGTCAGGGTAATTACATATAACAAGCAGTTCGTAAAAGGTCACGCACCATAAGCTATGTTGATAGCCGTTTCTATCTTGTCCCCTGTTAGCATCCAAATCTTAATCCCAGCTCGAGAAAGAGTCTATACATCTTGGCACTCCGTCCTGAAGTCTGTCTTCAATTGCAGTGCATCCAATCAAAATAAGCTCCTTTTCTATTAGTTCTGCAACCTAGACAAATTAAAATATTACTGATGGAAGCATACGAGGAAAACCATGACAAGCCATGTAAATTGACCCCTTTAATCAATGACATTCATGTGCACCGACAAAACAGCAGCGATGACAACCTCATGGAGTCAGCTACGTGGACCTTCTTACTGGAAAGACAACTATGACTTTTCATATTCCAAAATATCAAGTTGCAGTTTTCATTTCGTCCTTTAATGTACAGTATACAAAAGAGACCCTAATTTTCATATTGGCAAATTCAAATTTGAAATAGAGAAAAAAAATCCTATCTAACAATGGAATCCTGAGACAAATTTTAGATTATCTTGTACTCTTTTACATAAGAAAATAAAAATTGACAGTGGGAGAGAGAAATGTCAAGAGTCTTGAACATAAATCACAAGACTCCGCAAATGTTGGTTTTCATGCAGAAACAGCCATTCTCAACAATAGATGCAAGTTGGCACTCTGAAGGCTAAAATTTTTCCGTTCCATATAGCTCAGGAGGCCCGTGAAGGGGAAAGAAAGAACAAAACATATTTACTCTATGCTTATTCTACTAGTGTAACATTGACGTGTTAGGATGCCATGTACCTCATCCAATTTCTCACGGTCTTCTAGTAATTTTTGAGCTTGCATGAACTTCTCATTCCACCCTTCATATATCTCAGGATTCGAATCTCTATAGGCCAAGCAAAGTGTACGTAATCCAGCAGATCCGAATTGTTCCAAGTTTTCCACAGTTATTCTTTTCAAGTCATCTTGTCCCCGAGCTAACCTCTCAGAGATCACAGCATCAGCTCCCTGCAGAAAGTATGTTCCTCGGAAAGTCAAATTTGATTCTGAGCAGTTGGTAATCTCATTCATACAAGGGAGAAAAAAAAAGGTCAAATCTTATTACTTTGCAGTACAAAACGAGCCTGCCATCTGGATAACGGCACACAACAGACTGACGCTTCCTTGTGCTAGAAATTCAACAAAGACACCATAAATGTTAGTTTCACCTGACGTTAAAATATATACATCAAGTATAAGAGGAAAAGTTGACCACCTGTTAAACTCAAGGATATTGAGAATCTCATAGGCAGCATCGTCAATTTTACCCATCTCTTCCACATGAGATTCTCGGACATATATCTTAGTAGGTGTACGCCTGCAAATAGAACAATCTTTTGGCTGAGCAAGACAACAAATGACAAGACAAACATGAGAACCATTACTGGCATCCCTTATGATTTGAATTACATTACAAACACTATTATTGGTCAAACAACAACTTAGTAAGAATATTGCCAAACATGTAGTGAAGCATTTGTGCTAGATCAACTGCATAAGATGAACTTCCTTGTTAGTTGCCAAAGAAAGCTACATAATTTAAGAAAAAATTCATGATGTGCAGATGTGATAAGGGCAAACCTGTAGAAGAAGAAGCCAAAGTTCTTTGCAGCAATCACCAGTGCAGCTTCATCAGGTGATGCAGCTTGATATGTTATTTTTTCTGGACAATCTTCTCCTTCAGGTAATACAGTATGACATATGGCTAGGCACCTGAAAAACTCCTGCAAATTAAGAACATATCAGCATTCGTTAAGAGATAAGAGGGCCAGAGATCAGATATCAAGAATATTTTGTTTACTCAATCAATAATAGCACACAAAGCATAAACTAAAAGGTTGCTAGAACTTCATCATAATCAATATCTTAGATTTAGCATCTAATTTGAAGCTTCTAACCGCTCAAATGCTCGCATCATTTTTACATATGATGTGGATCAAGAAAAGGAGATGAACAAAAAGGAGATCTAAGAAAGCAATTATCGAATAAGGAGGAAAGTGTTAGAAAAATCATAAATCTATTGCATTATAAACTTTTTAATTGTGACAATTTAGTTGTAAACCTATTGAATGTCAATTTAGTATTTTTGGCTAATTTGAGCAAATATTGTTGACGTGGACGCCGGTGGCCAATGTGGCACCGCCGACACTAACATGAACAATATTTAATAATATTTTAATGTTTTCCATTTTTCATTTTTTATTTTTTCTTTCTTTTATTTTTTTCCTTTATTCTTCCTTTTGGCCATAATTGGCCACCGGTCATGGGTGATGGCCAGGTGGGCTAGCCTTGCCTAGGTGAGGGTCACCATCGCCAACCACAGTCGAGGCCCTGTCGGGCGGCAAGGGCGAAGCCCCAGCAACAATCGTTAATGGTGGCCAGTGAGGATGTGGACTGGAGACGTTTTGCTCATCTATTTCCCACAGTGATGGATGGTCGACGCTGGAGTTCGGTGGTGGGTGTTTACCAATTCACTATGCAGTGTGGGTTGTTCAGGTTCTGGTGTTTTGATGTTTCAAGATGTGAGCGAATGGGTAAGTTTTCGTCGGTCCCGTGAGGAAGACGATGGAAACCAGAGCAAGAAAAACGGACAAAAGATAATGAAGGCAAGGCCTGGCGAGAATCAGCCTCGCGTAGGCCAGATTTGGCAAGACCGCCAGGGCAACGTTGCCGACCATTGGTTGTGATCAGTGGTCAGTTACCGGCAAAACAAAGAAGAAAGGAAAAAAGAAAAAAGAGAACAGAGAACAGAGAATAATAAAAATCAAAAAAATATGAAAATATTATTAAATAGTGTCCACATCTAAGTCGGTGATGCCACATAAGTTGGTTGGCATCCACGTTAGTAATATCTGGCAAAAATTAACTGAAAAGATTGAATTAACATTACATCAGGAAGTTTTTAAATTGCCAATACAATGGGTTTGACTTTTTTGATACTTTTCCTCTAAAAATTCTGATTATATTTGAAAGCATATTCTCAATACATAACATTTCAAGAAATTAAGCTACCTTACCTACATTGCTTGCTAAAATCTTCCATTGGTTATTTGCAACTAAGGGAAAATTACCAAAACAGTCCTAAAACTATTGTAATTTTGTAAGGACCTGGGCTTGCTGAGTAATATTGTCCGCTTTGGACCGAAACCCGCACGACTTTAAAATGCGTTACTCAGGAAAGAGGGATCCCAGCCTTATAAACCATCTCAGGACTCTCCCCTAGGCGATGTGGGACTTCCCCCCAGGCAAGAGACATGTGACCCCCCTCCCTTGCGCACATCCGAGAACCGAGATGCGGACGCACTGCCATCCCTCCTCCTCGCGCACCGTCGCCCGGGCCGTTGCATTCGCTGTGGCCCCACACGCGATTGGGAGTCGGCTCTGATACCATTTGTAAAGACTTAGGACTCGCTGAGTAATATTGTCCGCTTTGGGCCGAGACCCGCACGGCCTTAAAACGCGTTTTAAAGCCGTGCAGGTCTCGGCTCAAAGCGGACAATATTACTCAGCGAGCCCCAAGTCCTTACAACTTTTTCTAATTCAATCTTAAATCCTTTGTGATTATGCCAATTTAGTCCATTTGCCCAAATTTGGCTGGCCAACATTGATGTAGATGTCGATTGACGCTAACGTGGTAATTTTTTAATAATATTTATTTTATTCGAATTTTTATTTTTCCTTTTTTCAATTTTTTCTTTTTCTTCTTATGAGCTAGAGGCTATGGCCGGTCTAGTGACCGCCACAAGAAGAAGAAAAAAGAGACAAAAAAGAAAATTTAAAAATTAATAAAAAAATTCGAAAAAAGATAAAATATTATCAAAAGATTACCATGTCAGCATCTGCTGAAAGGCTGGTTTCGACAGGCATCCATGTCAGTGTCGGCAAGCTAAATTTGGCCAGATGAAATGAATTTACACAATTGTAAAAGATTTATGACTAAATTGGCAAAAAAAAAAAAGGCTTAGGATTGAGTTGGAAAAATTGCAATAAGTTTATAACTATTTCGGTAATTTTCTCTTGCAACTTACATACAAAGTATGCAATTGATCCTTCAAACATTAGCATATCAATCAAGTTCTTTGAATCTAGTAAGGATCACACATCATTCCTCTTTCTCATAATGCTCATAAAGGAAGATATCCGAGCCTTATTTAGCATAAATTCGGACATGGAGCATCTAAAAAGACAGTAGAGATGTATCAAACATTTGAGATGTTTAAACTTGTGCAATCCTATGTGGGCCCGCAAACCACCCGTTCACCCATGTGCAGACACAAACATACATATGCGTGAGCTAAACTATAATCATGTATCCAACCATAACTTCAATAGCATGTAGGGGCAAAAACTAGCTCCAAAAAATCAACAACAATATCAATCGAAGTATATCCTAAATGTCGGCATACTTTAATGCTTAAACCTTCACCAAATGAGAAAAGCTGATGGGCAATTTGCCTTATAATGTAACGCCCACCTTGCACATATCAGGGTTTGGCTCATTCCTCCAAGCTCCACGCATGAGCCTTGCGTCATCAAAATTAAAACCCTTCTCGTGGACCGCATTGGCTGACTTGTGCATCTGCATGATGATGCCACATAAATTTATCGATTGATACGGATGTAGCACAAATTTTCATGTGAAATGTCCCCACTATACCTCCACTCACTTGCTAGTAGGGATGTCAAAAACCGAACCGAAAACCGAACCAAAATATAAAACCGAACCGAACCGAACCGAAATTTCGTATGTTTTCGGTTCGGTTCAATTTCGGTTCGGTTAACCAAAAAATAATCGTTAATATTTTCGGTTCGATTCCGTTAACCGAACCGAATTAGAATTCTTAATAAAAATTGAATAATTTCTCTTTTCTATCATTTCTTCTTTACTTAAATTCCAATAAACAAAATAAAAATAGGAAAACCGAAAAACCGTCCCGAACCGAACTGAATCGATCCGCATTTTCGGTTCGGTTCGTATTCGGTTCGGGACAGTTTCGGTTCGGTTCGGGACAGTCTCTTATCGGTTCGGTTCGGTTCGGTTTTTTCAGAAAAACCGAACCGAACCGAACCGTTTACACCCCTACTTGCCAGTCCGTTGCGCCCCAACCATTTGTATTTCAGTCATGCCTGAAAAACCGAACCGAACCGAACCGTTTACACCCCTACTTGCCAGTCCGTTGCGCCCCAACCATTTGTATTTCAGTCATGCCTGTTCCATAAACCTCTCCACCAATCGAACACTTGAAAAACTCCATCATATTTCTTGTTAAAGTTCCAGTTTTATCCGAAAATATATATTCCACCTGTACCATGCAGCAAATCCATAATCAATAATTGGTGTGGGATTTTAATGGGGCCACTATCATGTTGGGAGTGCGCCGCAGAAGTCCTGAGTAGATCTTTAAGGGAGAAGTCCAAGTCCGAGCTCATCAATATATCCAGTTGGACCCATCTCAACTCAAAAGCTTAAGCTAGTGAGTTATGGGCTAATTAGGATATATTAATTGCTCCACATCACATCAATTCTCCGATGTGGGACTTACTTTTCTAACACAAGTCACATGTGTGGGCTCTAGTGTTAGATCCATTCCCCCTTAAATCAGATATCTTTCTGGCTCAACATCATCCTGGCCCACGTTGTTCCACCACAACGCTCACCTGGGCCATCCTCATGGGCCCACGTTGTTACACCACAACGCCTATTTGCCCAGGAACCGTAATCATCGGCTCCATCGGCTCTGATACCATTTGTTGTGCGGAAGAATACCCTAACTAGATGAGAAAAGAAACAAGAATAATCAAGAACATGGAGATTTACGTGGTTCGGCGAAAAATCCGCCTACGTCCACGGGAGAGAGAGACGATTTCTTATTGAGCATTGCGCACACCAAGTACAAGGTACATACTGATATATATAGATCTTCAGATCCCCACCTTCCTAATCCAAATAGGAAAGAATTAATTCCCCACTTTCCTAATCCAAATAGGAAAGAATTAGATCCTCACTTTCCTAATCCAAATAGGAAAGGAATTTCACCCTAAAGATATTACCTAATTTGAAACTTACTAATAATATCTTCAGTAATTATCCCCTAAATATTAGAGATATCATGATGTATCCCAATTACATTGAATCGGGACTATTTCCCATGAATACCTCTTATAGATAGGTTCAAATCTAGGAAATATATTAGAAAACAAATAGTCTGCAATCTTCAAACCTTCCTAGATTTTCCGATCGACTTTTAATTCGAATTTCCAATCGATCGAATTTGTGGAATTCAAGACAATATCAACAAATCTCCACCTTTGGCTTGAATAAACCACAAGCCTCCACTTGAACCAAGAAAACAAATATATTTCTCCCTCCACCGTACCTTCGCAAAGGTACGCCCGCACCTAGATCGGTGCGGCCTCCATCAACTTCAATGATGAGTGAGAGAAATCAAGTCCCTGCAGGACTTGAACTTCTTTGTAGTAACCGTCTTCATGAGCATATCTGCAGGATTATCTTTAGTATGGATTTTCTTCAAAGCAATGCTACCATTCTCCACAAATTCTCGAATTTTGTGGTACCGAATTTCAATGTGTTTCGTTCTGGAATGGAACACTTGATTGTTCGCGAGACATATTGCGCTTTGACTATCGCAATATAATGTAGCACTTTCTTGCTTTATACCCAACTCTGTGACCAAACCAGTCAGCCATATTCCCTCCTTCGTAGCTTCAGTTACTGCCATATACTCAGCTTCGGTTGTAGACAATGCTACAGTAGGTTGAAGCATTGCTTTCCACGAAATAGCTCCACCGCCAAGAATAAAGACATATCCCGTGATGGACCTTCGCTTGTCCAAATCACCAGCGAAGTCTGAATCAACATAACCTGCTGAATCGATCGATCCTCCCTTGGAACTGAACATTAAACCCATTTCGGTAGTTCCAGCCAAATAACGAAAGATCCACTTAACAGCTTCCCAATGCTCCTTACCTGGATTGCTCATGTATCGACTGACGAGACTCATCGCATGAGCCAAATCCGGTCTGCTACAGACCATAGCATACATGAGGCTCCCTATTGCGTTGGCATAGGGTACTTGAGACATCTTTACAACTTCCTCATGTGAAACAGGGCATTGTTTCTCAGATAATTTGAAGTGATTTGCTAAGGGTGTACTCACCGGTTTAGCTTTACCCATGTTGAACCGCTTCAAGACCTTCTCAACATACTTCTTTTGGTTTACCCAAAGCTTACTTGCATGTCTATCTCGAAAGATTTCCATGCCAAGGATCCTCTTTGTAGCACCAAGATCCTTCATATCAAACTCATTACTTAACTGAGACTTTAGGGAAACAATGTCTCTCATTTTTCTTGCAGCAATCAACATATCATCAACATAGAGCATTAACAGAATAAGCGACTTATCATCCAAAACTTTGTAGTAGACACAAGAATCATGCACACTCCTCATGTAGCCAATACGAAGCATAAAAGAATTAAACCTTTTATTCCATTGCCTCGGAGATTGCTTCAAACCGTAAAGTGATCTCTTGAGCAAACAAACATGATCCTCTTTCCCTTCCACCTTGAAGCCTTTGGGCTGCTCCATATAAATAGTCTCCTCCAAGTCACCATGAAGGAATGCCGTCTTCACATCTAGTTGCTCGAGCTCCAAGTCATATATGGCCACCATAGCTAGTAAAACACGAATTGATGTGTGTTTTACAACAGGAGAAAATATCTCGTCATAATCAATCTCCTCCTTTTGTGCATAGCCCTTAGCAACAAGTCGGGCCTTGTATCTCTCTTGCTCTTTCTCCGTTTTTGCTTCCTTTCTTCGAAGAACCCATTTGCAACCAATGACATTCCGATCCTTGGGCTTCTTCACAAGTTCCCATGTCTCATTCTTTTGTAACGACTCCATCTCCTCCATCATCGCGGTCATCCACTTTTCTTTGTGATCACTTTTCAAAGCTTCATGGTAGGAGCTTGGATCACCAGAGCCTACGGTAAGAGCATAAGCAACCATATCCTCAAAACCGTATCTCTCCGGTGCTTTGAGAGTGAGCCTTCCTCGACCCGTCGCAATGGTACAAGGAATTTCTACCGTTTCTTTGACTTCCGGAGCTTCATCGGATGACTCGCCATTCTCTGCAGATTCTTTGGTTTCAAGCTCCACCTTAACGATAGATTTATCACTCTCCTCTTCAGTAGCCACGTGTGGCACGCAGCTTGACTTCAACATTGCAGATTCATCGAACATAACATCCCTACTCGTTAGAACTTTCTTCTCACTTGGATCCCATAATTTGTAGCCTTTCACTCCTTTCTCGTAACCGAGAAATATGCATTGTTTTGATTTTGGATCCAATTTCGAGCGTTTCGAACTCTGCACATGTACAAAAGCAGGACAACCGAATATTCTTAAACTAGAATAATCGACGATTTTACCAGTCCATACCTCTTCAGGAATTTTGCATTTAATTGCAGTTGATGGAGACCAATTCACAAGATAACATGCCATGCAGACAGCTTCTACCCAAAACTCTTGCTCAATCCCACATGTAGCCTCATGCTTCGAGCTCTCTCTAATAAGGTCCGGTTCATCCTCTCCGCTACGCCATTCTGTTGGGGCGTATCCGGAACTGTGAAGTGACATTTAATCCCTTCATTCTTGCAAAGCTCCATGAATAGTGTCGATTTGTACTCTCCTCCATTGTCCGATCTCAAGCACTTTACCTTCTTCCCCATTGAAGTCTCAACTTCAGCTTTCCATTCTTTGAACTTTTCAAAGACTTCACTTTTGTGTCGCATGAAGTAGACCCAAACTTTGCGAGAGAAATCGTCAATGAATGTCACGAAGTATTCCTTCCCTCCTTTTGACTTTACCGGTGAAGGACCCCATACATCCGTGTGTACATACTCGAGCACGCCCTTGCTTGTATGAGTTGCAGTATTGAACCGTACTCTGCATTGTTTTCCAAGCACACAAAATTTGCAAAAATCTAATTTGCATGTTTTCATACCTTGGAGTGCGTTTCTCTTGTGAAGCTCCATCAATCCTCTTTCTCCCATATGCCCGAGACGCATATGCCATAGATTGGTGTTATCTATCTCCGTACTAGCATCCGTGGACACAGATGCTCCACCTTGCACTGTGGTTTCTATAAGTCGATATAGGTTCCCGTGCCTCTGTCCCTTAAGAACAACCAGAGCTCCCTTAATCACCTTCAAGACTCCACCTTGAGCCGTGTACTTGTATCCATTGGATTCAAGTGCTCCCAATGAGATCAAATTCTTCCTTAGACCTGGAACATGACGCACGTCTGCTAAGGTTCTAATTATGCCATCAAACATCTTAATTTTCACGGTTCCGACTCCCACAGTCTTGCATGAAGTATCATTCCCCATGAGAACTGAACCACCATCATATGCCTTGTACTCATCGAAGGCCTCTCGATGATGACACATATGATAAGTGCATCCGGAGTCCAGGATCCACGAATCTTCAAAGGTGTCCTTCCCCGATATATGGACAAGACGTCCCTATCATTGGTCTCAATGCTGTCGGCTACACTTGCCTCATCTGAGCTCTTCTTCTTTTTATCGTTCTCATCTCTTGGTATGCCCTTCCTGATTACACCCGTAGCATCTTCCTTTGAACTTTCCCTTGGATTTTGATCGACCCCTACTGCTCGATCCTCGATCCATTGATCTTCCTCTTCCTTGATTGCTTTTCTCCTTTGCAAAGAGTCCCACTCCCGAAAATTTTGAACTACTTGCCCTTTTTCGAGTGTCTTTTGAAATTAGGGTAGCAGTCACCTCTCCGATCTCCAAGATTTCCTTGCCATAAAGAAGCGTAGTCACCAAGTGGTCAAACGAATCGAGCAACGATGCCAGTAGTAGAAGCGCTATGTCTTCATCCTCAAATCTTACCTCCAAGCTTGTAAGTTCACTAATCATCTGATTGAACACATTGAGATGTTCCAACAGATCTCCCACTTCACTCATCTGAAGTGAATACAATCTCTTCTTTAAGAACAATTTGTTCATAAGAGATTTCATCATGTAAATGCTTTCGAGTTTGAGCCATACCTCCGGAGCAGATTCGATTTCTGCTACATATTGAATGGCCTCATCTGATAGGTTCAATCAGATTGCGTTGCATGCTCTCTCCTCCATGTCGGCCCAATCATCATCAGTGATGGTGTTTGGCTTGTTCGATCTTCCTAGAAGAACCTTTGATAAACCTTGTTGAATCAACAGATCCTTCATCCTTCTCCGCCATAGTGTGAAATTATTCTTCCCGGTGAATCGTTCAATATCAAATCGAACGGTTGAACCTTTTCCAGCCATCTAGTTAGAAGTCGCAATACAGGAACGGAGAACCTGGATTGCTCTGATATTAGTTGTTGTGTGGAAGCACACCATAACTAGATGAGAAAAGAGACAAGAATAATAAAAAACATGGAGATTTACGTGGTTCGGCGAAAAAAATCCGCCTACGTCCACGGGAGAGAGAGATGATTTCTTATTGAGAGTTGCGCACACTAAGTACAAGATATAATGCTGATATATATAGATCTTCAGATCTCCACCTTCCTAATCCAAATAGGAAAACTTTCCTAATCCAAATAGGAAATGAATTCCACCCTAAAGATATTACCTAATTTGAAACTTACTAATAATATCTTCAGTAATTATCCCCTAAATATTAAAGATATCATGATATATCCCAGTTACATTGAATCGGGACTATTTCCCATGAATACCTCTTATAGATAGGTTCAAATCTAGGAAATATATTAGGAAACAAATAGTCTGCAATCTTCAAGCCTTCCTAGATTTCCCGATCGACTTTTAATTCGAATTTCCAATCGATCGAATTTGTGGAATTCAAGACAATATCAACACATTCATCATTGCCGTAACCATTGCTTTCCAAGTTGCACAAAGACCCGTCTCATTCTAAGCATTAAATCACCACAACGGCATGGACCACGGTTTGCACCCATTGAGCGCATGCCTGACGTGGGACGACAAAGCAGATTCCCTGATACGTCCGATCATATCAACCATTATGATTGAAACATTCAATTTCCACGAAGTAACTTAATAATCGGCTTGAATTCATAGGGATTGAATTGACCGCGGGCCTTGCCTTCTTCTCCATAGCTCATAAAATCTCCGACTTAACGTGTACGACGTTTGGTCAAAGTCCTCTCCAAATTGGTGCTGTTCCTTGGAAAATATCAAGGTCCCGGCAAACTTATCGAGCAGATCCGTATTCCAAATTTGAAAGTTTTCTTTCACCACTGATTTCTATAAAAAAAGGGAAAACTTAAAGAAAATTATTTAGTGCCAGAATGGTTCAGGAATATGCCTATTTCGGCCAAAGTAGACATTTACAGCTTCACAGCATTTTTTTGCTTGAGTTCATATGTTGCTAGAAGGAGCTGTCGAAGTCCCAGCCCCTCCAGATCCAAGCTCCTTTAGGAGTTCGATATGATTTTACATATTCAGACAACTGGTGTATGTAATCATAAATTGTATTTGTGGGGCTTGTAAGTGCTATGACGCTAGTATAACGTTGTTATGATATGTTCACTTAGATCAAGCTTAAATAAGCCAAATCATCCAAAAGTTTGACATTCCCTCGCAAGTTGGCAATCGTTGGCAAAATTATGAAAAGAGACCTAATATGGTCAAGCGATCAAGCAACCATATCGAATGATTTTTAACTCCCAGGCATAATCCTTTTGGCAACCAACTTCATATAGACCAAACAAATCACCGTTTTACAAATCATATGGTTGGAAGCATAATCAAATGAACTTTCTTCATTGAGAAATTGCGAGAAGCTACAAAAGAAAGACGATACTCTAAGCATACATATAACTTTCCATAGATCATGGGAGATCTTGTGTACACCACTCAGCGAACTACAGTTAATGCCATTCGACAATGGATCCACACTTGATGAAAATGGAAAAAATAGAAAGACCCTGAATATCCGAATATAGCATCAATTTGCATTAGAAGCTTAAAGGGTTCGATTTTGCAGTTGCTTTCGTCAGCTATGGTCTATGCGGGCTCGTCCGCTATCATTCTCATGTCATTTTCGTTCAATAGGACAGGATGACGTTTGGGGCAAGGTCTTCGTCTTTTGTTTGTTTCACATTGGAAAGGCCTGCTTGCGCCATTTATAGAAGTAGATGAATGCCCTTTATGCACCTGGGGAAGCAAAAAATTGTTCATTCGGGTAATGACAAAAAGTTTAGGAAGAGGGGAGGTTACTTCATGTTAAGTATAGGGCATAACACAGGTTTAGAACGTTTTATAGTGGATTTACATATTGCCTGCCAAATGGGACTGCCGGCAATAGGATTTCAACTTGAGTATGGTGGGCAGAGAGCTTGAATCTTTTTATCAGTGGCCAAGCAGAAATTTATCGGACATAAACGCCGTAAAAACTACGAGGTGTCTCTTGTTACTAAGAATGTGCATGTGGAATTGGATTGGGTGGTAGTGGCTGACATTGGAGAGGAATGGAAGCATGGGATGCTTGGACGGAGAGAGAAATCCGAGCATATAAAATCCGCCTTTCGACCACCCTGATGCTCCTTCTCTTCTGTCGTGGCACGGCAGCAATGGGAATTGTTGCTGCTCAGAAGGTGTTGGAGTGTGATGGCATGGCACCAATTGGCGGGTGTCTCCCTAGATGTGAACAACACACGAGATCTTACCAACTTGAGAATGAAATCATGGTGTTGAGAATATGTATCGAGTTGGAACCTCGTGAAAGGAATGCCAATCTTCGATAAAAAAAAAATAAAAGAAGAAGGAATGACAATCCGAATAAGTTTTCTAAGTTTTCTTATTTGAGTATGTTGACAGTTTCACCCATAGATTTCTCATGCATTTTATGAATTGGAGATTGGAATCGCCGATATCAACAAAATTCGACCTTTAACCAAAAACATCAATTGCGCTTCTTGTATCTTCATTTGTCACTACATTTATTCAAATCTATATATCCTCTTAATTTGCAATGTAATATGGTGAGAACAAGGAATGTTGTTAGATAATGCCAATTCACTTTTTTTTTATAAGCATAACAAATTAAAATCTACCATCTACCTGAATGGCGTTGCTGGTTCGTGCTCTCTTCTTCTCGCAAAAGGTCGAGAGTTCGAATCCCAGCTTCGTCATAGGGTAACTTACCTGGTTGCATGTGTGTGGTAGCTAGCACCTGCGACCCCCAGGGTTTACTCCCTTAGTTGTTGGCGAGGTGCGGGGTTCCCTGGGTCATAAAAAAAAAAATTAAAATCTAATTTTATGAAATGTATTGAAAAGTCTAGAAGGTGAAAATTTAGATATCAATAATGAGACCCAAGAAAGAATCATGTCTATCCTGCTTATTTGGTGAGTAAACCAAACTCCATTCAAGTTTGCCATCTCTAATCTTCATCACCTTGATGTACTATATCCTGCTTTGGTCCGTTTATCAGGTACCAAACATTGAATTGAAGTTTAAAGGCAGGTACGTTAGTACGGCATGCCCCAACGGGTGTCAATAAAATTTTGATTAAGTTATTGCCTTGATACTCGGTCCTTTATTAGCTCTAAATGCTATATATTTTTATGGAAATTTTAAAATCTATTGAGAAAGTATAATAAAATTATGAAACTTAAATTTTAAAACTTATTATTTGACTAATGAAAAAGTTGACGTGACTTTTATTATATCATCTGAAGGAGGAGATATTGATGAGTTTGCCACATCAGCCCTTAGAAAAAGCAAATGAAATTAAAAAAGAAAATAAAAAGCTGAAAAAATGGTAAAATCAACATGGGAGAAGCAAAGAAGGACGGTGGCAGTTCCAGTAAAGGTAGTGGCTACGACTTGATGGCCACCCTTGCATTGGTGAGGGGGACGGCCCTACCGGACTTAGGTAGGCTAGTGAGGCCCTTGCAACCATCATAGCGTACTGAAAAATAAATAAAAAATAAAAAAATTTGTCAAACTAAATTTTTTTAAATTTGTTAGAAAGTGCAATTGATAATTAAAACTTGTAAAAAATTGAATCAAGTCTTAAAATTTATCAAATTAATATAATTAAGCATTTTTATTAACATCATCAATTTGACTGATTGGAAATGATAATGTGTCATTTTAAAATTAATTTATATTTCCTGTGGCATTTTGTATTATATTTTATTCGAATTTTTCTAAATTAGATTAAAAATTAAAAAGATAGGCTAAAATTTTATTTAAAAAACAAAATTGGAAAAAAAAAAGAAATAGAGAAAATGGCAGGCTCACCGGTGAGCACTTCTACTGCCATCACCCACCATTGGCCAAGCCAGAGAAGTTTGCCTGCCCTCGCTTGACTAAGGGGTGGACTCGTTGGCCCCAAGCGAGCCCTAGATTTGGGCTATGTCAACCCTCATGTGAGGCTAGTGACCATCGCTCGCCCTAGGCGATGGTTGGTGACCCTCGCTAGGCTTGGTAATGCCTTGTCGACCTTGGCCTTGGGCTAGTGAGGCTTCACCCTTCACCTAGGGCTAGCGAGCCTTGCAACCTCAAGCTGGCCCTAGGATTGGCAAGGTCTCGCTTAGGGCAGACAATGGTCGCTAGCCCCACATGAGGGCTAGTGTCACCTAGATTTGGGCTCCCTCGCCTAGAGTTGGTGACCTCCGTTAGCCCTTTTGACGATTGGTGATGAAGGCACCCACTAGCGAGCTTGCCATTCTCTCTCTCTCTTCTAGTTTTGTTTTTAAAAATAAAATTTTAGCTTTTCTTTTGTATTTTTAGTCTAATTAAAAAATTGAATAAAAAAAATAAAAATGCGATATAGGAAATAGAAATTCATTTAAAAATGCCATGTAAGTATTTCTCGTTAGCTAAATTGACAATGTTAACAAAATGACTTGATTACACAAATTTAATAAGTTTTCGGACTTGATTATATTTTTTGTAATTTTTAAGATTGATTAGACTTTTATGATAAGTCTTAAGACTTCCATTGAATATGTCCCAAAAATAAAATAAAGTAAATACATGTGAGACACGTTAGCCAGGCAAGATGGCATCCCTGAAACGTTCAATTTCCACGGAGTGACCTGTAATCGCTTTCATTTCCACAGGAATTGAATGCTTTGTATTTTGGTCAAAAAAACACTTTCCACTTCCAAAATCTCCTCCTCTAAACCTAAAAGATATTTTGGTGAAAGTCTTCTAAATTTGTCTGTTTCTCCTTGGGAAATTTCTGGGTCACGGCTAAAGCTTAATGGCCCTGCCCAAGCAGATTTGTCTTAATCTAAATTTCCACGGCCAAGCAGACTTGTCTTAAACTTAATTTCCACGTCCGTGGAAATTAAGAAACACGCCTACTCCCGTGCACGGCACTTTTCTAATATAATTAAAATTCATAAATCTTGTTGTTAATATCATGTAACTTGTCGGTCCAAGTTCTAACCAAATGATGGTAATTTACAAACAATGTTAGCAATTCGCCAACATTAAATGCAAGAGCAAATTATCACCTTTCTTAGGAAATTATCGCTCAAAGTTAAAATCATTGCAATGGAATTAGTAATGTAAGAGTGAATCCGATAAATCACCAACATGGATCTTACTACAAGTTGGTAAGTTGACTACCGTGCTGTGGCATCTGTCACACACGAAATCACATGGCTTCACATGCTTCTCTCGGATCTCCACATCAACACTATCATTGTTGATCTTTTTTTGTGATAATAAAGCAACCATCCATATTGTCACTAATCCTGTATTCCACGAACTTATCAAACACATCAAGATTGATTGTCACTTGATTTGTGAAAAAATTCAAGATAGCAGTTTGCGTACTCTTCATGTTCCTGATCACTCCCAACTCGCAGACTTGTTCACGAAACCGGTCACACGTGATTTATTTGGTAATTTTAAGAACAAGTTATTGACATGTGTACATTTACCAAATTGAGGAGGAGTATTGGTAAATTAGATTTATACTAAAGGGCATAATTGTCATTGTATTGTTTTAGCCCTAAACCCTATGTATGTATTGTAAATTACTCCATCAATAAAAGTTAACGTTCACCTGAATTCTATACAGACATATCGGTTTCGAAATTTGGAACTCCTATATGCAGACTGTTGTAGAATATCTGCAGAATTATGTTCATTCATCATTTGTTGTAACCATTCCTCTCCATGGCCCCACAACGCCTTTGATGGCATCAATCGTGCGCATGCTTGATGCAAATTTCCACGGATCGACTTGTAGTCGGTTTGAATTCCTACGGGTTGCATCAACTACAGGCCTTGCCGTTTGCTTCCATCACTTTCATCTCATAAAGTTTCCGATTAAAACTTGTACGGAATTTCGTCAGAGTCTTCTATCGCCTTATTCAAAATTTGACAAGTTCTCTCTCACATTGATTTCTATAACAAAAAAAAAGAAAAAAAGGAAATAAATAAAATTAAATTAGCTAAAACATTTCAATCAGAAAAAATAAAATCAATGAGCCTATCATAAAATAATTATAATTATAATATTGATTAACATATTAATGGAACTAATAAGACACTGTAAGGAAAAAAGAAACAAAATCAAATAAAAAGGAAAAAGGCCTCAACAACAAAGGAAAAGGTTGATTAATAAAATATATTAACAAATATCACCTTATATTTTGATTAATCATTTCCTTTTATTACAGATGGACCTTTTATAAAACTTCAGACCATATGGAAAATTCATTATTCTAAATAAATATATGTTTTTTTTTTGGGTCAAGGATAGATTATATGTGTCGACATGGGCAAAGGTTGTCCACAACTTTGGTCCAAACCGGCGGTGGAGAAAAGAAGGAAAGGTCGCCTCTCTCACCTGCCGTGAACGACCGGACGTAGGGGAGAGAGACTCTGGGAGCATGGAAAGTGGAAAATCTATATGAGAAAGCTGGTTTCATCCTTAAAGGCCGAAGTAGCTCAACTCAAGCAGCACTCCAGTTTCATCAAACATGGCTTCAGTGATACTAGGAATCCTTCTAGTACTCTTTCCACTTCCACTTTCCGCCAAAGCTCAGACCCGCGGCAACTTGACCTCGGGGATCTTGTTGACGACGAATGACGGGAACTCTTCCTTGCTATCGCCATCAGCCGAGTTCGCCTTTGGGTTCCGGAGGATGGGAAGAGGAGCTTATTTGTTGGCTATATGGTTCGAGAAGATAGAGGACAAGACCATAGTCTGGTCGGCGAATGGCGGTAATCTAGCACCCAAAGGTTCGAAAGTCCAGTTGACTGCCGACCGTGGGCTGGTGCTTGCCGACCCAAGAGGGATAAAGCTGTGGTCTTCTGGCCTGTCCGGCACTGGCTTAGCGTATGCGGCCATGCTTGACACGGGGAACTTCATCCTAGCTAGAAAGGACCACGGCAATTTGTGGGATTCGTTCAGCCAACCGACCGATACGATACTGCCTACACAACAGTTAGGTCAAGGGAGTAAAGTTAACGCTCGCTACTCCGAAACAAATTACTCTCCTGGGAGATTCCTCTTCACACTGCAAGCCGATGGAAATCTCGTGCTATATGCCACTACCAGCCAGCCGATTTCCTTAGATGCATACTGGGCTACTGACACCGCAGGTATCGGCTTCCAGTGGATATATAATCAAAGTGGTCTGGTCTACCTCACGTTGAGGAATGGAACAGTACTCAATATCGTCACCTCAAGCCAAGTTCCAATGGGCGAATTTTACCAAAGAGCGATCCTCGAATACGATGGGGTCTTCAGGCAATATGTCCACCCTAAGATGGCAAATTCGAGCTCTGGCTGGGCAATGGGCTGGACGATGGTCTCTTCCCCGGTCCCTTCAAATATATGCACGAGGATCAAACGAGATACCGGTACTGGAGCTTGTGGCTTCAACAGCTACTGTACTCTTGGAGACGATATGATTCAGAGGCCCCGATGCCACTGCCCACCTGGATATACTCTAGTAGATTCGACAAACGAGATGAACGGATGCAGACCGGAGTTTGTATTGCAGAGTTGTGACGTGAGTAGGCCTGAAAAGGACCAGTTTGCTTTAAGTGACATGCTCAATACAGATTGGCCGCAGTCTGATTATGAGGTGAGCCTGTCGGTTACCGAGGGCTGGTGCCGAGAGGCTTGCTTGGCTGATTGTTTTTGCGCAGTTGCTCTTTTCAAAGATGGAACATGCTGGAGAAAGGCAATCCCTCTTATAAATGGTAGGATGGATGGTAGTGAGAGTGGAAAAGCTCTGATCAAGGTCAGGATAAATAACTCGACTTCGACATCTACAGGAAACGGCCAGAAGAAGAGCAAGAACTCGACTCTGGTGATCATCGGATCAGTCCTGTTGAGTAGTTCTGTGTTTTTGTACTTGCTTTTACTCCTCATTAGCTATATAGTTTATAAAAGCTTCCGATCTAGGGATTCTAAGTTTTCACGACCAGTCCAGATCAACCAAGCCATGCGCATGCGGACTTTCACTTATCAGGAGCTTCAGGAAGCAACAGATGGATTCAAAGAAGAATTGGGCAGGGGTGCTTTTGGAACAGTGTACAAAGGTGTTCTCGAATCTGAGGATACAAACTTTGTGGCAGTAAAAGTATTGGCGACAAGGACTGGAGAAAGCGAAAAGGAGTTCGAAAGAGAAGTGAGTGCAATTGGCCAAACTAACCACAAGAACTTAGTGCGGTTGCTTGGATTCTGCAACGAGGGTCAACACCGATTGCTGGTGTATGAATTCATGAGCAACGGCAGTTTGGCAGATTTTCTTTTTGGCTCTTCAAGGCCCAGCTGGTACAAAAGAGTTGAACCGCAATTTTAATGATGTATGAGTGAAAATGATATCAAAGTCTTCAATGTTCTCGTCAAATCGAATCTCCCATGATGAAGCATAAATAACAATCCCCTTAATTGCGATGAAATGTCGTGCGAAGCTTTGTTGTAAGGATCAACAGATTGAATCCCCAATTTCAGGCATCAACAGCGAGTCCCCAAGCAAAAGCCATGTCTAGCCGGCGTGAGTAAACCAAGGTCCGTTCAAATCCATCCATCTCTAAACTTCATCGCCTTGATGTCCTGAAAGGTATTCGGTTGGGTTATGCTTATCACATACATAGCACTAAATCGAAGTTTAAAGTCGAGCATGTTACCTTGCCTCGCTCCAATGGGCGTCCATAAGATTTTTTTTTTGTAAGTTGCTGACTTGATACTTCATTGATCATCTACAAGCTCTAAATGTTATATATTTTTATAGGATAAGTCAACTAAAAGTCGTAAATTTATTGTAAAAGTGCAATCGAATCACAATTTAAACATATTGCTTTTCGATGCGGTAAGTTCGGCATGATTTTGTTAAGTCTATGAAAATACAATATCATTACGCCACTGCAACATCCAATTAATAAAACATACAGGAGTTTCGAAACTTGGAACAACCGTACCCAAACTTTAGTAGAATATTTGCATAATTATGGTCATTCATCATTGCTGTAACCATTCCTTTCCAAGTTGCACAAAGACCTATCTCATTCTAAGCATTGAATCGCCACAACGCCATGGACCAGGTTCGCACCCATTGAGTGCATGCCCGATGCGGGATGAGAAAGCAAATTCCCTGATATGTCCGATCATATCTACGATTATGACTGAAACATTCAATTTTCACGAAGTAACTTAATAATCGGCTTGAATTCATAAGGATTGAATTGACCGTGGGCTCTGCCTTCTTCTCCATAGCTCATAAAATCTCCAACTTAACGTGTACGACATTTGGTCAAGGTCCTCTCCAAATTTGTGCTGTTCCTTGGAAAATATCAGGGTCTCGGCAAGCTTATCGTGCAGATTCGTATTCTAAATTTGAAAGTTTTCTTTCACCATTGATTTCTATATAAAAAAAAAGGGAAAAATTTAAAGAAAATTATTTTGCGCCAGAATGGTTCAGGAATATGCCTATTTCAGCCAAAGTAGACATTTATAGCTTCACGGCATTTTTTTGCTTGAGTTCATTAGTTGCTGGAAGGAGCTGTCAAAGTCCCAGTCCTTCCAGATCCGAGCTCCTTTATGAGTTTGATATGATTTTGCTTATTCAGACAACTGGTGTATGTAATCATGAATTGTATTTGTGGGGTTTGTAAGTGCTGTGACGCCAGTACAACGATGTTATAATATGTTCACGTAAATCCAGCTTAAATAAGCCAAATCATCCTAAAGTTTGACAGTCCCTCGCATGTTGGCAATTGTTGGCAAAATAATGAAATGAGACCTAATATGGTCAAGCGATCAAGCAACTATATGGAATGATTTTTAAGTCCAAGGCATAATCCTTTTGGCAACCAACTTCATATAGACCAAACAAAACACGGTCCACTAATCACGTGGTTGGAAGCAAATCAGATGAACTTTCTTCTCTATTGATCCATTGAGAAATTGCAAGAAGTGACAAAAGAAAGACAATACTCTAAGCATACATATAACTTTCCAAATGATCATTAGAGATATTGTATAAGCCACTCAGCGAACTACAGTTATTGCCATTCGAATGGATCCACACTTGACAAAACTGGAAAAATGGAAAGACCCTGAAGATCCAAATATAGTATCGATTTGCATAAGAAGCTTGAAGGGTTCGATTTGGTAGTTGTTTTGTCAGCTATGGTGTATGCGAGCTCGTTGGCTATCATTCTCATGCCATTTTTATTCAATAGGACAGGATGACGTTTGGGGCGTGGTCTTCGTCTTTTGTTTGTTTCACATTGGTAAAGCCTACTTGCGCCATTTATAGAAGTAGATGAATGCCCCTTATGCACCTGGCGAAGCAAAATATTGTTTATTCGGGGATGATAAAAAGTTTGGGAAGAGGGGAGGTTACTTCATGTTAAGTTTAGGGCATAACACAGGCTTAGAATGTTTTATAGTAGATTTACATATCGCCTGACAAATGGGCTTGCCAACCTGAGGATGGTGGGCAGAGAGCTTGAATCTTTTACTAGTGGCCAAGCATAAATTTATTGGACACAAACACCGTAAAAACTACGAGATGTCTCTTGTTGCTTGTTGCTAAGAATGTGCATGTGGAATTGGATTGGGTAGTGGTTGACATTTGAGAGGAATGGAAGCATGGGATGCTTGGACGAAGAGAGGAATCCGAGCATATAATACGCCTTTCGACCACCCTGATGGGCCTTCTCTTTCGTCATGGGACGGCAACGACGGGAATTGCTGCTGCTTGGAAGGTGTTGGAGTGTGATGGCATGGGACCACTTGGCGGGTGTCTCCCTATATGTGAACAACACACGAGATCTTACCAACTTGAGAATGGATTCGTGGTATTGAGAATATGTGTTGAGTTAGAACATTGTAAAGGAATGCCAATCTTCGACCAAAAAAAAAAAAAAAAAACGGAATGACAAGCCGAATAAGTTTTCTGAGTTTTCTTGTTCGAGTACGTTGATAATTTTGCCCATAGATTTCTCATGCACTTTATAAACATTGGAGATTGGAATCTCTGATATCAACAAAATTTGACCCTTAACCAAAAACATCAACTGCGCTTCTTGAATCTCCATTTGTCACCGCATTTATTCAAATCTATATATCCTCTTAATTTGTGATGAAATATAGTGAGAACCATGAATGTTGTTAGATAATGCCAATTCACTTTCCTTTTTTTTGGTAAGGATCAACAAATTAAAGCCTAATTTTATGAAATGTTTTGAAATGTCTAGAAGGTGAAAATTTTGGTATCAATAATGAGACCCAAGCAAGAATCGTGTCTATCCTGCTTAATCCGTGAGTAAGCCAAACTCCATTCATGTTTGCCATCTCTAATCTTCATCACCTTGATGTACTAAAGGATATCCTGTTCTAGTCCATCTCTAATCTTCATCACCTTGATGTACCGCACGCCCCAATGGGTGTCAATAAGATTTTGATTAAGTTATTGACTTGATACTTCATTGGTCCTTTATTAGCTCAAAATGCTATATATTTTTATGGAAGTTTTAAAATTTATTGAGAAAGTACAGTAAAATTATAAAACTTTCAAAAAATATAATTAAATTCTAAAACTTATTATTTCACTAATGAAAAGTTGATGTGACTTTTTTTATTATATCGTTTTTTGAAGGAGGAGACATTGGTGAGTTTGCCATATCAGCCCTTAGAAAAAAAAATGAAATTAAAAAAGAAAAAATGATTTCAAGATTTTATAAAGATAAAAAGCTGAAAAAATGGAAAATTAATGGAAAAATCAACGTAGGAGAAGCTAAGAAGGACAGTGGCAGTTGCAGTAAAGTTGGCTGCCGCGGCTTGGCGGCCACCCTTGCATTGCTGAGGGGCTGACATTCCTCCCCGGACTTAGGTAGGCTAGTGAGGCCCCTTCTACCACCTTAGCATACTGAAAAAAATTAAAAAAAATAAAGAGATGTGTCAATTAAAAATTTTAAAACTTATTAGGAAGTGCAATTGATAATTAAAACTTGCAAAACATACAATCAAGTCTCAAAAGCTTATCAAATTAGTACAATTAAGTTATTCCGTTAACATCATCAATTTGATTAATTAGAAATGCTGATGTGTCATTTTTAAATTAATTTATATTTCCTATGTGGCATTTTGTATTATATATTATTCGAATTTTTCTAAATTAGACTAAAAATAAAAAGATAGGCTAAAATCTTATTTAGAAACAAAATTGAAAAAGAAAAAGAAATAGAGAAAATGGTAAGCTCACCAGCGAGCACTTCTACCGCTATCGCCCATTGTCAGAGAGGCCAAAGAAGGTTGCCTACCCTCACTCGACTAAGGGGTAGCCTCGTTGGCCCAAACGAGGGCCGGCGATCCTTGTTAGGCTAAAGTGAAGGCCTCAAGCCCTAGATTTGGGCTATACTAACTCTCATGTGAGGCCAGCGACCATCACTTGCCCTAAGCAACGATTGGCGACCCTATCTAGGCCTGGTAAGGCCTATCGACCTTGGCCTTAGGCTGGCGAGCCTCACAACCTTGAGCTGGCCCTAGGGTTGGCAAAGTCTCGCTTAGGGTAGGTGATGGTTGCTAGCCCCACATGAGGGCCAATGTCCCCTAGATCTAGGCTCCCTCGCCTAGGGTTGATGACCTTTACTAAACCTTTCGACAATAGGTGATGAAAGCACCCACTGGCGAGCCTACCATTTTCTTCTCTCCCTCTCTCGCTCTTTCAGTTTTGTTTTTTAAAATAAAATTTTACCTTTTCTTTTGTATTTTTAATCTAATTAAATAAAAAAGATAAAGATGCTACATAGGAAATAGAAATTAATTTAAAAATGCCATGTAAGTATTTCTTGTTAGCCAAATTGATAGTGTTAACGGAAGGACTTGATTATACTAATTTAATAAATTTTAGGACTTAATTATATTTTTTACAAGTTTTAGGACTCAATTACACTTTTATGACAAGTTTTACAACTTCCATTGAATATATCCCGAAAATAAAATAAAGTAAATACATGTGAGACATGCGGCATCCCTCATCACTTGCCGACAAGGACCTTGCCATTAGCTACTCTCACTCCTCCAGCAATTATGGTCGCGACCCTCACTCATATCTATGACAAGAGGATAATCCTCACACAAATTTGAGGCAATGATCATAGCCCACGTCGTCAAAGAAGATCGGTGAAGGAAGAGTGTTCGGTCGTAAGGTGGTGAACTTCTAGTTAATGGCAGATTTGAGCTGGAATAGAGATCCCGTTGCCATGGAAGCTTAAGAACCGGCATCAGTTGTGGTTGTAAAGTGAAGTAGCGAAATGCAATTGGTTCACAAGAATGATTTTCTCTTTAATTTATCGTTTTTTTCCCTATTTTTATTTTTCTAAAGTTTCGAAAACAACTAATTATATTTTAATTTGGAACATACAACATTCAGCTTTAAATATCTTTTAATATTTTTCTTCTAAATTGGTTGACATGACAGCCACGTCAACGCCTTCTTCTTTGAACAATAATGAAAAAAATCATATCAACTTTAGCTAAATTGAACAAAATTAATAAAGCAACTCGATGTATGTAAATTTCTACGGAATAAATGCAAAATTATGTTCATCCATCATTGATGTAGCCAAATTCCTCTCCAAGCTGCACAAGACTCGATTGCAGTCTCAAGCAGCAAGCATTAGATCACCCCAGCGCCACGGTTCACAATCACATCCACTGACTGCATGCATGGTTGATGCGAGACACCACAGCAAAATTTCCACGTACGTACGCGCATTGAAACGTTCAATTTCCACAAAGTAACCTATAATCGCTTTCATTTCCACAGGAATCGAATGCTTTGTGTTTTGGTCAGAAAACCATTTTCCGCTCCCAAAATCTCCTCCTCTAAACCTAAAAGATTTTTTGGTCAAAGTCTTCCAAATTTGTCTGTTTCTCCTTGGGAAATTTCTGGGTCACGGCTGAGGGTTAATGGCCCCGTCCAAGCTGACTTGTCTTAATCTAAATTTCCACCTACGTGGAAAATAAGAAACACGCCTGCTCCCGTGCACGGCACTTTTCTAATATGATTAAAATTTACAAATATTGTTGGTAATATCATGTAACTTGTCGGTCCAAGTTCCAACCAAATGATGGTAATTTACAGAAGATGTTAGCAATTCGCCAACATTAAATGCATGAGTAAATTATCACCTTTCTTTGGAAATTATCGCTCAAAGTTAAAAACAGTGAAATTAGTTATGTAAGAGTGAATTTGATAAACCGTCAATATGAATCTCGCTACAAGTTGGTAAGTTACTAAGAAAGTAAGGAATTTGCCATTGGAAGTATAACCTTGGTTATTAACTTGCTATGGGAATAAATTACTCACCAACGTAGGCCTACGTTTAGCATAGTAAGTTGCCAACAATTTGAGAGATTTACTAACACAAAACTCAATCTTAAATTATAAACCTCCCCCATTAAGGTTAGTAAGTGCCGATGAAACTAGCAACATGTCTGCTCTCTCTTAAGGTAGTAATTATCACATGAAGTATGAAATTTGTCGAAGGTCTTACTTGACTTATTTAGGAGGTTGTCTTTGGAGATTACTAGTATAGCTAAGGACTATGAAAGTGGTAATTTCCAACATAAGCTTGCTTTTAGCTTAATATGTAACAATCGACGAAATATTAAATTATCAATTTCTTTAGAAATTTACCACGTATTTGATTATTGACATCTAAACTTTGACGATCTAATTATTTGTTTGTTAAGGACGTGCATGACAACGTTTCTATTCCCGAGAGCAGATTTTGCTCAGAAATAATTCTTTTTGTTTTTGTTCCCGGGAACAATTTCTGAGCATTTGAAAGCGTTTGGTAACTGTTCAAAATTTTTACTCCGGGAACATAAATGTGTTTGGTAAAATTTTTCAATATTTTGATTCTTTTATTTTTATTTTTTTATTTTTTTCTACCCTTCTTTCTGTTGGTTGTTGCTAGCAAGGCTCCGGTGAGCTCGCTGGAGCCTGACCGGAGCCTTGCCTAGGTGGCGCGAGGCCGGGCCTCGCCCTAGTTTGGCGAGGCTCGCCTCCCCAGATCTGGGTGAGGCAAGGCTCGCCCGGCCTCGCACCATTTGAGCGAGGCTCGCCCGGCCTCGCCTAGATTTACAAGGCCAAGCCTCGCCGGTGGCCGAGTGAGGGCCTCACCCAAATCTGCGAGGCCAAGCCTTGCCAGTGGCCGGGCAAGGCTCCGGCGAGCTTGTCGGACCTCGCCGATGGTCGGGCGAGGCTCTAGCAAGCTTGTCGAACCTCGCCCTGGCCTGGCGAGGTGCCGGCGAGCTCACCGAACCTCGCCCGGTGGCTCGTCAGCAACGGCGATGGGGCGGTTGAAAGGTGGGAGGAGGAAGAGGAAGAAGAAGAAGAAGAAGAAAAAGAAAGAGAAAGAGAAAAGAAAAAGAAAAGAAAGGAAAAAAAATTGATTCTTAAAGTTGTTCTCGGGAACAAGAAGCAACTTTTTTTTGTTTCTGAATTCTACTCCAAACTTGTTCCGGAGAACAAATTTGTTCCCAGGAACAAAAAATTTATCAAACACATTTATATTTCTAGGAACAAAAAATCTACTCCTGAGAATGAAAGAACAGAAACAGTTATTCCCAGGAGCATTACCATGCAGGCCCTAAGTATTATGCACTTCATTTATGCAATAATGACATCCAATTTAATATTGTTCTAAAAAAAGAATAAAATATATTAGCAATTAATTAAAAAAATAGTTTGGTTATGGAGGGAGATTTGAAAATTTTCAAGTTTGAAAGTGGAGCCATTTTCCCATGGTCATTTCCTCCTTGTGTAGAAGATCATCATCTGTTGAGCAAATATATACTATAATCATGGGAAATCTGCACTGAACAACAAACTTCCTTCTCTATAAATAGAGGGCCAGGGGAAGCTTTCATGAGGACTGGTGAAAGGAGAAAGAGGAGAAAAAGTGTGGAAAAAGCAAAGGATATGGAAAGAGTTCGTCTATATTAATGGATGGAACTAACCTTTGAGAGAGTAGAAAAAGTGAGGAAAATGCTCATGAGTGACACGGAGAGAAAATGAGAGGAGAGAGAAAGTTGAAGCCAAAGCCAACAAGACTCCTAGGGTGTTGCAGCCTCCCATTGCGGCCACTAAGGGTCTGCATGGTAATGTTCTCGGGAATAGCTGTTTCTGTTCTTTTTTTCCCAGGAACATATTTTTTGTTCCGGGGAATAAAAATGCGTTTGGTAAATTTTTTGTTCCCAGGAACAAATTTGTTTCCCAGAACAGATTTGGAGTAGAAATCAGAAACAAGAAAAAGTTGTTTCTTATTCCTGGGAACAATTTCAAGAAACACTTTTTTTTTTCCTTTTTTCTTTCTCTTTTATTTTCTTCTTCTTCCTCTTTCTCTTCCTTCTCCCACCCCTCAGCCGCCCCATCGCTGCCGTTGGGCGAGGTCTGGCAAGCTTGCCGGAGCCTTGCTCGGCCACCGGCAAGACTTGGCGTCACAAATCTGGGCGAGGCCAAGCCTTGCCTAGGCGGCGCCAGGCCGGGCGAGCCTCGCTGATCTAGGTGAGGGTGAGCCTCGCCTAGGCAATGCCAGGCCGGGCAAGCCTCGCCCGGCCACCAGTGAGGCTCGGCCTCGCAGATCTGGGCCAGGCCAAGCCTCGCCCGGCCACCAGCGAGGCTCGGCCTCGCAGATTTGGGCCAGGCCGAGCCTCGCCCAGTCACCGGCGAGCCTCGCCTCACCTAGCCACCGATGAGGCTCCGGTGAGCTCGTTGGAGCCTCACCGGCGGCAGCCAACAGGGAGGAAAAAAAAAGAAAAAGGAGAAAGAAAAAATAAAATTAAAAGAATCAAAAGATTGGAAATTTTTACCAAACATATTTATGTTCCCGGAACAAAAAAAAATTTCAGTTGCCAAACGTCTTCAAATACTCAAAAACTGTTCTCGGGAACAAAAAAAAAAAAAAAATTGAGCAGAAACTGCTCCCAGAAATAGAAACGTTGCCATGTAGACTCTAACTCCCTAACACAGGCCACAACTCCAGTGGCGCTTTTGTCCTCTATTCAGTATGGCCTGGCTCTTGTGAAGATCCCTTTTGGCCGCCGATGAGTTCCTAGCATTCTTGCATTCCCGTTGGACACACCAATCTTGCCCCCGACCATCGTGAACGAATTTGTTCTTGTGCTTTTGATTGCGGCGTCTTGTATTCTTGAAGCCATCGTAGACACGGACATCATTGATTCTAGGTTCCCAGTTTGCCTCAGCGTTGTGTTCTGCGGTCCTTGCCAAACCGTTTACGAGAATATTATTTAAAAATATTTTCGTTTGCATTGGCCCCGTTACAAAAGACACTCGGTATCCATGTCAATAATTTTTTGTCAAAATTAGGCGGATTGATTGAATTGACACAAATACAAAAGGTTAATAATTCAATTGGAAAAGAAAATAGAGTTTAGAATCAAATTGGCATAATTACAATACGTTTAAGAAGTAAGAGTTCTGTGCCTAGAACAATTTCTATTCATAAATGATTTTCTTTTATTTTGTTTTCAAGAACAATTTCTGGGTATTTAAAGGTGTTTGGTAACTAGCCAAAAAATTTAATTCTTGAGATAAAAATGGATTTGGTAAAACTACCCAATATTCTTAATTATTTTTGTTTCTTTCAATTTTTTAATACTTTTATTACATTTTTCTTTTTTTGTCTTTTTTCTTTTTCATTTTCTCTACTTCCTCCCTTGTGATTGGTCACTGTCGCTAGCGATGGCTGGCAACTTGCGGGGTGAGGCCCGGCAAGCTCGCTGAAGCCTGGCTAGGCCACCGACAAGGGTCCACCTCGCCTAGATTTGCGAGGCCAAGTCTTGTGGTGGCCAGGCAAGCCTTCGATGAGCTCATCAGGCCTTGCCTAGTTGCTTGCTAGCCATTGCCGGTGCCGACGACAATGGCTGACTGGCATCGATGAGGTAGCAATAGGCTGGGAGGAAAAAGAAGAAAAGGTAAGAGAAAGAGAAGGAAAACAATTTAAATTTGATTCTCAAAATTGTTCTTGAAAATAAGAAGCAATTTCCTTTTTATATTCTTGATTATGTTCCAAATCTATTCTCGGGAAAAAAAATTTAACAAACAAATGTGCCAAATCTATTATCAGAAACAAAAAAACAAAGAATCGAACACTATTCAACTAATTAAGAAACAGGCCCTAATTCTCCCAACAAAAATCACAATCCCTTTAATTGCAATGAAATGTAATGAGAAGCATGAATGTTAGATAATGCAGATCCACATTTTTTATTTTTTTGCTAAGGAATAACAAATCAAAACCCTAAAAATGTTTTGAAAAGTCTAATATGTGAAAATTTAGGTGTTAATACAGGAGACCCCAATTCATAAGTAGACCAAACTCCATTTGAGTTCATTAATCTCTAACCTTCATCACCATGACGTCTTAAAGAGTATTTCGTTTTGGTCTGTTTATCGCATACCAAGCATTGAATCGAAGTTTAGAAACAGGTATGTTAGCTTGCCATGCCCTAATGAGTGTCCATAAAATTTGATTAAGTTATTTACTTGATACTTCATTGGTCCTTTATTAACACTAAAAGCTCTATATTTTCAAGAGATAAGTACATTAAGAATCCTAAAACAAATTGAAAAAGTATAATAAAGTCATAAAAATTTCAAAAGCTGCAATTAAGTATTAAGACTTGTCAAATTGATTCAATCATATTTTTATGTTAACTCCGTTCAATTTGATTACTGAGAAAGTAGACGTGGCTTCTTCTTTTTTAATATCATTTTTTGAAGAAAGAGACATTGATGAGTTTGTCACGTCCGCCATTAGAAAAACTAAACGAAATTAAAAAGAAAATTTTGATTTCAAAATTAAAAAAAAAAACTGAAAAACAAAATTAGAAAAGAAGTGGAAGAATCAAACATAGGAGAGGCTGACTGAGGACAATCGTAGTTCCAGTAAAGATAGTGGTGACCTGGTGGCCACCCATGCATCGGCGAGGGGCCGACCTCCCTGACCGGACTTAGGTAGGCTAGCGCGGCCTTTGCTACTACCTTCGCATACTAAAAGATAAAAAATAAAATGAAGTTAGCGTTTGTGAGACAAGTGAGCCAGGCACGGTGGCATCCCTCGTCAATTGCCGACAGGATCTTGCCACTAGCTACTCTTGCTCCTTCAGCAATGATGGCCGCCACCCTCGCTCTGATGTACAACAAGAGCATGACCCTCACATAGATCTGAGACGATAATTATAGCCCACGTTGTGTAAAAAGATCAAAGAAGGAAGCGGTGTTCGGCCACGATGTGGTGAATCTCTAGTGAATGGCAGATTTAAACGAGGATAGAGATCTCGTTGCCATGGGAACTTAAGAACCAGCACCAGCTATGGTTGTGAAACGAATTAGCCATAAGTTTTCTTTATTTTTTCCTATTTTTATTTCTCCAAAGTTCCGAATATAATTGATCATCTTTTAATTGCAACATACAAGATTTAGCTTTCAATATCTTTTACTATTTTCATTTGAAACGTCGAGCAACAATGGAAAAAACATGTCCACTTTTTCTCTTAGCTAAATTGAACAGAACTAACAGGTGATGTGATGCATGCATCCACCAATGATGCAGCTATTCCTCCCCAAGCTGCACAAGACTCGTAGCAGTCTAAAGCAAAAGATCCCCTCACCGCCAGGGGTCAAATCCACTGAGCGCATGCTTGATGTGGGACAGCGCAACAAATCTCCACATGCTTACGCGCATTGAAACATTCAATGTCCTCGCAGTTACCTGCATTCGCTTTGATTTCCATAGGGATCGAATCCTTTGTGTTTTGGGTCAAACAAAACATTTTCCACTCACAAAGTCTCCTCCTCTAAACCTAAGAGATCTTTTGGTCAAAGTCTTCTGAATTCGTCTGTTTCTTCTTGGGAAGTTTCTGGGTCAAGGCCGAGCAGACTTGCCTTATTCTAAATTTGATGAGTTTGCGCTGCCGGCCAACGGGAATATCACGAAGCACGCCTACTCCAGTCATGTTTCCGTGCACGGCACCTTTCGGCAATATCATGTAACTTGTTGGTCTAATTTCCAACCGACTGATTGTAATTTACAAACAATGTTAGCAATACAAGACTAAATTATCACCTTTCTTAGGAACTTATCACTCAAAATAAAAACTTAGCAGTGAACTTAATAACTTAGCGGTGAAATTAATAACTTACCGACATAGAT
The DNA here is from genome assembly GCA_014858505.1 of Corymbia citriodora subsp. variegata. Lineage (NCBI taxonomy): Eukaryota > Viridiplantae > Streptophyta > Magnoliopsida > Myrtales > Myrtaceae > Corymbia > Corymbia citriodora. The sequence goes on from CM026416.1 coordinate 4,521,029, forward strand.
CAGTTTATAAGATAGTAAGTTACCCGCAAATCAAGGAACTCACTGACTTCAAGCAAAATATATTTTACCACTCAAAATAAAGACATAGCAGTGAATTAGTAATTAAGAAATTAGCTGATAAATCACCAAGATGGGTCTGGCTACAAGTTGGTAAGTTATTAACAAAGTAAGGAATTTGCCATTGGAAATGTAATTTTGGTTATTAACTTGCCATGGAAATAAGTAAGTCACCAATATAGGCCTGCTTTTAGTATAGTAAGTTGCCAACAATTTGAGAGATTTACTAACACCAAATTCAATCTTACATTGTAAGCCTCCACCATTAAAGTTAGTAAGTATGGAGTTAGCTATATGTCTGCTCTCTCTTGAGGTATTAAGTTTAACATGAAGTATGAAATTTATTAAAGGTTTTACTCAATAATAAGTTTATTAACTTTTGAGGAGGTTGTCATGTCTCCGGAGATTACCAATACAATTAAGGATGGTAAAAGTAGTAATTTACAAACTTATGCTTGCTTTTAGCTTAGTAAGTTACTACCAACGAAATGGTAAATTATCAGCTTCTTTAGAAATTTACTATTATTTTATGAACCCACTTGTAAAATTTTAAAGCACTTCGGAGTCTAGTCTACTACTTGACATGGATATGATAACATCGTAAAATTTTCAAAAAAATGCAATCAACAGAAGGATATGATTGGATTAATTTTATAAATTTTAGGACTTAATTGTAATTTTTGAAAGTTCTTAAAATTCGATTGCATTTTGATGACAAGTTTTAAGACTTCAAATACACCTATTCCTATTAAAATCTAACAAGATAAAATCTTTATTTTGTATGTTAAAGCACTAGGTAATCTACATAAACTTACTGTTTAGGGTGATAAAATCATTATTTGGTTGGTTGGTTACTAATTAACTGAAGGGCCCGATTGTAAAACTCTAGAAATATATTTTGTATTTTGTTGATAATTTATCGGTTAACTGACATGTTCCACTTGAAATCTACCGGTGGATATTAGACTTGAGAAAGTTATGCTTTTGTTCCTACATTATAAATTATTTTGACTGGATATGAAAAACTAAATTTTTTTTATTAATTTGATGAATGTATAGTAAAACTAATAAGGTATCTTAAGAGAAATAAAAAACACAATTAAGTAGATTGGAAAATGTCTCAACGACAAGAACGTTGACCGTAGAGCACCTAGTAAAATAAGACTGTGGAACATGACAGGTGCTCCTTGCTGTGACTCGAATTCTATAAAGAAAGCTGGTCTTCATCCTTGAGGCTGCAGAGTAGCTCGACTCAAAGAGCACCTCAAGTTTCCATCTCACATGGCTTCAGTGATGCTCGGAATCCTTCTGCTGCTTGTTACATTTCCACTTTCCGCCAAAGCTCAGACCAACGGCAACCTAACCTTGGGCTCCTCATTAACGGCGGATGACCGGAACTCTTCCTGGCTGTCGCCGTCGGGCGAGTTCGCCTTTGGGTTCCGGGAAATGGGAAGAGGAGCTCATTTGCTGGCAATATGGTTCGAGAAGATAGAGGACAAGACCATTGTCTGGTCGGCGAATGGCGATAATCTAGCACCAGAAGGTTCGAAGGTCCAGTTGACCGCCAATGGCCGACTGGTGCTTACCGACCCAAATGGAACAGAGCTGTGGTCTCCTAGCCCGACTGTCGCTGGTGTAGCGTACGCGGTTATGCTCGACACAGGGAACTTTGTCCTAGTGAACCAGAACTACGTCAACTTGTGGGGGACGTTCAGCCAACCGACTGACACGATACTGCCTACGCAACAGTTAGATCTTGGGACTAAAGTTAACGCTCGCTACTCCGAAACGAATTACTCTGCCGGGAGATTCCACTTCATGCTAGGAGACGACGGAAATCTCGCATTCTATGCCACTCCTAACCCGTGGGATCCTTCAGATGCTTACTGGGTCAGCAATACCGTAGGTAGCGGCTTCCAATTGATGTTCAATCAAAGTGGTCAGGTCTACCTCACGGCTAGGAATGGAACAATACTTAAGAACGTCACCTCAGGCACAGTCCGAAAGAGCGATCCTCGAATTCAACGGGGTCTTCAGGCAATATGTCCACCGTAAGACAGCAAATTCGAGTTCTGGCTGGGCAATGGCCTGGTCGATGGTCTCTTCTCCAGTCCCTCCAAATATATGCACGAGTATCACGCAAAATATCGGTTCTGGAGCTTGTGGCTTCAACAGCTATTGTGCTCTTGGAGACGATCAGAGGCCCCGATGCCTCTGCCCACCCGGATATTCTCTGTTAGATTCAACGAATGAGATGAGCGGATGCAGACAGGACTTCGTACCCCAGAGTTGTGATGGAAGTAGGCCAGAAACAGACCAGTTCACTTTCCAGGACATTCTCAATACAAATTGGCCACTGTCTGATTATGAGCGTAGCACCGCACAAACCGAGGGCAGTTGCAGAGAGGCTTGCTTGGCTGATTGTTTTTGCGCAGTTGCTATTTTCGGCGGTGGAACTTGCTGGAAAAAGAAGATCCCTCTTTCCAATGGAAGGGTAGTTCCTAGTGATGTTGGAAAAGCTCTGATCAAGGTCAGGATAGAAAACTCGACTTTGACATCTACAGGAAACGGCCAGAAGAAGAACAAGAACTCGACTCTGGTGATCATCGGATCAGTGCTGTTGAGTAGTTCTGTGTTTTTGAACTTCCTTTTACTCCTCATTAGCTATTTGATATATAGAAGCTTCCGATCTAGGGAATATAAGTCGTCACAACGAGTCCAGGTCAACCAAGTTACAGGCATGCAGACTTTCACTTATCAAGAGCTTCAAGAAGCAACAGACGGATTCAGAGAAGAGCTGGGTAGGGGTTCTTTTGGAGCAGTGTACAAAGGTGTTCTAGGATCCGGGGATACAAACTTTGTGGCAGTGAAAGTGTTGGCGACAAGGACCGGAGAAAGTGAAAAGGATTTCGAAAGAGAAGTGAGCGCAATTGGCCAAACTAACCACAAGAGCTTAGTCCAGTTGCTTGGATACTGCAATGAGGGTCAACACCAACTACTGGTGTATGAATTCATGAGCAATGGCACTTTGGCAGATTTTCTATTTGGCGCTTCAAGGCCCAGCTGGTACAGAAGAATAGAAATTGTTTGTGGTGTTGCACGGGGGCTCTCTTACTTGCATGACGATTGCACCAGGCACATAATCCACTGCGACATCAAGCCGCAAAATATTCTTCTTGATGGCTCCCTCACTGCAAAAATATTAGACTTCGGATTAGCTAAGCTCTTGATGGCGAACCAAACACGAACCACCACTGGAGTCAGAGGAACCAGAGGCTACTTAGCACCAGAATGGTTCAGGAATATGCCTATATCTAGCAAGGTAGACGTTTACAGCTTTGGCATTTTGTTGGTAGAGCTCATCTGCTGTAGAAAGAACTACGAGTTGGAAGCGAAAACTGAAGCTCAAATTGTGTTAATCGATTGGGTGTATGACTGCTACCACGAGGGGAGCGTGCTTCAGCTAGTGGAGAGCGATGAGGAGGCATCGAGTGACGTAAAGAGGGTGAAAAGATTTGTGATGACAGCATTGTGGTGCATCCAGGAAGACCCAGCTTTGAGGCCAACCATGAAGAAAATCACTCAGATGTTGGAAGGAGCTGTTGAAGTCCCAGTCCCTCCAGATCCTAGCTCTCTTTTCAGTTCAACATGATTTTGCTTATTTAGACAACCCGTGTCTGTGATTGTGAATTGTATTTGTATGTCTGTAAGTGCTGCTACGCCAGAATAAACTTTTCCACAATAACTTCAAATGGATCAGCTTAAATAAGCTAAATCGTCCTGAAGTTTAACATTCCCTTGCATGTATCCAAGAGAAAGTGTTGATGCTTGTTGGCGAAAGGGATTGCAGGTGAGCCATTATGCAATCATGAAAAGAGACTTAAATTGTTGAGTGATCAAGTAGCTACACCTGACTGCTGCAGTGTTGGTCACTGAAAAACTTTTACTCGCAGGCATCATTGTTATGAATCTCTTAGGAATTCTTCGTGGATCATTTCCTGTATGTCACATATAAATTAACGTGGCTCCATCACAGCATTTTCATCGACACTGCCACTGTCGACTTCTTTCTGTCTCTCATACTAATTGCATTTGCTGCAGTAGAAGATTATCTTAACCTGAACTAAGCAAAATAGACCTTATTTGCAGATGGACCCTATCTGCTAAATTAGACTGATGAGGTTAAGGTCTTCTGACTTTCGTTTATTTCACTTTGGAAAAGTCTGCTTGCGTCAATTCTATACAAGTGGTTGAATGCCCATCAACGCACCTGGAAAAGCAGAAATTTACTATGTTTAAACCTCATAAAATAACATGAGGCGTCTCTTGTTACTAGGAATGTGCATGCGGACTTGGGTTTGGCGGATGTTGATATTGGAGGGGAATGGAAGCATGAAATGCTTGGACGGTGAGGGCAATGCGAGCTGCTTAAGGTATAATCCACCTTCGACCGCCTGGGTGAGCCTCTCTCTTCCATGTTTTCCTATGACACTGGCCTGAGGTTGTACAGCATTGCAACGACGATCAATCTACTGCATGTTTTCCTCCGTTTCTTTTTTATAATGGTGCGCGTGGGCATGATTACCGCATCCGCCTTTGTGCTCAAAGTAACATCAAATGGGGTCTATGTCTTGTCCTGCGACACCGGCCTGAGGTTGTACAGCATGATACTAAAAGTCCTTTAATAGCATAGCATGATTTCTTTACTGTGTGTTGATATAAGGACGGGCATAACATACGCCCGCGACACACACAGGTGAGTTGATGCACATTTATATTGGCTAGTTTTCTTAAATCCGTCATTCAAGTCCTCAAGATGGAGAAAAAACAGGAGACTCCAGGTAGCATTTATCTCACTCGTTAAGATAATTTTCTTCTCCAATCAATTAGCATACTGGGGACTAAAGTTGGCATGTGACAACGAGACAAAAGATGAATGAATCAACAATCGGTAGGAAGGAAAACAAACGGGCAAAGAAGGTAGAACGAAACAATGACCATATGCTGCAAGATACTAACTTTTCCAGGTAGTTTTCTTGGTACTTTATGCCGCAAAGTTCTGTCAATGAATAGTAAATTTTCACAAAAGCAGGTGAGCTATTTCTTCCCTTGAAATGGCCATACACAATGCAATGGAATACATCTATACACAAATAGCAAATTAAACTACTACTGCTGTCCTTAATGGGAGAAAAGGTGCGTGTGATACTTTAGAAGGATAGATAGATAAACTGTGCGCCAACTGCTTCATACCAGGCCCACTTTCCCAGATTTTGATCAGTGCCCCCTCCTTGCATTCTTAACATAGTCTGCCCTGATTGCCCACAACTGCTCACCAACTGCTTTCATATCAGGCCGATCAGCCCGGATGGGTGCCGCACACTGAATGGCCAACCCAAAGATCCTTACAAGTATCTCTGCATCAACTACTTCTTCCAATCTTGGATCCACAAGGTCAACGACCTCTCCCTCATCGAACTTCTTGAAGGCCTGCACAGATATGTGTCAGTTGAATTTCCAGACTAAACTATTAATTCATGCAAATGAAGGTAACTGAGAAGCTACTCAGACATTAATCAAGCAAGCATGATCATTTTTCTGGCATAAACCTGAATATAATGACACAATGATCTAGTCTTTCTCTTTTAACAAGTTATGTGATTTAGTCGAAGATAAGCTTAACGAGGAGCAGCTCATCTAACCAAGCTTGGGTGCAATTCAGCAGTTGGTGAAAACAAAGGGAATCCACTGGATTTCTTTTTATCTTTTTCATTTTTTCAATTATGAATCATCTCATACTATATAGTTATCCTTATAGCTAGTATCCATCATCTGGTGCTGTTCTGTATCGATGCAGGTTTCACTATGATTCAATATCGAAAAAGCATACATGCAATGGAGTCCAAGTTTTCTCACATTATGATAAATAAATACTCTACTATATAAACCGTTTGTTTTTAGAAGATGAGATTAACATACCCATACAAGTGTCACACGTTCTTCAAAAGGCCGCTTTAGTTCAACAGGACGACGGCCTGTCAGCATTTCTACAAGTAAAACTCCAAACGAGTACACATCACTCTTGGTAGTAAGCTTATAGGTCCTCATGTACTCTGGGTCTAGGTAACCAACTGTCCCTTTAACGTTTGTTGAGACATGAGATTCATCTGAATCCACAGCACCAAGCCTTGCAAATCCAAAATCAGCTACCTTAGCCCTCAAGGTCTCCGTCAGAAGGATGTTCGATGATTTTACATCGCGATGTATAATTTGCCTTTCTATTAAGGACAGCAGAAGATCAGATTTGATTAGTAAGGAAAAGACAAAAGAATGACATTAAGCAACAAGTGCTGCATGCGGCCAGCAAGGATCACAATGCGTGAATCACATTATGGTTATGACACAGTTTTTCCATGGACAATGACTTCCAAGAAAGTATGAAGAAGAAACGTTGATTTGAAGGCTAAAGATAGTATCAGCCATGCTAGGATGACATGGAGATTGCGGATCCATATCAGTCGCAACTAGCAATAGAAGAACAGAAACTATAACCCCTTTCCCTCCAAGTCCTCAACAGCCTTTTTCATCCCTCCAGGTGAAATTCCAATATTATATGCAGTAGGTTCAAGCTAGGATGCCTTTTCCCTTTTTACTGTGTCCCTATATGCAGTGGCCACAAGTGGAGAAATAATAGCTGATAAATCCGTAGGTCATGTTTAAGTTACTCTTTGCTCTTTCAAATCTGTTTATTGTTGTCTACATGAATTGCATCCTTTTGACATCTGAGACAAATCAAAGAAATTCCTAATTCTAGAGGAATTTTTCTCCACCAGAAGTACTCTTGCAAAGTCCTGCGAAACACAACAACTGTAAAGGGTGCAGAGGAATTTTGTCTGTGAACAAGACTATCAAGAATGGCTGGAGGATTACCCTAACAGAAAAAACTGATATTTCCTCATCCAGGTTTGGGTTTTCAAGGAACAGCTACCACTCATGACCATTAGTAAAGAGAGACAGTATGTTTATAGCATTTAGCAGCTTTGAGAAGGGGACAAAGTCGAGAATCAATGGAAAAGAAAATTAAAGCCCACATGGCTCTATTTACATGGTAACTAACCTGTCAGGATTAAGTCATATTCATAACTTGCTTGATAATATCACTCAGTCACATATGCTTTAACAAAACTACCTGTGCCCATGCAACCATGCCAACCAACTTGAGTAGAATGAGACATTTTAGATATTTTTATCTTGCAGAATTACTAGAAAAAGGGGTAATAAAGGCACAGCCACTCTTCTTGATAAATGATTCAACAAAAAAATAAAAGGTGTACGCTCAAAAGAGAAGTTCTATTACCTGCATATAGATGGAGATAAGTCAAGCCATGAGCGATGTCGATGGCGATTTCAAGTCTTTGATTAAAATCCAGAATCCTACCACGACGGCCTGCAAGGATCGGGCATAAGTATCGCTTTTGAAATGAGAAAACGATTCCAAACTCAAGTTTAGAGATCTTACCATCCAAATGTTCCCTTAGGGTGCCATTTGGCACATACTCTGTGATGATAAAGCGTTCATCTCCATTATCAACATACCCAAGCAGCCTCACCAGATTCCGATGATCAATCTTAGCTAGGAGCTCAACTTCACTGCTAAATTCAGTTCTCAATCCCTTAAAATGCTCCTGTGGAAAGTGAGATATACTCATGTAAATTACAAGTCCATGGTATAATATGAAGAAAAACAATTTAGATAGGCGAACCATCTTAAAATCTGTCTGACAACAGTAAAGAATGCCATGTCAAACTAGATCGAAGCAGAATACATTGAATCTTGCTTTTAGTAAAGAAGGCGTACTATTTGCTTCCTTCCATAAGAAACTTCCACCCACTCATAAGGACCAACTATTTCAGGTTGGACAGCATTAAAATATCTATAACATAAAACAGAACAAAGTGGAGCCATTTATGCCATAGGCATACATTTCGTGAGAAATATCTGCCTTTTAGTTCTTTTGAGGTAAAATTATAGATGGCAACAAACTGTAGCCGAATTCTTCTTTTAGCCCACTAGTCCAATTGCTTATGCTAGGACAAGCATACAAACACAAGAACAAGCTCTTCCATTATAACTATCCTCTCAGGAAGAAAACCACCAATTTTTCTAAATGATGACATCAAAGGTAAGTATACACAGACCACTTAGTCCTTCATCTGCAATTCGGAATGTCTAATATGTGAAGCATGGCACCCCCAAAGGAATTTAAAGCATATAATTTGCTAGTAATTCTTATAGGCACATTTTCATGACTCATCAAATTTTACATTGGTAATAATTATGCCTGAGAGGCTATTTAAGTTACATGAAAAAATCACTCACCCTCTTTGCTCTTTTAATGGCAACCACCTGACCATCATCTAGTTGTGCCCTGTAGACAGTCCCAAAGCCTCCCTTCCCTATTCGGACTGACGGTGCAAAATTGCTTGTTGCTTTAGTGACCTGATTGAAACTGAGATGCAGCGATCCAAGTCTATTGAGTCTTGGAGATGGGGACATTGAAAATCTAGGACTCTGGGGAACCCTCATTGGACTATGGGGCACCCGAGCTGGACTGCCTAGGAACTTTTCTTGGGAATAAACCTTTTCTGAAATGGAGTTCCTGTCGAAGGAGGAAATTGAATCCACTGGGAGGAAAGATGTGTTAGAAACTCAGACAAAAAAGGAAACAAACAAACAATACCAAGGTCAATAACTTTTGGTCCATGTACCAATGATGATAAACTGTACTTACTTGAATTCAGGTCCTTCGAAAGTATTGTGTGAGCACTGGGCTTCCTTTTCCCATAGAACCAGGCACAAAGAGAAACACAACAGACAGCAACAGCACCTGGTACTACCATGCCAATAATTTTGGAGGTCGATCGAGATTTGTCATCACCGTTACTGCTATTTTGTTTCCGATTATTCTTATGACCCATTGCAGAATTTTCCATTGTGTCTGCCTGCAAAAGCTTTCTTCCTCCGCTAAGATGCAAATGTACTGCCAAAGTAAAAGGTTTAATATGATTATGGACATTTGAAGTATAAAGCTTCCGCACTCAATAGACGTCCTGAAGACCCTAACAATGAGATTACGCACTCAATAGACCTCCAAAACTCAAGACCCTAAACAATGAGATTACACACCATGTGAGTTACAAGTAGTAGTACCTTGTAGAAGGTCGAGTTCACATTGAATTACTCCAGGGTATTCCTCAAAGTCACAGCCGTTTGCACCGTAGAATTTCAGGGCCTTGCAGAACGAAAATTTGTCGACTACACACCCATTGATGAAAAACAACTCACGACCTAGATAACTCGAATATGCTATTTGATCGGCACCGCAAACCCTTGACTTAAGAACAAACCCCGAAGTCGATGCTCTGACAAATTGCACAAACAACAGCAGAGTAAATGCTAAAATTGACATCTAGAATCCTTAGGTACCTCCAAAATCTATCATGGGAAGCTAAAACCTTTGGGGGAATCACCCAACTTCTCCAGCTACCAGGCAGACACCTAAGAACAAAGCATGAGAGGAATGGAGCCGTCAGAGCCGATCAAGATCCCTCCGTATTTGCTTCAATAAGAAATGCCAACTCCGTGGCCTTGGAAGATTCTTTAGGTAAGAAAGTTCATGCGCTGACGGTCATTCCAACCGACGAAGCCCATGAACAAGAGAAACAAAGACCAAATGAGATGATCGACCCAGAATTTGTTCAAAGCTCACAGAGTCAATCCTTGCAAAGTCAGTCCTCGGAACCACCCCCACCGGTCAAAAGACCAAACCTTTAGCATACACTTCAGTCTCTCCACCACCCTTGCGGTCTACGTTTCGAAAGCCTTGAACCTCGATCCGCCTCCTCCACAGCTCGAATTTATCAACTCCTCACCTCGAGATTCCAGGCATCCCCAAAGACCACGCCGATTGACTTCACCAGCCTGCGCAACAGCTCACCGCTCACTCAGCCAGCGCACCGCATAACAAAAACGTCTGCATCAGAGCAAGCTAAAACCCGCCAAGAAAATCCTGACCCAACATAAAGCACGATCTCATCCCAGAAACCGAATTACCACGAACCGAGAACCCGTACTCCGCCGGCGAAAGGCCGAAGAGGCGGGAGTAATTCTCGGCCGGCAGCGCCGGATTGCCGCCTCGCTTCAGCAAATGGAGGAGAGAGAGAGAGAGAGAGAGAGAGAGGGAAGTGAGTGGGGGTTGGTGCGACCGGCGCAGGTACAAGAAGGAGGACGAAAAATGAGGAGAGAGATTGTCGAGAAAGAAGGGTGGGGGAAAGTTTCTTTTGGGAGGAATCCTCCACCACCAGGAGCACGAAGAAGTTTCGCCGTTGTCGAGCAGGATCGTTCGCAATTGCGGACTGGAAAAAGCAGTCATTGGAGGAGGAGGAGGAGGACTAGTGGCATTTTCGTCATTTCCAAGTCGGCGTAGGAGTTCTTGTCGGGACGTCGCCAGCCCGAAGCGTTGACTTCGGACTCGGGTTTCCAGGGGCGCGGAGGAGGGGAATGCGGGGATCCCGAGGCGTCGTCCGGACAAGACTGGTCACGTGTTTGATTGAATTATCACTTAATCGTAAAAACAACAGGAAAATGTACAAAAAAAAAAAAAACTCCAAATTATACTCACAAAAAATATTTACTTTAAAAAAAAAATTATGACGTGAAAAACTCTAAATTATACTCATTGTAACACGTTTACTTTGAACTGTCTATATTTATTTCGACAACATAAAACCACCAATTGAGTGATCGCTTGCTTTGTACTACTTTAATTACATACTCCCCGAGCATGCACACACACACATATTGCTTTGTTGAGATATAGAGTGTCGATATGGGAAAATATGAGTTATGCCATGTGATATATTTATCCTGAACCTTATTTATGACATTAAAATCTCAAAATTTGTATTTATGTAATATTTTTACTTTTTATCAAAATTCCATTAGATAATTTTTAGCCAAATATCGTTTTTATTTTACTTAAACTATGTGGATGCCATATATCAATATTATTTGCTTTTCTAACAACTATGTAGGTCGATTTTTAATTATTCTCATAGACAAAACTTTTACGAAAGGGTTTTTTTATATTATAGAAAAATCTTAGTATAAATATGTAACGGTAAATATATTATAGGGCCCCTGGTAGGGTGATAAGTTCTTAATTTGATTCAATGGAATCAATTACTTTTTTTTCCACAACCTTTTGTTTTATGTTATGAACAAATTAAAAAAATGTTGATTACTTGTATTTTTTTTAAGAAATAATAAAAAAAGTATATTTAATTGGTCCGGTCCAATTCTTCCTTGGAATTGAGAATTGAACTGACACTCCTAGGAATCGGATCTAGCTAGTTAGTTTGGTTTGATTTAGTATGATGGTTCCTAGTTTAGGTTGTCCATTTTGCACACCCCTAATTTTTGATGGTTTTTGTATGAAAATAAACTAAAAAGTTATTTAAGCTTTGCTCGACAACATTTCTATTTTTGGGAATAATTTTTTTTAGATTAGTTTTTTTTTCTATTTCTATTTCTTAGAACAGTTTTTAAACAAAAGAACGCGTTTGGTAACTACTTAAAATCTATACTCCCGAAATAGAAAAACAACAATAATGCATTTGGTACAATTCTCGAATTTTTTGTAACGTAAATTTTTTAAAATTTTTTAATAATTTTAAGAGATCTTTCTTTTTTCCTCTATTCTTTTTCTTTCTCTAATCAGTTGCTACAATCAGCCAAAGATAAGAGCTAGCAAGGTCATTGCCCTCTAAGGTCCGACCTTGCATAGCCATGGCAAGGTTTAGACCTTGTCTCTAGCCGGTCGTCAGCCACACTGAGGTTCGGTGACAATTTAAAAGAGGAGGAAGAAGGTAAGAAAAGAAAATGAATTATTCCAAAATTTGTTTTTAGAAATAAGAAATAACATTTTTTCTTTTTTTTTTCGTTCTAAATTTATTCTCCGACACTTTTTTATTTTGGGGAATAAGAAATTAATTGACCTTATAAAATAATTTTTTTTTATTTTTTTTATTTTAGGAAGTAAAAGAATAGAAATTATGAAAAATGAAAACTTTAACAACTAGACCCTTAAAGGGATAAAAAAAAAAGTCAATTTCTGTCGTCCACGTGGAGGTGGATCGAGGATAAAAGCTAGCCTGCCGTCTCTCTTGCTCTCTCTCGATCTAGGCCTCAGCCGCGTGCATGACACGTCCGACAGTGTGAACGGTCAGCACGTGCCGTGGATAGATGGAAATAGTTGTCGGAACTGTGGGGCCCCGTGATAGAATATCTTCGGAAAAGCCAAAATAAAGTCGCATGTATATTCGTGGCCCTTGCCTCCACCTTTTACTTTCTATATTTTCTGCTAAAAATAGGAAGATAATACTTAATGGAGAGAAATTGGGAAAATAAAATTTGGGGTGAATTTAAACTCTACTTCATATGTCGCCAAAGGCTTTAGTAATCGCATTTCAATGATAAAAATGAAAAGTAAAAATAAAATAAAAATAAAAATAAATCGGACAGCATGTTTATTTAGTTTAACCCAATTATTGGGATGTCATCCATTAATCCTTATTCTTTTTATAAGACTTGATGGATTTGCAAGTTTAGCATCGATTAATTTGTAATGTTTCAATTGGTTAGGCCCTTTTAAGAAAAAAAAGTTTGAAATTAAGAAAGTGCAAAGCATTCATTTAAGGATTGCATTATTTAGCAACTCTGTGGAATATATTTAAAAATTGCTATCGTGTATTTTATTTTTTGAATAATAATATGGCCGGACAGAATAATTTTTCTCTCTTTTTGTCAACATTTTATGTTAGCATTTCTTGTGACGACATCATATGCAAAGTTGGTTACTAATAACCGACACTACAAATAAATAAATAAAAAACTATACGAATACGTAATTTTCATTTATAAAAGCTCAAATAAAATATATACTGGTAGGATTACTCATCATATTTTAAATGCAGAAGTTAGGGAGTTGCTCTCACAGTGACGGTGTGAGGACAAAACCTCCTTAGACATGTTACTGCAGAGCAATCATCGTTAGGGTTAGGTGAGATTAACTCTTACGTTGTTGGCCAAAGAGCCATAAATCACATGCTAATTTTTGTCCAATTGCAATTGAAAGTCAATAGAAAAGGACTCTCCGAGAAAATATAACCAAGAACGCAAATAGAAAGTGATGGGTCCGATCGACGCGTTTTGCAATTACTAAAACCTTGGGCTAGGATTTGCCGATACCACTACTTGAGGAAATACATCAATTTGAAACAGATACTTGGTTAATATTTGAGGTAGACAAGTAACCGTTAAAATAATTACCCATGTGTAAAAATATCGTGGTCTCGAGTCATTAGGATATGCCGTCCATTGCCTTATTGTCGATGAATCGAAAAGCATGGATGCATCATTCCCAGAGATCTCTTCATCGTAAAATCCTCTAGATAGCATTGTCGAAGCTAGTGGTCGCCACGCGTAGGGGTGTCAAAAAAATCTGGGTTGGCCCAACCTGGCTCGATCCTAAAATTAGGATATTTTGGGGTTGAGCATTTTCAGGTGCTGATATTATTTGAGTTTGAGTCGAGTCGGCACTAATTTTTTCTCTCTCGGCGCATGCTCAAAGAGGATGATTGGCGCTAGCCTAGCCCAACCCGACCTATTCTCTTTGGTTTTGTGATATTCGAGTCAGGTCGTGTTGGGTTAACATATCTTATATGGTTTTAGGTCGGGTTTTCATGATATCTGACCCTAGGGGTGTCAATGGGTCAGGTCAGGTCTTTATGTCTTTACGTTGCAATAAACATCACATGACGCCATATATGATGGTTGACCAGATCGAAAAATTTAAAGCAAAAAAGAAAAAAAAATTCTCTAGATGTAATTGTTTTGAGAGTAGGTGTATATCAAATGGGGAGATAACTGTCTAAAAAGTCTTAAATTTGTTACATATTTACCAATTTAGTTTTAAATATTTTCACTTTTTATCAATTTAATCATAAATCTTTCAATTTTGCCAATTCAATCATAAACATTTTCATTTCTTACTTATGCCGTCATGAACCTTTTTACTTTTTGCCAATTGAGTCAATTCGATCAATTTGAACCAGAAATTATTGATGTGGACTGCCGGCACTAATGTGACACTTTTTAATAATATTTTGAATTTTTATGATTTTTTTTCTTCCTTTTTATTTTTTTTTCTCATTTTTTTCTAGTTTTTGGACCTAAGACTGACAAGGTCACTGGCCAACCCTTGCCAACCCTCGTTGACCCCCTGATGACCCTTTCCGTCCTAGGTTCAATAACCAGAAAAATTGAGAAAGAAGGTAAAAAAATAAGAAGAAAAAACCATAAAAAATTCAAAATATTATTTAAAAAATGCCACGTTAGTGCCAACGGTCCATGTCAGCAATTTCCAGCCAACATTGGCCGAATGGAATTAATTGGTAGGAAGTGAAAAAAATTAGAATTGAATTTGCAAGAAGTAAAAATGTTTAAGATAGAATTGACAGAATTGAATGGTTTATGACCGAATTGGTAAAATTAAAAAGTTTATGATTGAATTGGCAAAAATACAATAGGTTTATGATTTTTTGGATAATTTTCCCATTGGATGGGTTAATTTTAATATTGCAAGCTAATCATAATTATTTCACTTATTGAATGGCAAGCTATAGAAAAAAAAATATAGGGTGAGAAAGATTTTTACTATATAGTTTTTTGACAGAATGCTTTCCATGAACCTAAAAATGGTGGGCACTTATATCGAAGGGGATTATTTTGAGAGGATTTCATGCACTTTGCATGGCCAATCTGTGGGCAGGATATCGAGGAAGTTTGATGGCGCATTTAATGATCAGTCGGTGGTTGGGCTGGTGGCGGTGGGGCCGCCACGATGGGCGGTGGCGGCAGTAATTGTCTAGCCGGGTTTTTCGTAAAGGACGATTTCATGCGAAATGTAGGGGGCTTCTGTAAATTTGTTTTTCCGTTTGATATTTTTTGCCTTTCGGAACAGTTTGAAAATTGGTTTGAATTTTAACTTTTGCTAATTATCTGAACAAATTAATGGAACTTGTAAACTCTCTCACGTGACGTAAAGGTCCGACTATTTTGAGAATTGTAAAACATTATGGAAATTCCATTAATTGATAAGTCCAAGCATTTGGCTTGTCCATCTAACTCTATATATAGAATTCTGACTTAAGATAATTACATGCAATTGATGAGATTTGAATAAGTGATCGTTTTTCGAATTGAAAATCTTCAAATAAGCCTTTAATGTGTTTGGGTTGGAACAATGTTCCGACCTTAACTTGTCCCAAAATATGTATTCTATTTATGTTTATAATTGTTACCCGAACAGATATTAAGACCTGAAATACGTACTATACTTATTTTATATTCGAGTCATGTTTGGGTCATATCCGGGTTGGGTTGTATGAGTTTTTTTGATACCCCTATCTGACCCTACTCATTGACACCCCTAGCCACGCAAACAAAGAGAATATGCATACAAACTGTACATGTAACGACAAAAGGAAGGGAAGATATACGTTGGGGTCAAATTTTCGATATGCTTTATTAAATAACATTCTTATTTTTCAAAGGCATCATAATACACAATTTCAATGGAGTGTTACTTCAAGAAAAGTTATCTCTTTTAGAATTACGGGTTTCTCACACGTGTTAATTCGACGTAATACCTGACTTATAAAAAATAATATATATTAAAAGTGTTTGACTTTTGGTCAAAAAACAACACTAATAGAAATGCCAACTCTAGTCTTTGTCACGATCATTTCTTGATCTAAGAGAAGGGCCCAAAAGCCTAACATTTTAGGGAGTAGGTAAGAAAGCTTTGGGCCTATCACAATTCGACTAGGGCGTAAATGCTAAGACTTTAATCATCTAAATGTCGTCTGGCCCATCAAAAGTTTCATGGAATTGCTATCATGTTGAATCTTGCATAGTTCACCCCGAAAGTCTCTGTTTCACCTTTTGATCTTCTATGTTGTCAGCTCTTTTTTGTAAAGGTTCATATGTGTTGGCACCAAGAAAGAGAATGCTGGGATTCGGGAATAGATAGAGACAGTCAAGCCCAATCAACAGGGAATGTTCGAGCAGTAAGCCATAAAGTAGCAGACTAGGAAGGTGTCGAAGGGCTCGATATCAAGAAACCATTTAGCAAGGATGCAATAAGGACGAAAGTGGTTTTGAAGTATCGGCATCGGCAAAAATTCGGGATGAAATAGAGTGGTTGATGCTATGGTGCTGAAGTTTCCTAATCCATTTAAAGTTCAAAGTAATAACTGCTAGAGAAGTTATTCAAAGGATCTTCTTATAAATAGTTAAAAAGGCCAGATGTTAGAAACTTTTTAACTAATTTGATAATTGAGAACATCTCATTTTATTCTATTATCGCACATTTACTTTTGAATCGCAAATTTACTTTATCCTATTTAGTTTTTCTCTAGTTCCTTTTGCATTTGTTTATTTTAGCGTAGAACCAAATCGCTTCATTTCTAAAATGACAAAGAACCCGTATCATACAATAAAACCAAAGCTCTACCTCTTTGGTAAAAGATATTAAGTTGATTCCCCGGTGAACAATATGCATTGTGTTTTGTGCATATACCCATTTAATAAGAAGGTATTTATACGTTGATGGCACCATATGACAGTAACACATAGAGAAACAAGTCGATCATATAGGAATTTTTGAAATTTAAACGCAAAATCAATTACCTGAAGATCGTACAACTAACAGGATTGATTGATTACATGACAGTCTTTTAGGTAGTCGATACTTGTCTGGGCTATTTGACACATTGCAGAAAATGTGCTATGCAGGAACCTTCTCTGCGTATACCTTTGGTGTTCAATCATCGTATGAGAGGACTTTAGATGAACTTTTGAGCATGTAATGGGAATCTTGGTCATAGACCAGAGTTTTGGCTGAAAACGCACTATAATGCAATCTAAAACATTCTCCTGATTATTCTCTTAAGCGCAATATTCTTCCACAAGTAAATGAAAAATTAAATGATTTGAAATATGTATAAGGTTTGCGAAATATTTCACATACTATTTTAGTAGATGGAGAAAACTTTAAGATGGTTTCAAAGCATGACGTTTTCGTTTATGGTAATCAATGGTCATGTTCGAAATTGATTACAGGCTATTTTGGAATAATGTAAAGATACATGAGATATCATTAGCAATGATTTAAATTGACATTAAAATTATGTTTTGATAATATGAAACATTTTCTCCTAATTATCAAGGGTCTTATATGACAAATATTATAAGTCTTGTAAACAGGCTTAAAATCGATAGCTATATCTATTTATATATATATTTAAGTCTAAAATCCATTTTCACAAGATAATATTTTCCTAAAACAAAAAAAATAGGTCGAAATTTTTAAACTAATACATGAGATGGCCCAACTTATTCTTTTTATTGAGCTTAGCCACCGATAGTCCAGTATAGGGGTCATCGGGTCCAAGATGGGTAGGGTCCAGACCTAAACTTTATACCCAACCCTGTTATAATCAATTCCCTTTTTTTGGACCCTGTACCCTACCCTATTTTTACTGGACCCTGTTTTTCCGGTTCGGGAATAAGCTCTACCCTGTTTTCATTGGAACCTGTTCTGCAATTGTCTAATATCCTATACGGTTTTGAATTTTACATTAATTCACCAAAAAAACAGCACCATAATTCTCTTAACATTATAAGACAAAAGAAAAATCTTAATAATGCATATACATTAGCAACAAATATGGATTTCATATTAGTGTTATTCCCATAAATATTATTGATATGATCTAATGAGCATGTTCATGTGTATACGACGAAACTGTTATTAAAAGAACATCTTTCTTGGGTTGAACTAAGAATTTTTTAATTATAGTTGAAGGTAGGACCATTAAAAAAGAAAAACAATATATGAACACAGTTTTTTTTAATAATTCTTTAAAGACAATTCTCTCTTAACTTGATTTAAGGAGAGGTTTTCTTTTTTTAACAATTCTTCAAAGATAGAGAAACTTAAAAGTATTGTATAGAGACTATTTTGTTTTTTTTTTTTTTAGGGTAAAACCGGGTCCAAAACCAATCTAGTTCGGGTGGGTCTTTGCTTGGACTCGGTTTCAACCGGTTCCCAAAAATTGGAACCGGTTTAACGACCGGTTTAACTGAGAACCAGTTTGCGCCCTTATTTTTCGGGTGGTCTGTCAACCCGGTCCGGTTGCACACCCCTAGTTCAGTAGTCAAGAGTGTTTTTGAAATGATGACGTGAATCCAAAATGGAAAAGATCGGCAAATAAATCAGATCCGGCTCCACTTTATAAAACAGAAAACTCGAAAAAAAGATTCACAGCTGTTTCATAATATTTTCCTATCTTTGCATGCTGAAAAGGAAACCCTGCCGAACTCTTTTGCGACAGTGAAGTGCGACGTCGAGCCATCAATTCTAGTCTGAGAAAGTCGTTAGCATCTGGTGAAAGCGCAATCAATTCCATGGCCCGGCATCGGATCTGGTCGATGATATTTTCCGAGACTGATTCAGTATCTTCACAACAACTTTCGTGTCTTCATGGGCAAACTTTCCTGCGCGAGAACTCCAAAACAGATTGAAGGAGGCGCGACGATGCTGTACCATATTTCGTGCTCCGTTTGGTGGTTCGAGTTTCTTGGTGATGCTTGTCGACATTGTCCTAAACACGACGTGCTCTACTCAGAATAACATTAATTAGGACTTCTCCCAGACATCCTTGTGGGTGAGCCTTTATTTAGGGCATGTGGATTGGCTATTTGTGTGCTTTCATTTGAAGGTATCGATCCATGACGTTTGGATACCTAAGTTTTGAAACAATGTGTGGTTTGGACGGTAGCAGAACATTTATCATGAGGTCGCATCACCAATGTATGTAACTTGTTTTCTTTGCATGCATCGGACGAGAATCCTTTCATAGAGTGGTGGACACCTCGTCAATTTAATTCTAAGTGAGCAACATTGTGATGTGATTATGAAACTAGTAGCATTCAAGCTAAGTGCTTTGATCATTCAACCAATTTCTGAGGGCTGATTTTGATCTTGGGAAAGCCATCTTAGGTGAGTTATGTTGTAGGGCTTTGAAGAGATGAAATTTTCGCGTCAAAATGTTAAAGACGGTGATTTCTCCAACACAATTTGTGATACAAAGCAGTCGGGTTTCGATGGAAATTTTATTCCCAAGATACGATGATCTTGTCTTAAAGAGTTGCTAAAAACAATATTTATATATATAAATAATTTTATGCTTATCTCCTATGTGGTTTCGTTCCAACAAAGAAAACCTATTCCTACACTAACGGCTATAAACTAACATAGATAAGGAATAAAGGAAATAGTGCAAGATCAAACGGCACAAAAACACCAACCGGGACCAATTTTTAGTTTAAGTTATTACTTTCCTACTGAAATTTACAACATCCCCCTCCATTTCTAAGAAAAACAACTACCCGAGAATTATTGATAATTAATACAATGTATGAACCATACGTGGACATCCTTGAACATATGCCCAAACATAATTTAATGGTTGAGAGGACCAACCTCGATCTCCAACTACTAATTCAACTTGGCTCACATTGCACAAGACCCGTCGATTTCTTCTTTTAAAATGGTATGTCATAAGTTTGGCACTTATCCATGTTTAGCGAAAGCTTTAGAGCAATACCTTCTCTTAGTCCAAATGATTAATTTTCCGGCTAATGACATCACAATATACTCATAATTTCATTAGTAGATTTAGATTTTTTTTTTGAAGCCCAATTCACGCTCGAATAACATTCATATGAAGGGAAAACAGCATTGTAACACAATGAAATTTGCACAGTTTTGTATCCCACTAATCTATCAATTTCCTTCCAATGAGATGCACCAGGATCAGAAATATATCTACTCAATTTCAATCATTGCTAAAGCATATCTTATTTAATTGATTTATTATACCCAAGTATGGGAAATATATGTTTATTTTATATGGACAAAAATCACCTTTTCATATAGTACCCCGGCAGTGGAGTTCGGATATCATTGGTGGTATGTTAATTATCTCAATAGTGCCCTAATCATAAAACAAACACCTCTACAGCAGGAATTAGTGCTAACATAGCATGAAGTTCACTCCTGAAAAATAGGAGGATGGGGACATATGTGTGTCACTTCAAGAAAGCTATCTTTATCTATTTATTTATTATTTTGCCCCTTTTTTCTTGTGGTTTTGATTGACAATCGATGATCAAGCTCGACACGTCACCAATCGAGTCGTCGGAGCAAGCAAAAATAAAATAATTTTGTGTACACGTTGGAAGTTTCTTAACGGCAATCCATGGAGTAAAAGTCGAGAATAATGAAATTGTGGAGGAGTCCAGCGTTTGGCCACCTGTCCCCTACTGCCTTAAAGACGTTCACCTAATCGGTCAAATTTCTTCCCCACCATCTAAATCTAGATCTCACCAATCAAAACACCGCCTGCCCCAAATTTAATAATCTCGAGACTTGCAATCTATGTTGCCCAACACGAAAAAGGATATGTCGTCACCTTCGCATCCGAGCATATTCCATTGCAGAAACTTTTGTTCTCGAAAGCGTTGAGACCGTGTAAGAATAATATAATGTTTTCTTTATGTCTTTACGTTGCAATAAACATCACATGACGCCAATATGATGGTTGACCAGATCGAAAAATTTAAAGAAAAAAAATAAAAAATTCTCTGAATGTAATTGTTTCGAGAGTAGGTGTGTATCAAATGGGGAGATAACAGTCTAATTTGAAAGGAAAGGCCCCTTGTATAGGGTTCCAAACCCACGCACCCTGATTAAAAAAAAAGTTCTTTCTATGTAGATAACAGTCTAAAAAATCTTAAATTTGTTACATATTTACCAATTCAGTTTTAAACATTTTCACTTTTTGCCAATTTAATTATAAATATTTTAATTTTGCTAATTCAATCATAAACATTTTCATTTGTTACTTATGCCGTCTTGAACCTTTTTACTTTTTTTCAATTAAGTCAATCCGGTCAATTTTAGTAAAAAATTATTGACGTGGACCACTGAAACTGATGTGGCACTTTTTAATAATATTTTAAATTTTTATGGTTTTTTTTCTTCTTTTTTACTTTTTTTTTCTAGTTTTTTTTCTAGTTTTTGGACTTAAGGCTGACAAGGTCATTGGCCAACCCTCGCCAACCCTCGCTGACCCTGTCGATGACCCTTGCCGGTCCTAGGTTAAAAAACCAGAAAAATGAGAAAAAAAGTAAAAAAGAAGAAGAAAAAACCAGAAAAATTCAAAATATTATTTAAATTTATTTAAAAAGTGCCACATCAATGCCAACGGTTCATGCCAGCAATTTTTGGCCAACATTGGCCAAATGGAATTAATTGGCAGGAAGTGAAAAGTTTAGGATTGAATTCGCAAGAAGTAAAAATATTTAAGACATAATTAGCAAAATTGACGAGTTTAATATTGAATTAGTAAAATTAAAAAGTTTAAGACTGAATTTATAAAAGTGTAACAGGTTGATGACTTTTTGGACAATTTTCCCATTGGATGGTTTAATTTTAATATTGCGAGCTTATAATAATTATTACACTTATTGAATGGCAAGCTATAGGAAAAATATATAGGGTGAGATAGATTTTTACTATATAGTTTTTGACAGAATGCTTTCCATGAAGTTAAATATGGTGGGCACTTATATCGAAGGGGATTATTTTGAGAGGATTTCATGCACTTTGCATGGCCAATCTGTAGGCAGGATATCGAGGAAGTTTGATGGCGCATTTAATGATCAGTCGGTGGTTGGGCTGGTGGCGGTGGGGCCGCCGCGATGGGCGGTGGCGGCAGTAATTGTCTAGCCGGGTTTTTCGTAAAGGACGATTTCATGCGAAATATAGGGGGCTTCTGTAAATTTGTTTTTCCGTTTGATATTTTTTGCCTTTTGGAACAGTTTGAAAATTGGTTTTATTGAACTTTTGCTAATTATCTGAACAAATTAATGGAACTTGTAAACTCTCTCACGTGATGTAAAGGTCTAATTATTTTGAGAATCGTAAAACATTTTGAAAATTCTATTAATTGATAAGTCCAAGTATTTGATTTCTGACTTAGGATAATTACATGTAATTGATGAGATTTGAATAAATTATCATTTTTTGAATTAAAAATCTTCAAATACGTCAACATATGGCCACGGTTTTGAGGGTTGGGGCCACGGTTTTGAGGGTTGGGATGTCATTCTCATCATTTAAAGACATCACTCCAATCATGACTAATATATTATAGGAGACCCAAGGTCAAAAGGAAACCCGCATGTGTATCGCAACTGCATCCGTACCATGCAGTCGTGTCTCACCAATGCGTTAAAAAGAAGAAGAAGACATACAACAATTCACTTACAAAATTAATTTGGAAAGTACGGTGGCAAAAATTGTTAGGGTTTTGTGTCTTACCCATTATTTGAATGCCCTCTTAAAGTTGGTGAGATCATTTAATAGATAAATTTTGTAAAATTAACTCTCCATCCTTTTTGTGTTATCGATTTTATTTTACTTTTACTCTTAACTTTCCATCATTTGAAAGCTAACTCTTTCGACATGACAAATCTACCATCATTTATATATTACCAATGACTAAGTAATAAGATAAACAGGAATTCAATAATCTAGAAAAAAAGTATTGAATAATCAACAAAGTAAAGGACAAATTGTTCGGAAAATTGCTCTCCAAATCATTCATGAAAATTACATCAAAAAATGGTGATTTTGCATGATATTTACACATTTCACTCAATATACATTCACCACCTCTTGGAATAGCCCTGACAACTCATGCCCGATGCATAAGTCGAACTCAAGATGACGACGACCACGAGATGGTCAAACATTGGAATGGCATGGCATGTTGCAATGATAAGAAGAAAGGTCAAAGCATGGCCTTATTGCTTCATGGGTCATACGTTGTATATGCCTCAAATTCAACTCCCATTCATAGCAAAACCTATGAATGGTCGGTCCACGTTGACCAGCTTCATCCGCATGAGATAAGGTAGGTTAGGGGATCAGCAACATTAATTCCCATATTTCCCACCTACCTATATATATATATATATATATGTATGTGTATGTATAGAGAGAGAGAGAGAGAGAGAGAGAGATTTAATGGGTCGATGACGTCATAATTTGCAATTGGTTAAGCCGAGTGCTGAGGGGCGAGAACAAGGCTTGTGCTCATAACATAGGACAGCGCATGTGATCCACATTGGAGGTTCATCAAGTCACCATTGACAGTTAGCTGATGAAAATAAAGGCTAATAAATGCGTTAATAAAGCGAGAAATGCATGCATTCTTTTTTTTTTTTATCATTAGAAGGAGATGTGAGAATTAAGAGGTACATAATCCACTATGTAATGTCGCAATGATTGCAATCGACAAAAATTACAAAAAGTTATACAAAAAGTTATCCATGTTTTCTCTTCTTTCGTAAAAAAATTCATCTCAAGTTACATTATCACCTCTCTTCTTTCACCAAAATACATTCACTTGAGGTACCCTTTTTCCATAAATTTTTTCACTTATGAGCAAATCCATCACAAAGCATGATGACCCTCGTCTAATACTTTCCCCACATGGAAGTAACTCGAATGACATTGAATAAAGATATCACGCGCAACGTTGTCACTGTGCCCCACATCTAAATCACGCACATGGATCTTGTTGCTTCCCCTGTCTTTCCCTTTCGTTCAAGCATCCACCATTAGCGTCCTAATTAATTAATAGCAAGACCGTTCAGTCGCTAGAATGGACAAATGAAGAGACCTCTTCCCCTCCCCCCCCGCCATATTTATGGATGACCTACCCGCCATCTCTCCCTCCCTCCCTTCCCACGCCAAACCAAACTTCTCCTCCTCCTCCTCATCCCTCTTTAAATGCTTCCCCCCAACTTGCGTTGCTGCGGCAGTCGCTCAAGAACATACGCGGGGAGAGGGAGAGAAGCGAAGAAACCTTCCTTCTTGCTCGTTTCTTGATCCTTCCTTCGTGGGGTTTGTCGCTCGTCGCTTGTATATTGTTGTCGGGACGGTGGTTCGTGGCGGACGATGAGTGCTGGCGAAGGAGAGACGGTCTGGAGGAGGAAGTCGGGAAGAGAAGCCGTGGATCGGAAGAGGCTTGACGCCATGTGCTGCTCTTCTTCTGATGATGATGGCTGTGCGGCTGCCAAGAAGGGGGAGAAGGCTCGTGAGAGCCCGAAGAAGGCAAGGAGGTATGCGCTGGTGTCGTTCCGGGAGCTGCCGGAGTACATGAAGGACAACGAGTTCATCCTCGGTCACTACCGTGCTGATTGGCCGCTCGCCGAAGCTGCCCGCAGCTTGTTCCGTTGGCACAACGAGACGCTCAACGTCTGGACGTAAGGATGAATGCTACTTTTGTAGTTCGATTTGTTTCTTCACGCGAGGCCGTTCATATTTTCTTCTTGAGTTCGTTTTTATCTCTATCTTTTTTTTTGTGATTAGTGGTGATCTCATTTGCGTTCTGTGTGATGGGGAGCAGGCATTTGATTGGGTTTCTGGTTTTTCTGGGGTTGACGGTGGCCAATTTTGTGGACGTGCCTCAGGTTGCGGATCTTCTTGGCCTATTCTCAAGGTGTGTTTTGTATCATCCAATCCTATACTAGCGTGCACATTTTAGTGAGTCTCCACGATATCAAATGGAACACAATTTCTGTCGGAGTGGGAATCATAGCTATACATATATAGTTTGGAATTTGTCAGTAGCAGCTCGATCTGTGTTGTTTGTTGTAGCTCGATTTCAACGTCTCAAGTGTAATCTGAGATAAGGCTTGTAGGTGCAAGTTATAACTCACTAGAGAGCTAGCTAAATTGCTCATTTGGTGAAGATGTTTGAATTACCCTGTTTTGATCAAATCCTCCATAACCAGCTTAAAAATTGTCAAATTTCAGAGTCACAATCGCTTTGATTTTAACTACCTGTTTATTAGCAGAAAGGCGCTCTTGGTATGTACAAGTCAATGTAATATTGTGACATTTGTTGCTTGTTACCATACCAAGTGACTGGCCATTTTCATTAGCTGACTTGCAACAGGCAACCAAAATTGCCATTGACCTTCATTTTCATCTGGTGCTGTATCGAAATCCCAGGTGCTATAGATGGATAACCTGAGTTTGTGACATTAAGTGCAGGCGCATAAAATTAAACTCACAAAGTTTGTTTCATAGGAATATACATGGGTTGTGCTCGCCATTTTCATTGCTGCTAAATTTCAGAGTAGAAGCCTGACAGTCAGGACAGTCTTTGTTCAAACAGCAAGTGCAAAATTAAGATTGATGACAGTGATTAGTTACAATGATGGGGTCAAAGTACTAATAGAAATTTCCTTTTTTTTCAAACATAAAGTAAAGATCCAATCCATTGGAAAATCTCTCGCCCCTGGTAATAATACAATATGGATTCAGTCCACTGTCAATGGATAATCATATTCCACGCAAGTAGAACAGCGTGTCAAGAAAAAGTTCACACATGATGGACCTTGCAATAAACTATTGTGGAATGCTCTGCAAGTTGATTGCTGCTAAGATTTTCTGAACCAAATCATAGTGGAAATAGCTATTATAGTGAAGAGTAGTTCACTGGTTGTCTAATTGAATTTGACAGTATCGGCTTAAGCAAGCTAGAGAGTTATCCAATTAGTGCTCTGCCCATTCACTTTCACCATATTGGCCTACTCTCTCCCTTCAGCTGGCAGGATTGAACCATTTTCCATTATGATCTGAAGATTCTCCGACTGGTATTTCCATAGGTTATGCAATGGGTTGATATGCAGATCCACTTGTGCAGGTCAAACTCTACTAGTGCAGGAACTAGTATAGCTTACTCAAAGGAATTGCTTTTGGTGAGTGGCACACCAACGATGTTTCATTCTGACTTATGAAAAGAATACTCTCTTTTGAAGTCTCCAGATGTATCTAACACATAGTTTTCAGGGTACAAATTCTTTGGTGAACTTGAATCAGATAACAGAAGAAGAAATGAAGGTCGGTTCATTCCAACCAGCCGCAACACGGTGGCCATTCTTCGTCTTCTTAGGCGGATCCATGTTCTGCCTCCTCTCGAGCAGCATTTGCCACCTTTTCTCATGCCACTCACACTGCTTGAACATCCAACTGCTGCGGATGGACTATGTTGGCATCACGGTCATGATCATCACCTCATTCTTCCCCCCAATCTACTACATTTTCCAGTGTGAGCCCCACTGGCAAATGATCTACCTTGGCGGAATAACGGCAATGGGGATATTCACCGTCGTGACACTGCTAGCCCCTTCTCTTTCTTCTGGGAAATTCCGGGCATTTCGGGCAATGCTCTTCTCATCCATGGGATTTTTTGGTGTTGTACCTGCAATCCATGGTTGTATCGTGAATTGGAGCAATCCCCAGCGCTCGATCACACTTGCTTATGAGTTGGCCATGGCATTGTCTTACATTACAGGTACTTTGTTTTATGTTAGCAGGATTCCTGAGAGGCTAAAACCGGGTTGGTTTGACCTTGCTGGTCACAGCCATCAGATATTTCACATCTTTGTGATCATGGGTGCCTTGGCCCATTATGGCGCTACCCTGTTGCTCTTACAGTGGCGAGATAGAGTCGGGTGCGACAGAACTGTGTAACAATACTTAAATTTGTCAAAATTCAATTCATCTCGATTGAACAGAGTGGGAGCTATATGCTGGGGGTTCGTGATAATACGTTGTTAGTGTGTGTGCACCCCAAATCAAAAAGCCTCAAGAAGAGATGGCGTTCCATGACACAGGAGATGCCTCCATACATAAAGAAGTGAAATGCTCGTTGTATTTGTCATATTTTTCTCATTTTCCATGGATGATTTGATTTTACAATATGATCATATGCGGGTAATAATATTTTCTGCTTTCATGTTATTTTGAGCTGTTTGTATGACTGTTGCTCCATAATTTTAGTTCATCTACTATTACTTTTCCTTTTTCGCTAAAGAGTACTGCTGCTGCCACCATGACCACCATGAGAATAGTTTGTTGACCGCTATATCGTCCTCTGTACAAAAGAAAAAAGCTAGAGCAGGAGGATGGTGAATTATTCTGTACTTTGTCTGGTGTACTTTAAGAAGTTAATTTATGGACCAGTACAACACATAGAACTACTAGGAGTCTACTCAATAGGGTTTGGGAAAAAGCAACAGATATAAGCAGATAAAAATTGCAGACATGGAACTAGCTCTAGCCCTTTGGCAATCTCAGCATCTATCAAAACTATGCGATAAGAAAAAATGTCTGCAAGAAGTGCGAGCCGTGAAGAACTTGGAAGTCCAAGAAGCTGTTGTTCATAAGAAAACAAACTCGGATGATCTAATTTGCACCTTCAGTGAAGCTTCATTCCGGCAGTCATGCTGCTAAATCTCAAAGAAGAATCAGCTACGTCTTGGCACGGACAGCTAACAGCCAATCTGCTTTGCAAAATCAGCCACTTTCTATGGTACTCAGGTGTGCCATACGACATGTCATTGAAGTTAAGTTAAAAAACGTCAGAACACATTATCAAATTGTTTTATGATTCGCCTTAACCGAGCTCAAAGGGTCATGAAAAGGGAGGCAGTAAGGTATACCAGTGTACCCTAGAAATTCCCAAAGAAAATCAGAGCACTTGTCAATCTGTAATAACAAGTCACAGCCATAGTTTTTCTTTTTCACGGTTATTGTATCTGTTACCACAATGATCTTTCCTTCGTAATGGTACTCATCCAAATTTATAGGAAAAGATGGCAAATATGACGATCCAATGATTCAACGTGCATAGTGGAGAATCAAGATGTTTAAAATGCTTGCAAGCACGAGCTCTGCTCCGGAAACAATGGGATATGCTTTCAGAAAAAACGAATGCTAAGTTGAGATAGTAGGGGTTTAAGTAGAGAAAAACAACAGTTGGAGAAAAACGATGACCCCAACGAATGCCACCATGTATCATCCTGCGAAAATCAAGAAGGCATCTTTCCAGGACTCATCCTCTCTGCCTTTATCAACGGTTGATGGTGTCCTGGGACCGGGATTTGAGCTATTCCAACTTATTTATTATGGTCCACAGAGAAGAGGCTCACGTTGGTAACTCGCTTCATCGAAAGTCCCAAATTGATTCTCTGTTAGTTGTGGAGGAATCGGAGTGTGTATAGCTCTGTTAGTTGTGGAGGAATCGGGCCAGTTAACTTGTTGTGGGAAAGGTCCAAGCTCTCTATGTTAATTATTATGCAACGGATTTAAGACATAATTTGCTCAAATGACTGATTTCGAGAGGAAGAGAGTCCATCAATTTATAGTGTGAGAGATCCATTGCAGAGATGTATTCCAGAATATTGTCCTTATAAGGTTCCATTCACTCTTCGACACGAAAGGTTACTTGTTCTAGTTCGTCACAAAAAGCACTTGAACCCCTACCATCACGGGAGAAATGATAAGCTGAGTTTTGCCTCGTACCGGTAGAGTTGCCAATTCTCAACATTTTCACTCAATGTATTGAATGTGCCATTAGATACCCCACCATTTTCAAATGTCAAATTTTCCAAATAAGAAAGAAATTCCCTCAAAAGGCCATTATAAGAGAGATTGATCGTGCTAATCGTAATCGATCGACAAAGAGCTAGAGAAATCGAACCTTCAAAATGGTGTAGTTTCAGTAGATGAAACTTCAAGTTCCAAAGCAAACTGATCCAATTGGGCATGTCAACTGTCAAGTGTCAACACATTTTTCTATAGATACAATGAGACGATGGATGAAACTCTAAAAAGAAAATAAGGAAAAGGCCAGTGCTCGTCACTTCATAGATGCAAGAACCTCAGAAAAGCAACATTGGCATAGGGTTATGTTTGGACCGAAATTCGTTAGTCCAAAGGTATAAAACAACGAGAGAATTCAAAATGCAGAAGCTCAATGATAAAGTACCACCCAATATGTTTCTTGACAACATAACAAATTCCATGAGTTGATTATCTCCAATCCTATTTGGTATTGGTCGAGACAAGAAACTGTCACCTAGATCCAAACTCCTTAAGTCGGAGCAATCCAAAAATGCAAGGTGATATATGCCAGCGACTTCGTTGTCTCTTACATATAAATATTTCGACCTTGTCAAGTTAGTAGTTCTCCGCGCAAGTTGTTGCCTAATAGTTTAAGTACAGATAGTGGGACACAACCTATAGTGAGTGGCTCCGACGTCTCCCCCATGAGCCAGTATTTGACAAATCTAGGTCATCGACAATTCCATATCGCCTATTGATGGAGGGATTCCACCTCCTATCGAGTTTCCTTGACAGGTTCAGGTACAACAAATTTGAGAGGATGAAATAAATCTGAGATGGAAACGCTCCTTCAATCCTATTGATAAATGCATCGAACCAACACATATGAACAAGATTCGACTTGAATGGCAAATCAAAAGCACCCAATAAGCCGTTGCCAATGAGTTTTAACTCGACAAGATTAGCATTATTTTGCAATAGCCAATATCGATACCATTGAACTCCACATTCACGGCACTAGCGAAGAACACGTCATGTTTTTATGTTGAATTGTTGCATTGTGTCACTGTCTGATTCAGTACATGTAATATATGTGGGTCATCATTATGTGCTCTATTTTTATTAGATACCAGGTTGACCCTTGACAAATATTATATGTTAGTTTAGTTTGAAACGACATTAGGTGATGGGAAATCAAATGCTGGCACAATCATTAATCCTGATACATATGCAAAAGACAGTCGCTTTTAAATTTTTGCCCGTGGAGTTGAACTTATCCGCCAAGCAATTTTGCATTAAGTATTGGATAAGCTTAGTTCTCTTGCTACAATCTTCATCAAGCTGTGAGCACAGAAGTGGGCTCAGGTTGTGCTCATTAATGCAGAGCAGGGGTCCTGCAAGGCATTCTTTTATTGTGAGATCTTGTCTCGAGACGCTAAATCCCGGTTGTTTTGATGTTGCTGGTCGCAACCATCAGACATTTCATGTCTTGGGTAACATTTACAGGAAATTTTCAATACTGGATTCATTTCAATTGGGAACTGTTCATCGGGGAATCAACTTTCTCAAGAAAATCTTTCGTCGAAGAGGCAAAACTTTGGTTTTATTATTTGATACATATGTGTTATTTCAGAAAGGAAGTGACTTGTTTTTACGCTACAAGTAAACAAAATACAAAGGAATAGGAGAAAAATTAAACAGGATAAATTAGACTTGTAATTCAAAAGTAAATGTGCAATAACAAGATCAAATGAGATGTTAGGACTGTCGAATTGGCAAAAAGGTCCTTCACATCTCTCCCTTTTGATTATTTATAGAGTGGTTTCTCGAATAATTGCTGTCGAGCAATTATTGCTTTGAATTCTAAACGGGTTTGGAAACTTCGGCAGTGTGACGTTAACCGTTCTATTCTATCCTGAACTCTCGCTAATGCCAATACTTTGTAGCCTCCTTCGCCCTTATCGTGTCCTTGCTAAATGGTTTCCTAATACTACGCTCTTTGATATCTTCTTAACCTCCTGCTCTATGGCCTATTGCTTAAACATTCCTTGTTGATTGGGCCTGACTATCTTTATCCATTCCCGAAGCCTAGAAGTCTCTTTCTTGGTGCCAATAGGAACTAAACCATATTCTCTCAATTCACAACCAAATCAAAATCTCCTTATATTCAAATTTGCAGGACAAGGAATACAATAAAAACACTCTAGGAGTCAAGAATTCAAAATGCATAATAAAATGCCTCCAGTCCTATTAAATAAAGATTCTCCACTATTCGTTATTTTTTTTTTTCCATCACAAAATACTTAGAAATTCAATCTCTAATGGAAACATGATAGGATAAGCTTACGACCAAGCTCGAACAACACATGGTGATAGTACGAGTTTAGATAGAGAAAAAGAACCACCCCAAGGAATGCCACAACATATGATCCTGCAAAACTCCACAAGAAAGCTTCTCTCTAAGAGTCATCCTCCCTAGTATGATTAAAAGATGGCGGTGTCCCCCATTCGTGATTTGAGTCATCGCAACTTGTTAATGGTGTTTCACAAAGAAGAGGGTTACCTTCATAACTTGCTTCACTAAACGTTCCAAACTGATTTTTTCGATCTTGTGTCCTACCTAACAAGTTGTTGTAAGCCACTCTAAAATGTGACAAGGCATAGAGCTTTGTTAGTTGTGGTGGTATGAGACCAATTAAGTTATTGTAGGACAGGTCCAAGCTCTCAATATTCTTCAAACTAGAAAAAGTTTCTAGGATTAGTCTTGTCAAATAAATGATTATGTGATAGGTTCAAGGCTCGAAGTTCACTCAAGTACCCATTCTCTAGAGGAAATAGCTAGTCAAATTGTTTTGCGAGAGATCCATTCTCGACATGAGTGGTAGAATGTGGCTTTCATACAATTCCAACCTACTCTTTGTCATGAAGTTTACTTCTTCTGGTCCATATGCAAATGAATAGATTTCTTAGTTACCATAAAAAATAAATGAAGAGATTCTACTATAATATTCATATGGTTTTCCACATTCTAACAAATAAAAGAAGATATCAAATGCGCCTGTAGATACCTCATTGTTTCCAAATCCCAAATCTTTCAAACAAGAAGGAATTTGTTCAAAAATATTATTATTGGAGAGATCCAATATGCTCATATTTTTCAACAGACACATATTCGGAGGGATTGAACCTTCAAAGTTGTTCCCTTGTAGTAGAAGAATCTTCAAGTTCCAAAGTGAACCAATCCAACTAGGGACCTCACTTGACTATGTGTTGTCTCTAAGATCCAATATGACAAGTGATGAGCCCCATAGAGAAACTCGGGAAAATGCCCAGCAAGCCTATTATTTGTTAAATGCAAGAAGCTCATAAATGTAACATGGACACAAGGGGGTAAATTTGGCCCAAAGTTGTTAGTTGAAAGGTCTAAAAAATCAAGTCGGCTTAAGTTGCAGAAGCTCAATGGCAAAGGACTTCTCCATAAATTACTTGAGAGCGTAAGCATTGCCAAGTCTTCAATATCTCCAATCCAATTACGAAGTGTTCCAAATAGGTAGTTGTTGCTCACATCCAAAACTTGCAAGGAGCTATTTAATATGCCAGGTGATATGTCCCTCGTGAATCTATTATTATCCAGATACAAAAAACTCAAGCTTGTCAAGGTAGAACACATCGGTAGCATTTGGCCTTGCAAATGGTTGTTTGACAGTTTCAATAGACCATGTTCCGTACAATTTTTAGCCAATGGCTCTGGTATCTCTCCAGTGAAGTGATTACTGGACAATTCCAATGAATTCAGTTGATTCAAATTGCCCATGGAGGACGGGATTCTAACTTCCAATAAGGTTTTTGACAAATTCAAATGTTTTAAATTCAGGAAGATAGAACCAATCCAAGATGGAAGCTCTCCTTTAATAATATTAGCAGACACATCGAACCACTCCATGTTGTAAAGATTCAAATTAGAAGGCAAATTGAAATTACCTGGCAAATTGTTGCCTGTGAGTGTGAGCTTTCTAGATTTACATTGTTATCCAATAGCCAATTTGGGAAATATCCTGTCATTGTGGCTGAGTTGAACATATCTCAAGTCATGTTGTTCTTTCAGAAAGCTTGGAATTACACCATTTGCGTCTTTGTTGAGCACACAGTTTAATAAACCGAACACTTCTAGTTGAAATGAAGGAAACCAAGTGGGCTCTTATGTATTTACTTCCAAACGATTGTGGTTGTTAAGGAAGCGGAATACCTTAAGGTTACAAGTACTAGCCAAAGAAGCAAGCGAAAGTGAGCCTTCAAATGCATTTTTGGATAAGTCAATGTATTCTAGTGACTTGAGATTATAGAAGAGAGATGAAGGAATGCTCCCGCTAAAGTTGTTTTCTTGAAGATCAAACGCATGAAGCGAGGTCATATTGTAGTAGCATGAAGGAAGGGGCCCCAAAACCCATTAAGCTTAATGTCCAACTCTTAAAGGTTCCTCAATCCGCACAAGCTTAGTGAAGTAGACACTGCAACTATGAGAATCATCACCAAATTGTAATTGTATGATTAAAAGACTCAAGATCATAGTTTGTGTCAAGAATGGAGGATAGAAAGATTGTGCAATCTAATACCCAAAAATATAAACAGAAAATTGGCAGGACGAAGCTTTGGAGTGGAATTGCATCACCACAATGCTTCATTTCAACTATTCTTTCATTACATTAATTACTTTCGGAGACAAATTTTGAATTGGATTGGAAACGAACTATCAAGTTGATATGATACCAAGATTTATGGCCTAATTGCATGGACAAACTCTAAACCTTCGCTCGATTTTCATTATAGGTTCCTGAATTTTTTTTCCAATTTGATTTTGTACTTTTCAAGAACGATCCCGCATTGAGTGCAGTGCCAGATCACGTGCTCTTTTGGCTAGCATGCCTGCAGCTGCCAAGTCAGCAGTGGAGGCCCCCCAAACATCACGTGGACTTGCAATTCATTTTTCCTCATTTGACGCCTCCTTTTTATTTTTATTATTTATTGTGCTTACTTTTTCTTTTTTCCATTTTGGCTTCTTCTTCTACTTCCTTGCCCCTTCCATGTCCTCCGCAGTAACTCACCACCGCAATCCGCCGTCCTCCACCACCATCCTCACCATCGTCCTACCTCGCTGTCCCTCACCGCCACCCTCAGTGCCTGTCCATTCCCCACCCTTCCCCTCTTGCTTTCTGGGCCTAAAATTTGAGGCACGTGACTACAATTTTAAGGCATCGCAGCCTGAGTTTTGAGGCCACCCTTCATATCTAAGGTCGTCGTGGCTCACAGCAAAGGTCGTCCGAGGTCTTCTAGTGGTGGTGATGTCGACTCTAGTAGTGGTAAATGGTAATGACGACCGAGCTTTTTAAGACCGAGAATTTAATATTATATACATTGATTTCCTCAATGGAGAAACGCATTTATCAAATAAATTAATTTATCCATTATAATATGTGTTTTTCTTAGTTTGATTTCATTAATCTTAGTTTACCAATATAAATTTTCATATTCTTATATGTAAAAATTCCAAATAAGGATTTGAAATGTCATTAATTTCTTAAATAAGGGCATGTAGTGAACTTTATTTCAAATAAGTGCATGGGATATTATTATTATTTCAAATAAGGTCTTAAAGTGCATGATAAAAAAAAATCCTAAAATGGACCTTATTTTAAATAAAAAGGAGGTGCCATATTAGTTTCAAAGAAGGGCCCGACCTCACAAGTTAATTGAGGACATTTTTGTCATTTATCATTTATTTATTTTTAATTTTTCCTTTTTCTATTTTTCCTTTTCCCTCTTAAACAAATTCAAAAAAGAAAAGAAAGTTAATAAATAAAAAAAACACACACACACAAGTAATAATAAAAAAAGGGTGCTGGGGCGCAGTGGCCATATTCGGCGGGATCGCCAGCGCCTCAGTGAGGGGGCCGACGACCTTCTAACCTGTCCAGAGGATGGAACCCGAGCCTGGATTACAGCGTCAACCCTGTGACCTACCATGTCCAGAGGGCGGAGCAACACAAGCAGGACGTGAACTCCTTGGGCCCGATCTCGTCGAGGAAGGCCGCCGAGGCCGTGGACTTGTGAAGCTCAGGTCCACCTTCCTGGTCGCCCGTGTCAGGCCATCGACCTGAGGCACCTGGAAGAGAACCTCAAGAGCGTGGTCAAGAACACGGTGAACCAAGTGGCCAAGAAAGTCCTCTACGTTTGCTCCAACGGTGAGCTCCACTTCTCGCGCTTCAGCGAGAAGGACCTGATCAAGGTGGTGGACCGGGAACACGTCTTCGCCTACGTACCCCATGATGCAGAAGCTGAGGCAAGTGCTCGTGGACCACGCACTGGACCACGTCGACCGGGAGAAGAATCCCAGCGCCTCCATCTGTCAAAAGATCGAGGCTTTCGAGAAGGAGCTCAAGACTCTCCTACCGAAACAGGTCGAGAATGTGAGGGCTCAGTTTGAGAGCGGGAACTCGGCAATTGCCAACAAGATCAAAGGATGCAGGTCGTCCCCGTTGTCTAGGTTTGTGAGGGAAGAGCACGGCACCAGTTTGCTCATGGGGGAGAAGGTCGGCTTGCCAGGTGAGGACTTCGATCTGGTGTTCTCCGCAAAGTGAAAAGGCAAGCTGATCGATCCTCTGTTGGAGTGCCTGAAAGACTGGGATGGTGCTCCGATATGTTAGGAACTTCCTCCATCCTCTGTTGGAGTGCCTGAAAGTCTGGGATCGGGTATTAACATGTTGTTCCAGTTCTAAGTTCCTTGCTTAGGCGCCGGCGACTCTGCCGGCAATGGTCGGGAGGGCTGATCCCAGCCCTCCACCCGTCTTTTTTATTATTATTTATGTTTTTTTTTAAATTTTAACTTTCTTTTCTTTTCGAACTTTTTTAGGGAAAAGAAAAAATAGAAAAAGGAAAAAAGAAGGAAAATAAATAAAAAATAAATGAGGGAAATGCCTTCGATCAGCTAGTGAGGTTAAGCATTTCTTTGAGAGTGACATAGCACTTCAGACTCTTATTTAAAACAAGATCCATTTTAGACTCTTATTTAAGAAAACAAACACACTTTAGATCATTTTTTTAAAAAATAATGTTCTTTTCGGACCTTTATTTGAAAAATTAATGGTACTTTAGGTCTTTATTTGAAATTTTCTCTTCTCATATTAATCAATTTGATTTGAATATTTTAATCTAATTGAAATATATTTATTTTATAGAAAAGCTAAAATTGAAATGATAATAAATGAGATGTGTTATTAGCCTTTTTAAATTCCCTTTTAAATTAAGTAGTCTTCACGCACGCGTATAGCGTGCAAGACTTTTGAATCAGCGTAATCAATCGCAT
Organism: Corymbia citriodora subsp. variegata; assembly: GCA_014858505.1. NCBI lineage: Eukaryota > Viridiplantae > Streptophyta > Magnoliopsida > Myrtales > Myrtaceae > Corymbia > Corymbia citriodora. The sequence goes on from CM026416.1 coordinate 4,557,125, forward strand.
GTAGTTTTTTTTCTCATCAATGTGCAAAAAGTTATTTTCCTTTGTACTTATTTTTCAAATTTAAATGCAATAAAAACAAAAAATTGTTGATGACAAATTAATAAGCCGATGCTTATAAGTCGAAGTCAAGTGCCACACATAGCCCTGATTTCAATTTCGTATCATAGCGGTAGATAAATGAAAGCTTGCTTATTCAGTGAAAATTATTCAAAAGAGATAAAATCTTCAATGGTAAACCAAAAAGATAGAACTTATTTACTAAGTAATTTTAATCATGCAAGCTAAATTTGAAATGATAAATAGAACATATATAAATTTAGAATTAATTTCAAAATTTCATGATTAAGTACTATTGGAAATTGTTTTCTTGACAAACTATTTATGAGTTTCTTTCAAAGTTAGTCATGTCATTTAAGAATATACTTTTCTTTTATTCATTATTTAAAATTCAAATTAAAAGGAGAGAGAATTTTGGGAGATGAAAAATCAATAAGTTAATGCATTCTTTTTGGTCTAACTTGGGTCACGTGCCATGTCGGAATCACAAAGATAAAATAAAGTGTGATGTGGAACATACTTTCTCTTTGTTCATTTTTTAATATTTAATATATTAAGACATTGAAGTTGAGAAGACGAACAATAAGCTAGAAGCTTATTTGTCAATTGTAGGCCATGTTGCAAATGTATGTTATGTATCTTTTCATGATGCCATCACAAAGGCAAGGTGAAGTATAACGAGTGAAAAACATGAGAGAACATTCTCTCAGCTTTGGTTTTCACTGTAGGTAAGGGATGGATAACAGATTAGAAGATATATGTTTGTTCAAATCAACGTCGTATATATGAAATGTTTAATTTTTTATTTGGTGGTGCTAATTGGTAAAGGCTATCTATGGGCTTATCAAAATGGGACGCATTGTTTGTTTACATGCCCAATCTTTTTCGTTTATTCATCCGTACCATATTTAAATAAGAGAGGTTATTTAAAAAGCGATCATAGGATCTTAGGATCAGACTATTCAATACAGCTAGTTAGGATTATGAAAGAAAAAGATTTAGCAACAGATAATGTCCATCTATTAATCAAATGCAACCTTTTCCCTTTGTCATCAGTATCAAGTTTAATTGAGAATCATATTAATAGATTAGGAAAACTTTACTTGCTTATTATATTTGCATTTATACATTTAATTTAATCAAAAAAGTGTTACCATAAACAATTGTTGAGTATGTCTTGAATTTCCATTTTTATGGGCTCGGGCCAACATTAAGGTTTGCGACAATATAAATATTATTTTTTTTCAAGTTATTAAGTTGAGAAATTGAGATAGAAAGAGTTTTAGTTTCTCAGAGCCACCTTTTGTAATGCTTGCATTTTCTATAGTGGATTTTGCTTCTCCTCTCTTTGTGGTTTTCCCTGCAAGGGTTTCCACATAAATCTAGTTTTCTTTTCTTCTTCTTTGTTTTATTTTGTTATTGTTTTTTCCTTTGCCATAACAATCTAGTATTAGAGACTTGAGGTTTTTCTCGATCATCTAGTTATGGCTTCAAGTTCAAGAACAATATTTGATATTGAGAAGTTTGAGGGTTTGAAGAAAACTCTATTGGAAAAAGGGAAGAAACTGGAAAGCATGTCAGATTAAACATGGAAAGAATTGGATGAAAAAACCTGTTTGCTTTTTAGTTGTGTCTCACGAATGAAGTTATGCAAGAGTTACTAGATTAGAAAACAGTTGCAAATTTATGGAATAAATTGGAGTGTTTTTCTGACAAAATCACTCACTAATTGGTTGGGGCTCAAGCAATGATTCTTCACTCTTCGTATGGCTAAAGGTGCTTCTCTTAAATCTCATATTTCTGAATTCAATGTTATTATTTCTAAATTAAGAAGTATTGATGTTAAGATTGAAAATGAGGATTGGGCCCTCTTATTGCTAATTTGACTACCTTCCTCTTATAAGAATTTTAGAGAGACCATAATTGTTAGTAAAGAAACTATTGATGATGAAGATGTCAAGACGAGTATTTTAAATAAGTAGAAACTAGATACAATATTGACTTTTGAAGGTAGTAATGATCACGAGGCTGGTTTAGTTGCTAGAGGAAGGTGTGTTGAGACAAGCCATAGTGGCAAGACTAAATCAAAATTGAAGCATAAAGATCTTATTTGCAACTATTGTAAGTCTAAGGGGCATATCAAGATAAATTTTCTGAAACTAAAGGTAAAATAGTAAAGAGAAAATAATATGAATCAACAAAGTCAAGGGAATGCAAATTGTCAGAACAATAAGAACTACCAGAATAGACGGAAATAGGGAAACGAAAATCCCACTCAAGCTGGTGTTGCTGAAAAAGAAAACAAATATTAGTTATTAATTGCATATGATAAAGGTAAATCTAGTGATAATTTGATTCTTGATTCAAGCTATTCATACCACATGGGTCCTAATCGTGACTGGTTCTCCACATACAAAGAATATAATGCTAGAGTTGTTCTAATGGGAAACAACGCTAAATGTAAAGCAGTTGGTATTGGGACTATCAACATTAAGATGCATGCTGACACCATTAGAACTTTGAATAAGGTTCTTGATTTGAAGAAAAACTTTATCTCTTTAGGTGCACTTGATATTAATGGTTGTAGATTTACAGTTAAAGATGGACTTATGAAGATTATGAGAGTTTCACTTTTGTTGATTAAATGGCTAAAAACTAGCACTTTATATCAGCTGCAAGGCACTACAATTATTGGTTCAGTTGTGATCTCATCAGTTATGATAGAATTAGACAACACTAAATTATGACATATGAGATTAGGCCATACAAGTTTAGGGATGGAGGAGCTGAGTAAGAGACGTCTTTTGTGTGGTCAAAAAATTGGAAAACTAGATTTATGTGAGTATTATATCTTTGGAAAACAAAAAGGGTTAGTTTTAAGACTGGAATTCACACAACAAAGGCCACTTTGGATTATATCCACTCTAATATTTGAGGGCCTACGAAAGGCCTTGGTTTGAGGTATTTACTCACTTTCATTGAAAAAACTGATAGAAAAGCAAATTGGTAAGAAAATTAAGTAGTTGAGGACGTACAATGAGCTAGAATTTTGTGTACGTGAGTTTAATAATTTCCAATATTCTTGCATTTATTGCTATTGCACTCTTCATTCTAGTTCCTACAGCTTAATTACTTATAATATACTTAAAAAAAACTCAGTCAAAGTGTAAAATTGAAGGACTTGTGAGGCATCATACTACCATGAATACACCACAACTGAATGATATTACAGAATGTATGAACAAAACCTTATTATAAAGAGCTAGGTGCCTATTGTCTAACGCTAGTTTAGGCAAGGAGTTTTGGGCTAATGTAGTCAATATAGCTACTTGGTTGATAAAATCCTTCTCCTTACACATCTATTGAGTACAAGACACTTAATGAGGTATTGTCAAGTAAACCTTGTGATTATTCTTCTCTTTGAGTATTTGAATGTCCAGCATATGCACTTATTAAGGAAGACAAACTAGAGCCTAGAGCAAAGAAATAAAGAATATTTTTGGAACAATCCCATCAACTGGTTACGCGATAGATTTAAGATATATATTTCGCTTAAATAACTGATTTCTAGAAAAAGAGAGCCCATCAAATTATAGTGCAACAGATCCATTCCAAAAACTTATCCTAGAATATTGCCCTTATAAGATTTCAGCCTTCTTGACATGGAAAGTCACTTGTTCTAGTTCCAAAAAGAAGCACTTGTAACTCTACCACCGTGGGAGAAATGCTAAGTTGAGTTTTGCCTTATACTGGTAGAATTGCCAATGCTCAGCATTTTCACTCAACGTATCGAATGTGCTATAAGATAACCCATCATTTCTAAACGTCAAGTGTTCTAAACAAGAAGGAACTCCCCCAAAAGGCCATTATAAGAAAGATCCATCTGTCATCTAACAAAGAGCTAGAATAACTAAACCATCAAAGTGGTTTTGTTTCGATAGAAGACACTTTAAGTTCCAAAGCAAACCAATCTTTTTACACATCTCCCATAGATACAATGTGAAAATGGATGAAGTTCTAAAATGAAACTAAGCAAAAGATCCAGAGAACTCATCACTTTGTGGATGCAAGGATCTCATTTATGTAACATTGGCATAGTAGGGTATGTTTGGACCGAAATTTGTTAGTCTAAAGGTATAAAACAATGAGAGAATTCAGTTTGTAGAAGTCAATGATAAAGGACCACCCAGTAAGTTTATGAAAACATCAGAAATTCCAAAAATTAAATATCTCCAATCCAATTTGGTATTGGTCTAGACAATAAATTATAACTTAGATCCCAAATCCTTAAATCCGAGCTATCCAAAATGTCAGGTGATGTATCTCGGTGAATTGATTGTCTTCCATAGACAAATATTTCAACCTTGTCAAGTTAGTAGTCTTGATAGCATTTGACCACACAAGTTGATGCCCGATTGTTTTAGTATAGGTAGGGAGAGACAACTTATGGCCATTAGCTCTAGCATCTATCCCATGAAGCCATTATCTGACATATCTAAGGTCATCAACAACTTCATATCATCTATCAATGGAGGGATTTACCTCCATTTGAGTTCCTTGACAAGTTTAGATGCAACAAATTCAGAAAGATGGAATTTGAGATGGAAGCGCTCTTTTGATCCTATTGGCAAATGCATTGAACCAACTCATACGGACAAGATTCGACTTGAATGGCAAATGAAAAGCCCAACAAGTGATTGTCAATGAGTTTTAACTCGATCAGAATCGCATTATTTTGCTATAGCTAATATCATCACCACTGAACTCTACATGCACAACACTAGTGAAGAACACTTTATGTTTTTATGTTGAACTGTTGCATTGCATCATTGCTTGATTCAGCATCTATAATATGTGTAGTTAAGCATTATGTGCTATGTTTTTTCTTCAAATGGCTGTCAATTTAGCTCAACCCAAATTTCTTCTAGATAAAAGACGTAACTGGGTTGACCCTTGACAAATGTTCTATGTTGGTTTAGATTGAAACAACATTAAGGTGATGGGAAAAGAAACAATGGCACACTCATTGATTTGATACATATGCAGAAGACAGTCGCTCTTAACATTTTGCCAGTAGGGTCGAACTTATCCTCTAAGCTATTTTGCATTAAGTATTGGATAAGCATAGTTCTCTTGGTATAAATCTTCATGAAGCAATAAGCACAAAAGTGGGCTCAAGCTGCTGAGTAGTGTTTCTGCAATGCATGCCTTTATTGTCAAATTGGAGCAATTCCCATGTGTCCAATCCTTTATGTTAGTAGGATCTTGTTGAGATGCTAAAACCTGGTTGTTTTGATATTGCTGGTTGCAACCATAAAATAATTTATGTCTTGGGTAACCTTTATAGGAATTTTTGGATGCTAGATACATTTCAATTGTGGACTAAACTATTATCTCTCAATTTATAGCCAAATTAAAATGTCCTCATTAAATTTAGCGTGACCAGGAATACAATAGGAACACTCTAGGAGTTGAGCATTCAAAATGCATAATAAAGACTCAAATGCCTACAATTCTATTATAGAAAATTTCTCCACCATTTCATTATTTTTCCCTCACAAAATGCTTAGAAGAACAACCTCTAATAGGGAAATGATGGGATAAGCTTACAAACAAGCTCAAACAACACATACTGATAGTGCGAGTTTAGGTAGAGAAAAAGAACCACCCCAAGGAATGCCACAACATATGATCCTGCAAAACTCCACAAGAAGGCTTCTCTCCAGGGGTCTTCCTCCTTGGTATGATTAAAAGATGGTGGTGTCCTCCTTTCCCGATTTGAGTCATCACAACTTGGCAATGGTGTTCCACAAAGAAGAGGATTACCTTCATAACTTGTTTCACCAAAAGTTCCAAATTGATTTTTTTGGTTTGGTGTCCTACCTGACAAGTTGTTGTAAGCCACTCTAAAATCTGACAGTGTGTAAAGCTCCGTTAGTTGTGGAGGGATAGGACCAATTAAGCTGTTGTAGGACAGGTCCAAGCTCTCTACACTCTTCAAATTGGAAAACGTTTCTGGGATTGATCCTGTCAAATGATTGTGTGATAGGTTCAAGGCTCGAAGTTCACTCAAGTGACCAACCTCTGGAGGAATGAAGCCTGTCAAATTGTTCTGTGAGAGATCTATTCCTGACATGAGTTGTAGAATGTGGCCCTCATATACTTCCAACCTACTCTTTGTCATGAAGTAAACTTCTTCTAATCTATATGTATAAGTAGACCTTCTGTCTTCATAATAGGAAAAAAATACAGAGAATCTGCTAATATATACATATGGAAGCACGGTCTGTTGTGAATCAGAAAATGTATCAAATGCATCTGTAGATACCCCATTGTTTCCAAATGCCAAATCTTTCAAACAAAAAGGAATTTGTCCAGAAAGATTATTATTAGAGAGATCCAATATGCTCATATTTTTCAACAAACATAGATCTAGAGGGATTGAACCTTCAAAGCTGTTTCCTTGTAGTAGAAGAACCTTCAAGTTCCAAAGTGAACTGATCCAGCTAGGGACCTTGCCTGATAGTGCATTGTGTCTAAGATCCAATGTAACTATCAATGATGCTTTAGAGAGAAACTCAGGAAAATGCCCAGCAAGCATGTCATTTGTTAAATGCAAGAACCTCATAACTGTAACATTGGCACAATGGGGTATATTTGGCCCAAGGTTGTTACCTGAAAGATCTAAAAGCTTGAGATAACGTAAGTTGCAGAAGCTCAATGGTAAAGGACCTCTCAATAAATTTCTCGACAGCATAAGCATTTCCAAGAATTCAATATCTTCAACCCAATTAGGAAGTGTTCCAGATAGAGAATTATTGCTTACATCCAAAACTTGCAAGGAGCTATTTAATATGCCAGGTGATATGTCCCCTGTGAAGAGATTGTTATCTAGATATAGATATCTCAAGCTTGTCAAGTTAGATCCCCTCGGTAGCATCTCGCCTTGCAAATAGTTGCTCGACAGTTTCAATAGGACAAGTGATGTACAATTTTTAGCCAATGGCTCTGGTATGTCTCCTGTGAAGCCATTATTCGACAAGTCCAATGTTTGCAGTTGATTCATATTGCCCATGGAGAAAGGGACTCTACCTTCCAATAAGTTTTTGGACAAATTCAAATAAATTAAAGTCGGGAGGATGGAACCAGTCAAGGATGGGAGCTCTCCTTCAATAATATTGGCAGACACATCTAATTGCAGCATGCTGTGAAGATTCAAATTGGAAGGCAATTGAAAAGTACCTGACAAGTTGTTGCCTGTGAGTTCGAATCGTTCTAGATATACATTATTGTCCATTAGCCAATTTGGAAAATTTCCAGTCATTCCAACATGGTTGAGTTGAAGAACTATCAAGTCATGTTGTTCTTTCAGAAAGCCAGGAATTACGCCATTTGCCTCTTTGTTGAGCACACAATTTGATAAAGTAAACACCCTCAGTTGAAATGAAGGAAACCAAGTGGGCTCTTCTGTATTTACTTCCAGGTGATTACGATTGTTGAGGAGGTGGAATACCTCCAGGTTAGAATTATTGGCTAGGGAGGCAAGCGAAAGTGAGCCTTCTAAGGCATTTTCAGAGAACACAATATATTCAAGTGACTTGAGATTATAGAGGAGAGATGAAGGAATGGCCCCGTTAAAATTGTTATCCCCCATATCAAGCGCATGGAGTGAGGTCAGATTGCACAGGCATGAAGGAAGAGGACCCCAAAATCCATTACTACTGATATCCAACTCTTCAAGGTACCTCAATCTGCACAGGCCTGTTGAAGTGGACATTGCAATTATGAGTGTCTTCTAAGCAATAACTCCTTGAATATGTTATGCTATCACACTATTCTTTAGATTAGCTGATAAAAAAAGTTTCGCAAAAATAAAAGCATGGGGCCTAAACTTCAATCTTCAAAGATCATGGATTAAATTGAAAAATGATCAAACTTTTAAGGATCGTGGACGTCATGATCCCACAATTAAGATATTGAGCATGACCTCCGTTTACTTATGACTTCCATAGACATTTAACAAAATTTTCCAACTTCAAGCATGAGTCAAACAACTATATGATTATTTGAAGCAAATGTGCGGCCAAAATATGATCTCTGGAGGACATTTAATATGATGCGGTCATGCCTTCTATGTTCAAGACAATCTTAATTTATCTTATTTTTAAAAGGTGATAAATGAAAGCATTTTCGGCTGGAGTACCTTCCAGATACTTCGACGATGCATTCAGTCCACATTGACTGATGTATAAGGCTTTGAGAGTTGTTATCCTCGTAATGTCCGTAAGGGCATCATTGACCAAATTGTTCGCACTAAGATCCAGTACCTCCAAATTCACACCTGTGATTGACAAAAGCTTCTCAAAATTGAACTTTATGTATCGAGGCATAGTCTTTTATTCTACATGTACCTTCAAGTTGATTGGAAGACAATTTTTGAGCCTCCACTGAAGTTTGCTTGTACAATGAGGGGACTCGCTCTAGATTATTGACTGATAGATCTAACCGCTTCAATTTCTTCAAGTGTAGCGTTCCATTCAAATCTGATCATAGAAAGATCCATGCATAAACAATAATTAATAAATTATCTACCAATATCAAATGTCTAACTATCTTCAAGTTATTTAGAATAGCTATATGCTCATGATGAAGAAAATTGATTTATAAGCGGAAATCAGTTGGTCTGATATGTTTACCAAAAAAAAAAAAATCAGTTGGTCTGATATGTCTAATTGCGAGAGCATTTCAAAACTCCTCACTCTCTCTGCTCCGAAGAATCTTGCTAATTTCAGCTCCGATATAGCGCCAGATAAGTAAAATAGTGTAAAAGAAAGGAGGATGAAGATAAAATGCCTTCTATATTTATTTTATACACTCAAAAAGCTAAATTAATATGCATACTGAAGGGAAAGACCTATTTCCATGGCCTAAAAAGCTGGGAACCCTTTAATGAACCAAAACCCCAGTTTCCTTGAGGCTTTAATTGGACATGAAGGAAAAAGGGAGGAAATAAAATTTTGTTGGAAAATTTTAGTATAAAATTCATGTGAGATGGAAGAAGAGGAAAATTTTGAATTTTAATTAACTTCTTTTCTCAACTTTCGTAATCTCTATCTCCAAAATGCTAAATAGAGCATTAAGGATTTCGATATTCAAATGATGGAAGAAGAAGCGATGCCTGAAGAAGAAAACCGACCAGGAAGGGGGAAAAAAACAAGAATTCTTGTTGCCGATTGAATAGCTAGGGTTATGGAGAGATCTTCTCGGGAACGGTAGTACGGGAAAGTAAATAAAAGAAAATAGATAGGAAAGAAAAGGAAAAAAGCAGAAAAATCAAAAAAATATGCAGAATGACATCCTTTCATCAGGAGTCGTTGAAGTCAAATTACTGGTCATGTCACATAAGAATGTAGGCGATGACTAGACTGTCACATAGCAATTTCTTGTGGTAATTGGCAAAAAGGATTATTGGACTTTCACGCAAAGGTTTAAAATTACATTGACAAAATTTGAAGGTTTAAAACTGAATTGATATATATATATATATATATATATATATATATATAGTTTATAACTGAATTGATAATTTTCCCGAGGAAACAAAGAGAAAAAAAGAAAGAAAAATAATGAAAAGGAAAAGGAAAAGAAAATAGGAAATCAATTTAAACTGTCAAATGGTTTTTGTGTTGAGGTATTAAACTTTCAAGAGAGAAAACTTACAATTATCCTGAATATAGAGGATCTCAATAACACACCAACACTGTTTAAATGATATGTATATCACTTCTACTTTCTGTTATATTGCTTAATTTATAATGGAATCTCTTATTATTCTTTTCAAAGATGCACGAAGGTCATATTGACTAAATCACGTAAATAAGATTGATACGTAATCTTTTGTGTTCAATTAAGTTATTTGGACAACTTAAAGTGTGACTTTCCCTGTCTACGTAGACTAGAGGTTGACCTAAGAAGCACTAAGTTTTCTGGTTTTCTTTCATGTCTGGATGCATAGGTGGAGTGGCTTGGGATTTTGGAATCATTTGCCTTCTCCTACTGAGAAAAGGTCCACGCGTCCAGAAAAATATACATGATTAAAAGACGTAATTATAAAAGAAAATAAGAAATTCAAATAATTACAAGAGAAAAGAAGAAAAAAGGTAATGAAGAAAATAAGTCATAATATTGATTGGATACTAGAAAAAGGAGTGATCAAGAAAGAAAAGAAAAGAAAAGAAATGATGCGTTATCAACCATTACACTACATTTAAGATCCTTTCTCTTCCCTCTAATTTAATCCTATCTACCAATTTAGTTTTCGTGATTTTTAATTTTCAATTTTTTTTATCTTTTGTAAACCTTATGGCTCTCGCAATTTGACTTTCAGTTATCAAAAAACACCCAAATCCTTTACAAAAATGTGATTATTGATATGTAGAATGATAAATTTGATTTTCTTTTTCTTATTTTAAATCTTGAGAGGAAGCCACAAATAAAAAAATTACGTAGACTTTGGTCCACTTCCAAACAAGTGCGACATTGTTGGGGGGAAAATTCAAACAAGTCTACCTTTTATGATAAATAAAAGTTGGAACTTGGTAAATCATTGCTCACTGAGCTAATTCTATTTTTGCTCTTCGTACTTGTCATGGTCATGGAAATGAATCTCATCATTAACTTTGATATGTGCAATTAACTATTTAAGAATCACATCATTTGTGCAATCATGTGTTTGTCATTAATTCACTTTTACAGTTTATAGCACCATATAATGACATTTTTTCGTGGTTCAAAACCATAAACGATAACTTAGAAAGATAACTGAAAAAGAAAAAGAAAAAAGAAACAAATAACTGAGAGAGAGAGAGAGAGAGAGAGAGAGAGAGAGAGAGAGAGAGAGAGAGAGAGATGCACCCGAGAGATAATTATCCCTCAAATCCAACCCTTGAAGTTCCTCCAGAGGGAGGAATAAAGACGCGTCAATAACCCAAGGTCCATACTCTCGCAATTCCTTGCGTATATAGCTCAGATCTAGTTGAGTTACTCTTGAACTGTTGATATCGCACTCCACACGTTCCCAGCTGCAACAGTCACAGTCGCCCTCTTGCCAAGACGGAAGAGAAGACCCATTCGGGTGGTTGAAGGCGACCTTAATCTTGAGGAGTGCATTCCTCTCTTCTTCCAAGCACCCCATGCTTCTTCCATTCCCCATCAATACCAGCAACACCCAAGTCCATAAACGCAATGAAAGATACCTCATGTTTGTATGGGGTTTTGTGCATTATCTGTTTCTTTTGCTTCATGTGCAAACTTACGTGAGACATCTCCTTTATTTATACGAGCGGAGTCTTTCCCTTTTGCGTGATTATTACGGTTGGGCCAACTCCACGAAGCAACCATGGGAAAACTCAAAGTCTGTAGGGACCAATTCCATGGAACCGTGATTATCGTTGTCAACTTAGGGAGCGTTTATTTCAATGAAAGTATTTTCTTAGAAAGTGTTTTCCGGACTTTCCGCTGTTTATTTTTTCAAAAACGATTTGATCAATGAAAAATGCTTTCCAGTCAACATAAATATTATGTATTATTTTAGAAAAATGAATCCATGTGCATGGAAATGGGAAAACACTTTCTCTTTTTATAAAATCTTTAGGTCGTTCCTTTTTTGTTAGTTCAAATGTTATTCAATCATTTTTTAAATGTGATCCAAACGTCTGAAAACATTTTCAATCACATATCACCAAACACAAGAAAACTAATCATTTTCATGGAAAATGATTTCCTAGAAAACATTTTCCAAAAATGGTACGATTTCCGCGAAACAAACGCACCCTTAACCTAGAACTTCTCCATAAGAGAAAGGTCAAGATTATAAAATGACAAACAAAAAATTACTATTAGCAAATCAACCAAAAAATATGCCCTCGAATTACTTTGCAAAAAGAGAGAGAAATAAGTAAGATTTGACATTGTTAATTTTTAGTGCAAGTGTTGTTTTGCCAAGAAATGTCAAATAAATTGGTATTTGTTTGGACTCAATGAATGCAAAATTGATTAACAGTCTCTAAAAAACACAGGCTTAAGCTCGTGCTACGCACGGATACCCTAATAGCATTAAATATATATTTTTTAACCGTCTATCAAGGCATAAGCAAAACCATTGGTTGTCCAAGATGATGGTTCAATTCCGTCCGTCAACACACGGAATTGCTTAATTCCTTGATAATGATGTCCATTGTGGAAACTAAAGTCAAAAGACAAAGGACTTGGTCGATACTCCGAAAATTGGTCAATGAAAAGACCACTTATGCGGATTTGAAAAAATGGAATGCAATTATCAAAAGTCTAAAGTAACTTTATCTGGTCAAGTTAACCCCGAATTCAGGATCCAATGAGAGAGAGAGAGAGGGGAACGAAGGGGAAGTGAAAAGGGAAACAAAGGGAAGAAAAGAAAGAGGAATGAATCTTAGTATGTCCTTAAACTATTATATATGAACCTTGAGACTTAAAATTTGGAGTATTCCCTGGGATAAGGGGAAAAAATAGAGACTCTCAGTTCTTTGAAAATTGGAGAATTTTCAATTCTGAAACAGTGGTTTTATGACCTTCCTGAGATGAACTTTAAGGGGTTTAATAGATTGTATAATGGATGCGCGTAACCTTTTTGCGAGGTTGCATTAACGCTTTGCTCGAATTCTCTTAAACCTTACTAATCTTAACTTGATTTCTCATTTATTCTAAATCAAAATAAATTAGAGTTTCACTAACCTACTCAAGGTCAGTTAGGAGCCGAATATGGCATGAGAGGCGGCCTTACTTTATGAATCAAAGGATTCAATTCAAGGACACTTGATTATACTAATTTTGCCTCATGCCCATTAGCTGTACCTTTTCTCTTTTAGGAAAAAAAAAACGTTGTTTTATGCAATCTTCTTCTACATTCATTAGATAAAGAAGCTCAGTTATTTTTTTAACATTGAAGTTCCTAAAAAAGAATATCTTAAATTGATTCATGTAATATATAAAGATGTCATTGCTAATTCGCCATAAGCGTACAATCATGCCTGAAAAGAAGGTTGAGCCATCCAGTAGGAAAGTTTTTATGTTGAACATTAACTAATTACTTAATTATATGTGTTGACATCTAAATAAATAAATAAAATGAAATCTTTAAGTATTGAATTTAAAGTAACATGCTCTTATGTATTTGTTAAAATGGTTTACAATATATAAAAATAGCTATATCTAGAAAAAGTTTGCAAATATATATCAAGTTTGCAATGTCTAGTATTTATAACCCACTAAAGTTTGCCTCAATGGCCATTCTTCCCATATGGGAAGGAGGTAGAGGGTTCGAATCCTCATATTTTCAAGAGGTTGGGTTGGGATGATTTAGCTTCAAGTGTGGATTTTGACTTCCACGCCTTGCAATGAAGTAGAGCAAAAGTTTGAGAGTGAGAGTTAAAATATGAGTGAGTAGGATCAACAAGAGAAAAAAGGTCTGGTATCTATGACTATATACAAGAGAGGTTTGTTTTTATCATTAGGCTAGTGCTGAGTTTTGTTTTTTTCAAGAATAATCTGAATATTAATTGATATTTATATAGAAGGTTTTTGAATTCCCACATTCTCATAGGAGTTAGGATGTAGATGATTTAGTTTCAAGTAGGAATTTCGACTTTTCTTGTAAGGAGGTAAGGTAAAAGTCTGAGAGTGAGAATGATGTAAAGGAATATATGCTTGAAAAAGAATTTCAAAAGATAGTTTTATTTTTGAATAATGAAGTGCCGATTACAATATCTTAGACACCTATTTATAAAGAGGTTGCCATCTAGGAAATAATCAAAAACTGAAATCAAATAACAAAATTAAGGAAAAGATATTGATAAAAGGGAAACTTTCCAAAATGCAACTAGAAAATCTGCAAAACACATCCGCAATCTTTGACATCTCAGAAATTAAACAAAACGCATAAATTTGAGATTAAATATCGTGACCAATTTGTATATTTGAAGATCCCACAATCCTCTTTGATTTGTGATACCGCCTTCCACATAAGTATTTGCCGTTGTTCTACATTAGAGAGTTAGAATAAGTATGGAGTAAGATTGACAAAAAAAAAATAATCTAGTATTTGTGACTATATATAAGGTGTGTTTATATCATTAGGCCAGTGCTGAGTTTTTTTTTTTTTAAATAATCTGAATATTGATAGATTTGTATATAGAAGGTTTTCAAATCCCCATCTTCTCATGGGAGTTAGGGTGTGGACGATTTAATTTTAGATATGAATTTTGACTCTCACACCTTATAAGGAAGTAGGATAAAAGTTGAGAGTGAGAGTTGGAGTAAGAATGGAATAGGATTGACAAAAAAAAAAACTCTGGTATCTTTGATTATATAGAGGAGAGGTCTGTTTTCATCATTAGGCTAGCGCAGAGTTTTTTTTTCCTTTTAAGAATAATCTGAATACTATTAGATGCGTATATAGAAGGTTTTCGTGAATTAGTGATACCAATTTCTCTAATATGAAAATTGGAAATTCGTGATTTAGTAATTCATCCATTAGATTAATTCGGTCATTACTATGCTCATCCACGCATGCCCACAATCATCCCAAAGTGATCGGAGCTTCTCCCCCATGGGACATCAGATGAGATACATGAAAATTGTTGGTGCCATACTTTTGTGCATGCTTTTAATTCCAAACTTCAAAACTTGACATCTTTCATAATATTAATCATAATTTTGTTTCTCATTAGTTCCCAAATTCCAAATGGCAGTTTCTGGACAGAAGGACCATTACGTGGAAATTTGCTTTGTAGTGATTTCATAGCCTGTCAAATCCTATTTTCTAATGGAAAGTATACAGCAAGATATCCGATGAGTAAGCAATGTTTTATAAGCATAACCTTTGCAAAGTCGTATTAATAGAATGAATCCAGTTGCTTCGTACCATATAGAACCTGAAAATTAACTAATTTCAAACCCTATTTCAATGGAGAAAATTGTCCAAAAAGTTCTAAATCTATTACATTTTTATCAAATTTAGTTTTTATCCTTTCAATTTTACCAATTGAGTTTTAAATATTTTTATGTTTTTGCCAATTAAGTTCATTCACCCAATTTTAGTCGAAAATCATTGAAATTGACGCCTACAGTGCCACATAGGACAACTCGCAGCTGGCAAGGGTCATGAATCCAGGATGTAATGGGAATCGCCCGAACATGGACCAGATAGGACCAGTCGATTCCGGGCCATCCTAGGGGTGTTGGTTGGATCCTCGGTTCTTATTTTTGGAACTAGTGGCCAGTCGGTTTGGTTCTCGATTCCAAGGTGGGAACCATACCAACTAGACCGCCATTGATGTATATTTTTTAATTTTTAATTTTAATTTTTGAATAACCTTTTTCCCATTAGGCCCATTACTTTTCCATTTTGCCCTTATTTTCCCATTATGCCATTACTTCCCCAATTTGGAAGCCCACATGGGATGTGTGCGTGTGTATATACATATTTCAATGTACCAACAAGAAGTGATTTGGTCTATTAGAACCAAATCTTACCGATTAGTCCGGCCGGTTCCACGACTATTGGTCCAATCTAGGGTCCCAAAAATTGGGAACCAATCCTCTCGATCAATTCTTGATTCTTGGTGGGACAAACCGGATCAAAAACTGACCACTCCTAGCCATAAGGCCCTTGTCCAATGGCACTACCTAGGGGTGGGCATGGTCCAGATTGGATTGGTCTAGCATTTAACCTAGGGACCAACCTGCATAGTTTTGGTCCCCAATTTTTGGGACCATGGACTGACTCTATTGAGTTTGAGACCAAGGTTGGACTAACCCTATGGGTCTAGTTCGATTCTAGGGTCAATTTGGGACCAACTTATTAATTTTCTTTCTTTGTACTTCTTAAAAGAGCAACCATACTACTTCAAATTACATATCATTACAAATGTGACATTGGGCAACCAAAATTTGAACACAAATATATGTCAAACATAAATATAAGATAAGATAATAGCAGAAATTTATACTTACTAAAAACAACAAATCATAATAACAAACATGCAAATCGAGAGAACAAAGATGATTGGCAAGGTGAGTGAACAAAGACAAGTGAGGTGAGAGAGGTGAGTGAGGCTAAGATGGGCGAGCATAGCCGAGGCAAATGAAGAGTTTTTTTTTTTTTTGTCGAATTAGGGTTAGATTTCTTTCTACTTGTTAATTTACACAACAAACTTGAAGAGAATAGAGGAGGTGGTAAAATTTAGAGCAGAAAATATCATATGGTATGTAATATGTTAGACATATAATATATATTATATAAATGGTTGGTATAGATTGAACTAATCTTAAACTCCCAAGATCGAGGATCAACCCGCACAGTATAGGGTCTAGGGGCCTTAAGACCAAGGACCAGCCCAGTCCCCTAGAGAATTGGATCAAGACTAGTCAGTTTGGGCCAGTTTAGGGTCGATCCAAGGTTGACCTTGGACCGATGCTCACCCCTACTACGGCATTAGCACCAATAAAAGAAAAAATAATTTTTTTTAAAATTACAAAAAATTGTATATATTAGAGCTAGCAATCCTCCGATAAGACCTAATTTGCCCTCGTTTGGAGGTCTTGCGATCCAGACAAGGTGAATCCTTCCTCAATCGACAACACAGAACCCAAGTGAGGGTGGATTTGCCTTTGCCCGAGTTGTTTTCGTATTAGATCGACTAAAGTCTGGTGGATTCGCCGCTGCCTGAGGCTGGTGCTTTGAGGGATATCGAAACTAATTTCAAGACAGCGGGAGAAAGAGAAAAATCATAACAAGCGAAAAGTTAGGGGACGACAGAGTAACCATAAAAGAATTATTCGTAAGTGCCCTGAAGGCACCAAATACGTGTAATTCGTTTGGAATAATTCAATTCTCAAGACACTAGTTATGCATAATACGGAAACAATCCATGTATTAAGAACTATAAAATATTCTGAATAGGTTGCTTATCTAGTGACCCCGAAGTGCAGGTCTACAAATCCTTACAGAAGTAGCGAAATTCTGGAAGGCAAAAATGTGACCCTCATAATGGTGGGAAAATCACGCGCCATTGCGCGTGGTGGGGGGTGGGGAGGAGGAAGGTTACTTAGGAGACGCGAGTTCAAAGTGAGATGCGGTGAGTCGGTCAGTGGTGCGGAAGGCGTCGAAATGGCGGGCACAGCCGCACTCGGATTGGGCCGTTCTTTGTCTTCTTACGCGGATCCATCTTCATGCCACTCACACTGCTTGAACATCCAGCTGCTGCGGATGGCCTATGTCGGCACCACGGTCATGATCATCGCCTCATTCTTCCTACTATATTTTCCAGTGCGAGCCCCATAGGCAACTGATCTACCTTGGTGGAATAATGGCGATGGAGATGCTCACTGTCTTGACACTACTTGTCCCTTCACTTTCTTCCAGAAAATTCCTGGCGTTCAGGGTGATGTTCCTCTCGTCCACAGGGTTTTTCGATATCTTACCTGCGATCCATGCCTGTGTTGTGAGTTGGAGCAATCCCAAACGCCTGATCACACTTGTTATGAGTTAGCCATGGCACTGTCTTACATTATAGGTACTTTGTCTTATGTTAGCAGGATTCCTAAGAGGCTAAATTCGGGTTGGTTTGACCTCGCTGGTCACAGCCATCAGATATTTCACACCTTCGTGATCAAGGGTGCGTTAGCTCATTATGGCGCTACTCTATTGCTCTTACAGTGGCGAGATAGAGTCGGTTGCATAATAGAACAGTGTAACAATACTAAAATTTGTCGAAATTTGATTCATTATGATTGAACTGAGTGTGAGCTATTTGCTGGGGCTGCGTGATACTACGGTGTAGGTGTGTGTACACCCCAAATCAAGAAGCTACAAGAAGAGATGGCGCTCTATGACAGAGGAGATGCCTCCATTTATAAAGAAGTGAAATGCTCACTGTATTTGTTATATTTTTCTCATTTTCCATGGATGATTTGATTTACAATGTGATCATATGTGGGTGATAATATTTTGTGCTTTCATCTTATTTTGAGCTGTTTGTAAGATTGTTGCTCCATAATTTTAGTTCTTCTACTATTACTTTTCCTTTTTCGCTAAAGAGTACTGCTGCTACCACCACCACCATGAGAAGAGTTTGTTAACTGCTATATCGTCTGTACGAAAGAAAAAAGCTAGAGCAGGAGGATGGTAAATTATTCTTCTTGTACTTTGTGTGGTGAATTTTAAGCAGTTAAGTCATGGAACTACTAAGAGTCTACCTAATAGGGTTCGGGAAAAAGCAACAGATGTAAGCAGATAGAATATGCAGACATGGAACTTGCTTTAGCCCATTTGCAGTCTCTGCGTCTATCAAAGCTCTGCGTTGAACAGGGAAAGAAAAAGTCCGAAAGAAGTGTTGAAAATATAATACACGGAAATGATAGGATCTTATAATTTATGTCAACACGAAAATACTAGAGAAATAAACGAGAAATAATAAAGACACCATAATTTTACATGATTCGGTCCGAGTATCACTACCTACATCCATGGGGAGAGCCAGTAGCAAATAATCTACTATAATCCAAGAATCAGAATTACAATCACTCACACGCTCAAGTGTTTCCGGCACCTAGATTTAAACCCAAAACCAAAGTGTTTATAAATAAATAGTGTAAACTCATAGCACAAAATCACCAGGTGTTCCAGCCCCTGCAATTCGCCACGTACATACGAAAAACAAGAACTCCATTCTTTCTTGTATGCTTCACACAGTAACTATAGCTTCTTGGCTTGGCTTCTATTTTTGCGCGGCGCTTTCTTTTTTTTATATGCTGAAGAAACCTTTGCCTTTTTATATATGTGTAAACCTAGTACTACTAGGTTTCTCCTATAGATAAAAGAGAAAACCTTTGTTTTTATCTTTTTGTACAAAAGTAATTCTAGTCAAACTTGGGATAACAAGAAAACCTATCTTGAATAGGATATGAAATATTTTGAACAAATCAAAATCTTTCTATGAATTGAGTTCGTGAAAATTTAAACTCGAGACATAATTTAACAATTCTCTACATTGGCTTGATATTTGAAGCCAAGTTATAGTACTCGTCGTCCATGCTGCTCTCCCAACGCCCCGACGGGCACTCACTCTCCACATACGCCTATTATGGTCAAGCATAGCTTGAGTTTCGCCAAAGGAATAGGCTTGGTCATCATGTCTGTCAGTTCTCTGCCTTAGCAATCTTTTTCACAATAATATTACCCTTTGCTAAGACATCTCGGATGAAGTGGTACCTGATATCGATATGTTTCATTTGCTTGTGATAAATTGGATTATATGCCAAATATATCGCACATTGGTTATCACAGTGTATACCAACACTTTTCTGATTAAGCCCAAAGTCCAAGAGCAAATTTCGTAACCATATCGCCTCCTTCGCTATAAAGGTTAGCGCCATGTACTTTGCCTTAGTTGAAGATAAGGCAACATGATCCTGTAAGGATACTTTCCAACTCACTGCACCACCTGCTAGTGTAAACATGTACCCTGCTAAAGACTTGTGATCATCCAAGTTACCGACGTGATCCGAATCCACATAACCAGTGGTTTCACTGCCATTGTTGTTCCTTTGATATACTATACTCACGTTTGTTGTCCCTTTCAAATATCTGATAATCCACTTTACAGTTTCCCAATGAACTTTACCAGGATGCTTCATGTAGCGACTAACTATGCTTATAGCTTGTGAAATATCAGGCCTAGTGCATACCATAGCATACATAATACTACTCACGGCGCTAGAATAAGGAACATGGGACATATGCTCCTCCTCCTCCTTAGTCTACGGTAATAATTTATCTGAAAGTTTAAAGTGATTTGTTAAAGGTGTACTTACAGATTTTGCCGACTTTATGTTAAAACTTGCCACAATCTTCTCAATATATTTCTTTTGAGATAAACGTAAAACTTATGTAGCTCTGTCACACAAAATCTTCATACCCAATATTTTCTTTACAACACCTAAATCTTTCATCTAAAATTCAGCACTCAATTGTCTTTTTAGCACATGAATATTAGACATATTCTTAGTTGCTATCAACATGTCGTCAACATATAAGAGTAGATAAATCAAAAAATCATTCTCCAATCTCCTAAAATAAACACAACTATCCATCTGACTTTTTGAATAGTCCTGACTAGCCATGAAAGCATCAAAACGCTTATACCATTGCCTAGGAAACTGTTTTAGCCCATACAAAGATTTCTTTAACAAGCAAACATAATCTTCCTTACCCGGAATAGCAAATCCCTCGGGTTGCCTCATGTAAATCCGTTCCTCCAACTTACCATGAAAAAATGCCGTTTTCACATCTAGCTACTCTAGCTCGAGATCCTGTGAAGCAACTAAGGCAAGTAAAACACGAATAGAAGTATGTCTTACCACAGGAGAGAACACCTTGTTATAGTCAATGCGCTCCTGATGTGTATATCCCTTTGCCACAAGTCTTGCTTTATACCTCGCTATCTTAACATTGGGAATGCCCTCTTTCCGTTTAAAGACCCATTTACTTCCGACAATCTTTTGGCTCTTGGGTACTTTGACCAGCTCCCATGTTTGATTTCGATGGAGTGATTCCATCTCTTCACTCATAGCCCAAAGCCACTACGATGACTCACCACTAGCTATCACTTCAGAATAAGATGAAGGCTCATCCGTCTTCACCTCGTCACTTACAGTTAACGCATAAGCAATATCTGTATAACCATAACGTACCGGTGGTTTAATTTGCCTTCTCTGTCTGTCTGCGGCTATATTGTGCTGCGGTTGTGCTGATTGTTCACTATCATCGTCTCTAAGAACTGCGGCCTCTTTTGCAGTCTCAGCTTCTATTACCTCCAAGGTCTCTGGAGTCTCCACTTGATGCTCCACCTCACTAATGACACCATGATCTATTTGCTCTGCTTGTTATATTACAGAACTCCTCTATTGAAGTATTGTAATCTCGTTGAAGTTCACGTCTCTGTTGATTAGAAAACTAGGTGATCTGGGATTAGTGCATCACAGCCGATAGCCTTTCTCCCCATGTGCATAACCTAGAAATATGCACTTCTTCGCCCTCGGCTCAAACTTACCATCACTCGCATGAGCATATGCAGGACATCCAAATATTCGTAATTCGGAATAATCAACAGATTTCCCCGACCATACTTCCTCAAGAGTCTTCCACTCGATAGCAAATGATGGAGATCGATTTACCAGATAACATGCCATATTCATTGCTTCGGCTCAAAATTCCTTGTCAAGTCCTACATGAGAAAGCATGCATCGAGCTTGCTCAAGTAAAGTTTTGTTCTTCTATTCTGTCATGTGATTTTGCTGTGGTGTCCTAGATACTATACGATGTCTCACAATCCCTTTTTTCTCGCAGAACTTAGTAAAATCTTTACCATAGAACTCCATGCCGTTATCGGTTCTCAGGCACTTGATCTTTTTATCTGACTACTTCTCAATCAATGACTTAAATTTCTTAAACCGATCGAACACATCATATTTGTGCTTTAGAAAGTATACCTATACCTTCCTTGAATAATCGTCGATAAATGTTAGCATATATCGGGCACCTCCTTTAGTACTCTATGTGTGTGGATGAGAGAGAGAGATACACCTGAGAGAGAATTGTAACTTAAATACAACTCTTGAAGTTCCTCCAGCGGAAGGAATAAAGATGCGTCAATAACCCAAGGCTCAGGCAATACCGCATCGCGTGTATGGGCCAAATCTAGTTGAGTCACCCGCCAAGCGGTGTTATCGCAATTCACGCGTGTCCAACTGCAACAATCACCATTGCCATCGGGCCAAAACGAAAGAGAAGACCCGTTGGGGGGGTTGAAGGCGGCCTTAATGTTGAGGAGTGCATTCCTCTCTTCTTCCGAGCACCCGATACTGCTTCCGCTTCCCATCAACACCAACAACACCCAAGTCCACATACACAATAAAAGACGCTTCATGTTTATAATGGTGTTTTGTGCGTTATCTATGTCTTCTGTGTTACCTACGCAAACTTGGGGCATCTACATCAATTTATAAGCGCAGAGTCTTATTATCACGGTTGGGCCAACTCCACGAAAAAACCATGGGCTGACGGAAAGTTTGCTGGGGCCAATTCCACGGAACACGTGATTATCGCCGTTGACTTGACCCAAAACTTCTCCAAAAGAGGAAGGTCGAGATTATAAAATGATAAAAAATTACTAGTAGTAAATCAACAAAAAAAGGTTCCCAGGAATTGCTTCCAAAAAAGAAAAAGAGAATGAGGTTAAAAATTGTTAATTTGTAGTGCAAGAGTTGTTTTGCCAATGGATATAAAATAAATTGGTAATTATTTGTACTTATTGAATAAAAAATAAGGCAATTTTGATCAATTTGATAAAGCGATCAAGACAGTATAGATCAACATTCAATATATCAAAAAGGATAATCTTAAGTTCATGCAACACCCAAATACCTTACTTGTATCAGACAAAATTAATTTTTACCATCATGCCAAGATAGAAACAAAACCATTGGGTTGCACGTACCATGGCTTTCTCCTTAAGGACTTGATCATTTTGTATGGGCATTTCTTTGGATGTTCATATAGTCTCTCGATTAGTGTCACCTCTATGGCAAAATACAATTGGATTCTTTACGGTGATTTTTGTTTAAAAATGAGTCAAAAGTAAAATCAACCTTCCAAATGATTACTACTTGAATAATTATTTTGGGAGTTTGCCAACATTGCTCGACAAACCATTAATTGTTAGCATAATCACTTGATCTAAAAAAATTACGAATTAAAGATGTTGTATAACTTCATTAAATTTTCAATCAAATACATCGAAATGGAATGGATAAATCAATCACAGAGATACCCCGAACCTGTAAATCCATAAGTTGAGCTTATCAGCAAGATTCATTATATTATGTTATAATTTTTATTTTCACCAAACCTATATTTTGTCGAATGCTTGAATGCCGGCTTCATCATGTAGGGGCTCACTGTATAATTTGAGCAAATCGTTTTAGTCACTTGCGACAAAAGGTGTGAAAAGCTTTGCTTTTTACATAGGGATGCCCATTATAGCTTGACTCATATTCTCCCCAAGTAGTCCTGGCCACCTGCAATAAAAGCTGGGAAATGCTTTATCTTTCTGACAGGGATGTCCATAATTGAGAGTAAAGTGGCAAGACTTCGATTAAATTTATGTTTCTTAAATGCAAAAGCATTAAAGAAACGAGACCATGATTATCACGGTTGGGGCAAATACACGGAACAACCATGGGCAAACTGAAAGTTTGCAGGGGCCAATTCTACGTAGCACGTGATTACCGCCGTTGACTTGACCCAGAAATTCTCCAAAAGAGAAAGATCAAGATTATAAAATGACAAAGAAATTATTATTAGCAAATCAAAAAAAAAAATATTGCCCAGGAATTGCTTCGCAAAAGAGAGAGAATATAACTAAGGTTTGAGAATGCTAGTTTGTAGTGCAAGTGTTGTTTGCCAATAGATTTAAAATAAATTGGTATTTATTTGGACTTATTGAAGGAAAAATAAGGCAATTTTGATCAATTTGATAAACCGATCAAGACAATGTAGATCGACATACAATATATCTTATAATTAACTTGATATATTGATAGTCTATAAAAAAGATGGTCCTAAGTTTGTGCAACACCCAAATGCCTTACTTTGATTAGACAAAATTAATTTTTACTATGATTCCAGGACAAAAGCGAAACCATTCAGTTGCATGATACGATGGTTTTCTCTTTAAGGACTTGATCGTTTTGTATGGGCATTTCTTTGGATGCTCATATGGGGTCTTGATTAGCATCACCTCTATGGCTCAAGGAGATAATTGGTGAAGTCTGCAAAATACAATAAGATTCTTTGCAATGATTTCTGTTTAAAAATGATTCATAAGTAAAATCATCCAAATGATTACTACTTGAATAACTATTTTGGGAGTTTACCAACATTGCGCGGCAAACCATTGCTTGTTAGCATAATCACTTGATCTAAAAAATTACCAATAAAAGTTGTATAACTTCATTAAATTTTCAATCAAATACATTGAAATTGAATGGATAAATCAATCACATAAGGTACCCCGAACCAGTAAATCCATAAGTTGAGCTTATAAGCAAGATTCATCTATTATGTTCCTTTTCTTTTCTTTTTTCACGAAACCTATATTTTGTCGAATGTTTGAATGCCTGCTTCATCATGTGGGGGCTTACTGTATAATTTGAGCAAATCATTTTAGTCACTTGCGACAAAAGGTGTGAAATGCTTTGCTTTTTGCATAGGGATGTCCATTCCAGCTTGACTCATAGTCTCCCAAAGTAGTCTTGGCCACCTGCAATAAAAGCTGGGAAATGCTTTATCTTTCTGACGGGGATGTCCATAATTGAGAATAAAGTGGCAAGACCTCGATTAAATTAATGTTTCTTCAATGCAAAAGCATTGAAGAAACAAGACCATGATTATCACGGTTGGGCCAACTCCACGAAACAACCATGGGCAAACTGAAATTTTGCTGGGGCCAATCCACGGAACACGTGATTATCGCCGTTGACTTGACCCAGAAAAGATCAAGATTATAAAATGACCAAAAACATTTATTAGCAAATCAAAAAAAAAAAAGTTGCCCAGGAATCGCTTCGCAAAAAAAAAGAGAATACAACTGAGGTTTGAGAAAGGAGGAAAAAAAAATTGACCATCACATTTTTTTTAGAATAATGAGCTATGTAATAGCATGATAAATAAGGCAAGGCAGCGCTCAAAGAATATACAGAGGCATATGTGCATATCCCCCGGAATATAGAGGTGCCTTATGATTTTGTTTAATTAAAGCATGAAAGTATGTTACATGGTAGTCAATGAATTGCCACTATTATTCAGAAAATCAAAAGTCATTGTACCAGGAAAATAATCGTGAAAAAGGGAAAAAAAAAAAGAAGAAAAAGGAAAAAGAGAAGACAAAATAGGTCAATTTATTGTATATTATTGCAGGAATAATATAATTTTATATTTTGATATAGAATTTAGTTTTCTATTTATATTGGCCATTAATCGCCAAAACTTTAGTGTAAGTGATTAAGATAATATTGTCCAAAGTAAATAAAATAGTGCCATGCCGCAGTTTAGTTACAGTATAATCCTACAGTGTATAATCATAATATCCTACATCCCATATTAATCTTAAAACGTATTTTGACAAATTCAAGTCTATCTTTTGTACATAATTATGCTAATAAGCATTAAAAGAATATAAAAAAATTAAAACTTATTATCCTTTGGCATACAGACAAGACACTTTCTCAGGAGATCACCCATCTTGATAATGCTTTAACCTAGGCTCGCTTATCTTTAGAGTTCCAAAGTAAAACTTGCTGTTACGTCAAAAGATGCATATGTGAATTAATTTTAGTTTTTACATATCTATCCCAAAATTGCTCTCCTCTTATTTGGTGCATAGTTCAGTTCATTTTTGTCTCCTTCACCATTTTAAAAGATTGCTATGAGCCGCTTGTTGTTTAGGCTTTTTGGCCTTGGCGACCACTCCCCACTCTCTTCGAACCAGGTCATTACAGGCCCACTAGCTTCCGCATGGTTCATTCCCAAACCATACACCTATTGAAGGGGGTCCCGCTCCAATACCATATTTTGACATCCCTAGATTAACTCATAAATGTATTCTCCACTTTGGCCTATCTCATACCAAGCCTCACAATTTCATCCTTTGATATACAGACAGGCATTTTCCCAAAAGATCACCCATCTTGATAGTACTCTAACTTGAATTTGGCAAAGTTTGTTGTTACGTCAAAAGGCACCTCCGTAAGTTAATTCTAGTTTTTACATATATGTCCTAGAATCACGCTCCCCATGTTCAGTGCATAATTCCATTCATTCTAGACCCTTTTGCTATCCTAATAGCCTATGAGAAGCCAATCCTTGCCCAAGCCCTTTGGCTTCGATGATCACTCCCCACCCTTGTTAGACCAAGTCATTACAAATAATCTCAAATTTGGGCCACACATGAAAGGAAACGTAAAGTAGGAGACAGAATTTGTGAAAGAGGGAAAATTGTATTCTGAAATTGTGTTTTTACAATGTACACTTGCAGCCTATTTATAGTACAAAATGTAACCAACAAAAATATATAGCAAATCAAGATCCAATTTTGTATGATCTTGAGAATCGAGATCCAATATCAGAACGATCTTGTAGCAACCAATTGTCGACACGTGATCTTTGTAACAAACAAAAATCCATGCGTATCTTCCAACACTCCCCCTCAAGCTGGTGGCTTGTATATGTCCAAGACACCGAGCTTGCTTAGGAGATATGTATGCTGCCTTTGACACAGAGGTTTAGTGAATATATCCGCTGGCTGCTCATTGGTTCTGATCCCTCTTGCTTCAATTATATCTTCTTGAATCTTCTCTCTGGTGAAATGGCAATCAACTTCTATGTGTTTCGTTCTTTCATGCAATACAGGATTCGCCGCAAGCTTGAGTGCAGAATCGTTGTCGCAAAATAGTAAGGTTGGTCCTTTGACTCGCATTCCAAGGTCCAAGAGCAGTCCTCGTAATCAAACTATTTCACAAACAGTTTTGGCCATGGATCGATATTCAGCTTCAGCAAATGATAAAGATACAGTGGACTGTTTCTTCGTTTTCCATGAAAGTAACGAATTTCCAAGTTTAATGCAGTAACCAGAGATAGATCTCCGACTCATAGGACAAGTCGCATAATCTGAATCGCAATAGGCTGTCATCTCCATATTGCACTTGCGAGAAAGTAGAATCCCTAGTCCTGGGCATTTCTTCAAGTATTTTACAACCTTCAAAGCAGCATCCATATGAGACTGTTTGGGATTATGCATGAATTGACTCAAGGTCTAGACCGCATAACAAATGTCTGGTCTGGTCATGGTGAGGTAAATGAGTTTTCCAACTAATCGCTGATAAATTGATGGGTCCTTGAGCAATGGATCATCACTTTTAGGTTGAAGTCCCACATCATATTCAGCTGTAGTCAACTTCACATTTTGTTCGATGGGAATAACCGCTGGTTTACATCCTGATAGACCTGCTTCTGATATAATTTCCAATACATATTTTCGTTGGCTAAGAGAAATCCCTTGATCTGAACGAGCTATCTCAATTCCAAGAAAATATTTTGGTGGCCCTAAGTCTTTGATATGGAAAGCAGAATGCAAATATTCCTTGAGCTTTTTTACAGCAGATTCATCATTTCCCATAATGAGTATGTCATCGACATATATCATCAAGTAAATGGATGACATACCTTTTGTCCATGTGAAGAGAGCATAATCATGTTTGGATTGTTTGAATCCTGCAGTAGTGAGTGCATTGGTGAACTTGGCATACCATTGGCGTGACGCCTGTTTGAGCCCGTACAGGGATTTACGGAGGCGACATACTTTAGACTCCCCCTGTCTCCGTAAACCCGGTGGAAGCTCCATATAGATTTCTTCATCTAAGTCACCATGAAGGAATGCATTATTAACATCCATTTGATGTAGAGACCAATCACGACATGCTGCAATTGACAAGAAAGTGCGGACCGTAACATCCTTCGCTACTGGAGAGAAGGTTTCATGATAATCAAAACCTTCTCGCTGAGTGAAGCCTTTGGCTACTAACCGAGCTTTATATCTTTCGATGGAACCATCTGCCTTGTGCTTAATCTTGTACACCCACTTGCAACCAATCGGTTTACGATGAGGAGGCAATGAAACGACGTCCCATGTATGATTTTCATTCAGGGCATGGAGTTCATTTGCCATAGCCTTTTGCCATCGTGGATCTTTCACTGCTTCATGATAGTGGGATGGTTCCTGCTCCTCAGATACTCGACTAATGCAGCACATGTGGTCTGATGACAACCGATGAAAAGAGACATACGAAGAAACAGGATATCGAGTACCTGATAATTTTGAGGAAGCACAAATATAGTCTTTCGTCCATGTGGGTGGACGGGTAACACGCTCGGATCGTCGAGGTGCATTCTGTTGAGGAACATTAATTGATTCCTCATTCCTGGATACTTCCTCAGTGGTTGAAGGAACTGATTCTGGAGAAAAATTGGGTTCCTTGTCATTTACTGCATGATCTTGCATGTTTGAATCCACAGCTGTCGTGGATTTAGAAGTCTTGTCAGATAGTGGTATTGTAGCTTCTGGTCGAGGTTCTGCAGGTGCTATAATATATGATTGTCCAGAAGATAAGTCCTTTTCAGAGAGGAAACGATGAGAATTGGTACTCTGACTCAATTCTTGAGAAGATGATTCATCGCGAAAAGGGAATGTATCTTCATGGAAAGCAACATCCCTGCTTATAAAGAAATCCCCAGTGGATGGTTCGTAGATACGATATCCTTTCTTTAGATTCGGATATCCCATGAATATGCACCGACGAGCTCGTGGACTCATCTTATCCTGAGGCCCCACTGTTGCTACGTAGCACAAGCAACCAAAAACTCTCAAATGTTGAAGTTCCGGCTTCTTTCCATAGAGCAATTCAAAAGGAGTCTTCCCATCAAGAACACGACTTGGCATGCGATTGATTAGGTAAGCAGCTGTGACCACATAGTCTCCCCAAAAAATTTCAGGAATAGAAGCTTGGAATTTAAGGGCACGTGCAACTTCTAATAAATGACGATGTTTACGCTCGACAATTCCATTCTGTTGCGGAGTATAGACACACGAGCTTTCATGCAGAACCCCATTGGAAGAAAAAAAGGACATGCATTCATTACTGAAAAATTCTTTGCCGTTATCGGTATGAATGCGTTGGATGGATTTTCCAAACTGATTTTTGGATAAGGTAAAGAATGTTCTCAAGTGGGATATCACTTGGCTTTTGGACTGCATGAGAAATACCCAAGTAGCACATGAGAAGTCGTCTACTATGGTGAGAAAAAAACGTGAGCCATCACGATGAGGTGTGTGATACGGCCCCCATACATCAACATGAATCAAAGACAGAGGATTTTCACTGTGAGAATTGCTATTTGGAAAAGGCGCACGAGCCTGCTTTGCTAAGGGGCAAATAGGACATTGAGGATAAGGGAAAGAGGCACTATGACCCAATCTTTGATGACTAAGGAAATTTTTATCATTGGTAGCAGTGTTACACAATGATTTTTTATTCAATCCAACATGAGATAATTTGAAGTCACTAGGAAAATTGATCCAAAAATACAGTCCTTGCGAGACACTACCCAAGCCCATCAGTTTCCCAGTCGAAAGGGCCTGAAAGAAACAATTATCAGAATTGAATAGGATTCGACAAGAGTTTTCCTCACAAACTCGAGAAACTGATATGAGATTGAAATGAAAATCTGGAACATAAAGCACATTCCGAAGTGTAATGAGTGGGCTAAGATCAATTGTGCCAGTCATCATGACATGAGTGATGTTTCCATTTGGGAGTTGCACTGAAATAGGTAAGTGCAATTTTTCGATTTTTGAAAAGAAATTTTTATTGCAGACAATGTGGTCACTAGCTCCTGAATCAATTATCCATGCATCTTTAGAAATTGAATTCATCAGGCAATATGAAGTACCTATAAAACTCCCACTCTTATCAGAAGTATCCAACTTCTTCAAGGCCTTCATAAGTTCTTGATATTGATCATCATTAATTGTTGGACGCAACCTGTCTGGATGTTGACCTGTGACCTGAAAAATTGTCGAAAATTCCCTTTTTCCTTTTTCTCCGGGTTTGCCATGCAATTTCCAGCAATTATCGATCGTATGATGTGGACGTCTACAATAATCACAGTATAATTTTCTTTTTTCTTTGAAATTACCCCTTGATGACGTGGCAGAAGATGGACCATTGGATACTTTAAAAGCTGGCGCCATCGTGGCTCCATGAGAGCCGTTGGATTCTGCGAAGGGATGGATACCACGAGAGCCGTCCGATCCAAGGCCGGTGATTGCACGCGATTCGTCTGATCCTGGCAAAGGGATCAAATATGAGCCGTCCGATCCTATTGGTGGATGAGATGCCTGCATGCCGTCGGATTTCTTCGCTGAATCTGGGCTGTCGACGCTTCTTTTTCTTTCTTCAGCAAAAGCAAACCCTAGGGTTTCGTTTCTTCTCTCCACCCGCCCCCTTGTCGCACCCCCTCTCGGTCCGCCTGTATAGGCGGAGAGGGCCATCCCTTCTCCGGCCTTCTGGTGGTCGGAGGTGGCAAGGCGCTGGTTTTCTTCCTGAACGGCGAGCTGGTAGATTCGTCCGAGTGTCGGCATCGGCTCCATCGTCAGGATCTGTGAACGAAAGGTTTGGTAAGATTCATTCAATATTAGAAGGAATCTGGTGACCTTTTCTCGATCCCTCATGTTTCGATACTGCTGTAAGGTCAGATCTGGGCCTTCTAACTTTTCTTCGACCGCTTCTAGTTCATTCCACAAAGCTGATAGTTTGTTGAATATTGCGGTTACGCTCATGTTCCCCTGCTTGAGATCTGAAAGTTGTTGGGTTAGTGAAAAATTTTTGACCCGATCTAATTTCCCGTACATTTCTTTGATATTCTCCCACATTTTCTTCGAATCCTCCGTTGGGGGTAGTCCGGCGGCGACTTCGGGGGAGATGCAGTTTCCGATCCAGGTTCGGACGAGTTGATTGCACTTCCTCCACAGTCGCGCCGCTCGCTCGTCGGATGGAATCGGGATTGTTCCGTCGATAAAACCCTCTTTGTCCTTGGTGACCAGTGCTCGTCGGAACTCCCGCGACCAGTTTGAGTAGTTGTCGGCTCCGGTCAGTTGCTGCGTGATGATTCGCAACTCTGGTCCGTCGGCCGTCGTCGTGTAAAGCGGGTCGCCGGGCTCCGGACGGCCGCTGGTCGCGACAAATGGATATGGGAAAAATCCGGGTTGAGGAACCGGGTAGGGATTCAAACCCGGACCCGAATGAGAGAAACCCGATTCGCCCATATGGCCCGCATGTGAAATTCCTGGCCCGGTGGATGGGCTTGCCCCATTTACGGCTGGTGGGCTCCCGTCGGGCTGGATGTTGTAGCCCTGAACTCCTGGCAATGATGTATTTGGGCTTGGCCCAAAATAAAATGGGTAGGGCTGCATTGGCAGCCATTGGTATGGTTGGCCCGCCATGGGCTGGCCCGCAGTCGACTGGCCCACAGTGGGTTGCCCCAGATTGGACTGAGCCTGGAAAGGTTGCCACTGCACATGTTGGGCTGTATTGGGTTGTTCTTGGGCCCGGATCTCTGATGTTGGGCTCTGGTCCTCTGGAACATGCAGGTTCTGTTCATCAGACGCAGGAGAGGGACTTTGATTCTGCTCCATGGTGAGAAGTTCCTTTTCTTCGCTTGAATTCCTCTTGACAGAATTGATTCCTGCACTAATAGCAACCTTACTTCGCAGGTTAAAATCTCTTGTTGAAGACAAGAAGATAATGCAAGGCAATCACAAGGGACAAGGCAGAAGCTGTATAAGGAACTTAGCAAAGCTCTGATACCATGAAAGGAAACGTAAAGTAGGAGACAGAATTTGTGAAAGAGGGAAAATTGTATTCTGAAATTGTGTTTTTACAATGTACACTTGCAGCCTATTTATAGTACAAAATGTAACCAACAAAAATATATAGCAAATCAAGATCCAATTTTGTATGATCTTGAGAATCGAGATCCAATATCAGAACGATCTTGTAGCAACTGATTGTCGACACGTGATCTTTGTAACAAACAAAAATCCATGCGTATCTTCCAACAACACATAAGGACTTTTAGCTCATTTCTTACTTTGATCACAATTTAAGTTGATCTTTTTGCAGGAGTTTACGTTAGATAAGCGGACTTTCTATAATAAAGAACATCGATAACTTCATGAACCATTTATTTCTCAAACGTGAAAAGTAATACAAATGAGCAAACAGCTGGTGAAGTCCAAAGCGATGTAAGGTTAGACTTAGTGAGGCATCTTGACTTTATTTTCTTTTATCTGTTTTAAGTATCAACATTATTTAACTTGTTTTTTATATCTGTATGTATAATGTGTTAATGCGGCAGTGCTTAAGTGAGTACCACGGCATAATTAATTACTCGGGAGCAAATGTTTTTTCAGCCATGGCGTCAGGAAGGGGCAAACAGGTGCTGTCAGCCTCTTTGGCCTCTTGCAGCTCTCAACTTTCCTCTTCACTTCACAACCAAAAGGACTAGAATTAAAGCGTCAGGAATTGGAAAACAGGTCGCAAACAAAAGAGGCGACCCATCTTTTTCTTCCGTCTGGTTCTTAAAGCTTGTCGTGACCCAGAACTTTTCCAAGAAAAAGTATGCAAATCATTTCAATTATATCGAAAATGAAGGACATGAAAATGATAGACAAGAAGGCAGGCACCATAGTTGTTTCGATTAGATTCATATTCAATGCTTTGTGGCTGAGTCATCACTTCATCACAAAGCTCCATTTCCTTCCACTTCCTTTCATATCACTTACAATCCATTGAATTTTACATTAATTAGATAAAAAGCTCAATTACTTATTCAACATTGGTATTCCTAAGAAACTGTATTTTAATCAATTAATTTATGTAATATGTAAAGGGGCCATTGCTAAATTGTAACAACCCAGTCTAACAAGGGTAGGGAGTGATCATCAAGGTTAGAGAGCTTAGACAACGAGTGGCTCCTAGCAGACTTATAGAATGGCAAAAGGAGCAGGAATAAACCGAACTATGTATTGAATGAGAGAGTGATTCTGGAATATATGTGTGAAATCCGGAATTAACTCATAGAGGTGCCTTGTGACATAATGGCAATCTTTTACTTTGGAACTTCAAAATTAAGTGAGCCCACGCTAGAGCACTACCATGATGGATGACCTCTTGAGAAAGTGCATATCTGTACGCCAAAGAATAAAACCGTGAGATTTGGTATGAGATGGGTCAAAACAAACAATACATTTATAAGTTAATCTCAAGATGTCACATAAGTCATATATGTATATAATAACTAATTATTTAATTATATATGTTCACTAATAAAAAAATGTAATATTTTAATATTGAAGATGAAGAAACATGGTATAATGCATTTGTTATATATATTATATTATATTTCTGAAAAAAATGGTTTGCAATATCTTAAGTTTGGAACATATAGTTCTATAATTATATATAAGAGAGTTTCTATATCATTAGGCCGATGCTGAGCTTTACTAAAATAATTTAAATACTGATAGATGTCTATATGGAAGTGTTGTCATGTGTTAACGATGTGCAATTGCTTTTAGAGCGATTTCTCTGGCACAAATTTGGATTTTCGTAATTTAGCAATTCATCCATCAAATGAATTGGGCATTCCTGTCCTTTTTAGAGTCACCGAATGATTCCCCCCTCTTTGACGGTCACTCTATGACTTAATGGAAAGTGATACGAGAAATACGGTTGGAAGTTCCTTTCCATCCTTTTTCTTTTTTTCTTTTTCTTTTTTTGGTAAATTCACGTCTCATTTCCTTTAAGGTCGAAATTGAGTTGATGGGAAGAGAGATATGATCAAGTTCTTGTTCCTTCCTCTTGTTGTAGAGATGCGACACATCTTTTTCTTCGTTGTGGTCCTCATAGCTTTCGGTGACCTAGAAGTTTTCCAAGAAAACCACTAAAATAGAACCAATCAAGTTCTTCGTGGAAATTGAATGTTCAAATAACAGCCATGAATGCCAAAACGTACTTGAAAATCTATTATGTTTATTGCGTGTTCTCCGAATCACATGTTCTCAATGGGCAAACTGCCGTTTATTGCGCGGTCTTCCAATCAAATGTTCTCAATGGGGAAACTCCAATCTGCTGGGCCACTGACCACGAAACTGTAAATATTGCCATTGACTTAAACCATAACTTTTCTAATATAGAAAAATCGAGATTATAAAATTAATATTGAAAAAAATGATAAAATGTTCTCACCATTATAAAAGAAAAGTATGCGTGCAGACATCGCTTTGCAAAAATTGATGAGAAAAATAACTAAAACTTGAGTTTGTTAATTTTCAGTACAGGTATTTTTTTTGGCAAGAAATATCAATTAAAGGGGTATTTGTTTGGACTCATTGAAAGGAAAGCAAGAGCTAACACAACGATCAGCACTCTTCTACCTTAATCAATACAAACTATTTCTGACTATACTTGTCACCTGGATATGCAATGTAAGTGACATAGTTATTATCTATCCAGGTGGACCTCTATATTAAAAGAAGAATAATATATTTGTAGATAGAATTCTAACTATTTTTCAAATATTGCACTGCAATTTTGAGTAACGGGTCTATTAGTGGTTAAATAACATATATATATTTATATTTATATGTTGTTTGGATGCACAATACTAGTTTGAGGAACGTATAATTTCTATAATCATATATATACAAGAGATTTTATATATCATTAGGCCAATAATGAGTTTTTCAAAAATAATTTGAATACTGATAGATGTCTACATAGAAAGTTTGTCATGTATTAATGATGTGCAATTACTTCCAGAGCAACTTCTCTACTATAAAATGGTTTTCGTAATTTAGTAATAATCCATTAATTTAATTGGGTATTAGTATAACTGTCCTTTTAAGAGTCACCTAATGATTCTTCCCTCTTTGGCGGTCATTCTATGAGTTGATGGAAAAAGAGAGGCAGGAAGTTTCCTCCCTTATTTTTTGGGGCAAATTCACGTCTAATTTCCTTTAAGGTCTAAACTGAGTTGATGGGAAGAGAGATACAATGAAGTTCTAGTTCTTCCCACTTTTTGTAAAGATGCGACATATATTTTCATCCCTAGTGGTCCTTAAGTTTTGCCGTGACCCAGAAGTTTTTCCTAGAAAATGTATGCAAACCATTTCAATTATGTTGACAATGAAGGACATGACAATGATAAAAAATGAAGGCAGGGACTCCAGTTGATTCAATCACTATAATAGAACCAATAAAATTTTTCATGGAAATTAAATTTTCGATAATCACCATGGAAAAGTACTTATTGCATTGTTCAAATCACATGCTCTCAATAGATGTGATTTGTTATGTTATGCAAGTCATATGTGGACTCACCTAATTTATTTATTTTTGGCCAAAGGACTCACTAAATTTATTAGTAAAAACTATTATTTTACATATTCTGGATCCATTTGCAAAAAAAAATTGGTGAAAATAAATTTAAATTCAATCTTAATCTTTTCAATTGAATTCAATGTAGTTTAAACCTTTAAGTGAAAATGCAATCAAGTTCTCTAGAGCAACTCTTGCTTGAAAATGCCAACATAGCGGTCCGGTCATCACCAACCCAACCATCTTAAGTGTCAATGGCAGATTTGATATGGACAATTTTAAACGAAAGGATACCGTTCTTTTTTTCTTCTTTTTCAAGTTTTTATTTTAGTTTATCGAGATCCCTTTCGCTCTGGAGGCATGTGATCTACAAGTATATACTACTCAAATATGTTCAATGAGGTGATAATCCTCAGCAAACGAAGTCTATGTCCATTGGAGGCACCAATTAAATTTTTCAAAATTGACTGATCGACCTACACTTTATCATTCCCCGGTTACGTGCAGTGAAACAATCACAACACAAATAACACTTGGATTATGATTTGTTTTTCTCTTTTCCTTTTCCATCCAAAATCCGATGCAATGAAATAAGCACAATGAAAATAACATCTTGACAGCGGATATGAAAAGGGCTCATGTGATCACAGTTCACAACCTGATTGAGTTGAACCCATCACAGCCAAAGCAACAATTATCACTCTTGTAACTTCATTATTCCTATCAAAGTATATATTACCAAAAATTTCAAACTAATACATCTACATCACATTTTCCCTAAACTAATTTTCATGTCACAAAAAATTCCAAATTAGTAAACTCATGCTATATGTACTCCAAAAATCCCAAATTCACCACAATTTGAAGTAAATATAGCATCGGTGTACCATTTTGAGTAAATGATAGGAGCATAACAGTTTGGGATTTTTTGTGACATAAATATTAATTTAGAATAAATATGGCCCAAGTATGACAGTTTAAAATTTTTTGTTATATGAAAATTAGTATACGCTAAATGTGGCACGAATATCATTAGCCATTTATACTAACCATTTCCTCGGAAGTTGTTATATGCAATGTAAGCAACGTAGTAATTATCTGGGCTTCTTCATTGAAAGAAGAAGAAGAAGAAGAAGAAATGTCTGTAGATGAAATTCTGAGTATTTTTCCAATTTTACACTGTAATTTGAGGTAATGGGTCTAGCAGTAATTAAGTAGCAAATATATGTGTGATTTAGGTACATTATACTAGACTGATTCCCCAAGTCAGCACGTGTAAACAATCTCATGTCTAGGTCATGCGTAAGGATTTTCGCCCGTTTATTAACTTTCGACAAGATTAGTAGATTTTTTGCAGGGGTTTACTTTAGATAAGTGGATTATCAAACTTTAAAGAAATCGATTTCTTCATGACCCATCTATTTCTCAAAAGTGAGAAGTATGAACAACCAATTGGGGAAGTCCTAAGGCATGGAAGGCTAGAACTAGCGAAGCATCGTCACTTTTCTTTTCTTTTTTCATTTTCGACAATATTCAATACGCATGTATTATGTTTAACGTGATAGTGTCTAAGTGAGTAACTCCCGCATAATTAATTGCTCGTGAACACATGTTATTCCCAACCATGGAGTCGGGAAGGGGATGACAGGGGCTGTCACGCCCCTTTGGTCCCTTGCTGCTCTAAACTTTCCTCTTCAGTTCCCAACAAAAAGAAAATATCAATCAAATTTCTCATAAAAATTGAATGTTGAATAATAACGGTGGACGCAAGAGCACGTGTGAAAATCTCTTTAGCTTATTATGTGGTGCATGGATCACTTGCGCTCAATAAATGTGATCTGCTGTATTGTGTGGGTCCTATGCTGAATCACCTGTTTTCTTAGTTAGAAGGCATTTATTTTGTATGTTCCAAATCGTTGTGCAAAAGTAATTGGAAATCTAATCCACGAATAGGAATAACGAGGTTTCTTTAGGCTCACAGCCCACCATTCGAGCTTTGTCAAGCTCGCAGCCACGGCCACTCGAGATTTTTTAAGCTCCTGGCCATGGGCCGTAGCTGCTCTAGATCCGTCAAACTCAACCATAGACGTTCTAGCTTCCGAAAAATTCTTCAACTCACAGTCACAGCCAATCGAGTTCCATCGAGCTTCACCGTGGCCGCGAAAGCTTCATCCAACTTGATGGGCCGTACGTGCCCAGGCATCATCGACCCTCACCGTATGTCGCCGCTGCCCCACCGGTGATGGGGCGGCAGCCATAGGCGGGCTGCTGCCCCCCTTTTTCTTAAAAAGAAAATTCACTTTTAATAATATTTAATTAATATTTATATTAAAAAATAAAGTTTGGTTGAAATGGCGTCATTTTGGGCTTATTTCAACACCAAAAACGACGCCATTTCGACCCTAGATCATTGGAAAACTGTCATATCAGCATTTTGGTCGGATTTTCTCACCGTTAACACTTAAGTGATCATTTTTCTTCGATTTTGGTACTTAAGTGTACCTTTTGTAACTTTTGGCACGTAAATGTCCCTTCGTGCCAAGTTTTGGCACTCTAGGAGTCTGTACGTCGCATTATCAGTTAACTGCAACTCTTGAAGTTCCTCAAGAGGAAGGAAGATGTGTCAATAACCAAAAAAAAAGAGAGGTGAGAATAGTGCAAAACTAAAAAGAGAAGAAGGTTGAGCTAAGACTCTTAATGAATTCCATAGCTATTATTGGTGGTGTATTAAGTTGCAAAATGCACTTGATGGAATCACCTATATAAGTGTAGAGTGGGGCTGCTCCTGTGATATTATTTGCAATAATCTCTAGAGCACTTATGAATAAACCAAGCACACACATAGCCTATTAGTGCAAAACCGCGTTGAACAACAAAGTTGTGACAGTGCAATGTGATTGGTGAAACTTATAACTCACAAAAGAAATTTTTGGTTCATAGAAGTTTCAAACTTAACTGATGATTTTGTGAATTATATTTTATATTTTCTAAGGCCAATTCACAGCCTAACAAGCACCAATTCCAATGCATTACACTCCAATAATCTTGCATTATTTTATTTATTATATTTTCAAAAATCTTGTGAAATATGTGGGGAATTATTGGATATTTCATTAATTTTTGAAATATTTACAGCAATAACTTTTTAAAAAGTTATGACAATATTGAATATCATCATTATTTTAATAGTTATATAACAGCTTTTTAACGATCGTGTAATAGTTTTTCAATCAGTTTGTAATGTCTAATTTATTTATCAAATAAATTATCCATTATTCTACAACAGGTCTATAACCATTTCTTAACATCTCTTTAACTGCTCTATTTTGTCTAAATACAAAAATAAAACTTAAAAGACAATCTAGAAAAACACACATGGAATCAAGAAGAATTTCTTTTTCCTCAAAAAATCTTTCCTTTTTTTTTTCTTTGCTAGATTGTGCCCAATATTGTTTTGTTCCTTCTAATAGTAGTGCGGAATATAGGAGACGGTCTATTATATCTTGGGAGGATAGCCCCTAAAGCCTATCACACCGAGTCTTGTATTTCGAGGGGTGGAATTATCCTTAAGGACAGTGCTTCTGCACACCTCAAATAGTTCGTCTTATTTTTATTCTTTTTCAATGTATTTCCAATAATTATTGTTATTTTTTATATGATTCTAACAAATTTTTCCAACATTTTGAAATCGTTGGCAAAATTCGTGTGTCAACAATGCGGAGTTAAGATAAAACTCTTCAGTTGTGAAGTTCATTAATCAAAACACTCCAACCCTCAAAAAAAGTTTAGTGGGGTTTAAATAGATTCAATTTAGAACAATCTTCCGAGCCTAGGAAAATCAGTCAATCTATGTCTATTCCTCCCTTTGACGGTTCTAGGTCCCACCTTTTACCGTCCTTTACGATCTCTCTCCTGCGGGCGATCATCAAACTCGACCAGTGACGGCTTTGGCAACGTATCACTCTCCTATGCTCTGTTTTGGCTTCAGCCGAGAATGTTTCAGTGCACGCCTGTCCTCCGCTTCGTCGATTTTGTCTCTGATAATGTTTAAAATGAACACCTCACTTTATACTCCTCACCGATGATTTGTTGAGTATTCTATTCCGAGCACTTCGAATTTCACGTTCAACAGGCGTTTGATGTTTTGCCCAGTTGACTTCCAGTGTTGATTTGCTTCTGTTATTGGTCAATCTGAGAGTATTCTAGTGTGATTTGCATGGTTATTAGTTGACGCTTCGACCTAAGATATGATTTACCGATTTGTTACTGGCTGGTCGAGCACCATCATGCATGAGGCTAGTCCAATCTCGGTCATTTTCTAATTGGCGTTAAAGCTTTGATTGTCTGCTTGCTCCCGTACAGAGATCTTGTCTCTTGCCTTGAGTTTATGTAACATTGGATTTGTTTCGCGCGAGAGAGGTGGATGTGAATCAGAGCATTCGAGAGAGTTGGGATTGGGGCTTTTCTGGTTGGTTGTTCCGAAGAAGCATATACCATTGATTAACCAGCCTTGTTGAGTTCCCTAATTGGAAATTCCGGTGTGTCCAAAAAAGGGAGGATCTATCTGTATAGGAATTTGATTTGGGTCGGAGGGATTTGTCATCCTTTTTGATTGCGCAGATGGATTTGTTATCACTTCTGTTGCATCTTTTCTTCATGGCTGTTTGCGTGGGACGAATATGCTAGATCCGTCTTTTGATGTGCGAACTTTGGCAAAAAGATTCATCTGTTTAATGTCCGAGAAAACTCGTTTTGATGTTTTGGTCTGACGACATTGCTTGCTTGACTTTAAATATACAATCGAATTTAGTCTTACTCTATCATTGCTTCGCTTAGGAAAATAAATATAAAAAGATAAAAAAGGTATTCACAATTAGGGACTATAATCATGCATGCCTTCTATTTGTCATTTTTTAGTTTCACTTAGTGATTATCTTTTGGTAGGTAGTTTTCTTTAGCTAAAATCAGATTTTGAACTCAAACTTGGAAACTAGCTCACGAGGTTTATATCCTGAAGCTCAGATAATGAGGTAATGTATATTCTTTGCTGGACTCATGTCAAGTTACTTTACTACGCTTTATATTTTGTCATTCTTAATCGTGTTTGCAAAATGTGTAGTTTTAAGCTTAGCTCACGAAGTTTCTATCCTAGGCCCAATAATTAGCCCATGTTGTTGTTTGCCCGATTCATATTGGGTTTATTTTTCATGTTTTGCTTTTGTCTATACTTTTGTGCTTTATATCGTTTGATGTGTGGCTTTTATTATGTGGATTTGATATGATATTTGACTCATACGATTGATTGAAAAATGCTTTCGTCAATAACCATCATTA
This sequence comes from Corymbia citriodora subsp. variegata, assembly GCA_014858505.1. NCBI lineage: Eukaryota > Viridiplantae > Streptophyta > Magnoliopsida > Myrtales > Myrtaceae > Corymbia > Corymbia citriodora. Next base: position 4,597,664 of record CM026416.1, read on the forward strand.
GGCATTTAATATAACATACTTCTTAACTTAAAACAAACGAGACCGCGTGATTTACATTTTCGCGATAGAACAAGTTCAAGTATCGAAAAAGCACTAATTAAATGTTAGCATAAACAAGTCCTTGAATTTACATTCTAGCTTCACTCTTTTGGCCCAAATAGGTGCAAGAATTGCAAGTTAGATAAGATCTCATCGTTTAATCAAACTGAATCATCCAATGTGTGTCATTAGATTTGGGAGAACTCGCATTAAACGAGAGCAAGCACCTCGAATAGAGGGACCGCCGCTCCCGCTTGACATACCGATAAACCCGCTCCCCTCAAGAGAGCTGTGAGGGACAGGGTCACGACAAGTTCTTCATCAAGTAGATCACAAAGGTGGGGCTCAAGCCGTAGGGCATTGGTCCTGCAATTGGTGTACCGCTGTCATCCACGAATCCACGCCTTATCATCAAATCGGAGCATTTGTCCATGCCCAATCCTTTATGTTAGTAGGATTCTTGAAAGAGTTAAACCCCGTTAATTTGATGGTGTCGGTTGCAACCAACGGATAATTCACGTTTGGTGTAGCATTTACAAAAATTTGTGAATGTCGAATTCGTTTTGGTGGAGAATAAACTATTCTCTCTCAATTCACAACAAGTGAAATCTCCTATAATTCAAATTAGCTGGACAAGGAATAGAATACGAACATTCAAAGAGTCAAGCATTCAAAATGCATAATCAAGACTCAAACACTTACAATCCATTACACAAAGGTTCTCCACTATTTCATTAAATTTTCCATTACCAAAAGCAAATAAGAACAATCTCTACAAGGGAAGCGATGGGATGAGCTTATGAATGAGCTTGAACAGCAAGTATTGACAGTGCGAGTTTAAGTAGAAAAAAAAAACCACCCCAAAGAATGCCACCACATATGATCCTGCAAAACTCCACAAGAAGGCTTCTTTCCACGAGTCATACTCCCCGGCCTTAATAGAAGATGGCGTAATCCCACCTCCTTGATTTGAGCCATCACAGCTTGTTAATGGTGGTCCACAAAGAAGAGGGTTACCTTCGTAACTTTCTTTATCAAAAGTTCCAAATTGATATTTTCGGTCTGGTAGCCTTCCTGATAAGTTGTTGTGAGCCACACTAAAATATGACAGTGTGTAGAGCTCTGTTAATTGTGGAGGGATGGGACCGGTTAAGTTGTTGTTGGATAGGTCCAAGCTCTCTACATTCCTTAAATTGGAAAACGTCGTTGGGATCTGTCCCATCAAATGATTGTGGGACAAGTTCAATGCTAGAAGTTGACTTAAGTAGCCAAACTCTAGAGGAATGAAGCCCGTCAAATTGTTTTGGGAGAGATCCATTCCAGACATGAGTCGTAGAATATGGCCCTTATATAATTCCAACCTTCTCTTTGTCCTGAAGTTTACTTTTTCTTCTAGATAAGCATACCCTCCCCCTCCACCATAGGAATTTAATAGTGAGAATCTACTCTGATACATGTATTGATCCACCTCATTTAAAATAAAGAGAGTGGTACCAAATACATACGAAGGTACCTCATCATTTCCAAATGTCAAATCTTTCAAACAAGAAGGAATTTGTCCAAAAAGATTATTCTTGGAGAGATCCAATATGCTCATATTTTTCAACATACATAGATCTAGAGGAATTGAACCTTCAAATTTGTTTCCTTGCAGTAGAAGAACCTTCAAGTTTTGAAGTGAACCGATCCAATTAGGGAGCTTACCTGACAATGCATTGTGTCTAAGATCCAATGTGACAATCGATGAAGCTCCAAAAATGGACTCAGGAAAATGTCCAGTAAGCTTGTCATTTGTTAAATGCAAGAACTTTATAACTGTAAAGTTGGCACAATGGGGTATATTTGGCCCAAGGTTGTTACTTGAAAGGTCTAAACGAGTGAGATGCTTTAAGTTGCAGAAGCTCAATGATAAAGGACCTTCCAATAAATTACTCGCCAACATAAGCACATTCAAGGAGCTAATATCTCCAATCCAATTGGGAAGTGTTCCAGATATAGAATTATTACTTACATCCAAAATTTCCAAGAATGGGCTATTTAATATGTCAGGCGATATGTCCCCTGTGAACCGATTGCTATCCAGATACAATTGTTCCAACCCTGGGAAGCTAGAATTTCTCGGTAGCATTTGGCCTTGCAAATTATTGCCCGACAATTTCAATAGACGAAGTAACTTGCAATTTTTAGCTAGTATCTCCGATATCTCTCCCATGAAGCCATTATTTGACATGTCCAATGTTTCTAGATTTTCCATATTGCCAATAGAGGGAGGGATTCTACCTTTCAAATAGTTGTATGATAAGTTCAAATATTGCAAATTTGGGAGAATAGAACCAATCTGAGATGGGAGCTCTCCTTCAATAATATTGGCAGACACATCGAACCAAGTCATGTCGACAAGACTCAAATTGGAAGGTAAATGAAAAGCACCTGACAAATTGTTGCCTGGGAGATCGAACTGTTCTAGATGTATATTGTTGCGCAATAGCCAATTCGGGAAACTTCCTGTCATTCCATTGTGGCCGAGTTGTACATCTCTCAAGTCGAACTGTTCTTTCAAAAAGCTAGGAATTACGCTATCTGCGTCTTTGTTGAGCACACAATTTGATAAACCAAAGGCCCACAATTGAAATGGAGGAAACCAAGTGCCCTCCTCTGTATTTACTTCTAGATGATAAAGGTTGTCGAGGAGGAGGAATACCTTAAGGTTAGAAGTATTAGCTAAGGAAGCAAGTGAAAGTGAGCCTTCAAAAGCATTCCCAGAAAACGCAATATATTCAAGTGATTTGAGATTAGAGAGGAGAGTTGAAGGAATGGCCCCACTAAAATTGTTATACTGAACGTCAAGCACACTGAGCGAGGTCATATTGCATAAGCATGAAGGTAGAGGACCCGAAAATCCATTACCATAGATATCCAACTCCTCAAGGTTCTTTAATCTGCACAAACCTATTGAAGTGGAGAATGCAACTATGAGAATCATCAATAAATTGTCCTTTGTATGATTAAAACACTCAAGATGATGATATGCATCGAGAATGGAGGATATAAATATATATCATTGAACTCTTCCACAATTATATGGTATAATATTATAATATTATACAAGTTTTTTAATTATCCTCTACCATCATATAATTATGAGATATACATGCGCTATAGTGTTACAAAGCCCTTTTCAATCAATATTTTCTTCAATAAACCGTTTGTGTTAATTGATAGGGTGTTATTGATTTGCTAACTTTCATTTGTATGTAAAAGGTGTGTTATCATGTCATTTAAATCATTTTAAGCTATTTCTTTGTTTTATATGGGTTGTCAAGTCATGTAATACTTCATCGGTCTTTTAATATCATTCATTTCTTAAATAGAGCAAAAATGATTTGTCAAATCGTTATCCATTCTCAATTCAACTTACTTTGTTCTTATCCACTTAAAGTGATAGGAATTCTACCAAATATAAAATTTGCTTTTACCGTTTATAATGTTCTGACTATAATTATACACTTAATTTTACTTTTTTTTTATAATTGGCAACAATATAATATAACTCTCTAAACATATCATTTTCATTTTGTATATTTTTTTTATAATAATTAATATATTTTATTAGATTGGAAATAGTTAATTTTGTAATTTCTAATATTCATTTATTTTTGAACTATGTAATTAATGTTTCTTTATGAACGATAATTTTTTTATTAGTCCACCAAAAACATTTCTTTGTCAAATAACGACTATCATGTTATAATAGATATATCTACATTCCTCAACTCTTAGTGCGCATATTAAATAGCCCATATTAAGTACAGTCATATTTTTTATCGGTTAAATATTGGGCCATCATGTTTTATATTTCTCTGTCGATTTTATATTTGTCAAGTATAGAGTACCATGTTATAATAAATATCTCTACAATGCTCAACTTTTAGTATCTTATTTTGTACAAATTAATGTAATTATCTGTTAAATATGTACTATCATTTTATATAGTTTCTTGTTAATATCAATTTCCTCTGAAAGACAACAAAATACTTTGTCACAATGGATATATATACAACTTTTCAATCATAATAATCATTGGTCATCATACATTTTCTTATACTTATTGTTGAAATAAATATAATCTTGTAATAGAAACTCTAAATAGATACTTTTTCCTTCTAAGATTTATTATTTTATAATATTTCTTCTTTATATAGCATGTGATTTAATTTTTTGGGATAATGGATTTTTATTGATCTTCTAATTTCATTTATTTATATAATATAAGTCCTGTATGAGATTTATTATTTAATACTATCATTTTCAGATGCGATATTAATATCATTGTTATGTCAAATATGAGCCCAATAAGGGATTGGTATTTTATTATGCTTTTGACAAAATGTGAGTTAAATACAATACACGAATCCCTAAATTGCTAAATATTTTCAAACACCACCGAAACAATTATCTGTAAATATATAATATACAGGTATTTCCAAATATTCAGTATATTCATAAAAAAATCATCTGTATACATTTAGCATCGAAATTTGTATAGTTCTAACAAAGATTTAGGCGTAAAATGTATAGGCAGAATCGGATATTTGATAAAATTAAATATTTGTAAAAATGACCATCAAAAATAAATTGCTGAATGTTGCTCACATGTGAGCGTCCCATGTATGTCAACTCCGTGCTCTCTTCACACACACACACACACATCTATATGAATATTGAAAATGTTTCACCCAAATACGTATGAGAATTAGAGATTTTTTAGGATTAAACATTTTCTAAAGTAACAATAAAAAAAAATTACCCAGTAAAATGTGATATAAGCATGTTTTGTGATTCAACCTTGCACGAGTTTAGTATCATAACTACATCATCAGCTTACATAAACATTGTGCTTTTAGTTAATTTAACCAAGTATTAAGAAGGTATGACATTTATTGGTTTCAAGAAATAGTATTATATAGTTTTTAAAATTTGGAAAAAAATGAAGCCTTTTATGTTTTTTGTGTTGTAGTGCCCATGTATTAGTTATAATGCAGTTTTAAGTTTTGAGAAAAGCTAGTAGCCATTGATGAAATGATGTCTTGTTATGATATTTACATGCATTAAAAAAATTGGCAAGATGTCCCCTGCCTAAAATGTCCTAAACATATCTAGACAAACAATTCACTGCTATTTTTGAATCATATACATGGTAACAATAATGATAACGTTGAAGAAGCTGCATATGCAGGAAGAAATAAAAAAAAATTCTAAATTTGTTCATTCTATCAAACAACCAGCAAATGAGAAATCAAAGATCTAGGGTCACTGAAGGTTTTAGGCTTCATGGCTTAGTTGAATTTATTAACGCTTGCAATCCCAGAAGTTTGACTTCCATTGTGGTTTAATCCGTGCACTTTAAATATTGTCTGATTTTGTTGCCTGATTAACTTTTGCATTTCATTTGGTTATGATTCTTGTACAAAATTTTAACTCCTTCGGTATATTGCTATTTCAGACTATTTGTATATTTTTTAGCAATAATTCCTTGTATCTGTTATGTTATCATCCTATTGTTCAGATTGGCCGTGAAAAAGGCAGCACAAAAGTAACGGACATAACAATCTTCAAAGATCGGGGACCAAAATGAAAATGATCAAACTTTGAAGGGTCGTCGATATCATGATCCCACGATTAAGACTTTGAGCATGACATAGGTTTACTTATGGTCAAACAACTGCATGTGCTTCTATGACATTGCTTAAATAATTATAAGCGGTTTGCGCTAAGTAATTTGAAGAAAATGCGCGGCCAAAATGTGACATCTAGAGGACGTCAAATATAATGCAGTCATGCCTTCTATATTCAAGACAATCTTCACTTATCTTATCTAAGAAAGTTGATAGGCTACCTATAATAGTTAACGAAAGCATTTTCATAGAAGTACCTTCCAGTAATTTCGAATCATTCAATCCACAAAATCTGATGACTATGGCCTTCAAAGATGTTATCCTTACAATGTCCGTGAGGGCATCATTGACTAAATTGTTCCCAGTGAGGTCCAGCACCTCCAGAGTCACACCTGTTATTCACAAAAGGTTCTCAACATCCGATAGTATGTATCAAGGCATGGTCTTCTATTTTACATGTACCTTCAAGCTGACTGGAAGACAAATTTTGGGCCTCCACTGAATTTTCCTTGTACAATGAGGGGACTCGTTTTAGATGATTGACACCCAGAGATAGTTTCTTCAAATTCTTGAGGTATAACGTTCCATTTATACCTGTTTATGTAAAGATCTATGCACAATGGTTAATTAATTATCTACAAATATTAAATGTCTAACTATCTTCAATACATTGTGATTAACCGGGAAAAAAGATATCACAAGTGTCTTAACTTTCAAATGGCACTCACTTAAATGTCATAATTTTTTTTTTTTTATCATATGAATGTCATAACTTATGTATAGAGCTCATTATGGCACAACTTTTTTGTTGCAATTACTTGAATATCATCTAACTTTTCAGTTAGTCAATTGAGTGTCACAACTTTTTAAAAACATTCATCACGTATGCTACACCATGTCGAATTTTAGACACATGGGTGACCCTTTTTAAAAGTTAATACTATTTTTGTTCAATGTATCTATAATATGACATAATTCTATCTTTGTTCTCAGCGCTTATCAACGTCATTGAGATGAGTGTCGTTATTTATATATGATATATGCAATCAACTACTTTAAGAATTGCATCATTTGTGCAATCATGTGTTTGTCATTACTTTTTAGTATTTAGCACCCTCACATGGTCACGATAAGTAAACGATTACTTAGAAACATAATTGAAACAAGATAAAAGGAAACAAATAACGATGACAGAGAGGGAGAGAGGGGGGTTGGACCTGAGAGAGCATTATCAGTTAACTCCAACTCTTGAAGTTCCTCAAGAGGAAGGAATAAAGACGCGTCAATAACCCAAGGCCTACGCGGAGAGATGATATCGCGTCGTATTAGGTACAGATCTAGTCGAGTCACATGCAAAGTGATGTTATCGCACTCAACGTGGTTCCAGAGGCAACAATCACCATCGTCCTCGCTCCACGACTGAAGAGAAGACCCATAGGGGTGGTTGAAGGCGGCCTTAATCTTGAGGAGTGCATTCCTCTCTTCTTCCAAGCACCCTATGCTTCTTCCAGTTCCCATCAATACCAGCAACACCCAAGTCCACATACACAATAAAAGACACTTCATGTTTATCTGTAATGGTGTTTCGCGAGCTATATGTTTATCTGCTTCACCATGTGCAAACTTACGAGGGCCATCTGCTTCATTTATATATGCTGGGTTTTCCCCCATTGAGTGATCTTCACGGTTTGACCTACTCCACGATTCATGAGCAAAGTCAAGTCTGCTGGGACCAATTCCACGGAACCCGTGATTATCGCCGTTGACTTGACTCAGAACTTCTTGAAAAGAGGAAGATCGAGATTATAAAATGATAAAATAATTATTATTAGAAAATCAACCAAAAAAAAAAAATGTGCCCCGGAATTACTTTGCCGGAAGAAAAAAAGAAGAGAGATAAATAACTAAGGTTTGACACTGTTAATTTTTAGTACAAGTGTTGTTTTGCCAAGAAATATCTAATAAATTGGGCTTTGTTTGGACTTGTTGAAGGAAAATTGAGGCAATTTTGAGCAATTTGATAAAGCGATCAAAGCAATACAGGTCAACAATCAGTACATCTTACAATTAACTTGAAGTATCAATGAATGCAAAATTGATTAACAGTCTATGAAAGCTCGTAATCTTCTCATGGTCGACATCATGTTGAAATTTAGAGCATCATCCCATAACTGCTCTTCAGCTCGATTACCTTCTGCCACTCTACAAGAATTACCCTTTTCATTGATATGGATATTATAAATTACGGGTGGGCCAACTCCATGAAATATGGATATTATAAATTGATAAAAGAATTATAATTAGCAAATCGACAAAAAAAATGTTACTAGTGATTTTCTAAAGTTATGAAGGAAAAATACTGTCCCAAGTATCGTTTCTCAAGAAATATAAGATAGATAACTAAGATTTGATCTTATTAAGTTTTAGTATAGGTGTTGTTTTGCCTAGAAATATCACACAAATTGGTATTTGTGTGGACTCGTCGAAGAAACAATATGGCAACTTCGTTCAATTTGATAATGTGATCTACATGATATCGATCAGCATTCAATATATCCTATATTTCACTTGAAGTATCAATAAACACAAAATCGTTTAATTATCACCAATTATAATATATAAAAAAATCTTCAACTCGTGCAATTTACGGATATCTTGTTAGTGCTAAGAATCTTTTTAAATAGCTTCCAATTCAGCTCCCACTTCCCTCCAACATCGACATCGCCCAAGTCCACACGCAAATGTTCAGTACTAATGGAGGACACTTAATTTTCTGCCAGAGACCTCTTCAAGTCAAAGATGGATACATCTTTTCCTCTCACGCGGCCATTAAATATTGTCATGACCCAGAAATTTTCCAAGTAAAAGTATGCAGACCATTTTTCCAAGTTAGTTGAAAATTGAAGACATGAAAATGATAGAGAAGAAGGCGGGCACCACAGCTGATTCAACCACTTTGACATAAAACCAATCAAGTTCTCCATGGAAATTGAATGTTCAATAATAACAGTGGAAGCAAAAGCGTACATGGAAATCTAATTAGTTTATTGCGTGGTGTGCGAATTATTTACACTCAATGGATGTGATCTATAACATTTGTATGGGTCCTATGTTGGATCAATACTTTATTAGTCAGAAGGCATTGATTTTATTTGTTCTGGATCCATGCGCAAAAGTCACTAGAAATCTAATTTGTAAATAGGAATTAGTGCACTAAAAATCTAAAAATATAATTGAATGTTAAAAAAAAATTAAAATATAATTAAGTCTTAGAATTTGCTAAAATTGACATAATCAAATCCCTTAGTTAACTTTGTCCAATTTCACTAGTAGAAATTGATGAAATGACCTTTTTTTTTCCTATTACTTTCCTAAACAAACGCAATGCTGATATGGCATCCACCAAATGCCACATCAGGAAAAAAATTCAAATTTAAAATGAAAAAAGAAAAAAAAAAGATAACAGTATTATTTTTAAAAATAAAAATAGGTCAAAATAAAATGTACAAGTATTAAAAAATTTTAAAAATAAAAATAAAAATTTTTGGGGAAAAAAAACAAAACATTGCCACACGAGTTTAGTCAAGCTTTCCCATGACCACCAGCTTCTAGGCTTTTTCATTATTTTTGCCATAGCTGCTTTGCATCGAGCTTGCAGCCTTTGCCACTTCGGCTTCCAGGCTTCTTTAACCTCACAATCTATGGCCATTCGAACTTTATCGAGCTCGCGGTCATGGCTGCTCAAAATTCGTCGAGCTCCTGGCCATCGGCCGTATGCTAGAGTTTTGTCAAGCTCAGCCATGGTATTCTAGCTTCCAGAATTCTTCAAGCTCAAAGTCACAGTCAATCGAGTTTCATCGAGCTTTTAACCATGGGTGCAAAAGCTTCATCCAGCTCGATGGTAGAGATAACTATTTTAGCTAAACTGGAGACGAAGGATTTAGGGCGTTCATTTTGTGGCAAATGATTGATTTATAATATATTTTTTGAAAAATAATTGCTTATAATACATTTTCATCATTAATAATAATTTATGCATAAATATTTTTGTGAGTGATGAAAGATTTTTCATTCATTTATTTTTTTCAAATGATATAAGCAATCTTTTTTCAAAAAATATTCTCCAAATTACTCATTTTTCATAAAATAAATGCACTCTTAATATTAAATCTAGGTTGGTTAAACATCATGATTGACATAGTGTTAGAATTTTGAGCATCATCCCTAATCTGCTTTTCAGGTCGATTTCCTTCCGCCACTCTCCAAGAATTGCACTATTCATCGATTATCACGGTTAAGTAAACTCCATGAAACAGCCATGGGCGAAGTCTACTGGGGCCAATTCCCTGGAGCAAATGATTATCACCATTGACTTGATCTAGAACTTCTCCTAAGAGAAAGGTGAATATTATAAGATGAAAATTATTAATTGATAAAAAAAAAAGTATTCTTAACAAATTGACCCAAAAAAATTTACCAGTGATTTACCGAGGTTATGAAGGAAAAAAAAAAAAACGTTCCCAAGCATCTTTTCTCAAGAATAATGAGACAAATCAATAAGATTTGATGTAGTTAATTTTTATTATACAACATTACATAAATTGGAATTTGGTTAGACTCTTTGAAGAAACAATAAGACAACTTCATTCAATTTGACAAAGTGATCCACACAAAAGCAATCAACATTCAATATATCTTATATTTCACTTGAAGTATCAATGAATATCACTAACTAGAATGAGAAAAAAATATATACGCTTCAACTTGTGCAAATCACAGATATTTTGTTAGTGTTATAAGAATCTTTTTAAATAACTTCCAATTCAGCTTTCACTTCCCTCCAACATCGACATCGCCCCAGTCCACACGCATATGTTCAGTATTAATGGAGGACACTTAATTTTCTGCTAGAGACCTCTTCAAGTCAAGGAAGCAACACATCTTTTCCTCTCACGCGGTCATTAAATCTTGCCATGACCCAGAAATTTTCCAAGTTAGTTGAAAATTGAAGACATGAAAATGATAGAGAAGAAGGCGGGCACCACAGCTGATTCAACCACTTTGACATAAAACAATCAAGTTCTCCATGGAAATTGAATGTTCAATAATAACAGTGGATGCAAAAGCGTACGTGGAAATCTAATTAGTTTATTGCGTGGTGTGCAAATCATTTACATTCAATGGATGTGATCCGTAACATTTGTATGGGTCCTATATGTTGGATCACTACTTTATTAGTCAGAAGGCATTGATATTATTTGTTTTGGATCCATGTGCAAAAGTTAGAAATCTAATTTGTAAATAGGAATTAGTGCACTAAACGTATAAAAATATAATTGAATGTTAAAAATTTTTAAAAAATATAATTAAGTCTTAGAATTTGCTAAATTGACATAACCAAATCCCTTAGTTAACTCCGTTCAATTTCACTAGTAGAAATTGATAATGTTAAAAATATGTCTCGAGTTTAAACCCAAAGCAAAAGTTTGATTTATTTCATAATCCTAGTAGGTGTGGGTTTTTTAATTTATTATTTCCTACTCCAAGTAGGAGTGACTTTCAAGAATTGGAGAATCCTCAAGTCCACTATATATATACGGCTATGCATGGAGAAAAATTAAGCCGTTGTTGATGTAAGAGGTCTTAAAGTACTGATTCGTCATCGAGTGCTTGGGAGAAGTTTTCTCTATTGATTTCGTTCGAGCAATTACGCCAAGAGCCAATTAAATTCTTATGGTAAGAATTTGTGTATAATTCCTTTGTGAGATTGAGAGATTATTTCACTAGGAATTGTGGGGCTAAACACTGCGTGAGTTATTGGGTGTAATTGGGGCTTGGGAAACACTAAGAGTGTTTGAGTACTCGAGTGTGTAATCTCCATTGTATCGCTTGTTCTATAGTGGAATTCGTCGCTGCTCTCCCCGTGGACGTAGGTCTCTACGACCAAACCACGTAAATCTGGTGTCCGATTTATTTTCTTTTTCAGTCTATTTTATTGTTCGATTGCTCGCCCTTTTCGCAACAATTGGTATCAAACGAATCGATGGCGACAAAAGAAGTAAAAGTGAGAATCGATAGATTTGATGAAAAAGATTTTGGTTTCTGGAATATGCAAATTGAAGATTATATTTATCAAATGAAACTGCATGCACCCTTATCAGGCGAGAAATCAAAGACGATGAAGAAAGCTGACTGTGATTTGCTGGATAGACGAGTTATGGGTGTTATTCGGCTGACGTTGGCTCGTAACGTTGCGTTTAACATCGTGAAGGAGACTACCACTGCGGGTTTGATGAAAGCCCTATCGGATATGTATGAAAAGCCCTCTACAATCAATAAAGTCTATTTGATGCGGCGTCTATTGAACTTGAAGATGAGCGAAGGTGCGTCAATTGCAAATCATATCAATGAATTCAATGTGATTGTTAGTCAATTGAGTTCAGTTGATATTGACTTTGAAGATGAGGTATGTGCTTTGATTCTTTTATCCTCATTGCCTGATAGTTGGAATACTACTGTTACTGCTGTTAATAATTCCTCTGGGTTAACAAGCTTAACGTTTGATGGGGTTCGAGATTTAATTCTAAGTGAGGATATTCATAGAAAAGAATCTAGTAAACCCGTATCTACTACTTTAGTAGGTGAAAACAGAGAAAGAACTAGTACATGTGGTAGTATGAACATGAATAGACGTAGCCAGTCTAGGATTGGTGGTATTGTCTATTGAATTGTGGCAAGAGGGGGCATCTTTGAAGAAATTGCCTTAAGTTGAAGAATGAGAAGGGTAAGGAAATTTTAGTTGATACTGCAGATAATGCTATTGGTAATTCGGATAATGCCAATTATGTCTTGTTTGTCATTGATCATTCATCGTTTGATGGATGAATTATGGATTCTGGTTGTTTTTTTCATGCTACACCAAATGGAAACTGGTTTACTACTTATCAGTACACGGATAGTAGTAAAGTGCGGTTGGGGAATAACGCTGAATGCAATGTTGTAGGTGTTAGCGATATTAAAATCAGAATGCATGATGGTATTGTGAGGACTTTGACTGGAGTGAGGCACGTTCCAGAGTTGAAGAAAAACTTAATTTCCTTGAGTGCCATGGATTGAGCTGGGTGTCGGTATTTTCCAAAATGTGGAGTTCTGAAAGTTGTTCGAGGTGCTTTAGTGATAATGAAAGGAATCAAGCATAATGGCCTATATGAGCTTCAAGGTGAAACAATGACAAATTTCACTGCGGAGACGTCAGATGCATCTGTTCAAGAGTTTAAATTGTGGCATATGCGTTTGGGGCACATTGACGAGAGAAGCCTAAAAGTTTTAAGTAAAAGAAATTTGCTATGTGGTTATGTTGCTAACGAACTGAATGTATATAGGTGCTGTGATTTAGATCTATGGCAGAAAGTATAGTTCAGTATGATAGTCAAAAAAACCACGGAAATTGCAAAGTTACTTCACTTGAATGTTTGTAGGTTGTCACAATTTCCTTCTAGAAAATGTGCCAAATATATGTTAACAGTTGTTGATGACTACTCGATGAAGATGTGGGTATTTGTACTTAGGTACAAGTTTGATACTATTGTCAGAATCATACAATTGAAAGCTTTGATCGAAAAGGAGACCGATAAGACGATCAAGCAGGTGCAGACTGACAGTAGTATGGAGTTTTGCTCAGAGCTGTTAAATGAATTCTGCATGAAGGAAGGCATAGTGAAACACCGCACTACTGTCAATGAACCACGACATGTAGTAGAATTGTTGAGCAGAACATTACTAGAGATAGCCCACAAAATGATCTCTAATGCTGGTATGGCTAGGAGATTCCTAGCGGATGCGCTTAGTACGGCGAGCTACTTGATGAATAGATCCCCATCGACTGCAATTAAACATCAGACTCCCGAAAAAGTATGGTCAGGTAACGTTGCTGATTATTCTATTATTAGAATATTTGGTTGCCCGTGTTATATTCGAGCGAGTGATGGTAAGCTCGATGGAAGGGTAAGAAAGTGCATATTCTTAGGCTATGCACAAGGTGAGTGTGGTTATCGGTTGTGGTGCCCGGACTTAAATTCACTTGTTATCAGCAGAGAAGTTACATTTGCCGAGTCTTCAGTACTTCTGGTTAAGAGTGGTAATAGCAATGCTTATACGGATCTGAACGATATTCAGCTTGAGGTAGAGTTGCAACCAAAAACTCCTAAGATAGCGGGTACTAATGTGGTAATTAACACAGATGATGCTTGTAACGAGGTGCAGTTTGTAAAGCCAACAGTTGTTGTAACTGCTGATATTGACAAGATACATATTCGATCTCCTGACAGATATGGATGTAACAATGGTTTTGTTTTATCTATGGTTAAGAAGATTGTGTCAAGAAATCCTTATGTAGCATTTAAAGGTGCATGTGGAGTTGGTGTTCTTATGAGGTCCTCGATTATGGCGAAGTTCAAGCGGGATTTGGACTTGAAAGATATCTGTGGCGATTGAGTCCATCGGGGCTATGGGAGAGAAGTGGCAGAGTTCAAATTTTGAAGCGATTGTCACTTGGCTCAAACGTCGAGTCAAGGTAGAGATTGTTGAAAATATGTCTCAAGTTTAAGCCCAAAGCAAAAGTTTGATTTATTTTCTAATCCTAGTAGGTGTGAATTTTTTAATTTATTCTTTCTTACTCCAAGTAGGAGTGATTTTCAAGAATTGGAGAGTCCTCAAGTCCACTATATATATACGGCTATACGTGGAGAAAAATTAAGCCGTTGTTGATGCAAGAGGTCTTAAAGCGCCAATTCATCATCGAGTGCTTGGGAGAAGTTTTCTCCGTTGATTTCGTTCGAGCAATTACACCAAGAAGATTCAGGTGTTTGTAGCCAATTAAATTCTTGTGGTAAGAATTTGTGTATAATTCATTTGTGAGATTGAGAGATTATTTCACTAGGAATTGTGGGGCTAAACACTGCATGAGTTATTGGGTATAATTGGGCTTGGGAAACACTGAGAGTGTTTGAGTACTCGAGTGTGTAATCTCCGTTGTATCGCTTGTTCTATAGTGGAATTCGTCGCTGCTCTCCCCGCAGACATAGATCTCTACGACCAAACCACGTAAATCTGGTGTTTGATTTATTTTCTTTATTCTGTCTATTTTATTGTTTGATCGCTCGCCCTTTCCGCAACAGATGAAATGACCTTTTTTTTTTCCATTACTTTCCTAAACAAACACAATGCTGATATGGCATCCACCAAATGCCACATCACGAAAAAACTTCAAACTTTAAAATGAAAAAAGAAAATAAAAAGATAACAGTATTATTTTTAAAAATAAAAATAGGTCAGAATAAAATGTACAAGTATTAAAACATTTTAAAATAAAAATAAATTGTTTTGGGGAAAAAAAAACAAAACATTGCTGCTCGATGTGCACGAGTTTGGTCAAGCTTTCCCATGACCACCAGCTTCTAGGCTTTTTCATTATTTTTGCCATAGCTGCTCGATGTGCACTGAGCTTGGAGCCTTTGCCACTTCGGCTTCCAGGCTTCTTTAACCTCACAATCTATGGCCATTCGAACTTTATCGAGCTCGCGGTCATGGCTGCTCAAAATTCGTCGAGCTCCTGGCCATCGGCCGTATGCTAGAGTTTTGTCAAGCTCAGCCATGGTATTCTAGCTTCCAGAATTCTTCAAGCTCAAAGTCACGGTCAATCGAGCTTTTAACCATGGGTGCAAAATCTTCAACCAGCTCGATAGTAGAGATAACTATTTTAGCTAAACTGAAGATGAAGGATTTAGGGCGTTTATTTAGAGGCAAATGATTGATTTATAATATATTTTTTGAAAAATAATTATCTATAATACATTTTCATCATTAATAACAATTTATGCATAACTATTTTCGTGAGCGATGAAAGATTTTTCATTCACTTATTCTTTTTCAAGTGATATAAGTGATCTTTTTTCAAAAAATATTCTCCAAATTACTCATTTTTCATCAAACAAATGCACTCTTAATATTAAATCTAGGTTGGTTCAACATCGTGATCGACATCGTGTTAGAATTTACACATCATCCCTAATATGCTTTTTGAGTCAATTTCCTTCCGCTACTCTCCAAGAATTGCACTATTCCCCAGAAGTGCCACAACTTGACACGGAGGGATATTTAAGTGCCATAACTTACAAACGATATACTTAAGTGCCATAACTTACAAACGGTATACTTAACTGCCAAAATCGGCGCAAAATGGATTACTTAAGTGCCATAAGTGCCAATGGTGAGAAAATCCGACTAAACTGCCACGTGTTCATTTTCTGACAACTTTATTTGCATTTTTTTTTCAAAATAAAAAAATCCATGTGGCAATTTTAATAAAAAAAATTGTCCACGTCAGATTTTAAAAAATTTAAAATAGATTTTATTTTTAAAAAAAGAAGAAGAAGAAGAAGGGGATCAGCGAGGGCTGTGCAGCCCTCGTCACCGCCACCATCGCCGCCCCACCCTTGCCGGGAAAGGTTGGCGACAGTGGGCGAGGGTCGGCCAAGATCGTCGAGCCCCAGTCAGCCTGCGACGAGGGCCCGCAGGCCCTCGCCCAGATTTGGGGCGAGGGTCACAACCCTCTCCCAGATTCAGTGAGGGTTGCCGGCCCTCACCCCACCGGGCTAAGGGCCGCCGGCTGCCCAGACCGAGCCAGCGGGCCCTCACCGCAGGCCAGTTGGGGCTCGGTGACCCCGGCCGACCCTCGCCCACCGTCACCGACCCTTCTTGACGAGGGTGGGGCAGCGAGGGCTACACAGCCCTCGCCGATCCCCTTCTTCTTCCTTTTTTTTTTAATAATATTTGTATTATTATTTAATATTATTTAATTAATAAATTTGTATAAATCCACGTAGGCAAGAAAATTTTTCACCGATTTAGTGTTTCCGGCGAGCCATGTAGGCAAGAAAATTATAAAAAAAATGCCATATAGGATTTCCGGTAAGGTTCCGACCACTTGGCACTAAAGTAATCCATTTTTTTTGAAAAGTGATACTTAAGTATACTGTTTGTAAGTTATGACATTTAAGTATCCCTTCGTGCCAAGTTGTGACACTCCTGCTGTACTTATGCCCACGGTTAAGTAAACTCCATGAAACAGCCATGGGCGAAGTCTACTGGGGCCAATTCCCTAGGGCACATGATTATCACCTTTGACTTGATCTAGAACTTCTCCTAAGAGAAAGGTAAATATTATAAGATGAAAATTATTAATTGATAAAAAAAAAATTATTCTTAGCAGATTGACCCAAAAAAAGTTACCAGTGATTAACCGAAGTTATGAAGGAAAAAAAAAGAAAACGCTCCCAAGCATCTTTTCTCAAGAATAATGAGACAAATCAATAAGATTTGATGTAGTTAAATTTTAGTATAGGTGTCGTTTTGCCAAGAAACATTACATAAATTGGAATTTGGTTAGACTCTTCGAAGAAACGATAAGACAACTTCATTCAATTTGACAAAGTGATCCACACAAAAGCAATCAACATTCAATATATATTATATTTCACTTGAAGTATCAATGAATGAAAAATCGGTTAACTATCACTATCTAGAATGATAAAAAATATATATATACGCTTCAACTTGTGCGAATCACAGATATTTTGTTAGTGTTATAAGAATCTTTTTAAATAACTTCCAATTCAGCTTTCACTTCCCTCTAACATCGACATCGCCCAAGTCCACACGCACATGTTCAGCATTAATGGAGGTCACTTTAGTTTTCTGCTAGAGACCTCTTTAAGTCAAAGACGCTACACATCTTTTCCTCCTATGCAATCATTAATTCTTGTCTTGACCCAGAAATTTTCCAAGTAAAAGTATGCAAACCATTCTTCAAGTTAGTTGAGAATTAAAGACGTAGAAATGATGTCGAAGAAGGCAGGCACCATAGCTGATTCAATTACTATGACATAAAATGAATTAAGTTCATCGTGGAAATTGAATGGTAAATAATAACGGTGGATGCAAGAGTGTAAGTGAAAGCCCATGTAGTTTATTGCATGGTGCGCAGATTACTTCCACTCAATGGATGTGATTTGTTACATTGTGTGGGATCACCTTTTCTATCCATTAGAAGGCATTGATTTATGTTCTAGGTCCATACGCAAAAGTTATTGGAAATCTAATCCACAAATATGAATAAGTGCCCTAAAAGTCTTAAACTTATTACAAAAATGCAATTGAGTTCTTAAATTTTCAAAAATAGCTTCCAAGTCTTAAAGTTTGTTTAATTGGTGTAATCAAATCTCTTACTCAACTTTGTCCCGTTTTATTAACAAAAAATGCTGACGTTACTTTTTTTTCCATTACTTCCTAGGAAAAAGTGGCATTCACCAAGTGCCACATTAGGGAAAGAAAAACTTGAAAATTTAAAATGAAGAAAAGGATAAAATTTTATTTTTTTAAAATAAAAATAGGATAAAGGAAAAAAGTACAAGCATTAAAACAACTTAGCTAAATAGTTATGTGGAGACAAAGAAAAGGCAAAACCTTGCCTCACGAGTTTTGTCGAGCTCGGCCATGACCACCAACTTCCAAGTTTTTCAAGATTTTGGCCATTGCTGTGCTAAATTCAGCTTCTAGGCTTCCTTATGCTCCCAGCCCATCATTCGAGCTTCATCGAGATCGCAGCCATGGTCGCTCGAGATTTGTCTAGCTTCTGGCCATGGGCGGGAGCTGCTCGAGTTTCATCAAGCTCAACCATGGGCACTCTAGCTTCCAAAATTCTTCAAGCTTGCAGTCACAGCCGATCGAGTTTCGTGGAGCTTAAACCATGGCCGGGAAATCTTCATCCAGCTCGATAGTTGAGACAATTTTTTTAGCTAAACTGAAGATGAACGACTAAATATTTCTCGCAAAAGGTCGAGAGTTCGAATCCCAGTTTCGTCATAGGGTGACTTACCTGGTCACATGTGTGTGGTGGCTAGCACGTGTGGTCCCCAGGGTTTACTCCCCTAGCTATCGGTGGGGTGCGGGGTTCCCTGGATCATAAAAAAAAAAACGACGACTAAATATTAATTCTACGTTGGTTCAATTTTTTTTTTTTTCGTGAGGCATGAAGGAACCGATAAAGCTCTTTCCGGGCTACAAACATTATTTCATGTATTTCCTTGAATTTTCAGAAAAGAAAAAAAAAAGGATACCATGACAATCCCATTCTTAATTCTCCGCGTTTAGTGCTTTCCCTGCTTCTCGCGTTTGATGGAAGCACGCTCGATTATTACAAGAATTTTTCTTTTTGAATTATCCAAATCGAGAAGCTGGGTTAGGTGTTGGGACTTTTTGATTGGCAGGGGAATTACTTCCTCCTCTGTCGTCTTGTCCTTCTTCTTCTTCTTTTGGTCAATTCAAAACGAATTAAATTTAACCATCATTGTAATTTATTTATGCAAGTGTATTTTATATAAATTTTCATTCTTTAAATTTCCATATTAGGGAATGAAATACTGATATTATCACGCCAAGTCTTTAGAGAGTTTCCTTTTATTTATTTTATCCAATCATCTCATTATGTGAATATGAAAAATAACTGATGAGAAAGAGTTTGGTGATGATAAGCAAAATAAAAATAATTTTTTAATTGTCTTTGGTGATGATAAGCAAAATAAAAATAATTTTTTAATTGTCTTAAATAGTTGTTGATGTTGAATTTTTATTTGTATTTTTCTTGACAATCAATTCATAAAATTTGCTCGACAACGTGAAAAGGAACTAAGTTTTCTAGAAAATTCTCTCTTCGAGAGAGCTAATGTGTACAGTGGAAAAATTTAGTGCTTTTTATATATGCATGGTAACACCCACTTAAAATTTTTAAGAAAACAAATCCGTGATATTCATAACTTTCACAACTTAGTCCGGCATAGAAATAGAAGAAATAAAGAAAAAGAAGGAAAGTAAATAACTTAAGGATCGGCCACTTTAAACTTCAGTGAGATGATTAAGGGAAATTTTGTTTCTTTTTACTAAGTTGAGAGGACGTGATACGTCTATAATAACTTTTCTTGAATTTGGATAATTCAAATTAGAAAAAAAATCAAAAGAGGATCAAAACTAACATTTACTGATTACTTGGACATGCCATAAATTTTGACTTAAGTGGAGTTATGAAGCCTACAAATACAATTTCAAAGGCTTATCGAGAAACCTAATGACTTTCTTAAATGAAGAACTCACGGACGTCATTCTTTACCAAAAAAAGTTCACTTTTTTCCTGGGCTTTGGGCGTTTTCAGAACATTCCTCGACCCCAATAGCTGTAGATGTAATTATTTATGCACTTTACGTAAAGGCTAAAGCCCCCACTAACTTCGCCTTGCAATGGTTCTAGGAGTACTTATTCGTTGAGCTTTTATTATAACAACACTTGAGAGAGTTTTAAAATAGGGCCTGGATATGGTACACATGGCACGTAAACATTCTTACAAGTGTTAATTTTGCTATTAGCATGTTCAGTTCACCAAAAATAGCATAAGTATTTCACAAAAACCATACTAGAGGAAAGTGATTTTTGGCACTTGAAATTGGTTTAAGACAAAATGAACATATTGCCAGTGTTTATGGTTAAACCTCAAAAACAGTAGACTTTTTGGCAAATGGTCAACTTTTCCTTCCCTATGTTTTAATAATTTCATGCTGTGATATAATGAACTAACCTCATGCAATATTCTAAGTTCACACCTTGATTTTGTTTAAAGCAAGTCATACACTATCCGAAGACAAAGAAGAGTTACACCGAGGGGAATATGGGCCTAAGGCCATCCAACTCTTGAGAAGGTCTTATCAACATGACTAGCTCGTGGGGGTTAAGTTGCCTTCAACAACAACAACAGAAGGAAGGAACCCTTAGGACTTCTTAATAGATCTTCTACTTCTTCTATGCCAACGTAGGTTCAAACTAGACATAGTAGTATATTAAAATGATTAATTGACACATTGATCTACACAGCAAAACGCCAAAAAAAAATGTCATTAGAGGTTAAAGTGAACTTTACAATTTAAAATAAGTAGAAATCCAAAAGCAGCCAAAAACTAACATTGATTGATTAGTTTTAACGTGCCATAAATTATGATTTAAAAGGAGTTATGGAACCTATGAATATGATCCCAAAAGCTTATTGAGATCCCTATGACATTCATTGTCACAACCTCCTTTTCGGAGTCTGGAGGCTAATGGCTGGCTAAGTATTAGGCTTAGCTCGGGCTCTCCTAAATCCACCGATTCATGAACTTATGATTTAGATTTTTGACTTACAAATCAATTTCAAATAAAAACAGTCACTAATCAATTTGAGGTGGGTAGAAATCCAAATAAAATATTAAGAGAAATACTTTTTTTTTAATGACCCGAGAACCCCCTGCACGGCCGACAGTCGGAGAGGTAAACCCGGGGCAGCACTAGCGCAGGACCCACCACCATAACACCGCACGTAAGACCACTAATGGTTGCGCTGGTATGTTAACTTGGGGGTTAAGAGAGAAATACTTTACTCCTACGCAATTAGGAAAACTAAAATCAAAGACTTGATTGTACTAATTAATCAACTAATACCCTTCTAGTATCTAATCTTGCTTGAACCTTAATCTAGGTTAATGTCTTCGGATTTTTCAACAATTTTCCTTGCATTTGTGGAGAAAACTGATCAAAAATTATTTTTTTGGGCTTTTTCTGATTTTTGGAAAAATATCATTTTTTGGGTTGTTTATATTTTTTCCAAAAATATTTTTTAATAAGAAAATAAATATATAATATTAAAATAACGGAGCTGGGTCGGATCTCCGGGTTGAAACCGACCCGGGTCGCCAAACCAATGGACCCGATGCTCAAGCCCAGTCCGGTCCCCCAAATGCCAGCCCATCCGAGAGAGAACAAATGAAAAACAGGCCCGAAGCAAAACCAGTCCAAATTGGCCCAATGGCCATGCTTCAGCCCAGGCGTGATCAGTCCGAAGAACAAACAAACTCGAGTCGGCCGAACACGCGGGCCGCCTCGACCCTGCCCCGGCCTGGCCGACCCGACTCGCAACCTGCCGCCTCGCAGCAGGTCTGCCGCGACGAAGGCGGCCTGGCGGAAAGGGTACCGCGAGTCTCCGTTCGGCCTAGGGGGACGGCGGCGACGCCTTGACCGAGTCAAGCCTGGTTCTCGGCCTTCGTCCAGCCGGCGGCAGTCCGATGACAGCCACGGTAGACGCCGTTTGGGCACCCAACCAGCGAGAACTCGGGGACCTCCGTAGATGACCACAACGGTGGCCACTAGCCGAGCAACAACGCAGCTACCCCGAATAAGACACCTCGAAGGAACGAGGCCAAGCATCAGCGAATCGATTTCGACCAAAATGGTGAACAAAAAACTGGAACTCAGTCAGGCAATATGTCGAACGGGTGGAAGCGCGCGACTGGAACGAGGTATTGCCAGCCCGAGCGGGGCAGGAACCCACGTTGGGCCTCAACAGACGAGCTAGAGTACCACAATGATCTAACAAAGGACAGATGGAGGCCGGAGCTCGCGTGAGCAGGAAGGCCGCGAGCTCCGGCCCGGATGCCCCAATAACAGGGCAAAACAGGGCAATAATGGAGCTCGCCGGGGAGGGCTGAGAACGTTGGCCAGGCGTGGTCGTCAGACGGGGTTCCCTAGCTCCCTCTCTTTCGCTTGGATCACTTTCTCAGATCTCACTCTCAGCCCGCCCCCCCCACCCCCCCCCCCCCCCCCCCATTTATAGGCGAGGAGCCGGTCGATGGAGGAGCTTCGACCTCTGTTCTTGGCATGCCGACTGGCATCCGCTTCGACAGAACCGGCTTCAAGTCCTTGCAATAGGTTTAGCCTAAGAAGCATCGGCACTCTCTCTAGCAGTCTTGTTGAACACTTCGATTACCTGACACTCAAGTCGCATTTTAGCATGCAAGTTTAAAATTCTGACACATACACGATTAATTTTAAAAAATTCAATAAATGAGGAGTGATATTATAAATATGTAAAAAAATCACAAATAATAAAAAAAAATGGGGAAGAAGAAAATCTAATTTTCTCTTTTCTTCATACTCACTTCCTACGACATACAATTTATTCCCTAAATTTATTTATTTTTCTCTTCTCTTCGACATTCTCTACCATGTGAGTCTAAAATATGGATTGTTTGTTTTCTTTTCCTCCAACTTTTATGAATTACTGGAATAAAGTTGAATTTGTCAAATTGAAGTAATGAACAATTTTAACAAATAATTGATTAATGTTTTTAGTGTAAATTTATTGTGGCTTCTTCTTTTGTTATTTGTTTATTTGTGAATTTGAATCAAATTAATTTGATTAAAATAATCATAAAAATGATAATTTATCCAAGTAGCCAGGGAGGTATGGTAAGGAAGTGCTGCACAATTATTGCTATGCTATGGTCAGAGCTTATTTTACCTTGTACCAGTCATCTTAAAGGCCAGCAAATAAGACAGCAAGCAAGTTGTAATCAGTAGGATTAAAAAAAAGGCCTTGAAGTGAACTTCCACCTCTAATCCTAGGCGCTAATTGAGCCGTAGCTGATGAGCTTACTAAGTCATGAGGTTAAGGTATGTGTGGCAGAAATGATCAATGGGAAATCATATGATATGTGTGTCCTGCTTTGTCCAGTCCAAAGAGCAATGCTAGTTGATCACCTAAGACCAAGAGAACATGGCCGAGATTGGCAAGGATTATTCCTTTAGCATAACCGCGCGAACCTTTGGCTCAGTCATCCTCTGCAACTTCCGCGTTGGATGTCAAAAAAGAGAAACTTATTCGAGAGAATTTAAAAGAGAGAAATGGCCACTCTTGGAGATGGCGAAGAAATCTCACAAGTTTGGAAAGAACAACAAAACTTAATTTACAAGAATTCTCCTCATTCTGTAATTTGTCAATTGATCTTAGTTTGCTTCAACTTTGACTCTTGGAGATGACTTTTGAACCTTACATCCTCAGCCGCTAAATACCTTCAGCAATCAAATTGGCCGAGGTCAATGCTTCTCTCCCTGGAGCTGACAAGTACTTTGTTTGACCTGCCTGCCGGCGTTGCGCAATGGCCTCCAATAATTCATCAAACATGAGCTTTCGTGCTGGTCAGCTGGACAAATTCAGGCGGTGAACTCATGCGGTTCCAACATGCCCGGAGGCCATAGGCGAATCTGTTTACTGTTCATAGGATCTCGGAATTCTCTATTTTTGGAAAAATAACATCTGGATGTATTATGTCGTATTGCGTGTCATGTATTAACGTTGATGCTACTTAAGATTTAGCTTGGACTTGCTCGGCATTGAAGACGGGTCCCATCCATACGGGTTGTTTTCGCAGTGCTTCGTTCGGCGGCATTAGTGACGCCTGCTTCGCCATCCCTTCTGTCGCCAATCTACTCCTCTCTCTCTATCTTGGTTGTCTTGCGTGCATGAGTTGTAGAGGCGGAGAAGGAAGGACGAAGGTAGAAGGAAGGAGGTCGGGGTGAGGCTGAAGGACAATCAAAAGGGGAATGGGCCATTTTTTTCTTTTTTTGCGAATTTTTATTTATTTATTCATCCGAAAATAGGTAAAATAAAATAGAAAATAAAACCTATTAGATGCAAATATTATTAATATTTATGTGATGCAAAAATCCTTTTTGTTAGAATCAAATTAGTTCCTAATTTTTTAGGTTATATAATTCTAAATATTTAATCAAAATTTATGTATTAACATTGAATAACGAAGAACCCACTAATATCATTTCGCCCCAGACATTCCATTTCTTTCTTGGGTTTAGGGCTGTTTGTAGAGCACTCATTAGGCCCACCTGCTGTATATTTAATGATTTGTGTAGTTTATGTTATGGCTTAAAACCCCCTTAATTTGGGCTTGCTGTGGTTCTCGGAGTACTTACTCGTTATGCTTTTCTCTTATAACAAGTCTTGAGAGAGTTTATTCTCTAATTGTGCCTTGCGAATACTGCAAATAATTGAGTTGATTTAATCTCCAGAGCGGTATCTGAATATCTCACTATTCTCAAAATCATGAAGAGATTGCTAGCCCGATCACTACTTGATTAAGGTAATATTTATCAAACTGAGGCCTAGATATGGCATACCTATGGCACGTAAACATTCTTAGAGATGTTAATTTTGTCATTAATCTGTTCAATTCACAAAAATAGCATAACTACTTCACAAATACAAGAAGGAATGAATTTTATGACACTTGATACTGATTTAAGATGATACGAACGCGCTGCAAGTTTTTTTTTTTCCATTAAACCTATAAAAAAAATACTGACATTTTGCAAATCATCAACTCGTTCTCTTGTGTTTTAATGATGATATAATGAAGTAATGTTATATATTATAGCCGTACAATTAAGACAACAAGCTCGTAGGGTTAAGTAATCTACAACGATGGCGACAATAGGAAAGTATCCCAACATTTCTCAATAGATCACTTGTTTCTTATATGCTCAAGTAGGTTCATACTAAAATAGTAGTACATGAAAATGATTTTGCTTTGTTGTTACTTTTCTTTTACTACCAAGCAAACATATCCTAATGGCTTAAGAAGTAAGAGATAGGTACATCTGTTGAGATAATAATGTTCTGATCACATAGATGATATAACATTAGAACTAAACTTGTACTTTTCACATTAGCTTATTAAACTATAATACCCAAATGTGGACATTCAAGAATTGCTTTCTTGATGTGCATGACTTGCTAGGAATGAGTCAAGTCAATGTGGGCAAATCCTATAATAATTTTATGTTTGGAAAAGGATGGATTCCCTTTAGATGCTCTAGTACCTCCGCCTACGATAATAGAAGAGGGAGAGCCTTAAATTCCGAAAAGGACATTGACTTATCTCTCCGTTGGGTGCCTAAGTCACACCGTCCATCCAATCGAACAAAATCATTCACATGCGAGTGTTCTTGGACTGTCTTTTTGTGCTTGTCGCTGCTGAATTATTATTTTGTTTCTCACCTGACGATAAATTCAGCTGAATCCAATAGCGATGAGGGATGCAGTGAACACCCTTCCAATCGTCAATGAGCTTCTAGATGAACATTGGACGAACTTGTCAATATATTTCAGAATTGACAGGGAGCACGATCGGTCATTATCGCCTCAAAGCATTATTGGAGTTGTCTTTTACTTTATGACTTCACAATTCCACAGATGGGAATCGTGGGTACACGTGTATCACGTAGAGTGGCAAAGGATACACAGGAATATCTGATAACATTTAGCTCCAGAGAAGAGTGGACATAGAGCGGTAATGATCAAATTATTTGCTCTTAGCACGTAATTTTTCAAAAGGATACTTCCATGGCATAACTTAGAGAATCAAATGCAATCAGTGGTCGCTTATCTGCCATTAAAAGGACTAGTCAAAGTCCCCATAAGAAAAAAGTGAAAGTTTTTAAAATTTCTAGTAAGCTATATTTATTGTCGATAAAAAAGATATGACTTGTAACTTATTTATTAGGCAATTAGTTAGTAATATCATATCAAATCAACTAATGTCATTCATAAACTTTAGTTGTTAACTAGATCAATGGGTTACCAATTACAAAAATATGTAAATGTGATTTAGAATTTACTATCAGTGTCACATATTTACAGAATCAAGCATCAATTTTAGCTAATGGAATTTGAGAAACCTCCCTAGAATCATTTGTCACATAATGAGGGGGCGTTCACTAAGTATCAGCAGTTACTAGGAGATTGGCCAAATTCTTCAACAGATTAAGAAAAGAATGGTTTAGATAGTTTTGAAATTTTAGCAAAATCATAATTGATGAGATAGTGAACTGTTTGTCTTCACCTGCTTCGACTTTCCACTTGGAAGCATGGACAAAGTTCTTTGTAAGGAAGTAAGACGCAGACAAATTTGTCGTGATTGTAAGATTCCCATTCACATGGTAGACGCGTTATCTTGGACCCTAATGCCTCAATCGACAAGCCCATTGAAGAATAAACAGTATTAAAATAAGTCACACTATCTTTTATATTAAAATAAGATCACTCCAATGTGAGTTATTTTTCCTTGGACTGTTTCTTGTTTAACTCAATAAAGTCTGATATTTTTACTTCCTTTTATTTTTTCTGTCATCTGGTGATGAATTTAGTAAAATTCAAACTTTAGTGTGATGCATTGCACACCTTGCAATCATCAACAAGCTTCTAGATGAAAATTAATCGGCCCAAATATAAAAAAGAAAAGTACCCAACTTTTAAAACAAATTTAATATGTCCTTCAAAACATTAAAAAAAATCACAAAGTTTTGTCACTATGCTAAATTTAACAAGACTTTTCGAATATACCCAAAGGATGCACAATCTTTTACCACTTGACAGACTTAACTAGGCCATTCAAACTTGCTTTTACCATTCTAAGATTTTCCATATCTTTTATAGGCATACGCTTCCTCTAATGGATTTTTTTTTGAAGAGTTCCTCTATTGGAGTTGACAACCACTCAATTCAGCCTATAACCACCCAACTTTTGCAAACAATTTCTTTTCTGACTATATTTATTTTAGAATGGCTCACTTCTATCACTTCATTAAATGACTATCCAACTTTGTTAATGAATAACTAATCAACTATCGCATAACACTAGTGAGGACAATCAACAAGAATGGACCGAATACTGGATGGTTGTTATGCTTATCACAATGGTCACATGTGTTTTTATTTTTATTTTTTTTGGTACATTTGGAAAGTTGTATTAAAATTTTCTTATAAAAAGTAGGTGCTATTTTGGTCTTTGGCGAAGTCAATGGAGAGTTGTCAAAAGTCTCCGGTCATTAAAGGAGCACAATCGGGCACGTCAGTCATCGACTCGAAAGACCATGGTGAGTCATCCTTTTGGCAGTACTGTAGAATTCCACAAAAAGTTTACGTGTAGCTCAGTACTTCTGATCACTTAGGTTGGATTTGTAACGTTACGGACGCCACGATGGTTCGCCGGGACGCTTGCATGGCGTAACTTTGAAAATCATTCGCGTACTTTTGGGGCTTCACTGCTCTTGAAAAGGCCGCACAAGCCCTCCCATGATGCCGTAGTGCTGTGCGAGAAATTTCACTGGACTCTGCTTCTGCTTTGATTCTTTAAGGTAACAACCTCACTCTTTCGCTTGCTTTTATGTCTATGCACAAATGAGTGAAACACACTCTCTCTTTGTTCCTCAAAATTCTAAGTTAGTATTCTCACACATCGTAGATTCAGTCATGGTCATTGCATTTAGCTAATATCACTGACAATTTATTAAACGTTCCTGCAATCTTCAGATTAGAAATGATTTGTTGCTTTGTTCATGGATCTCTTTCTGCTATAAGATCTGAAGTCGAAGAAAAATACTTTTAGGTTGTGTGATGCGCAACAGTACTAGGTGATTATAAGTTTGGATATTCAGTCGGTTAAGAGTACAATAAGATCAAGGATTTGTAGATTAAATTATCATAAACAGTCTGCAGCTCCCTTAAACATTTTAGCTGAACTCAGATTGAGTTTGAAGCCTCAATTAGCCAACATTAGCGTGTACCTGGTCTCAATAAAATTTGGGAGGTGCCTTGCAGTTTTAATAATAGTCTGGTGCATGTTGTTTGGTTAGGGACTGAAATGACTAGGAAAAGGGACAGATTTTGGGAGTATGCAGAGCACTTGGGTGGTCGTTTCAGGTGTAAATTCTGCAGACGTGATTTCCCCGGTGGAATTCCAAGGATTAAGTCACACTTAGCTTGCATCACCGGTCGTGATGTTGCTACATGTACTGAGGTTCCTGAGGATGTCCAGGCTATAGCTTTTGAAGCAATTAGCCCTCAAAATATGAAAGATAGAAGTCTGTCTCAGCCAACCACTTCGACATCACTTATAGACATTCAGAAAATCGACAACCCAGACACATCTGCAGAGAAAGGACAAGATTACCTAGATGAGTTGCTTGCAAAACATGTTGTGTTCAACAACATTTCTAGAAATGTTCTTCAGAGTTCACATTTTGCAGGTTTCCTGCATGGGGTTGCAAACCACGGGCAGGATTATGAGTTGCCCTCTTATTCCATTCTCAGCATGAAGTATATCCCAAAATTGAGTGTGGAAGTCGGTCAGTATGTAAATGGTGTCAAGAAATCGTGTGCTTTAACAGGGTGTACGGTGATTCTAGATAGTTGGGTTAATGTTCACGGTAGAGCCTTCCTGAACATCATTTTATATTCTCTAAAGGGTGCAATCCTGGTGAATACTGTTGAACTTCCAAAGAATGAGTTGACAGATAGGTCTATTGTGGATCAATTGCAATCTGCAATCGATGAAATAGGACTTCACAAAGTTGTACAGTTCATCTCTAATGATTTAGGTAACCATGAGCCCCTCTGGAAGAAGCTTATCCAGAGGTATCCAGGTACCTACATGACATTTTGTACTGCTCACGGCATTCAGTTGCTTTTCACTTGTATCTTTCAAGAGGTTGAATGGGTTGGAAGGACGATGTGCGATGTTAAATTGGTGAATGATTATCTGCACAAGTATGCCGAGTCTTTGTCCCTGTCCAGGAAATTCAGAGACAAAAGGGAATTGGGAGATGTTCTTCCTAATGGTTTAGCCTCAAACTTCAGAATGCTTCAGTGTATTCAGGATGCAAAATCAGAGATTCAGCACTTGGCTGCATCTACTGAATGGAGACAGTTGAGACATCTTAAGGAAGGTACAGTGAGCAAATTCGTTTCTATTGTTGAAAGCCCCCAATTTTGGAGCCAATGCCAGGAGGTGTTGCAAGTTTTGGAGCCACTCTTTGGAGTTTATTGTTTGTCTCGTAATACTAATCCAGCAACTTCATACTTGTATGAAACGATGGAGAGAGTAAAAGAAACTCTCGAGAGGCTTTCTGACAGTAATGATGGCAAATATAAGTGCATATGGAAGCTTTACAATGGCATGCGAGCTACAATAATCCATCCAGTGCATGCGGCTGCGGCTTTTCTGAATCCATCCTACTTTTTAAGTGACAATTTTCAAGAGAATAAAGAAATGAAAGAGGGAATCAATTATGTGCTACAAAATATGGTTGCTGAAGGAGAACGAGAAGCTTTCATGGAGCAGGTGCTACAATACCGCAAGAGAGCATCAAACTTACTCACATGTGCAGCAAAAACAATGTCGAAAGCATCTCATCCCTGTAAGCATTTCCTGTCTTTACTATGTTGAAGTCAATCAATATAAGATGCCAGAAGGTCATTGTTTCATTATTATATTCAAATTCTTTGCCTTTCCTCATTAAGTTGCAACTTTTAAAGCCAGAATTGTGATTTCTATCTACGAAAAGCCACCATAGAATTCTAGAATTTCAGTATATCTATCCCTCACAAAGCATGTGGTCTGCAAAAGAAATTCTACCACAAACTTTTATTGACTGGGAATGTGTATTAAGTCCCAACGGAAAGTCATCATTTCTTATCTAGTGATTGTCTTCCCATGACAGATGAATGGTGGGAGTACTGTGGTGATGGCCTTCCCGTACTTCAAAAGTATGTTCTTCTGATTCTAAGCCAACCTTGTAGTTCTTTTCCATGCTTGGAGTGTCGAAATGCATCAGAAACTATCCAAATCATGAAGTCAGGCGGATCCCCTATCAGTAAGTTAGATAACTTTGTGTATTTGAGGGCGAATATGATGATGATGGACAAGTTTGGAATGTTGGAGTCAGGACCAATGAAAGCTATCAATTTTGAACATCTTAGTGACGAACATGATGATTATGTTGATCTTCAGCAAGACTGGAAATATAACCCTCCCAATACAGTACTAGAGAATAGCAATCGAGGTGAGATCGACGGAGCAAGTATAGAGTGGTAAGGCCACCCAGTTTCTTTTTAATTATACTAGTTCCCTCAAATGTTCTAGTGATTGTAAGCTACAGGTTCATGCATGGCAGTCGTCTCTGAAATGCAA
Organism: Corymbia citriodora subsp. variegata; assembly: GCA_014858505.1. Taxonomy (NCBI): domain Eukaryota; kingdom Viridiplantae; phylum Streptophyta; class Magnoliopsida; order Myrtales; family Myrtaceae; genus Corymbia; species Corymbia citriodora. The sequence goes on from CM026416.1 coordinate 4,628,337, forward strand.
TTTTCTTTTGATGAGTTGCTTTTGACTGGTCAGTCTATCCATATATTGGCATGACGGAGGACAAGTACAATACATGGTTTATATGCCATGTCGGCTTTGTACCAACCTAAGTTAAAGTTTTCTTTAATTCGATATCTAGGGTCAAGCTAAGAAAACATAACAGACTAATTTTCAAAATAATTCCAGAATCTTGCTTAGCTACCTTACTAGTCACCGTTGATCATGTTTTGGTGCAAGACAACACAAGATGGCAGTGCTATAAAGATAGTCCTCTCAAATTTCTCTAAAAAATGAATTTTGTTTTGCAGGTTCAGAGTGCCCAAACTACCAGATCTGAAGGAGGAACATTTCCAACTTCGTTTCATGACCAGCATGCCCCCACACTTATTCACTGAGGCAAAGGTTCAGGGAGATCAAGGAACAGCCATTCAAGTTGCTTTGCTAAATCCAGAAACTGGAACAATTGTGCAGAGTGGACCAGGATCAACAGCTAAGCTGAACCTTGTCGTATTCGATGGTGATCTTGAGAAAGTTGAATGGACAAGTGAACAATGGGAAAGCCATGTGATATCCAAAAAATGTGAGGAGAGAAAGCCACTTCTGTCTGGCAACTTGCTAGTGACCCTAAAAGAAGGGATTGGCACTTTAGGTGATTTCACTTTTACGCAGGATTCAAGTTGGACAAACAGTGGCCAATATAGGCTTGGAGTCAAGGTTGCTTGTAGATGCTATGATGCAGTGCATATCCATGGGACCATATCCGAGGCTTTCATTGTTGAAGATAGCTGTGGAGAATGTAAGTATTCCAAGCAATGTTTAAAAACATCATCTAAAACTAGTTAGACAGTTAGTATGCAGAGTTGCATAGGCTAAAACCTATATTTGTTAGAGATTAGTACTTTCATTGACATAGAGACTTTTGCAAGATGAATTTGCTCAATGTTGTGGAGACAATGTGACGAAAGCAATTAGTCATTCTTATGGTACAATCTTATTAGCAAGCAATTTAACTTTGGAGGAGATTTATATTTCTGTACTTGCTGTGAGGTTCCTGCTTCTTATACTTTGTATAGTTGCCAAGAAGCATTTCCCACTTCTACCAAGTGATTACGTCTGGAGATTGATTGGAATACCGATGGGTGGACTAGTGCACAAACAATTGATGGGAGCTGGGATTGTAACAGTTCAAGATTTTCTCGGCCTTCTTTCCAGGGATCAATTAAGATTGAGAAATGTAATGTCTCGCCTTTTAGTCTATTATGTTTCACTATTGTCACGAACATTCCTTATATTTAATACTTATTTTTGATTACTTAGCTCTTCTGAAATGAGTTTCAGATCACAGGCGGTGGAATCTCCGATGCCATGTGGAAACATACTTTGGAGCATGCCATGTCATGTGTCTCCGATGCCAAGCAGTACATTTACTATTGCAATGCAGACCATTCCAATGCCATTCTTTTCAACTGGAACTATGAGCTCAAAGGACTCATCTATAATGGACAATTCTTACATATGGGATCACTTTCCAGTGATCAAAAGGTTAGGCTCAGAGTGTCTCCACCATCTGGCTTAATCATGATTATTGAGCATGCATGTATGCAAGGAAACCAGAGCTTACAAGCTTTAATCTGAGGATAAGACAAAAAAAACAAAAAATCAAAAAATCAAATTGATACTAAATGAGCATAATTCTTTAATAAAATATGACATGATGTAATGACAATTTGCAGCTTGTTTTAAAAGTGAAATTATAGTAGGGAAAAGTCAGCAATGATATGGTTTGACTTTCCTCTTTAATGTGAAGAAACTTTTCTCTTTGAATTCATTCTGCAGATTTACCTCGAATCCATGTCAAAAATCGCCTACCAGAATCATGACCAAATATCAGATCGAATCCATGTCAAAAATCGCCTACCAGAATCATGACCAAATATCAGAATATTGTGGTGATATGTCCAACTTCGATTCAATGACCAGTTCAAATAGCATGTCAGCCTTCACCAGTGATAACACCACCGTATGCCATGCTGGTTACTCTTTTGGCACTCTTCAAAACCAACGGTTTGTTTCCCATGAAGCGGGGAATATCGAGAACTGCCAACAAGCAACAGTTTCTGATTCTAAGAGCTCTATGTCGATGGCGGCTCATTCTCTTTTGATGACTTCTCATATTCCAGTTCAAGGTGATATGCTTCTACCATGGAATGAACAGGACCTGGAAAATGTAACCATTCAGCATTTACTAGATAGGTTCTGTTAAATACAGATCCCCAAGAAACATCTAAAACCAGTGAACATTGAAATGTTGCAGGTTCTAATCGAACCTATGAACCTGAGCAGAACTGGAAGCCGAGAAAGGCTGCTGTGGAGTGGCTTAAGCTGAAAGCCGCTTTTAGGTGGGCGATAACTATAAGAAAGATGGCTGCGACGAGACGGGCCAAGGAGCTGGAGTGCTTTGGCATAATAATACCTGTGATGCTACAACATTGAGAGTCTATACTCATTGGGAATTCGTTGATGTTCAGTTGGATTGCAGAGAGGGAGGGAGGGATTTATAGTGTACTGATTTATATGTACATTTCTCATATCATTTGCGATCAGAAAATATATTGCATCAAAGTATAGTTCCTGTTTAGTTTCCCTGTACAGCAATTGTAGCTACTTGGCACTATTATTTGGCATCATATCTCCGAAAATATCAGGCCGTCATTAACTTCTTGAACAAAGCTCAAGTGAGGATCAATTGAGATTTCAATAATCGGCACATGGGCTAGCGTGATAGAGGTCATGATTATGTTTTCAAATTTAGTTGCAGCAGTTTTTGAATCAGCGAATTTCTAAGTATATTTCAGTGTATTGATGGCAGAGACGGGGACATATCATTTCTGTTGATCAGGATTACTGATTAGTATCTTTCTTCTTTTTTGGGTCTTTCGTTTGTGAAGGACAAATCATATCAATTTCATTAGGGGCCAACATTTGTCAAACGAATGTCGAAGAAATGTTACCTATATTTTACCGGCAAGCTGGTTGGAATGGATCTCATGTAAAAAAGATCAAGAAAGCTTAAGATTTTTCATCGCGATGGACCCATAGGCAGCGGCGGTGTAAGGGTGTTTCGAACTGTCCTTTCTTTCTGGAGTCTACGCTCCTTGCAGGCTTTGTGAAAATGTGAAGTAGAAGAGAAAGGTCTCTCCACAAGAGCAGCTTATTATTAACCTACGCGGCTGAGAATGTACCAAGCTCAACTCTTCTGAAAAGAGGCATTGACGTCGCAAAATATATTCTCCATTGTCGTAAAGTTTTGATCGTCCTCGACAATGTGGACAGTCCTGGAAGCTCGAATTGGTTTGGTGCTGGAACCAAAATCATCATTACGACTTGCAGTGGTTGAACAGATGGATGAGGATCAAACTCCCCTGCTTTTCAACAAGCATGCTTTCCCTGGGAGGCCTCCAGATTTATGATTGTTTGGCCCCAAACATTATTTCGGTGATTGACAGGTTTCCTATGACCATTCAGGTTACAAAGTTCGTTCCTCTATCAGAAGGGTAAGATCACAAGGCTGAGGAAATTATAGCTTCGTCTAGAGAATCACCTCAGAAGTAAAATTAGAGAAGCATTTAGGAAGTTCTGATAAAGCCACTTTAACCAGTCCGAACATATTTCCAATAGCTTCTTTGACAAAAGGCCTAAAACCAGTACGCATTCCACATTACCCAGTCCCATCCAACAAAAGACTTTACGGAAAATCAGGCATTAAGCACGCTCATTGAAGTTACTAGAGGAATGCTTGCCAGCTTACTTAACATTTAAAAGCGGACAAGAACAAAAGTGGCCTACGCCTACACATATAAGACATTATACCCCGTCTAAATCACGGGGGTCATCTTTTCTGCCTTTGCTTAACAGGTTTCATTGATGCAAGATTTTTTCTTTAAAATCTTGATAGTGCAAAATTCCTTTCTATTGGTTTTGTACTCCTTTTTCCGCACAAATCTTTTCAGTCTCATCTGAACACTTGTAATCCGTGCATTTTCTCTTCTACTGAGAAAATTAGTTTTTCACGTCTTACACTGCTGAGTGCTGACGTAGTAATCACTCCATCTGAAGACTGGCCCCGGGCCTTTTCTTCTAAATTGGGCGTGATTATCTCGTTCCCTTTTCTCTTCAAGTCGATGATCTTGGGTTTGGGAATCTTCCAGACTTCAAAAACATCAGCCCTGAAACATAAGCTCTGTTCTCTAAGCCAGAAGCTTAGTGGGCAGATCGATTACTCTCTCTCATTTCCTCTCTTGGACGTTCTTTTTATTTAAAGCTCATACAACCCTTAAGAATGATGATGAAAATTCTTCAATCATCACGCATATAATACTTTTGTTTGTTGCCTATTACATCCTCTAGGACAGCTTTAACGAATTCAATTGCAGTGGCCTTAGTGATAAAAATAATGTCTAAATAATATGTCTCATCGCATTTTATTTTTCTCTTTGTTTTGTTTGGTTCTGCAAGTTGTTGAATTTCCCAGATCTGTTAGAAATACTCTATTTCCTTTTCATCATCCAGTTCCATTCATGATGCCAGTAAAAATCACTGTAGAATATCTAGGACCATATCCTAAGCAGCTTCAAGCATATATTACCAACGGTTGAACTTTACTAACCAGGTGTAGATAGCCTCTGTCAATGTCGATCGCGTCTGCAAGCGGTGCTTCTACAAGTGGGAGTTCAGTTTCAGCTACGCTCGTATCAAGCTTCTAGCTTACTCATCCTTGTCCTTCCCAATGGAGATAAGGATTTAGAACACATAGTTCCTCTAAAGAAGTGTCTCGAGTCTATTAAATTTTTTTCTTAACGTCAAATCTCCAGGTAGTAGAGCTTTAGTCATGGCGAGCTCATTTGACCTAATTTTCAGTCTTGGAGTCCTATCACAAATTCAAACCATGTACCTTAAATTGGAGAAATTACCAAAAAAGTCCAAAATCTATTGCTCATGTCTCAATTCAATCATAAATCTTTCAATTTATCTAGTTTAGTCTTAAACATTTTAACAATTTGCTGATGTAGTCCTATACCTTTCGACAAGTTGCCAATTTAGTCATAAATCTTTTGATGATTTGTCAATTTAGTCATTGCAGCCAATTTTGCTTGGAAATCACTAACATGGTGGACTAGTCAGCATTGGCCGTCCTAAGCAGCACAATCAATGTTGATGTGGACCATTTTTTTTTTAATTTTTTTAATTTTTTTCTGACCCAAGGCCAATGAGGATGCTAGCCAACCCTTGCTTGTTTAGGGCAAGGGTGTCACCAACCTTCACCCACTTGCTTGTGGCTAGCCACCTCACCGGTCTAGGTTAGGGGGAAGAAAAGAACAAAAATTTTAATTTTTTTTTTTTTTAAATTATTCACTTCAGTAGTGACTATGCTAGGATAGCTAACGCTGACTAATCCGCCAAGTCAATAATTTTCGGCCTAAATTGTCCGTAATGATTAAATTGACAAATCGTCAAGGTTTAGGACTAAAATAATCAAATTGAATAGTTTAGGACTGAATTTACACAAATGTAATTGATTTATGACTTTTTTGATAATTTTCCCGGGACAATGTAAAGGCATGGAAATTTACATGCACCATGTTCAATTTCTGCAGCTCTGGACATAAGCATTGCCACCAAAGCGAGAAACGTTAAAGGTTGGCCTACCTCGAGGCTTCAAACAACTGAACTTGTGAATGCTGCTGACATGTGCATTCAACGCCCGGACCGGTTGTTAAATAACGAAAACCCTAACGTAGTGTTATTTGTGAATCGGTTCCCGAACTGCTTGTCATCTCTCTGTGTCTCCGTCTTCGGCCTTCCCTCCCCTCCCTCTCTCTCAATTACAACAACCCTAAATTATATTGTTATTTTCTCGCATATTAATGTAAAATTCAAAGCTATATCAGATATCAAGTGATTGCAAATTTGGTTCAAATGGAAACAAGGTAGACTCTGGAACCAAACCGAAAAATATGGTAGGTTCCAAAACTGGGTCTAGTGCAAATAAGGTAGGGTACAAGATTTAAAAAATGGGAACCGGTTATAATAAGATCTAGGACAGAATCTAGGTCTGGAACCTACCCATCCTAAACTCGATCACCTCTATATCAAATCACCAGCTATGTCACATAGGAAGGTAGGTAATGATTGGACCGCCACATAAGAATTTCCAATTGCAATTGGCATAAATGACTACAGAAATTTAGCGCAAATGCTTAGAATTGCATTGGCAAATTAGAAAGTTTAGGGTTGAATTGACATGTGTAATTTAGGATTGAATTGATAATTTTCTTGACTAAAAGAAAAGGAGAAAAATAGAAAGAGGGAAAAAGGTAAAAGGAAAAATAATGAAAAACAAAAAGAAAAGAAAATGGGAAATCAATTTGGACGGTCAAATGGTCCTTGTGTTGAGTTATTAAACTTTCAAGAGAGAAAATCTACAATTATCCTTAATGTAGAGGATCTCAATAATATATCAAGAGTGTTTGAATGACCTGTATATCATTTGTAATTTTCATAATATTGCTGAGTTCGTAATTGACTTTCTTATTTCTCTTCTCAAGGATGTATATAGTTACATTGACTGAATTGCGTAAATATAATTGACATGTAATCTATTTTCTTTTTCCTTGTGTTCGATCACATTATGTGCACAACGCTAAATGTGACTTTCCCTGTCTAAATAGACTGAAGGTTGACCTGGGAGGCACTAAATTTTCTGATTTTCTTTTCATGTCTGGATGCATAGGTAGAGCAGCTTGGGATTTTGGAACCATTGGCCCTCTCCTACTAGGAAAGAGTCCATGCATCTAGATAAATATAGATGATTGGAAGACGAAATCATAAGAAATTCAAATAATTAGAAAAGAAAAGAAGAATGATAATGATAACATTTAGGTCCCATTGATACGGACATAGATTGGTAATGACCAAATGATTTGTCCTAAGCATGTGATATTTCAAAACGATGCTTTCATGATGTAACTTTGAGAATTGAACTTGATAAGTGGTTGTTTTTTTTTTTTTTTTCTATTAAAGAGACGAGTCTAAGTCCCAATAAGACTTCATTTATTTGGCCAAAAATATGACATTTCTAGAAAATGTTATCTAGAAAAATGATAATATTTTTCAGTCTTTAGCTAAAACTTGAAAATGAATTACAAAATATTTTCCGCCGTTTAATATAAAAAAATATGATTTGATTTTTCTAGGGAAAATTACCAAGAAATTCGATTTTTTATTCGTTATTTTTCTTTTTTTTCTTTTCTAATATTTTTTTTCTTTTTCCTTTTTCGTTGATCGGTGGCCAACCATAATGATAGCCAATGACCAGGCACAAGCGAGGGATGGCTCACCCAAGATTAGCAAGGCTTGAGTTTGCTAGATTCTGACGAGCTAGGCCTCGCCAAATCAGAAAGCTTCGAGCTTGCCAAAGGTGAACGAGGTCAAGCTCACTAGCAACTCGTGAGGCCTCAAGTTCACTACCTCCTCCTCAAGCTTGTTGAGGCTCAATGCAGAATCTAGTGAGGTGGAGCCTCACTTGAGGTTGGTGATGCTCCGCTCACTGGAATTTGGCAAGCTCGGGCCTTGCCAACCTTGGGCAAGCTCATCCCTTGCCTATAATTGGTTACCAACCATCATTGTGGCTGACCACCGACTAAGGAAGAAGGAAAAAAATAAAAATAAAAACTAAAAAATTGAAGATTGAAGATTGAAAATTGAAAATTCTTTATAAGAACGAATGTTTCATTAACTAAGGATCCAAGCCCTAAGAACTCACGTACGACCTATGTGAATGTGGACCTCAATGCCAGAGACCAGAACTCGTGTATCGAACTTTGCATTTATGGACCCGAGCTTGGGTGCCAAGGCATCAGGCACTAGGGCTTCGAACTTGGCCTCAATGGACTCGAGTGTGGGTGCTAAGGCACCGGGCCTAAGCTTCAGCTTCAGGGCCCTAGGCTCGGTCTTAGTGGACCTAGGTCCAATGCTGAAGCCTTGGCCTTGAATACGGGGACCCAGGAATCAACGTTAGGGTTTCTAAACTCAAGCATATATTTTCAAGCCCAATGCCCAAACCTAGTCATATTTGGGAATATATTTTCCAATTTTTCAAAGAGGAAATTATTTTCCCGAATTTAAAAGACAAATTCATTTCATAATGACACCAAATTTTTTAACCACCAAAAAATGAGAACATGTTTTTTGCAAAATAAGCGGGGCCTAGGAGAAAAGCTAAAATATTTCTGTGGTAGTGGCAAGTGAGCAATCAGCTAGTAGCGGGAATGAATAATGACAAAATATTTTATTTCTCATTTGTTCCAAAATTAAAGCAATAGAAAATTTGTACTTTTCATTTATGTTTCAAGCCTATTTCTAGACTAATAATTTGTTCCAAAAATAAAAAAACGAAATTGCGTTACCAAACAAATGTATTTTCCAAACTTATTTCTTGAACAAAAAAATAATTTTGGTTAGAAATATAACGGTTATCATGCACTCCTTACCAACTTCTTTTAAATTTTGTAAGTGAGCTTGAGTGGAGATTGATAAGTTACTACAATGCAATGGATTTACTAAAAACTACGTTTTTTTTATAAATTTTTTTTTGCAAATTAGACTGCATGGAGGCAAAGGAGTTACTAGCATTTTAATGAAATATCAATGTTCAACCAAATAGTTAGATACCAACTTACTTTAAATTTACTAGTGCGGGTAGAAGTTAGTGAGTTACTAACATTGTAATGAATTTATCAACATCTAATTCAGTATTAGGGTTCCGTTTGCTTAATGGAAAATGAATAATTTGAAAAATATTTTCTTACAAATAATTGCTTTTATCACTGAAAATAATTAACTAATGGCAAGTGTTTTTTTTTTTCCGACAATAATTCATATTGAAACATTTTCATGTACGATGAAAATGTTTTTCATCCATTCATTTTTGTAAGTTATACAAACGATCATTTTCAGGAAAATATTTTCCAAATTATTTATTTTCCACAAAACAAGTAGAGCCTAAATTATCATCTTGTTTCAAAGTCTTACTAGTCAGATTAGTAACTTACGAAGAGACTTAGCAATTTGTATTCATCTAAAAAGAAGTAGGAAAGTGAATAAATTTTGTCTCATTTTAGTAAATAGGGTGGATTTAAGAATATAGGAGTTGAGAGAGCATGATACGTCCATAATATCTTTCTTGAACATTATCAGTACTACTATGAAGCATTTATCTATTGAAACAGCAAAACACACAAGAAAAAAGAAGAAGCCATTTCGTTAAGTGAATATGGATCATCAAAATAAGTAAAGCGGCCGAAAACTTAATATTTGCTTTTAGCTTCGTCTTTTTTGGCAGCAAAATTTGCTATTAGCTTGACGTGCCATAAATTTTGATTTAAGGGGAGTTTTGGAGCCTACAAATACAATCTTCAAAGAAAATTGAGACCCTATTACATTCTTAAATGAAGAACCCACTGAGGCCATTTTTGCTCCCGAAACAGTCCACTTCTTTCCTGGTTTTAGACTGTTTTTAGAGTACTTGTTAGGCCCATTTGCTGTATATTTAATTATGTATGTATTACACGTTAAGGCTTAAATCCCCATTAATTTGGATTTGCTATGGTTTTAAGAGTACTTATTCGTTAAAATTTGCATGTAACTACACTTGAGAGTTTGCTCTATAATTGTGCCATGCGATTGCAAATAATTGAATTCATTCGGTTTATCTTCTATGTACTTAACATTATGATTGTGAGGCAACGGTTCTAGGCAAACAAACAATGTTCCAGGAGTTCTACCATCTATGCATCTCTCGGTTAATGTCGCTTAAATTTATTGTATGGATTGATCAAGGTAGTATCGTATTTGCATTGATAGTCACACACCTTTATAAAAACGAGGAATCTGACTTTGCACGATAGCATATTGTTATTAAAATAAGATAGTGATGCACTTTCATATGTCACAGATCCTCATTAATTTTACTAAGATATCCGATTTACTAAACCTGATACCGGGATAAAATCTTCATTAGATAGTCGTAAGACAATGCGATCTGTTTGTTGATCCCGTTTGCTGGGAGGTCGAAACAAGGCCCGACTAATACAGAACCCAACTCGCTGACACCGCAAGTTTGCATCGCATTCAACTACTAAGGTCCTTCTGGAATTTCTCCCCACAATTATCCCCCTTCCAAAGCATGTAATGCTACTAACAGGACTCAATCCACGTGGGCAAGTTCTGAAAAGGAATACTCAAGTTGAGTTCGTGCATTTTTTCTGGTTAGATCATGCTTCCGAGTTGCTCAACAATATCTCTTCCAAGTACCAATTCATATGCGAGAGATATTCTTCAGCAATGAACTTATGCAATTGCAACAGAAGTAGGAAACAAAGGCCTTATCGATTTTGAGGTGAATCGAATAACTAATCAGTTATAATAAACATGAAACAATGTTGTTTTGGCTGGATTAACATGTCACATCACTGCTGTTAACCACAGTAGATGCCAAACGAACTTTTGACTGAAAGTAAGCGATGAATGTTTTTGCCCCTTAGCAAAACTTCATGCCGTTATTTTTGTTCTAGGGTATAAGATATTTTTTCCCTAGAGAACAAAAGTTTGTGCTTTTATTTGGGTTGCTTCAAGAGTGGGGTTCTTTTTGCCCGTAGAATATGAGCTCATGCCTTCTTTCTTTTGCATTTGGCCATCATAAAAGTTTTATTTGGTTTTTATTAACAAGTGCCCCAAGAAACTTGCTACCCATAAAAAGAATTGTGGTTCTCAATACGTTGTCTCCCTTGTGTTATATGTAATTAGTGTAAGGGAAATCAAAACTTATCTTTATCAAGTATGGTTAATAAGTGTTTTGGTGGCACTCTTCATTAATACTCCTTTTATTTGATGTCTCCTTCCTCCCCTAACCCAGCCACAACAACTGCGGCACTGTCCTCGTCGATTCTCTCTCTCTCTCATACGCAAAGAGCTTGCGACTTCCATCGATATCCTTGCAAAATGATTCTTGGCCGCGCGATCCCATATTTCGCGTGAGGTTGATGAGCTCTGTGCCCGACGAGAGAGAGAGAGAGAGAGAGAGAGAGAGGCGCAATAGTGATATTGGACTAGTCAGAGATATTTAAAAAGGTAACATATTTAAAAAGGTAACACAAGTGTAAGAAAATAAATGCTCACCACCTCAGGAATCCACCTTAGGATAGAAGACAAATAATAGGGTAGATGCTTACCACCTATGAAATCCACCTTGGGATACATAACTTAAAATTTACCACTCAATAGAATCCCTCAAAGCGACACAAATTTAAGCTAAAGCCCTAATCTAAGAGTCAATTATGAAGTTCATAAATCAAATCACTCCATGTTTCAATGAAGCCTTGGAAGGGTTCAAATGGATTCAACTTAAAACAAGTGTCCAATAATATGCAAGCTCCAAGATTCCTAACCTTTAATTTTCCAAGACAAAGAATAATAATATCTAGACAAGATATAAAAATCAAAATTGACTCTTGATTTAAATGACTCTAAAAAGAAAATACATAAAAATACTAAAGACTCATTCTTGGATTTTCTGACCAACTCCTAGTATACTGGGCCTACTTCCTCTAGAAAACTCCAACATGCTTGAACTTGATTTATTTGAAAATAGATCCGTCAAGCTTTCAAACCATATAATGATGGGATCAGATTCGAGCACGAAATCCTCATCTAAATGCAGAAGAAATTGACTTTTAAATTCTACCAGTAGAGTTGAATTTATCCTCCAAGCAATTTTGCATCAAGTGTTGGATAAGGCTTAATTCTCTTGAGATAATTCTTTATCAAGCAGTGAGTAGAAAGGTGAGGTTCAAGCTGCTGAGCTACTAAATCCCGATTGGTTCGATGTTGCCGGGCGCAGCCATTGAATATTTCACTACCTTGTACAATATTTGCAGAAACTTGTGAATGCTAGATTCATTTGCTTCGGGACTAAACTATCCTCTCTCAGTTCACAACCAAATCAAATCTCATAATATTCACATTATTAGGGCAGCAAATACAACATGAGCACTCTAAGAGTCTAGCATTCAATATGCATAATCAAAACTCAAATGCTTACAATCCTATTAAACAAAGTTTCTCCATGGTTTCATCATATTTTTCCATTACAAAATGCTTAGAAGAACAATCTCTAATAGGGAAACGATGGTATAATCTTACGAACAAGCTTGAAGAGCACATATCGATAGTACGAGTTCAGGTAGAGAAAAAGAACCACCCCAAAGAATGCCACCACATATGATCCTGCAAAAGTCCACAAGAAGGCTTCTCTCCAGGAGTCATCATCCCTGGTATGATTAGAAGATGGCAGTGTCCCTTGTCCCTGACTTGAGTCATCACAACTTGTTAATGGTGGTCCACAAAGAAGAGGGTTACCTTCATAACTTGCTTCACCAAAAGTTCCAAATTGATTTTTTCGATCCGGTGTCTTGCCTGACAAGTTGTTGTGAGCCACCCTAAAAACTGATAGCCTATAGAGGTCTATCAGTTGTGGAGGGATGGGACCAATTAAACTGTTGTAGGACAAGTCCAAGCTCTCTACATTCTTTAAGTTGGAAAATGATTCCGGGATCGGTCCTGTCAAATGATTGTGTGACAAGTTCAATGCTAGAAGTTTACTCAAGTAGCCGACCTCTGGAGGAATAAAGCCTATCAACTTGTTCTGTGAGAGATCCATTCCTGACATAAGTTGTAGAATGTAGCCCTTATAAGACTCCAACCTATTCTTTGTCATGAAGTTCACTTCTACTAAGCCATCTGTATATGCAGACCTTCCATATTCACTATAGGAAAAAAATGTTGAGAATCTACCCTTATATCCATATGGATCCACAGCCTTCACCCAATAGCCAGAGGTGTCAAATGAGTCTGTAGATACCCCATCATATCCAAATGACAAATCTTTCAAACAAGAAGGAATTTGTCCCGAAAGATTATTTTTTGAGAGATCTAGGATACTCATATTTTTCAATAGACACATGTCCAGAGGGATTGAACCTTCAAAGTTGTTTCCTTGCAATAGAAGAACCTTCAAGTTCCTGAGTGTACCGATCCAGTTAGGAACCACGCCTGACAATGCATTTTGCCTAAGATCCAATGTAACAATTGACGAAGCTCCATAGAGAAACTTAGGAAAATGCCCAGTAAGCATGTCATTTGTTAGATGCAAGAACCTCATAACTGTAACATTGGCACAATGGGGTATATTTGGCCCAACGTTGTTACGTGAAAGGTCTAGATGAACAAGATAATTTAAGTTGCATAAGCTCCACGGTAAGGGACCTCTCAATGAATTACTTGATAGCAAAAGCCCTCTCAAATGTGGAATATCTCCAATCCAATTGGGAAGTATGCCAGACAGGGAGTTGTTACTTACATCCAAAACCAGCAAGGAAGAGCTCTTTAATATGCCACGCGAAATGCCCCCTGTAAAATTATTGCTATCCAGATACAAATATTTCAATCTTGTCAAGTTAGAATGCCTCGGTAGCATTTGGCCTTGCAAATTGTTGCCTGACAGTACCATGGAAATAAGTGATGTACAATCATTAGCTAGTGTCTTTGGTATCTCTCCCGTGAAGCCATTGTTTGACAAATCCAATGAAAACAGTAGCTTCATATTGCCCATTGAGGAAGGGATTCTACCCTCCAATAAGTTGTTTGACAAGTTCAAATATTGCAAATTCGGAAGGATAGAACCAATCCAAGAGGGAAGCTCTCCTCCAATGGTATTAGAAGACAAATCAACCCATTGCATGTTGACAAGATTCAAATCAAAAGGCAAATGAAAAGCACCTGACAAATTGTTGCCTCTAATATCAAGCCATTCCATATTTAAATTGTTGTCCAATAGCCAGTTTGGAAAATTTCCTGTGATTCCATTGCGGCAAAGTTGAACAACTCTCAAGTCATGTTGTTCTTTCAGAAAGCTGGGAATTACGCTATTTGCATCTTTGTTAAGCACACAGTTTGATAAACCAAACCTTTTGAGTTGAAATGAAGGAAACCAAGTGGGCTCTTCTGTATTTACTGCCAAACGATGGTTGTCGAGGAGGCGGAACACCTCAAGGTTAGAATTATTAGCCAAGGAAGCAAATGAAAATGAGCCTTCAAAAGCATTTTCAGAAAGCTCAATATATTCGAGGGACTTGAGATTAGAGAGGAGAGATGATGGAATGGCCCCGGTAAAGTGGTTATTGTGAACATCAAGCACACGGAGTAAGGTCATGTTGCATAAACATGAAGGAAGAGGACCCCAAAAGTCATTACCACAGATATCCAACTCTTCAAGCTTCCTCAATTTGCACAAGCCTGTTGAAATGGACACTGCACCTATGAATATCATCTCTAAAATGTACTATTAGTTAAATTGTGCACGGGTGTATCAATTTGACGTAAATGTAATACGAGTATATCTATTTGGGAGTTTTTGTGATATAAAAATTAGTTTGGATAAATGTAACACGGGTGTATCGGCTTGTGATTTTTGGTGATATTAATCATTTTAAAAAAAAATATGAACTGTCACATAATTTTATCATCTACTTATTATTATTTGCTTGTGAAATAGGACTGAATAATTTGTCATAATAGATATCTATACAACTTTTGAAATCATAACAATCATTACTTATTATACATTTTGTTATATTTATTGTGGAACAAAACATGTGACCAAAAGGAGATCCCTGGAGGACGTGGAATGTAATGCAGTCGTGCCTTTTATGTTCAAGCCAACGCTAACCTTTTTTTTTTTTTTAAGAAGGTGATAAGTTACCAATAATAATAAACGAAATCATTTCACAAAAGTACCTTCCAGTAACTTCAAAGCATCCAATCCACAAAAACTAATGTCTAAGGCCTTTAGAGATGTTATCCTCGTAATGTCCGCGAGGGCATCATTGCTCAAATTGTTACCCCAAAGATCCAACACCTCCAGATCCACACCTGTTGTTCACAGAATTTTCTCAAAATCGAACGGTACAAATCAAAGCATGGTCCTCAACTTTACACATACCTCCATGCTGATTAGAAGACAAAATTTGGGCCTCCGCTGAAGTTTGCTTGTACAATGAAGGGACTCGGTCTAAAAGATTGTCAAACAGATACAGCCTCTTCAAATTCTTCAGGTGTAGCATTCCATTTATATCTGATTATGAATAAAAAAACTGATTATGAAGATTCATGCATGCATTGTGGTTGATTAATTATCCACATAAATCAACTATCTGACTATCTTCAATTTGTCAAGAATAACTATATGCTCATGACGAGAAGGATTGGTTTGTAAGGAGAAACTAGTTGGTTTGACATAATAACTATATGCTCATGACGAGAAGGATTGGTTTGTAAGGAGAAACTAGTTGGTTTGACATCAGGCATATATATATATCTGATTTTGTAAAACAATTTCATAAACAAGTACTTAAACCTTTAATGATAACTATTACATGTAGTTTCTAGTAGAGGCGAGAGAATATTCACACGTGCTCGACACATGACATTTTACTTTTATATGTCATGAAACACTTAAATTTTTTATAAAAAATGTAAATATTGATCCTTAGAATAACATATGACTCTGTCATAATCTAATGAAACTTGATTTTCCTTTTCTTATATTTGAATCTGAGAGAAAGTCACACATGGATATATTAAGTGAATTTTGGTCCCCTTCAATTTAGTGCCCTTCAAGTCAACTTTGCTGGGGAGCAAAGTGCAAACAAGTCAACCATTCATGATGGCATAAAAGTCGGCATCTCGTCAATCGTTATTTATTGAGCAAAATCTATTTTCACTCTTCGAACTTTTCCATGTTGTAAAGACGGCTCTCCTGTCGCATCATTAGTGCCATCATGTGTTTGACATTAATTCACTTAATCCACTTTATAGTTCCTAGCATCTACTATGAAATTTTTATTATCAAAAAAAGGCTAAGTAAACGAATTATTGAGAAACATTTGAAAAAAGAAAAATGAAATGAACAACAGAGAGAGATAGAGGGAGATTCACCGTTAAGATGATTTCTGCTCAAATCCAACACTCGGAGCTCCTCGAAAGGAATGAATAAGGAGGCGTTAATAACCCAAGGCCTTGACTTCCTATCGCGTGTATTGTTCAGATATAGTTGAGCCACTCGCGAAGTGGTGTTATCGCACTCAACGCCTTCCCAGCTGCAACAATCACCATCGCCGTGACGCCACGACGGAAGAGAAGACCCACTCGGGTGGTTGAAGGCGGCCTTAATCTTGAGTAGTGCATTCCTTTCTCCTTCCAAACACCTCATGCTTCCACTTCCCATCGATACCAACAACACCCAAGCCCACATACAGAGTAAAAGACACTTCATGTTTATATGTTGTTTTGTGTTTCTTCTTCTTCACAGTGCGAAAACTTACGAGGGTCATCTACTTCATTTATATGCGCAGGGTCTTTCCCTTTCCATGATTATCACGGTGGGCCCAAGTCCGCGAAATAATCATGGGCAAAGTCAAGTTTGGGAGGCCAGTTCCCCATGACCGTCATCACCACCGTTGACTAGACCCAGAACTTTTCCAACAGAGAAAGATGAACCTTATAAAATATAAAATAAAAAAGTATTAGCAGTTCAATAAAAAGAAGTTATTAGTGATTTCACCAAAGCGTTGCAGTACCACATCGGCCACTGCTCAATCCATCGTCGATGAGGATGACCATCTTGTCCCTAGGTGGAGACAGTGGTCTAACTTGATTATCCACTTTGGGATTAATTAGTAAGTTAGGCATAACATGGATGTTGGCATTTGGTGGTACCATAACGTCCACTGGCCTAACATTTACAACTACGGATATTTCACTGGTTTATCAACCAATTAGGTTTGTCGATTTGTTATTACCAACCAGATTATTTTGACCAACATTATTTCCATTATTAAAAGTAGAGTAACTAGGAATATACCTTGATACCACCAGATTGGTTTGGAAAGTTGGTAGTTAATTGGATGATCCTAACCTCAACAAAGCATCATTCACAGCATTGATCACTATTGGCTTGGTCACATTCGATATGTGGCTTCCAATGTAATTAGCCATATCATTTTGCTATTTTATTAGTAATCTTCTCTTGACCGACATCATGTTGAAATTTAGAGCATCATCCCTTAACTGCTCTTCGGCTCGATTTCCTTCTGCCACCCTACGAGAATTGCCCTTTTCATTGATTATCACGGTTGGGCCAGGTCCACGAAATAGCAATGGGCGAAGTCAAATCTATTGAGGCCTATTCCAACACCTGATTATCATCGTTGACTTGACTTAGGACTTCTCCTAAAAAGAAAGATAAGATTATAAATTGATAAAAAATTATTATTAGCAAATCGACCAAAAAAAAGTTACTTATGATTTTCTGAGCTTATAAAGAAAAACATACGCTTCCAATTATCGTTTCTCAAGATAAATAATTAAGATTAGATGTTGCTAATTTTTAGTATAGGTGTTGTTTTGCCAAGAAATATCACATAAATCGGTAGGGGAAAATGACACTAATGACACATGAACTCTAACTTAATGTATAATGTGGTCATTGAATTTTTAATTTATTTAAAATGATTCCTAAACTTTTAATTTGTTCAATATAGCTCATAAACTTTTTATACATATTTAATTTAGTCTCTGAGCTATATGAAAATATTTGGTATTATCCTTGATCTTGAATTAATGAAATGTCTATATTGAACATTTTAATACAGTTTAAGAACTATATTATATATGTACAAAAAGTCCAAAGATCACATTCAACAAATTAAAAGTTCAAGAATTATATTGAATGTTAGGCTACGATTCATGAACTACATTAAACAAATTAAAAGTTCAGAGATCACATTGCACATTTGGTCAAAATTCAAAAGTCATTTTTGTCAGTATAGAAACAATAAGACAACTTCGTTTAATTTGATAATTTGATCCACACGATATGGATCAACATCCATATGTCTTATTTTTCACTTAAAGTATCAATGAATGAATAATCCACCCGAGGTGAACTCAGGGGATAGACTGATATTTTGTTAGTGGTATAAGAATCATTTTAAACAATCCACCCGATGTGAATTCAGCTTCCACTTCCCTCCAACGTCGACACCGCCCATGTTCACATCCACATGTTCAGTACTAAAGGATGACACTTGATTTTCTACTGGGGACCTCTTCAAGTCAAAGAGGCGATGCATCTTATCTTCCCACGCGGTCATTCACTCTTGTCATGATCCAGAAATTTTCCAAGTGAAAGTATGCAAACCATTCTTCAAGTCAGTTGACAGTTAAAGATGTGATAGTGACAGAGAAGAAGGCAAGCACCACAGCAAATTCAATCACTAAGAAACAAAATCAATAGAGTTTTTCGTGGAAACTAAATGTTCAATAATAACAGTGGATGCAAGAGCAAATGTAGAAATCTACATGGTTTATTATGTGGTGTGCGGATTACTTGCGCTTAATAAATGTGATGCATTACATTATGTGAGTCCTATGTTGAATCACTTAAAACTTCAAGAACAACATTGAATGTTAAGTTACAATTCATGAACTATATTGAACAAATTAAAAGTTCATGGATTACATTGCACATTTGGTCAAAGTTAAAAAGGGAAAGTACAACGCAAGTGCCAAAACTTGGCACAAAGGGACACTTAAGTACCAAAAGTTACAAAAGGTACACTTAAGTGCCACTTTTAAAAAAAATTGGATCACTTAAGTGCCAAGTCGCCGGAACCCTGCCGGAAATCCGACGTGACAATTTTTTATTACTTTTCTTGCCTACGTGGCTCGCCGGAAACTGAATCGGCCAAAAATCAGCCAAAACGACGTCATTTTGGCTGACGTGGATTTAAAAATTATTAATTAAATAATATTAAATAATTAAAAATATATTATTATAAAATCGAATTTATTAAAAAAAAAGAAAAGGGAGAGGGATCGGCGAGGGCTGTGCAGCCCTCGCCGATCCCTCTCCCTTTTTTTTTTTTAATAAATTCGATTTTAATTTTTCAAAAATCTGACGTGGATAATTTTTTTTAAAAAAATTGCCACGTAGATTTTTTTATTTTGAAAAAATGCCACTTGGATTTTTTATTTTGAAAAAAATGCCATGTCAGCAAATGAAGTCGCCGGAAAATGGACACGTGGCAATTTGGCCGGAATTTTTCGCCGTTGGCACTTAAGTGATCCATTTTGCTCCGATTTTGGTACTTAAGTGTACCTTTTGTAACTTTTGGCACTTAAGTGTCCCTTTGTGCCAACTTTTGGCACTCCAGAGGTCCGCATGTCAAGTTAAAAAGTCATTTTTCTAATTATTTGTGTGGACTCATTGAAGAAACAATAAGACAACTTGGTTCAATTTGATAATTTGATCCACACGATGTGGATCAACATTCATATATATTATTTTTCACTTAAATATCAATGAATGAATAATCCACCCAAGGTGAACTCAGGGGATAGACTGATATTTTGTTAGTGTTATAAGAATCATTTTAAAAAATCCACCCGAGGTGAATTCAGCTTCCACTTCTCTCCGACGTCGACATTGCCCAAGTCCATACGCACATGTTCAGTACTAATGGATGACGCTTAATTTTCTACTGGGGACCTCTTCAAGTCAAAGAGGCGATACATCTTACCCTCCCACGCGGTCATTCACTCTTCCCATGATCCATAAATTTTCCAAGTGAAAGTATGCAACCATTCTTCAAGTCAGTTGAGAATTAAAGACGCGATAGCGATAGAGAGGAAGGTCGGCACCACAGCTAATTCAATCACCGTGACACAAAATCAATCTTGTTTTTTGCGAAAATTGAATGTTCAATAATAACAGTGGACGCAAGAGCATACGTGGAAATCTACATAGTTTATTTTGTGATGTGTGGATTTCTTGTGCTCAATAAATTTGATGCATTACATTATGTGAGTCCTATGTTGAATCACTTAAAACTTCAAGAACTATATTGAACGTAAGGCTACGATTCATGAACTACATTGAACAAATTAAAAGTTCAGGGATCACCTTACATATTTGGTCAAAGTTCAAAAGTCATTTTTGTCATTATTTGTGTGGAATCATTGAAGAAATAACAAGACAACTTCGTTCAATTTGATAATTTGATCCACATGATATGGATCGACATTCAGATATCTTATTTTTCACTTAAAGTATCAATAAATGAAAAATCGGTTAACTATCACTATGTAGAATAATATAAAAAGGAATAATACCGCAAAAAATCCCAAACTAGTACACCTTTGTTAAATTACCTCATATTAATTTTTCAACTTCCAAAAATCCCATATTGGTACACATTTGGCAAATTTACCCCAAACTGGTATACTTATGATAAATTT
>CM026416.1:4648908-4878800 GCA_014858505.1 Corymbia citriodora subsp. variegata
ATGTGTACCAATTTGAGATTTTTTTAGACAAAACAAAATTCGGGGTAGATTTGGGACTAAAATTAAAGTTTAGGGTTTTTTTTGAGACAAAAGAAAAGTTCGGGGCAGATTTGGGACTAAACCTAAAGTTTGGGGTTTTTCTTGAGACAAAAAAAAGTTCGGGGTATATTTGGGACTTGACCTAAAGTTTGGGGTTTTTTTTGGAATTGACCCGCTCGTTGTGCCATAATCATCTTCCCAATCAATGAAATTGGAGGAATTAGAGAGAACTGCTCTTTCAATTAAAGTGCTCTAAATATCGAAATTGATCAGTGCAATCATTTTTTTTATTTCTTTATAATGACCAATGCTTGAGCTGGGTTTTGACAACAAAATAAATATAAATGAAAAGGTCAATGCACGAAACATTTCATCTTCTTTGTTCGTAAATGATACTTGAATCACTATACTGCAACAACCTATCAAATTACGTACCTGTGTTATACAATAAATATTGACTTTAGATTATTATATTTAGTGATAATTAGTGTGGTAATACGCACAATGTTTGTTAGGCAAGAGAAAAGGCTGGTTGCTGTTTCCAATAAAGAAATGGCAAAAAAGGGGAAAAAAAATAAAAGATAGAAGAAGAGAGCTGGATAATAAATAGTTGAAATTCCGTGGGTAGTTGTCGACATTGCAAGTGATATTTCATAAATAGATAACAATATTTAGTCTATGTCCTATCTAAAAGAAATTTTAAAAATCGGAATAAATTATCCAATTAACACTACCATTCCGTCTTAGGGAGAAAATATTAAGTGTATTAAAAACACCACGTAGGATTCGTATTAAACCATCTACAGATTGACACGTGGCAAAGCTCGGCTCACCAACAGTTGAACCAACAAAATTTCTGCTCCCTTCTCTCTTCATCATCACCCTGTTACTGGAAAACTCTGCTCTCCTCTTCATGGTGTGGCTCTGCTCTCCCTCTCTCCCTCCCTCTCCCCCACTCCCTCTTCACAACTAAAATCTCTCCCCTTTCTGCTCTCTCTCTTTCCTCCGCGAAGGCGCATTTGTATTCGTGAACCACACCGCTGCCTTGGCCTCCGTCGGTTGCAGTGCGCTCATCAGACAGAAAAAAAAATAGAAAAAGGAAGAAATTAGACAGAGTCTATTTGGTGTTTTAGCTTCTCCCCCTCTAAGAACTGTTTGCTCTTAGTCATTCGTTTCAGCTTGATCCTCGTCTTGAGATGAGGGGAAAAAAAAAAAAGTGAACCGAATTTACCCAGTCAAGTAACAATAACTCTTCTTCCTCCCCCTCTCCCCCCCTCCTCATCTACCTTATTTTCTTGGGGCGATTGATTGGGTGGTCTGTCCAATGGTTGAATCGGAAGCTTCGGAATCGCTTCTCTGAAGCTCGCCTCCTCTCTGTGCGCTTGCATGCGTGGGTTCCGAGCGATTGCGCGAACCGGAGTTTGTTGGTTATGGTGGGTCGAAGTGGATCTCCGATGCGGAAGTGATTTTGGCGTCGATTCAGTCCGTGCTTTGATTTTGGCGAAGAAATCCAAGAAGGTAAGGAGAAAGGAAGAGAGAAAAAATCAGGGTGAATGTGGCCCCATGGCGTCCTGAACTTGGAGAGAGAGAGATAACGGAGAGAGAGAGGGAGAACAGAATTGTCCATTAACGGAGGGGAGAGAGTGGGGAGCAGAAATTTTGATTGTTTAATTGATAGGTGGGCCCGGCTTTGCCATCAACGGAGCGTTAACAGAGAGAGAGTAGGAGCAGAAATTTTGATTGTTTGATTGATAGGTGGGGTCGGCTGAAGACTGAACGTAATAAATGAAGGCCCCCCTCAGACACCTGAAAATTCATGATACCGACCCAAGCTGTTAATTAGGACCATGAGAATCGAGACATTTGTTAAATATACAGTATAATTTTCTTTATAAAATTCAAACAAAATACAATTTTAAAATCCTTTGATTATTTTATCCATTCGACAGAATTTAGGACAGGTTGCTATCAAAGTAGAATAATAAGGAAAATACAACCCACCATTGTCTAATTTTTTGAAGAATAAAAATCAATTTTCGAACGCATATTGGTTGATTAAGTGAATGACAAGCTTGCATCTTTACCAAATTTATTTTGGTTTACATCACTTCTCAAAAAGGTAAATAACGCATGCCAACTCTCCTTTTTTGGCCTTTTTTCTTATAGATTTTGTATGAGTTCCAATTATTACTTCCTTTTCTAAAGAAGGAAATGCTTGTGCTTTTACTTATTCTAATGCTTTTGCACAATACTTTCTATTGTTATTTGCAAGTAGAATGTTTAATCATAACGATTGTCCACACATTTGTTTACATTTTAATCGTGAGTGTCAGCACTAGTCATTCATTTACTTCTAATGTCATTTAAATGTACGAGTTGTCATGTAATAAATGGTATCTCCACATTTTGAGAATATTTCAAAAAGTCATTATAAAACTCCATCAATAATACTTATGCTGTAATTTAGAATTAATTAGTGTGGCTTTTAAAAAAGTTATCAAAATAACCATATAAAAACACTTACTTTTTACAATTTCAAACTATATAAAGTACTAAACAATAAACATAGAATAGCATCTAAAAGTTGCAAAATAATATGAAGTACTGCTGCTTTATATTTTCTCGCGCAAAAGCAAACTCACGTGATTCTATTGAACATGAAGAGAAAAAGAAAAATAAAACTTCTTAATTGTAAAAGTTTAGTTCTCAAATTGCTTAGCTATTGTAGCTCATTGTACCATAATCGTCTTCCCAATCAATGAAATTGGATGAATTAGAGAAAGTGGCTCTTTTTAATTGGAGTGCTCTAAATTTCCACAATGATTGATGCAATCATTTCTTAATCTCTTAATTATTCACCAATGTTTGAGCTGGTTCTTGATATTAACATAAATATAAATAAAAAGATTAATACATATAATTTGATTCTTCTTCTTCTTTCATAAATAATACTTGAATAATCGTACTCGGCCTATCAAATTACAGATCTTTGTTTTGCAATAAATAATAATTATGATTTATTGTATTAAGCGATAATTAAGTGTAATAACGAATACGATCTATATTTGGGAAGAGAAAAAGTCGGACTGCTTTTTCCCAAAAAAGAAAAGGAAAAAATAAAAGAAAGAAAAGGACAGCTGTATGATTATTGTTTGTTCAAAGCCAGCTGGATAATTAATAGCAGACAATCCGTGGATGGTTCCCAATGAGAAAACATTAGTGATTTCGCATCACAACATCAACATTGACATGTGCTTATTAATTCCATATTGATGTGGAATCTAATAAAAAAAAATTAGAAAATCTTCTCTCCAGCCCTCTCTTCCTCCTCCTCCGTCCATAGCCACCCAACCTCCGCCCCCCCGCTGTCGCCAACGGCGGAGTCACCGGCGCCTTGATTAGGCTGACCCCCGCTATGTCCAAGACGAGCATGGCGGGTTTCCTCTGTTTTGTCCTTCTCATCGTTCTACAGATCTCGAAATCTGGCCGTCCATAACGACGGAGTTGCAGATCTGGAAGTCGACCACCGTCGCTCGCAGCCATGGACGAGCCGCTGTCGCTAGAGCCATGGCTGCAGATCTGGAAGTCCCGTCGCGAGCAACGACGGCTCATGGACTGCCATTGTCCCCTCCATCGTCGCCCGCGATCGGCTCGCGGTCGGCCCCGTCCATGGCCGAGCCATCTCTCCATCGTCACGGCCGCTCGTGGTCGTTGCCCGTCCAGATCTAGACTGGAGTCGTGCCTCCAGATCTGGTATCGTCCATGGGTGCGAGCCTGACTCGTCCATGGCTCGCGAGGAGGCTCCTTCACAGATCTGGCGACCGCAGCTTGTCTATGGCCATGAGCCTTGACAGCAAATTTGAGATCTCGACGGTCATGGACTGCGAGGTCAAACAGCGAAAGAAAAAACAAAGGAATAGAAGTCAGGGAAGAGTGGCCATGGACGAGACAGCTTAAACGCAGCCATGGACAAGCGGCGTCATGAACGGGCAGACCACAAAGACGCCGGAGAGGGTTGGACGCCTGGCAGTGGTCGCCTTGGATGCGGGGCCGGCAACTCTGTCAGTGGCGACAGCGGAGGGAGGCAGGAAGGTTGGGCTCAATGTGGCTGGAGATGGAGGAGAAAGCGCAGATAGAGAAAGAAAGTGAGAGGGATTGAGATTTTTTATTTTTATTTAATTAAATTCACATCAGTATATACTGTGCATTTATAATTGGTTCAGGTAAAAAATTGCACGGACTTATTGCCAACGCTGCAAGTCATATTTCATAACTCGGGAACAATATTTAGTCATCTCACAAAAAACAAAAAGCCAATATTTAATCAATGGCCTAGCTACATAAAAAAAAGGAGTCAATAATCAGATCAACGCTTCCATTCTTTCATGAAGACTTAATGCAATAGATGACAACCTCCTCAGGCCCCTTTTTTTTTTTTTTTGGGTCGAATCCTCAGGCACTTGAATATGCCTTATGTTGACCCAACTTTGATTCTTTTGGACTTTTTTTATTACCAATTCCGTACAAAATTCGGTAATTGCTTTTTCTTTTTTACCGTGACGGAGGAAATGCTTGTGTTTTTTCTTATTTCAATACCTTTGTGCTATTCTTTCTATTGTCTCCTGCAAGTAAAATGTTTAATCTCACCAGTATCTACACATTTGTTTACTTTTTAATTGTTAGAGTTATCACTAATTATTTATTTACTTATAATGTCATTTGCATATATAAGTTATCATGTAATAATTGGTATCCCCACATTCTAAGGATATTTTAAAAGGTCATTATAATACTCAATCAAGAATACTAATAAATTTTGGGGAGCATGAAAATAGTCATATGATTTTTTAGTAGTGATAAGTTGTGATACTGTTAAATTCATTTCAATGTCGTCATGTAATTATAGGTTTCTCCCATGTTGTTTAGACAATTTCAAAAACTCATCAAAATCCTCAATTAAGAATATTAATAGATTTAAGGGAGTGTGGAAAGTCATTCTATTTTTATTTTTAAGTGACAAGTCGTAATTGTATTATTTTATTTTAACCAAATGAAAAATATCAACACTTGCTTCTCAATGATAATTCGTCAGAGGTCATGACACAGTTAAAAAAAAAACACTTTTGATTTTCTCCGAACAAACAAAATGCGGTTAGTGGGTGCACACCCACTTTTTGCCAGCGGTTGGATCACTGATCCACCGCAGTATTCTATTTTTATTTTTCCACCTCAAAACTGAATAAATATTATTTCAAGGATGTTATTAATGGTCCAATGTAGAACTAGTAAATTGACCTAACTTGCTTTTGCTGAGATCATAGCTTACGTTAATTATTCAAGTTGCTGTGTTACGCGTGCCTATTAAGAATTTATTTTCTTTCAATACAAAAATTTTCTGTACATAATAAAGAAAAAGCTTGTAAACAATCAAAGTTATTATTTTTAATCTTGTTTGCCATCAAATTTTCATGATGATTCTCATTAGTGAACTTTACTAATTAGAAGATTCATAAGTAATGTGCACAATTAGTATTAGGGTTGAATGAGTTGCGGCGATAATAGTAAATAGAGGAAATAATCTTTGTCATAAGAAGACACATTGAATGGTGTTGGACTCAATTTGTAAATTAATTATAAGTGAAGATGCTTAGCTCGCATTTGTGCTCCCATTTTGTGGCTTATTGATCTCAGCCATTGATTTTTATAAAAAAAAAAAGTTCGTTCCGGAATTTATTACTCAATTCATCAGTGATTGATGATGATCGAGGCAACAACATATGATGAAGAAACGGGGGTGGTGCATCTTAGGGGTGTAAACGGTTTGGTTCGGTTCGGTTTTTCCAAAAAACCAAACCGAACCGAACCGATAAGAGACCGTCCCGAATCGAACCAAAATCGTCCCGAACCGAATACAAACCGAACCGAAAATGCGGTTCGGTTCGGGACGATTTTTTGGTTTTCTTATTTTTACTTTGTTTATTGGAATTTAAGTAAAGAAGAGATGATAAAGAAGATAGATTATTTAATTTTTATTAAGAATTCCAATTCGGTTCGGTTAACCAAACCGAACCGAAAATGTTAACGGTTATTTTTCGATTAACCGAACCAAAACCGAACCAAACCGAAAACATATGAAATTTCGGTTCGGTTTTATAGTTTGGTTTGGTTTTCGGTTCGGTTTTCGACACCCCTAGTGCATCTCCATTCTTTCCATATATACATGGTCGTAAACTTGCACGCACTAGCGCGGCATTGGAGTCGACGTCTCTGACAAGATTGAAGCATCTGCGTTAGAGCTGCTTTGAGTCGTGCTTAAGCTTCATTCATTCCTTGAGGCAAATAAATCTAAGAAATTCTTACCTTATTTGATGTTGCATTATCAAAAGACCAGTGCATGCAATTTTGATAGTGATCGGTGCAAACAAATCTGACAAATTGGATGTTCATCTTGGAATGCTCTAAACTTTGATAATGATTAGTGCAAGAAATTTTTTAGTTTTTAATATTCACCTATGAACTGAAGTGTCCTTCTTCTATTTGTGATCGGCAAACATGAAAGTGGGAAAATCTGAAAATTCATTATTGCAACTTTCCAAAAATGAAAGGGATAAGGTGTTGCTTTATGTACTATTGATCATAAATGCATTTATCATTTCATGCATGTTATAGTGTAATATACTTGGCCTTAGTCATTAGTCGTCTGAAAGGAAAGCATCGATCAGCCCCTCCTTGTTTATGTCACTAACAAGCTCTTGAATTCTTTGTGAGAACGAGAGAATTTTAAAAATTCCTTCTTTGAAATCATAACTCAATGTAATCACATTCATTGTGTCATTTTCTCAATATGACAGGTACAATGTCCCAAGCTTATGAGGATGGTTCTCTCCCATATGGACAATTTAAGCAAAATATGGATCGACAGTCCTCAAGAAACTCTCACTTTTGATAATTTTTGGGAAATAGAGGTTCAAAACTGTAGGAGTCTTGAAAATCTGTTTCCACATTGGGTGGCTATAAGTCTAACCCAACTTAAGAAACTTCGAGTGGAGTCTTGTGAGATCGAAGAAATACTCGCCAGTGGGGATGACACTCCTCACTCCAACACTGCTCAAGATCTTTTCCCAAAACTAACCTCTCTAGTGTTACATGACATGCCACGACTCAAGAGCTTTGGCCCTAACTTGCCCACTTTGAATTGGCCACTCATGAAGGAATTACAAGCGACTCATTGTGACAAATTGAACATGTTGTCCTTTGGGGCATCCGTGAACAGTTGGGCTCAAAGAGATGATCAACAAGACCTTTCAGACCATGAAGCACACTCTTCATTTGAAAGGGTATGATTATAGCTACTCTCCCTCAATTTCTATTATGTTCTTTAAGGCACTCACTAATCTCATATCCATTGCATAATCACATCGCATTATAATGTTATAGAAAACATGATCTCCCTAGCCTATTAGTTTGTCGACAATTTTAAGATATTTCTAATATCTTATGTGTACTTTCATTTGTGGACATGCATAAGATATTCCATTACCTAGAACTACAAAAATATTTACTAATTTTTGTTGACAGCACAATATATCCTAATATAATCTAATGGTGCTCTTGGGAAATCAATGAGAGTATGACATGAGGTCCTCTCCATTATTGACACGTGTCGCAAATTTAAACTTTTCTTCTCTATTTCATATTCTACAAACTCTAAAAAAAAAATCAATTTAAACAATGTTTTCAAACAAAAATAACATTAGTACCTTAATGTACAATTTTCTACAGTATTTTTCTACACACCTGTCCATCCACTACATAGCTGTCTTGTTATCTACTATAGAAAACCTAAATCCCTTATCTATGAATTTAAAGCCAACATAAGATACTTCTTATATCTTAGCACATTTTTAAGTTTGTGATCCCATATGTATTTGTAACATTATGAGTGCATCTTGTTAAACAAAATTCCAAACAATTTTTTGTTGACAATATAAGGTAGTTCTAATAAAAGATGAATTTGGTAAAGGCTCTTGACTTAAGATTCGCTCTATCAACTTAACCATGCCAGCCTCTATTCAAGACTTGAAATCTTGAGACTGGTATGTAAGGCTCTTGAGATATAACAAACTCTAATAAGATGTCTCAATCAGGTTTACCTTTTACAGCACATGATTTATTGTTGGAACTTTGTTAAATTAACTTCTCTTATTGTATTGGCAATTTGACAGGATTTTCCCAACTTTGAAAGACTTTTATTAGTTGAGAATAACATTCAGATGATACAAGAAGGAAATTTTCCCGATGACATATTTAGCAAGCCAAAATCACTAACATTGGCATGCTTCCATGATGAAAATGCCGTCTTTCCTCCCAGATTCCTCCTAGAGAGATTTCAAAATCTACAAAGCCTTGAGGTCTTTTGTAGCTCCTTTGAAGATATATTCATTGACGAAGGGATTGTTGATGAGGGAAAACATCCGGTGCTTGAAAATTTACAAGAACTTAAGTTAAACAAGCTACACAATCTAAAGTATGTGTGGAGAGAAGACTTTTTAGTGTCGAAAATTCTTCAGAGTATCAAAACGTTTGAGGTTTGGGATTGCCCCTGCTTGACAACAATATTTCCAGGCATGACATCCTTCCAAAATCTGACGAAGTTAGTGGTGAAGAATTGCTCTGGATTGGTACATCTAGTAACAGCTTCAGTGGTCACAAATTTGGTGCATCTCACGTGGATAACTATAATAGGATGTGAAAGAATGAAAGAAGTAGTGGCAGATGATGGTAACGAAGAAGGAAAAGTGATTATTTTTGAGGGACTTTTTCGATTGAAGCTCCAACATTTGCCAAGTCTAGAATGCTTCTCCTCCATCCCGAGTTGCAGCTTAAGGTTCCCACACTTGACGAAAATTAAAGTGGAAGAGTGCCCAAAAATGAAAACCTTTTCTAAGGGTACGCTAAGCACACCGTGGCTAGCTCGGGTAACACTGTTTAGATACAAGTGGGAAGGGAATTGGGGGGAGGACTGGGGTGAGGATCTCAATACAATTATACAAAAGTTGTCGGCGTAAACAAATGCGTAAGATTCAATTGATATTATTCTCTTGTCCATTCTTTTCTTTTTTTTTTCTGGGCAACATCGTAAGATTTGTAAATTTTTCTTCTTTGAACTTTTGTATTATTGATTACGTCAGATCATTTTCAGCATCAACCCTATTTATCAATCAATGTCGCCTCCTCCTTCACTGAACATCAAGAAGCAAAGCCGGGCTCCTTCTCTCCTTGTCGACGCCAGAGTCTCTCTCTCCATCTTTCTTCTTCTTCTTCTTCTTCTTCTTCCTCCTTGAGAGTGAAACTGGGGGAGCTTCTGCTGCGTTCACAGATTGGTCGGGAATGCGAGGACTAAGAGAAGTGAAGCTGCACTTAACCAAATGGAGTGTTATCGTCATCGTCGTCACCGGAGAGAAGACGAAAGTGTGGCGCCTGAGATGGTGCCTCGATTCTGGACAGTAAGTCCGTCACTCACTTCTTCATCAAAGAAGAAGATCATACTCTCTCCGCATCTGTACTCGACGAATCGTAAGTTGACACTTCTACACACATCATTTCTCCTGTTTGCTAGAATTTCTTCTGATTTTCGTGTCTTATTGCTCGTAATTTTCTTCCGATTTTCAAAAAACCTTTCCTCAATCGTCGTCGTCTTCTTTAGCTAGGGCTCTGCTTTTGTCAATTTCTCAGCCTACTGCTTCAGATTATGGACCAATAGAGGTCCTCAACCTAGCTATTCATTGCCCCTAAATGTACATCTCGTGTACTTGAAACACGTCTGTGTAGGAGATTCCCGCATGTGTGAGCTCTCATCGATGGAGATGATCTCGTGGAACTTGAAAATATTCAGAAAACTCCATGCCTTGTTCTCAATAAAACACGGAGTGCTCATCATCATGAGGATTTGATGGGGTGACTTGCGGCTTGACATGTGTTGTTTCTACTTGCGTAACTCTCTTTACGTTGTTCTTTCCCAATTCTAGAATAATTTTTTTAGAAGCTTTTGCTTTAATCTTGGTTGATTACGTAATGAGACGTGGATAATATTAACTTGCGGTCAATGCTGAATTTTTTCATGGCAAGTCAAATTAATCAAGTGTAAACAAACTGTCGCTGAAGTTGTTGTTTTTCAAGTACAGGGAAGACCAAATAGTTAGCAAATTGAGGCATCCTGACCTGATTTTTTATGGTCCCACACACCCAAGGCCTCTCATTGTTCTTAAATGGGTGAACAAATTTCAAACGAAGCATCCCTTTTTCAAGCAAGGTGGTGATGAGGCCATCTTGTGTTAAGTATGGCTTAGTAAGATCCCGAGCTTATTTACTCAAACTGGCATGTCTAAAAATCATATATACCAATGTTGTTTTATATCATTGCTTATATTCTAGTGTATTTCCAAGTTTACTTGATTGTGTAGTAAACCCCATGACATGTTATTTTCCTTGAAGTGTTTATGGGTATATGTTTAAAATCAGGTATATATCATAACAATGGATAATTGAAGCCGGGAAAAGAATGAAAGGACATTTATTGGGACATTAGTTGGTGGTTGAGGTTTGAAAAGATGACAATAGTCTTCTTTTTTGGTGGATAGATATGTTGGAAAAGCAATTGCTAATGCGTCTTAAGAATTAGAATCCAAGTTTTCTTCTATGGAGAAATTTGACAATGTGATTCAATGTTGAGAAGTAGAATATATATGTTAATCGCACAAGGAGACCGTGTTGACATGAACAAGCAAATTGCGAAGAATGTTGCTGCCTCCATGACCAAAGAGAAAAGCCTAAAAGATAAAGAGGTGGTTTGTTGTGATTCTGAAATTTCTTTGTAGATCTAATTACTGATAATTTTGTTGTCATATAGGAGATACTGTTGTATTTTGTTATATTAATCATATTTGGGGAAAAAGAAGAAGATGATTTTACTTTGTCAAATCTAACCGATAATTTGATAAAACCCTATTTGAGCTGCGCTTGGAAGAATGAAACAACTTAAGTTTGAATTTTCAATTCCATCCATGTTCCAGGCATCATTGTATTTGCTTTTTCCCTGTGATTGTGGTCTTTGTGGCTGAAGTTCATATGTTTTAAATATATAGGACATGGAAGGCTTCTTCTGAATGCGTTCCCTATTGCACTCTAGGAGCATAGATTTTGACATTTTGACTTTGGATAGATGACTTTCATTATATGATATACTATCTATTAAAACACTTGAACTAGCAAGTAATGGTTTAAACTCATGCCGTGTGTGATTTGATTCTCTCATTAGGGTATGCTTATGTTTTGGTCTGTTTTTCACCATATGGTCTTTCAACCAAGTACATGGGCAGTCTGCTCAAAACTAGCAAGTAATGGCTTAAACTCATGCTGTGTGTGATTTGATTCTCTCATTAGAGTATGCTTATGTTTTGGTCTGTTTTTCACCACATAGTCTTTCAACCAAGTACATGGGTAGTCTGCTCCTGTTCAATTCATCACGCAACATATATTAGGAAATCATGCAAATTGCAAATCTTGGGTATGCAATCGGATCATGGATGGTGAAGCTAAGAAGCTATGGGCACATTTGTTTTTTGGCCGCCGGGGGGGGGGGGGGGTTGTAGGTTAGGACTTGATTTACATTGATTGAGATGGACTCTAGAAGTGTCACTTTGGCTTGTTTAAAATGAATTTAATATTCTAAATGATAACTCTTTTATATAGCCTTGATGAATCAAGGAAGTGTACTTCTATGTCGATTGGGTTTGTGAGGTTGATAATAATCCAGATGCACACTCATTGATGCCACATTCCAAATCTGAATGAACCGAAAAATATGTGCTTCAAGATGCCCCTTTTGGTTTATGCATTCTTGTTATGTTGTTCTTCATTTTGAATTTGAAATCAAGTCTCATAGACTTATTAAGATTATGGGTCCTGACAGCGAATACCAAAGAGGCTCATGAGAAAATATAGTGTGAATCTCGCAAGAGATTGCTTTGAGAGAATGGTGCAATTGTTTGGCCTGTGGAATTGTGAAAATGTGATGAAATGGTTTGGCTATCAAAGGATTGGAATGAATTTGCAGAGCATTACTCTTCTGCGAGGGCTAATTCTTGGTCTTCAAATTTGAAGGGGACTCTGCTTTCCATGTTACCATATTTGATGAAAGGATGTCTGAGATAGAATGTCTGCCAATCAATGCCGATATGAGGAACTGAGACTCAGCAATTGTGGAATTGTGTGCTGAAAGTAGAAGATGCCAGTGATTGCCGTGATGTTTCAGTTGGGCTTGAAGTCTTGGGTGATAAATTGCATTCAACCAAGTGTCCTTGGCTTTGTATGGCAATGGAATTTGATCAGGTTTGTCAATTACATAGCAGTTCCTATGCACATTCATCAGTACAGAGTTTGGGGAGGGATAGAAGTTCAAACTGCTCATCACAAGATTTTTGAGGTGTGAGTCTTAAGATGTTAGCTAATTCTCCCATTGACTGTGTTGTTCTCATGTTTGATTTGAATTTCATACAGGAGCATTCCGTATTGTTAGGTTAAAAGAGGTTGTGGTAGAGCTAATTCATCCTCTTAGTGTTTCTCTGTCTCTAGCTCTCCCATGTGTGCACATGTCTGTGTTGCGGGATCTCATAAATGTCAAGGTCATATCAATTTTGATTGTGCTGAAAATGATGTGGTGTGCTTATAGTCCTTGGAAGCTAGACCATTAGAAAGACTCAGAGCTATTGATTTTTGTTGCTATGTTAGTAGTTAAAAGTTTTTCATAACAAGAATAGTATATGTCTAGAGAGTGATAGTTTTCTTCATGTTTTATTTGCGACTACTGCAGGTAAGCTAAAAGAACTAGGCTTGTGAAGAGCGCTTGAACCAATTAGCAAATTTATACTCAATTATCCATTCTTCCAAATTGCGGTGAGGTGAATATATATGAAGAAAACCAATATGGTAAGATCTTTATGACAATGACAACTATTGGATTTAATATACCTAGTGTTGCTAGAATATGTTAGTCTCTTCATTATTCATGTGTCAATAGTTTCTGTTGTTATCCTTCGCACACTCTGAAAAAGATCCTCATACTGTCTTCCTTATAAATCTTTGGTTGTTTTCTTCATTCTGATGACGAAATTGTCAAATTTCTATACTTGAGCAGAGAGTTCCCGGTTCATTCCCAAAGGCACAAGTTAAGAAAAGCTCGTTGATCATGGCTCTCATATTTCAAGACAAATCATGGCTGTTGAAGCTCATCAGCCATGAACATTATGGAAAGTTATTTGCCTATTCGGCCAAATTCATGAGAGAAA
Organism: Corymbia citriodora subsp. variegata; assembly: GCA_014858505.1. NCBI lineage: Eukaryota > Viridiplantae > Streptophyta > Magnoliopsida > Myrtales > Myrtaceae > Corymbia > Corymbia citriodora. The sequence goes on from CM026416.1 coordinate 4,662,294, forward strand.
CTTCTCTGAAGGTAGAAGATGTGTTGTGTGTTTTTGAGCTTTATTGAAAGGGACGAAATCCTGTTTGGAGTATCCATCTTTAGAACCACTGATAAGACTTGAGTAAATAATAATAGTGTGCAATTTGATACAAGAGAGGAAGCATCGCTTTCGCTCACTTTTGGTGAGAGCAGAACTCACAGAATTGCTTGGCTGGATTCTGCTTCTGATTTGGCAAATTGGATGAAAGCTTGAGTTTTGTTCCAATGGATGGAATGGTACTGAATGTGTACGATGCCCATGGGGGTAGGAGTCATGAGTTATTAGTAAGACGGAGCAGATTGCTAATGTCGATTGTATGACTTCCATTTCTGGAAACTCTCAAATTATGTCGAACACGCAACTTACGGTTTTACAAGCTCTAGTGAATTTTATCTTGGATTCTTTTTATTTGTCTCTTATCGAATTCTTGAAGATTTTATATATAGCCTTATCGCATTTGGGCTGCACAGATACTTTTTTCTCATGCATAGAGCATTCGGAATTTGTTTTGTGAAATCAACTGAATCAAGATATGCATGGCAAAGCAATTTCCAACTTATGCTACATCTTTTCATTGGTTAGTCGATTAATGAAATTTTGACACCACCAATGTCTACAAAATTCCTCATTCTTCAACTGTGGAAGAAGGATTTCTAGTCACCCACCTTATTACTTTCGGCCATAGCCAAATGAAATGATATCATAGGATGTAGATGAAGAGAGTCCCGCAGCGTGGAAGGAGTAGCTTTACTATTTCGTTTTTTTATAGAAATGGAAGTAGTCTATATGGAGATTGAGCCAATCTGTGCTGGTTTTTCATAAATTATGTTGAGCGTTTGTGTCAATGTATTATCTCATTTTTCTATGCTTTATGTTGATGCGTCACATTATCAACTGAAAAGGAGTTTTGAGTAAACACCTATGAAAGTTGCGACCACGCAAACCATCCCCTTCTCGATGACAACACATTCAAATAACGCAACCGACACCCTGCACTAATATGGAAAAAGGCAGAGGAGGCGGAACGACTTTAGTTAGAGGGACATAATGGAGATGGGATGGCGATGTATTCGCACTGACTCCTGCTGTAGTTCCTCTTAAAACTATAGAGATTGATGTATTGATAGCCGACATGTAGTTCATCTTCGAAATTGAATGTCATAAACTCCGTGACAGGCCCGAGACCATAGGAAGCAGCACCGACTTCAACTCTAGTGAATCCAGCCTCTGTGATTGCAGTATTAACAACCCTCTCAGGTCCATATTCTCCGACCTCCTCACCCATTACAGGCTTTTTCTCTCCATTCTATCTTCTTCTTCCTCAGGAGCGAAACTGGGGGGACCTCTGCTGCTTTCACGGAGGACGAAGCAAAAACGAAGTGGGAGAGAGAGGTTCAACTAGATGGAGTGTTATCATCGTCGTTGTCGCTGACGGAGAGAAGAGGAAAGTGCGGTGATGCTGGAGATGGCACCGCCGAGTCTGGACGGACAATCTTCCACTCACTTCATCATCAAAGAAGAAGATCATACTCTCTCTCCACATCTGCATCCGACGAATCGTAAGTTCACACGCTTCTGCACACATCATTTCTCCCCGCTGCCAGAATTTCTCCCGATTTTTGTAGAACCTTTCCTCAATCGTCATCGTCTTTTTAGCTAGGGCTCTGCTTTTGAATTTGTTTTAAACTCGAGTTTTATCCATGTAAATTTGTCAGCCCACTGTTGCAGATCATGGACCAATAGAGGTCCTCAACGCCTTGTTCTACATTCGGGTGTATGTGTATGGCCGTCTCTCTTTATCACAATGACTGCTTTGAAAATGTGGATGGGCAGAGTTCTTCTCTGCCAATTGGCAAGCGTTTGTGATAAAAACACTGTCTGTAGGAGATTTCTTGCATGTTTGAGCTCATGGATGACATGATACAGTGGAACTTGAAAATCGAGAGAATTTCATATCTTGTCAAAGTATGAGGAGTTACTCAACGACTTGGTCTCAATGAACTCGGACTACCCATCATCATGAGAATTTGGAGGGGTGACTTGCGGTTTAACATGTCTTGTTTCTGTCTGCGTAACTTTCTTTCCATTGCTCTCTTCAAATTCTAAAATTCAGATAACGTTGTATTTTGTTATATTAATCAAATATTTGAGAAAAAGAAGAAAATGTTTTTACTTTGTCAAATTGAACTAATAGTTTGATAAAACATTAATTTAGCTGCCCTTGAGAAAAATTGTACAGTTTAGGTTGAAATTTCCAATTCCATCATGTTTGAGTCATTGATGTCTTTGCTTTTTCCCCTATGCTTGTGGTCTATGTGGCTTGAATATGTATAGGACATGGAAGGTTTCTTATGGTTATGTACCCTTTTGCACTTTAGGAGCGTATATTTTAACATTTGACTTTGGATTGTAGGTTGAGACTGATGACATTCGTTATATGGTATATTGTTGATTAAAAGTCCTGGGACTAGTGACTGCTACCTTAAATTCAAGTTGTGTGTGATTTGATTCTCTCATTAGTGTATGCTTATGCTTTGGTCTTTCTGCACCCTATGTTGATTTTTCAACCATGTAAATAGGGATACTACTCCTGTTCAATTCATCAGGCTACATATTCAGGAAAATGAGCAAATTGTGACTCATGTATTCAGACTGCATGTGGACAGTGAAGCTCAAGAGCTTTGGACATGACCACAGGGCTTTTTTTCTGCTGGTTGGCCCACATTTGCAAGAGAAACTTGTCTACATGTAGGAAATGTTTGTGTGTTTGAGCTCATTGATCGGGAGGATGTTGTGTTCAGAGTCTACATTTTCACTAGTGCTGCTAAGGACTTGTTTTACATTGATCGAAATGAACTTTGGAAGTGTCATTTTGGTGATTCAATGAAGTGTACTTCTTTCATTCCCATTGGATTTGTTGAGGTTCACAATAACCTAGATGTGCATTTATTAATGCCACATCCCAAATCTAAATTATCCAAAATGGATGTGCTTTAATATCATAGCAAAAATTAAACCCTATTGGGCGGCCGGTCTTGGGCCGGCCCACCCGCAGGCCCGAAACCCGGTCCAATTTTCCTTTTTTCGACACTTCCGTGTCCAACGGAAAATTCCAAAATAAATGAGGCGACGTCCAAATATATAGTCCTGACATCACTAAGAAGTCGATTCCCAAAATCGGATTAAAAATCGAGGCCAAATTGAGTCGATTGCAATCGTAGTACAATTTGGATTACCGGGCGCCCTTTTTGGACTTTCCTCACATTTGACCAATGGTCAACCATTTTTTGAACCACGTTTATGCCAATTCTCGAGTCAGGGACGTCCCTCGATTGTCGTGTGATCTCGGGGGCTCAATTGATAATCCCGAGTATCAGATGAAAATGATTCGATTTACCGTCGTTCGTAGTTTGTATCAAAGTCGTGCGGAAATCACCCGCAGATCGACTTCGTACTTCTGCCGAATCGATTTATTTCCGTTTCCTTAATAGTCTAGTACTTAGAGAATATCGTTCCCGCCCAGGTCCTCATGGTCGAAGGGTTCGTTCCTGATCGAAATTGCGAGTCGTACGCGAATCATTTCCTATCGACACCTCTCTGTAATCCATTATCCCACGAACACACAGTTCGGAAAATTTGTACTAACTAGGCCTTCGACTAATATTGCCCTTTTATAAAATCCTAAAATGGGGTCGATTTTCAGTATGTTACAATATATCTTTCGGAATCTTTATTGATATTTTTGAGAAATTTTAAAAATCAAATCAATTAACTGCAAACCGATTTGAACGCTTTGATGTGTTGTAATTGGCGTTATATCAATGAGAAAAACTTAATGGTAGACTACAAAAGAAAAAAATTTATGTTTCGTGCTGGAGACCCTCCACTTCTTCAAGATCATGCTCTCATACATATGAATCAAATGAAATTCAAATGGAATTATTCTTAAAATGTAACCCCCTAACTGAGACTTGCATTTTTCTACCATTTTCATTTTCATTTTTTTTATTTTTTTAGTTAGTGAAAAAAAAAAGGAGAATTTATTCGGAAACAAATGTTACCCCAAAAATATCCGCTCTAGCTATTCGACTCACAAACAGTATTAGCTAAAGCTCACCGGCTCTGTCTCGCGTTCATAAGCGGCAAAAACAGAGTGTGGAATTTACCTTGATGAGAGCCATTTTTTGACCTCGGATGGTGATCGGATCGGAGACAAAGTCCCATGGGATGTCAACGTCGATGATCAGGGCCGGTGAAGAGGAAAAGGCCAAGGGTCCATGCACTCTCGGTTATCCTGAGGAGAGAATAGAGCAGAATGAATGGAGGCCTTGCCGGAGCGAAACCAGCGATGGGAGAGCCGCTACAGTGGTGGCTAAAGATGTCTAGAGGATGATGGAGAAGGGAGAATCGATGAAGAGCCTCCAGAACGCCTATATGTGATGTGTGCAGAGATGAAACCGATTCCGTTGATATCTTGAGCTGAATTAATGGCAAGCCTCGATTCCCTTCTTCCTTTACGAGCATGCGTAAGTACTTGGATTTTGGATGGAGCATCAAACATTAAGTGGCACGTGCATTTTATGTTTGGCTAAATGGGTCATATAACACCATCGTCAAGATTAGCATTTTGATCATGTCACGCTTCAGTTTATCTGAAGTCGAGGTCCTTTCTTCTTGGATATTTCATTCCATTTAGACCAGCATCTTTGTAAAGTGCGATACATCACCGTCGCATTTATTTTAATCAATCTCGTGATTGCGCGAAAGATTAATCTGCTCGTGTTGCTTATCTCTCTTCCGTTAGAGATCAATACGAGATCTTAAACCCCTAAAACTCTCTCACAAGGCACGTCGATCCGGAAAAGATGCATTGAAAAAATGAAGACGAAAAATTAGAGGTCCTCCACTTCATATTTGCCTTACAAATCCTCCCCCACAAAGATACAGAACGAGATGGATGTACTCCATCCTTTGATTTGTTGGATTCGTGCGATTTATATTCTTTATCCTGTTTGCATCTCTTCCTAACGTAGCGTTCTCGCAGACTATTCAGCTATTGACTCGAAAATCTCCACGCACTGCAACAGATCGATTACTGTATTCTTACGTGCACTACGCCCACTACACTACACCTACACGCTACAGTAGGGTGGGACAGCTTGGGTGGCGCGCACGACGGAATGACACATAGCGACACTGTGCGTGTGGGGCCGGGGCGGGAAAAGATCGACCACCGTGAGGGTTCCATGCGCGAGCGTGACGGGCGGCTGAGATGGGGCCGTCGGAGGTGTGATGTGATGACGGGTCCAACTCTGGAGCTGCCCCTCGATCAGAGCCCAATCTGTTCTGTTTCTTCCCTTATGGAGCTTTCTCAGCAGTTGATTTATTATTATTATTTTTATTCTGACAACAGCTTAAGCAAAAAAAGCTAAACAGCAAAAATGCAAATTATTTATATGATCGTGTCTGGTTGGATCGGTTGTTGAATGTGATGGGCGGATGGGGGGATACAGGCGCTAGACGTTTTTGATGGGGTTAAAGAGGAGCGATCGCATCATCACATTTCCAAAATTGGATCTTTTGGATTTAGCCATTATATTTTGCTGCAAGAAAAGCCATGTCCAATTATATATATATATATGAAGTCTGGCGGAGGATTGATTATTGTTGTCACGGGTTATTCAAATGAAAGTAATAAATCACAATTGGACACTTGGTAATTGGGGTTGAATCAAGAACCACATTGAATTAATCGGTTCTGAGTAATCTTTACCCCCCCTCCCCCTCGAAATATGAACTAATATTTTGGTTGTCCTAAGTTGCTCGGTGAAATCATTGTTCTTGTACTCGATTCTGCAATCTTGAAGCTACGATTATACTTTGACACTATGTGGACAAGCTTTTGTTAATTGCTTCTGAGTGAAATTCATACTGTCGGCATGATTCGATTGGGTCAACAACTAGTTGCAAGCTCCATGGACAAAGGAGTCAATGTTGTCAAATGTGGCCTAGCCAAGATAGTCGAACACGTCGGTTTCAGCAATAAGCTTTCAATTTGTGGTACTTCTCTCCATTGCAGAATTTTTAGATAAACAAGACGTCCAGATCACTTATTATATTCAAGCTACACAAAATCACCATAATTGCGATTCTATGTGATTTAGGCATCTAGCATATGTGGTTCTTTCATTCACTTTTGTTTATAGTACAGAGAAACACACAATTGGAATTTGGCCATAAAAAAGACTCATTAATCCATATAAAATTTCCAATACCCTCACGATTGGTTCAATCAAGATTCATGCACGTTATATCGCTTTCCTTTTTCTTTTAAGGAAACTTTTATGTTCATGAAATTCAAACAACTTTCATGCAATCTAGGAAATTTCCACGTGCAAACTAAGGGATAAAGATCCTTTGCCATGGTTTGTGTTCGCGTCACCCCATCAGCTCGGGGCTGCGTCTAGTTCGCTCCATTGCTTGCTCAGTTCTCTCTCCTTCCCTCTCTCCACACCACCACCACCACCACCACCACCACCACCGTCAACATCTCATCGCATCTAGCCATCTCGGTTGAGATTTGCAGAGATTCGACAAGGATGAAGAATAGATCTGGAGGAAGCGCATTCAAATCTCATTGCTATCAACAACTAACCTGTCGACAATGGCGATGCAAAGCTCAATCCATGGCATCGAGCTCCATTGGGATCCACAAACACAACACCACCACAAGTTCAAGGTCGGCGTGTTAGGGAGAGAGAGAAAATCGAGGGTCAAACAAAGATAGGGAAGGAACGGTGGAATTTCTCTATCTCTGATGACGATGGCTAGTTTCAGTGGTTATCAAGGTTAGGCTAGGCATGCGAGGAAAGCTGCGATGAGAGAGAGAGATGGATTTATGATCTTCTTCATGTAGCACAGTTCGTAGCAGATGATCTTCATTCCTCCTTATGGATGCCATTTTCATCGACCTAAACTAGTAATTCCATATCAAGTATTATGAATTCTCTTTTTATTTCTTTTTAGAATATTAACATTTTAAATGTGATTACTGACTTAATTGGACTAGTAGTTTTGTGCTCTAGGGACAGAATCACCTAAAGTTTTTCATAAACCGCAATATGATATAAATCACTTCAATAAGAAATCAAGTTGGCTTTATCATTTGGAAATTTACTCAATCTCAACTGATTTACTCACAAAAATTATTAGCTAAACCTCACCCGCTTTGTTTCGTTCATAAGCGGCAGAAACAGAGTGTGTAGAATTTACCTTGATAACATTTTAGTTTTTGACCTCGAGTGGTGATCAGATCAGTGACAAAGTTTCCCGGTGGTGCCAACTTTGATGATCGGGGCGGGGGAAGGGGGGAATGACCAGAAAACAAAGCAAAACGAGAGGAGGCCTTGTTGCAGCAAAACCAGCAATGGAGGAGCAAGTCACGATGGCGGCTATGGTGGCGACTAACAGTGCTTGAAGGAAGATGGAGGAGAACCGATGAAGAAGCCTCAAGAATTCCCGAGAAAGAGAGTTTCTTCGTCAGCCATAGTGTATGCGTTCTGTTGTGTTATTGCTGAGCCTGTGGTGGCCGTCACTGGTGGCTTGATGGTGGCTGTCGGGGATTGGAGATGGCGAACGGTGGGTTTCTGGTGTCGATTAGTGAGGGAAATTGTCTAGGCCGAGGTTAACTCTAATGGGCTTGGTATGATATAGGCTGCGATTGTGGATCAAACCCAATAGACCGGACCAGACCCTTTCAACTCTGACTAAGCTAGAGCTTTTTTATTGCTTTCTTTTTCTTTTTCTTTTTATCTTTACAAAAAGCATGTTCAACTTGCCAGCAAAAGAATAACTTCACAACACACTGTGCTACAATACCTTATTTGTGCAACATTGCAAAATCATTCAGTGCTAAGCTCATTCTCCTCACCGTGCCTTCTAATGTCATGCCCGGCCATTCCTGAACACCTGAGCTCATTTCTCTCATGCTAAGCTCATTCCCCTCACCGCGCTCTCCGCTCGCCGGACGTCGCGATTTGCCCTCGGCTTCCACGCGCGCCCCCAGTTCTCAGGGGAGGCGGGGAAAAGAAGAAGGGAACGGCCGGGTTTCAAGGCCTCTGTTCCACGGGCCTCATGTTGAATGGGTTTTTAGTGTAATGGGATGTGGCTTCATTAGCATATCGGGTGGGCTAAGTGGGGCTGCAGCTTCTACGGCCTACTTGGTGGATAAAATGAGCTGGAGCCGATTTATATAATTAGTTCATTATTTATTTATTTATTTATCTATTCTTTTTTTCGCCCTTCTTTTTTTTGTTGTGGCTGTTTTTGCTATTTTCTATTTTGGTACTTTTACAACCACGTGCGCTTGAATTTTCGATAAAAGTCGAGGTGTCGACGACATGCATGATGACACTAAAGTTAGTGCCATTGGAAGCTCTACACTTTCGTAAATTGCTTGTTTGACAAGTGCATTCTACATTGATTAACATGTTATTCGTAAATATTTAAAAAAAAAAAAGCAAAAATGATGATGAGGGTGGAAAGAAAAAGCTCTTTGCCCTTCTAAAATTAATCAAATTTTAGAGTCTAAAATTCCAATTTACATTCTATATTGGCATTATCGACAAAAATTTGTTAAATTGGTACTTCCCTTTCTCCCTGCAAACTCTGATATACATGAATAGGACGAAGGAGCTGAGAATTTTTATTATTTTTTGTTATTTATTTATTACCAGTAAAAATCCACGTGTCAACGATGACAAAACTCTTAAGCCCTTACAGCAGTAGGAAAACGGGTTGGACTCACTCTTTTGCTCGTGTCATGGTCTCCCTCGCGCTCCCCTACTCTCCAGCAGTAGCAAAATGGGTTCTTATCGGCTGTTGTGATGTCTCAAAGGTTTTTTGAATTTCTGAAATGTGCGGATCACCTCAGCAGAGCTGAGATTTCCTTAATTATGAACCTCGTCTTTGATGTAGGTTTTTCAAAGCGATGTAGATGTTTCATCCTCCGGTCGTCACAGAGGACAAGACGAGGGAGATCGCTTGGAAGCAATTCTATTTCGGGTGATTTGGCACGATTGTCATGTGACTTTCAAGGAAGCTGGGGCGACATGAAAAGAGTAGTAAAAATAGGAATGAAAAATCAATAAGGCTATCTCGATTGATGTGATTTGCGTGTTGTGGTCTTTAAGATCATCATGGAAATCTGACTCGCAAGTTGCATACCTACCAGACCAATTTCGGGTTGTGATCTAAGGTTTGTGAGCTAAATTGACGGCCATAGATGGTCAAATTTGGACAGCCAGCAGCATCACCTAGGACGAGTGATGCGGATGGCCATGGTCTGCCAAATCTGGAGAGCCAGTAGCGTCACCGAGCATGGCGGTTCATCCGAGGTCGAGTGGCTGGCTATGGAGGAATGAGGAAGACGAAGCAAAGACAGAACAACTCTACGTCACATAAAAATTGCACATCGATTATTCTTTTCAATTTAACGCAAGACACGTGGCGGGGGGAAAATGCACGTGAAAGGAAAACGGTTGCCACGTCAGCAGCTGACGTAGCGGGGGCAACGCACGAGGCAAAGAGTCAAATCGGTTATAACGACGAGGACCCCGAGTTTGCATCGGGACTACGAGAGAGCTTGCTGCTGCTATAACTGAATCCTCCCGCCAAATTCAACCCCCGTCATCTTCTTCTTCTTCTTCTTCTTTAGATTTTGGGCCGTACCCATTGTATTGGATCTGGGCCAAATGGCATAGCTTCGGTCCGGGCCAAGTCCTCTGGCTAGAATATCCCAAGCCACATATTTTTGGATGGGCCAAAAAATTGGCAAAATCCCGCTGGGCTCGTAGTCTAACTTATTCATGAAACGTGTGTTAACTCAGTATAAATTTGAATACACTTCACCTGCGAATGTAAAAAATTGTTACAACGCTAAAAATAAATAAATAAATAAAAGAGAGATAATGTGGATGCACTAAATGACTTCGTTTGGGAGCACATGAGATTTGCCATCGTTACCTTAAATGTTTCATAAAATTCACGTCATTTCAGAATTAATACTGCATACTTTATTTTTATTTTTTAATGTCTTTCGCTTATTCAAGGAGAATCAATAAAGCAACTTGGACAATATATCTCCCAGATGAGAACCAGCCTAAAGTTCTCCGATGAAGCAATTTCCGCTCGTGGCTTCATCCGGCTAAATCAGTCGCGGGCCCTCTATCAATATAGAGCATCCATCATGTAACCTTGGTGGTGTTTTACAGTTCCTCAAACCACTCGTTCACTCCTTTTCTCACTTCGCTTTCGTGTCTTACTATCAAGCATCTTGACCTTAGTCACCGAGCAATTAATTTGTCCTTTTTCAGACTGTACTGAATGTAGATATCTCCATAGGATTCCCAATCGATTGTCCAAAACCAGCAATAAAGTGTACTACGCACGATTCAGATTTCCACGACATCTTTTCAACCATTATTTACTATTTTGAAAAGAAGGGCAATTATTGCACGAATATACAGATTTTGTCCCTCGTTACATGCACGATCTCAGCCACTGAATAAAAGAAAATCGATGCATTCCCAATTGGTTGTCCTAAACCAATTGCAATAAAGCGTACTACGCACGATTCAAATTTCCACGACATCTTTTCAACCATTATTTACTATTTTGAAAAGAAGAACAATTATTGCACGAATATACAGATTTTTCTGTGGTACCTCGTTACATGCACGATCTTAGCCACTGAATAAAAGAAAATTGATGCATTCCCGATTGATTGTCCTGAACCAATTGCAATAAAGTGTACTACCCACGATTCAAATTTCCACGACATCTATTATTGCACGGATATACAAATTTTTCTGTTGTCCCCTGTTACGTGCACGATCTCAGCCGCTGAATAAAAGAAAATTGATGCATTCCCAATTGATTGTCCTGAACCAATCGCAATAAAGTGTCCTGCGCAAGATTCAAATTTTTGTGACATCTTTTCAACATTATTTCTTATTTTGAAAAGAAGAGTAATTATTGCACGGATGCATAGATTTTTCAGTAGTCCCTTATTATGTGCACGATCTCAGCCACTAAATAAAAGAAAATTGATGTCAACCGTTGGATTTGGCATGAGCATTTTGTCCTGCCAAACCCCACTATCCCACACGCCAAAAATAATCTGCATTGATCGGTGTGTAGGCTACAGTTTGGATTCTCTAGCTTTACACTCATGAAATGAAGCAATAATCATTGAAACCCATACTGAATCACACTACTTATGGAAACCAAATTTTGCATCCATGTTGTAGAATTTGAAACTTCCTAGTTTTCTTCATTTCCTTTTTGCACTTCGATTTGACTATGATGACTTATTGTCATGGATTTGTTGCCTTAATCTTTTTATAATAAAGAATTAATGTCAAGAAGTTCCTTGACAAGATGTGGAAAGGATCTCTAGAACTTGGTGTTTTTCAAGGCTCTAGCTGGGTCAACCTGGACTATAGAACTGGAAATGAAAAACAACGACATGGTTTCGCTGTGGAAAGGGTGGCAAGAAATCATAGAGCATTAGTCCATTGGTCATGTTCACATCATAGTTTTCAAATATCAAGGGAACTCCTCTTTTGCCTAATGTTATTCAATGAGAGTGCTTGGGAGATATTATGATGACGTACAGTTGGACAAAAATGCAATCACTAAAATAAACTTAGCATGCAATTCATAAATCTGTCAAAATGGACTCATATACTATGGGCAAATCTTTATATGAGTTAGTTATGTTTAGAAAATGGGTTAAAAATATGTTTAGAATGTCAAAGTCCAAAAATATATAAATGTTAAATGGGTTCACAATTTATCTAAACTCAACTCACCTTTATAACTCTTTTTTCACCCTCTATAAGAAAATAGAGGATTCCTCGGACTATTCCAAATTTAGTAAAATCTTAGATAGGCCTCATTTCGCCCTTACTAAAAATATCAAGATGATTTTGTTTTTCCTCATTATTTTTATTTTTATCAATATTATAAGTTTATTTAGGATGATGCTAACTTTACATTATATATTTTTTTATATGCATTTCCTCGTCATAAATTAGGTAGTTATTGTGCAAAAGATCCTTATCAACAAGAGAACGTCCCCCACGACTTTAATTAGTCAAAACATTGTTTTTTTGGTTAGAAATTAGTCAAAACATTTGCAAATAGTCATAATAGATAGATGAATCTGAGAGCAATTTCACATTCTAATCTAAAAATCATGGTTGAAATAAAAATTAAAAATCTTCAATTTTATTTTGTGAATTGAGTTTTTTTATCACTTAAAGGGACACCTCGAGGGGCTCTTTGTCAATAAATATGTGAAATGTAATACGTGAAAAATCAAGACTTATTTTTAATTAATTGTAATGAATATAAATATCTTTATAGGATTCCCAATTGATTGTTCTGAACCGATCGCAATAAAGTGTACTATCCATAATTCACATTTCCACGCAATCATTTCAATCGTTATTTACTATTATGAAAAGGAGCAGCTGCAAACAACGTTTCTCGATGGTGAAAGCCAGACAAGTGAGGGCACCCGATTGGTCATACATTTATGAGGATGCAGGAAAAGGAAGTTGTCACATTAAACACCGTCTCACATTCCCCCAACTTTTCTCATTTAATCTGTCTCTCGCAACGACCCTAATTAAAGAAATCTTTATGTATACTCAGATGTCTGTGCGGCAGCAGCGGACAAAAGGACGTGGAGATAGACATCGTTGACGGTGAACGGTCAAGTGAAGGAACGGCAAAATGCAGAGAACCATTCATTTTTAGAAGAGGGACTCCTCGCGTTTAAGGCCATCTCATCTCCCACAATTGTCTTCAATTACCCTATCTCTCCCTGCATCACAGCTGCCCTAATTAATGAAATCTTTCATATTTTTAGGGTGTTGCCCAGGACCAGTGGAAGAAAGGACATGGAGACTTGGACATTTGTGACGGTGACTGATTAAGGAACAGTAAATTGCAAAAAAAAAAAATCATCCATTTCCATATATATGCTCTTTATAAGTCATTTATTTCTATTTCTATCATTGGATTGTTTATAAGACTATTATCGTCCTTGTCTTGATGGAGGCAACCGACGTATGGATGCCCTTTTGTATTTTTAGTTTTGGCCAGTGACGACGCGAGGGAATCCGCTCGCCACTCAACTTCCCAAGTGTAGCTCCATTCATTCCCTATCCCCTCTTTCTTCTTTGGGGCTTTTGAGTCATTCTCAAAATTTTTAGATAGCTGGATAGCTAGTATTAAAACTCAACCGTTTGTTATAAACTTTTCCGCCAAAATGTTGCTGTCTCGTTGCTCCCCATCCATTGAAAAAATTGAAAGTAAAAGAAAAGTTAGGTTTATAAATTATGAAAACCTACTTAACTTTACTTGGCAATAATTGTATGTTTTTGAAAAATTTTAAAACCGATTTGTGATAATTGCAATATTTGAAAAGTAAATGTTAAAAGTAAAAGACTCGCAACAGACCCAAGCATTAAAGAGAATATAGGGAAACTTCAAATGGAACGAGAGACCACAAAACCATGTCAGGGGTGATTCGAATTGTTTACCATATTAATTATGTCATGTAAGGAGTAGCATTATTCAAGAAGTTAACTAATTTAAAATATTTAATTTACTTAGAATTTTTTATTTAACAATTCTATGTGAAGTTACATATGGAACATTTACAATCAACATTCTAATTTAACAATTTGCTTATTATAATGTTACTTTTATATTTGAAATGGGGTTAATGTCATGAAAAACCTCAAGCTGATACACTTATGATAAATTTAACTTAAATTAATTTTTTGACCACAAAAACTCTAAATTAGTATACTTGTGGCAAATTTACCGTTAAGTTACTGAATTGAATAACACGTTATGATTGACGAGCATACAATTTTGGGACTTTATCCACAGGGTACCAAATGGCATGGCTTCAGTCCGAACTGCAATTACTAGCGTTTTAAAACTAGCTATGTGTACTTTATCCACGTGTCCATATGTACTCTTTTGTTTGATAGAGCCCTCTCGTTGGAAAATAGCTTTGCACGTTACTTAGGCTAGAAGAACTAATAATTTAACTAGACATTACACGGGATGTCTCATCAGTCCAAGTTGCTTTTTGAAAAAGCTAAATAGACGAAAGCGAAGCATCGAACGCGAGATTTTGGCAACAATGTGGAAATTAATCAATAGATCAATGATAAGTCAAGATGGTTATAACGTGATCTTTAGTAGCAAAATATGCAGAGGAATTATGAAAGTTTTATTGTTAGGTCCAAGCACGCCTCGTGCAGCAAGCAACCACTCAGACATTATCGACTTTTTCTAGTAAAAAGCAATTGTGTTTTGATGCCACCCTTCCTTCTTCGTCTCTCTTCCTCTCGCTCTATTTCACTCTTTCTTCTTCTCGACGTAACATTTTTCCTCCTCCTTCCTTATTTTTCTTCGGCATCTTCTGCTCCTCCTTCTCCTATCAACCCAATGACACAATGCACATACAATGTGAGCCCATTTCGCACTAGACATTCTACATCCCATGTATATGATCCACATCATCATTAACTCCGTTTGCATGTTTGACAAAAAGGATTTAAAAGATTTATATATATAATGTACATATGCAATTGGCAAAAAAACATTTAAAGACCTACTAACAATTTTCGCAGAAAATTCAATAATATGATGCCTAAATCCTTTATTAATTATCAAATCCTGCCCTAGACCTAGTTTGAGCCATTGTCTTTCTTTTTTTTTTTTATCCGAAAATGCAATGAATGAAAACCATTTCTTTTATTGGTCTTTGCTAAAATATGCATCACAACTCACAAGATATTGCTGAGTATCATTAGAGGTACACACGTTTTGGTGATGAAGTGTCTACAACATCTCTATTTCACATGCTGCCCTATTGAATCATGCATGATACGCAAGAGAGTCTGCAAACTGCTTCTACTTTATGGGCCAATGCCAATGCATGTCCCTTTGAGCTCTGTTGATGTACCATCAAGTTCCTATCAATCTTCACCGAAGAAGATGTGATTGTCAAGAATCCTCGAAAGGTGCGACCATCCGCAACCATATGAGTGCATTGAGTACATTCAAAAGATCAATAATATGATTCTACCAAATTCATTGGTATAGAATATTGAAGAGTGGGAAATGGGATAGCCAGTTAGGAAATTTGAAAGAGATAAGGGCGAAAGTTTTGACAGCTCAATGAGTACTTCAAGTGAACACATACCACATAGCGTGTACTGTGCAAGGCATCTTTCACAAAGCCTAGAAGCCTGTATTGTTGAGTCCACCATGCATTATTGGTGTGAGACTTGCTCTCTCTCTCTTTCTCAGAAGAAAAATCAAAGAAAATTGTCGATTGATGTTGCAATTTGAGAATAAAGGAAAATTTACATTAAACTCGTATCAATAGGTAATTTTTGAAAGAGCAAGAACAAAGAGACATTTCCAACCAAATCATCATATGGCAATTTTATGTTATTTATTTCACATTCTAATTTGATAATTATGGTTCATATAAAAATTAAGCAACTTCAATTTTATTTTGTGAACCGAGATTTTTTTTCTATTTTTCACTTAAAAAGATGTTTACAGGGCTTTTTATCAATAAATCTGCAAAAGATACTACAAAAAAAGTCAAGACTTATTTCTAACTATTGATCAATATTAGTTAGACATAAGGATCTAATTTAGCCCAAATCTAATGAGTCACTAAGGAGAACATTGTCGAAAACTGCTATTCGGTATATAATCTCTTTAATGGCAAATCATCGAGATCACTCATCTCTTCGACTCTTAACGGGACATCACATATCCACACGCAATAAGGGTTAATTGAAGTGGAGCCAAAGATTGCTCATTTGGGCCTTGTCAAGAGATTCGTCAGTTTTAGCTTAATAATTGGCGATTCTTTTGCTTAGTGGATCATTGCCTCGGCGGCGTGTAATGGGAAAGCAATGTTTCTTGACAGTAAAAGGAAAGAGGCCAGACAATGTGAGGGCACCCGGTCAATCCATGCATTTACGAATGCCTCCAGTAGCAATGGACGAGAGGACGTGGAGGTAGACATTGGCGATGGTGACTGGTCGAGTAAAGGAACAGTAAAATGCAGAAATCCATCTCAGCTCCTGCAATGACCCTCAATTACTCTCTTTCTCTCCCTCTTTCACAACTAACCCTAACTAAAACAATTTTTCGTATATTTAGATGGTTGTCCATGAGCAATGGAAGAAAGGAGGTGGAGACTAGGACATTAGTGGTGGTGACTGATCAGAGATAGTAATTTGCCAAAAACAAAATCATCCATTTCCATATATGTATTTTCATAAGCCATATATTTCTATCACTGAATCGTTTATCAGTCTATTATCGTTTTTGTCTTGACGAAGACAGCTAAAATGTACAGCCGCTATAGTGAAACTTTATTTTTTTTAATTTTTGGCCAGTGACGACGTGGGGCAATCTGCTCGCCATTCAACTTCCCCAGTGGAGCTCCATCCATGCGCATCTGCTCTTTCTTCCTTGAGGTTTTTGAGTCCATTCTTAAAATTTTCAAATAGCTGGATAGCTAGTATTAAACCTCAGCTGTTTATTATAAACTTTTCGAGCAAAATGTTGTTGTTTTTTGACGCTCCCCATCCTTCGAAAAAATTAAAAGTGAGAGGAAAATTAAGTTTATAAATTTTGAAAACCAATATAAATTTACTTGGCAATAATTGTATGTTTTTGAAAATTTTTAAAACCGATTTGTGACAATTGCAATATTTGAAAAATAAAAGTTAAAAGTAAAAGGCTTGCAACAGACCCTAAGCATTTTAAGAGAAAATAGAGAAACTCCCAGCGGAATGAGAGCTCCCGAAACAATGTTAGTGGTGACCTGAATTATTTCCCATATTAATTGTTTCATGTAAAGAGTAGCACTATTCAAAAAAGTAAACCAGATTAAAATGTTGAATTTACTTAGAAGTTTCGATACAACAATTCTATATGAAATTATGTCTAACGTAACAATTACAATTGACATTGTAATCTAACAATATGCTTACTTATGATGTTGCTTCTATATTTTAAATAAAGTTAATGTTATAAAAAATCTCAAACTGATTTTTTGATCATTAAAAATACATGACAAATTTATTTTCCGTTAATTTTTATTAAATTTTATCGTCAAATTATTGAATTAGATAATATGTGACAATTAATAAGCATACCGGTTTATTTTTACCATCCATTTATTATATGTGTATCAATTTTTAGTTTTCATGATATTAATTTAATTTAATATATAATTAATTTATTATAAATATATTAATTTGAGATTGTTGGAGATTAAAAATTAATTTGAAATAAATTTATTACAAATATATTGATTTTAGATTTTTAATGACTAAAAAATTAATTATTAATTTAAAATTTTTCGTAATATTATTTTTTTAAAACATGATTTTCATCGATCCCTGTAAGAAGCGGGTTTAGGACTGTACCTATTCGGTGTCTACCCATTATAGGTGGAGGAAAGGATGGAAGGATAGATCAGTACATTAGCAGTGGGAAAGGAGGATAGGATGATAACCCATTTGTCCATTAGCGTGGAGTGGAGAAAAGGATCAGGACACGGACACCGGTGATGGTGACTGGTCAGTAAAGAAACAATGATGCAGAAAATCTCACATTTCCATGCTCCAGGAATCGGCTGGTGCATAGTTAAGGCCTAACTAAGGTTAGGTTAACGAGCTCCATTGTCTGGGCCCATCTCCTTCTTTTCTTCGTGGTTTGGGTGTTTGCTAGACAATCATCCTCGGCTCGGGAATCATAATTTTCGATAAATTTTTTAAATATTCATCTCAAGTATCGAAAATTCAATATGACATAGTATTTGAGGTGCACGCTTTTAAAATTTTATGACAGTTAAATGATAAAAAAATATAATATTTAAGTGAACATCATACGAATATTATAATAAATATGGCGAGATCTTGAACAGCTAAGTATTTGAGCAATCATGAGAATTTGTTTGATTTGTTTGATTAGCACGCCTCCTGTCCTCTTTTCATCATTCTCTCTCTGTGTCTATTCCCGCGGGGGGTCCCGTTTTCTCGCTTTTTCTTTCTCTTGAGAACAATCAAAGAAAATTTCAATAAGTAGCTGTTTTTGAGAATAATATGAGAAACTTATTAAACTTTCAGTAAGTAGCTTTTAAAAGAGCAAGAACAAGGACACATTACCAAAATTCCAACCATATCATCTTATGATAATTTTATGATAATTATTTAACTTGAAAATTGATACAATTTTATGATACGAGAAATAACATCAAGTGCAAAATATGCTTCACCAGTCCCTCCTCCATCTTTACACCGGCCCGCAATCTTTAGTGACCACCAATTTAGTTGCCACCCCTAACATCGTGGCCGACGCAAAGGTTGAGGCCCACCAGATTATCAAAATATATACTTATTCCTTATAATAAAAAATTATGCTTGCTTAACACTAGATTAGTGTAGTTGGTTGAGCCGTTTGGGATTTCTAGCTCAGGAGTTTGAAGTCATTCATTTGAAGCTCAAAATCTACGTGCAAACTGTTCAAGATTGAGTTACCTACACAAGTTGAAATGTGAATTTAAACTGTTCATGAGTCTTGCAAGATATTTTACATATGTTTAGATAGACAGGTTATCTACCTATGCCCTTATTATTTAGGATGATGCTAACTCTACGTGATAATTTTTTTTATGCACTCATTCACCATAGAGTAGGTTGTTATTATGCAAATTATCCTTATCAACTTACTTACAGAAAGAACTCTCCTCTTGACTTTAATTAGTCATAACATTTTTTCCTTAGAGATTAATCACAACATTTTCAAATAGTGATAATAGATATACGGATTTAGGAGCAATTTCATATTCTAATCTACTAATTATGAGTGGCATAGAAACTAAATAACTTCAACTTTATTTTGTGAGTTGAGTTTTTTTTTTTTACACTTGAAGGGATGTCTTCAGGGAGTTTCCATCAACTAATCCGAGAAAGATAATACATAAAAAGTCAAGACTTATTTTTAATTAATATTAATATTAATTAGATATAAGGAAGTCCGACCGAGTCTAATGTGTCGATAAGAAGAACAGTATCAAAAATTGCTGTTCAAAATACAATCTCTACGTTGGCAAGTCGTCGAGATAACCCATCGCTTTGAATCTTAACGAGACATCACATCCTCAAACAACAATGGTTAATTGAAGCGGAGGGGGAGCTTGTCATAGTTGTCAGTCTAAGCTTAATAAGTGGCAGCACCGCGTGATTGATCATTGCCTCGGGAGGGGTGAAGTGGGAAAGCAAGTTTTCTCGACAGGAAAAGGAAAGAGGCCAGACAAGCGAGGGCATCCGGTCAATTTTCATACATTTACGTACACTTCGATCTCTGTCCAGTAGCAGTGGACGAAAGGACGGCGAGATAGACATTGGTGATGGTGACTGGTCAAGAAAGGGAACGGTATGATGCAGAAGAGCCATCCATTTCTTGAAGAGAACTCGTTGCGTTAAAGGCCATAACTTTGCTTGTCAATAATTGTATATTTTTGAAAAAATTCAAAACTGATTTGTGGCAACCGCAATATTTGGAAAAATAAATGTTAAAAGAAAAAGACTCCAAACAGACCAAGCATTTGAAAGAAAATGGGGAAACTCCGATCAGCGTAAGAGACGCAGAACAGTGTTAGTGATGACTGATAATCGTTTCTCATATTAATTTTATCTTGTAAAGAGTAGCAGTAATCAAGAAAGTAAACTAGTTTAAAATATTAATTAAGAATGAGAAGAGTTTAATTTACTTAGAAATTTTGAACATTTAATATAACAATTACACTTGACATTCTAATAAAATAATTTGCTTAATTATAGTATTATTTCTACATTTAAATATGATTTCATTGAGCCGTGCAAGGAGTGGTTTTAGGACTAGTACCTAGTCAGTGTCTGTCCGTCAACGGTGCAGGGAAGGATGGAAGGATGGATTAGGAGTAGCGCATTAGCTGTGGAACAGGACGAAAGGACCATGTGCAGTGGGCCAAGGTTCTTTTGTTTTTGGTCGGAAAAGGTTGAAAGGATGAATAACTCATCAATGTTCGTCCATTAGCGGTGGATGAAATGATGGAGACATGGACATTGGTGATGGTGACTCGTCTTCAATTTCTATGTCCAAGGAATTGACTGGCGTTTAGTAAGAGCCTTAACTAAGGTCAGGTTAACGAGCTCCATAATTCGTACCTTTCTCTCTTTCTTTCCCATGGTTTGGGCCTTTGCTAGAAAAAACATCCATTTCCATGTGCATTGATTGGTGTTTACATTTAAAAAATATTTATTCGAATATCATAAATTTTAATCGACCGCTTACTAGTGAGGTATTGGAGGTGTCTCCTTTTTGCTGCTGTATACCATCACCCTTTTGTTTTAAGTTGAACATTAGAGTTCAAGATTTGGCGATTTGGAGTTTTAGCCACTCGACCAAGCACCAATGCTGTTTATCTAAGAACAAACAGTGTTGTTTCATGTAATTTAGTCCACATGACACCATCTTCCTTACATAGAGGATGATCAACCATGATTGGATTAAGACGTTAGATAAATCATATGAAATTTTATTAAGAGCGCTTAATTACACTATTCCTCAAAGTGGTAATTTTGTACACTATGTTTTTTAGATAGATGGGTATCCACACTTGTGCTTCTAATTATAAGAAAATGCTGATTCGTTTATATGCACTTATTCCTCATTAGCTAGGCAGTTGTGCAAAAGATCCTCACTTGACTATAAATTGAACCTCTCGTGTCTTTAATTACCCATAACATTTTCTTTGCTACAAATTAGTCATAATCTTTTCAAATAGTTATAATAAATATAAGGATTTAGGAATAATTTGGCATTCTAATCTGACAATTATGGATGAGCAAGCCGGCGAAGGAGACCGGAAGTTTCGGGACTGTGAATAGCAGAGGAGGTGGCGGAGTAGGAGAAACATGGGCATGAGATGCAAGTGTTGGGACCTTTGTCGGTTCATTGCTTCTGCTTTGAGTAAATGTACGAGTAGTTAAAGAAAAACAAAGTCGGAATGCACTAATTAGGGGAGCCGGGAGTATCTCTCAGTTTGTTATCTTTTGCTTTGTCGACTTCTAGTTCTCTTCGTTTATCTCATTTTAAGTATCTTTTTTCGCATTTTGCTTTCCCTAAAAAAATTAAAATGACGAAAAGAATTAGGCTCATAAATTATGACAAAACACATATGAATAATTATGTAATTTTTAAAATTTTTAAAATCAATTCGTGATAATCGCAATAAGTACTCTAGAAGTTCCAAGGATCCTCAGTCCTCCATTAAAGAGATACGTTTTTCTTTTCTCTTCTCAGGAAATATTTTGCATTTTACGTATGTAAAAGTTTAAGAACGTATTAATATCCGTCCTCTCTTCATGCGTGGTCCGCAGTAAAAATTGGGTAACATGCCACGTGTTTCCCTTTGTCTCTTGTTTTTTGGTCGCATCTGTTCTCTTTTGTCAAAAAGTACAAGGCGGCTAGAGCTAGAACTTCATGTCACGTGGGTGGGCCCAGTCCTTGCCCAATTATTTTATTTATTTATTCCAAGGGCGATGTTTTAAGTAGAATCATTGTTTACTACTTCAACGGCTGACAATCATCTCTTTCTTTTCTCCGTTCATTGCTGGTCGACGATCCCCTTTCTTCATCTCTTTTTGCACTCAGCTCTCTTCGCCGTGTTCGTCGCTTGCTCTGTTTCGCTCAACCATTCTTCCTCTTGCTCCTCCTCTTCTTCTTTAGTATCTACTGCTCTTTTTCATCATTCTCTCTGTCTCTCTATTTTCTCGCTCTTTCTTTCTCGGGAATAAAATTAAAAAAATGGTCGATTCTGTCATTTCTGTTGCATGCGGTGTCTTGAGCTATGTAATTGGTCCGATCAAGCATCAATTCGGATACTTGATCTCCTCCAAGAGCTTCGCCAACCGTCTTAAAGAGGAAGTCCGAAATCTGGAGAACAAGGCTGAGAGGTTCCGAAATGCCGCGGAAGTGGCCAGAAACAATCTCCGGAATTTCTACAGGGAGTTCACGGAGTGGGAGACGAGTGCTGAGAAGGCTTTGAAGGAGGCGGGAGACCTGTTGGATGACTTCGAAAAGGCAACCAAGACTTGCTGCTACGGGACTCTTCCCGACCCCTGTTATCACTATCAGTTCAGCAGGAAGGCCGACGGCAAGATCAAGGTCATTGAGCAGCTCACTCAAAAATGTAATCAATTCAATGAATCGAACATCGCCTTCATCAATCCTGCTCCGGGGAATGTCACTGCTCTGACTCCGACCAGGATAGAGGATAAAGATGTTGTCCAGTCGGCCACTGCAACGGCGTCCGTGTCTTTTGCCTCGATGTCCATGAACCTTAGGGACGATGACGTCTTCGAGTCCAGAGCTCAAATCATGAAGGACATCAAGGAAGCTCTTGCGGATAATAGCAACAGCGTGGTCGGGATTCATGGGATGGGCGGGCTTGGCAAGTCCACCCTTTTGGAGGAAGTCAAAAGGATAATAAGCAAAGAGAAGTCGTTCGATTGGGTCGCTAAGGCCGACGTGTCGAAAAATCCAGACATCAAGATGATTCAAGGAGAGATTGCCGACGCGTTGGGCCTTAGTGAGATCAAGGACAAAGAGTCCATCAGTGGGCGGGCAGAACTTCTGCGAAGGAGGTTGGAAAAAGAGGAGAGTAACAAAAAGAAGGTCCTCATAATTTTGGACAACCTGTGGGAGGGGCTCGACTTAAACAAAGTCGGCATTCCTTGTGGACATGATAACAAAGTCTTGGGATGCAAGCTGTTGTTGACGTCGAGAGATCGTGATGTTTTGCGGAGGAAAATGGGCTGCGACAAGGACTTCCTCCTCAGTGGGCTGAAGGAGGAAGAGGCAAAAAGATTGTTTGAGAGAATGGTGGGAGACAAAGCTCATGATGACGAGTTCAAACCTTTGGTGAACGTAGCACTCCACAAATGCGCAGGTGTGCCTTTCCTAATTGTTGCAATGGCGAAACGTTTTAGAGACGCTAATTTATTGGAATGGAATGTCACTTTGAACAAAATCAAGAAGTTTAAAGATGAAGAAATCAATGATTCGATAAATCAAATGTTGCAATGGAGTTATGAGAAATTAGAAGAGGACGGGAAGGCATTACTACGACTCTGTGTTACATATGGTATCCCCAAGCCTTCTCTTGAAGACTTGGTGAGGTATGGTTTCGGTTTGGGGTTATTTGAAGGAGTTAGCAGCATGAAAGAAGCTAGAGAAAGCTTGAGTTTACAAATCCGCACTCTTCAAGCCTCCTCGCTTTTGTTAGACTGTGAAGATGTTGATGGTTTCAAGATACATGATTTGGTTCGGGACTTTGTTGCCTTTGTCTCTTTGAGAGATCAGCCTCTTCTTGTGTTGAAAGATAAAGTTAAATCAGTAACAGAGATGCTGAAGGACAAGCCCAGAAATTGTATGGCGATATGTTTTCCTTATGTTGACATGGAGGAGCTTCCTCAAGAATTAGATTGCCCTGAATTGCGCATTTTCTTGTTGTTCACAAATAATGAATGTCGTGTCCCAGATTCATTATTTAACTCTACGAGGAAACTCATGGTCTTAAATCTCACCGGGGTACATCTTACTCATTCGCCTTTGCCGTTTCAGTTATTGGAGAACTTACACACTCTGTGTCTTGATCATTCTTCATTAGAGGATGGGGGCATTCTTGGAGAGCTAAAAGGGTTAAGAATTCTCAGCCTTAAGTACTCCAAAATTCAGCGATTGTCAAAAGAAATTGGGCAACTGGTAGAGCTGAGGTTATTGGACTTGAATGATTGTTCAAATCTTCAGATCATTGAACCAGGTGTGCTTGGAAGCTTAATCAAATTGGAGGAGTTGTACATGGAGGATAGCTTTACACAATGGAATGCTGTGGACCAAACTCCACCAACTAATGCCAGTCTTATTGAGTTGAATAACATGAAGAATCTCTGCACTTTGCATGTGTCCATTCCTGATCCAATTGTGATCCCAGAGGATCTAAACGTCATGAATTTAACCAAGTACACAATTCGGATAGGTGACGTATGGCACTCGTCAATTCACAAAGGATCGTGCGCATTGAAGCTCAAGTTGGATCCAAGAAGCGATATTTTTCAGAAAGCATGTATACGAAGTATCTTAGGCAAAACCGATGATCTATTTTTAGACAAATTGGATGGAATTGAGCAAAGTATTTGCACATTATCCCAAAAAGGTTTTCCAAAATTAAAGCATCTATGCATCTGGAATAGTCCCTCCATCCATTACATCATCCAATCGCCATCCCATACAGATTTTAAGACGTTGGAGTCGTTACTTCTTGAGAATCTCTGCAACTTGGAGAAGATATGCACCAACAATATCTCCTCCAAATCCTTCAGTGCATTAAAAGTAGTACGAGTCAACCGTTGTAACAAGATGGAAATTCTGTTTCCTCTTTCATTAGTGAGAGAACTTCCACAGCTAGAAAACATCGAAGTTCTCTATTGCAAGTTAATGCGGGGAATCGTAGAAGCTGATGAGAGTGGCAAACTTGAGTTGAATAATCTGCATATATTGAAATTGTGGTACTTGCCGCATATCGGGAACTTTTCCACCGCCGAGTCAGCTCCTTTGGGTAGTACATCAGACAACCCAGTAGGCACTCGAATTGCATTCTTCAATGGGCAACAGGTAACTTTCTATCAAAATAATGTTAATTATTTATTAATTTTTTTCTTCCTTCGTTTTGTAGATGTAACCCAGATTATGGTGTTTATTCAGTTCGTTATTTTTAGTTTGATTTCTTCCTAATTGCTTTATCTGGGCGTGCCTTCTTTGTAATTAGATAGAGCAATCTCTCGTTTCTCTTCATTGTTTAGAAATCCAAATAATTGTATGTAATCCATGTTAATTTAGTTTTTGATGGATTCTGAGTTTTTTTTTTCAGCAGACATTCTGCAAGTACATTCATAATCATAGGCTTTCATAAGCAAAATCGAAAAGAACTTTGGCATTAAAGTAATTCCATTAGTAAAGTCATTTTAAATTTTTTGTAATGGATTCCATTGAATTCAGTTATCAAACTTTGTTATGATCCACAAAATAGATTATATAAGCAACTCCCTTAAAAAAAAATACGAAGAATGGAAAGGAGGACCGGGTTTTTAAATAAAAGCAACTAGGCTAATCTAGTTGATGCGTGTCTTTTTTGTATCGTGTTTAAACAAGCACCTAGTCATTACATAGGCCTCATAATTATAAAAGTACGGGCTTTCGTGCATGTTCATGCACCCATGTATTAGTATAGATATATTTGTGTGTATTTTTGGCATCGCAAACACAAATCCACATTTAGTGTTGGATATCCCATTAAATTGGTTGTTGATAGTGATTTACTAACATTAAAGAGAAGTTAGTAAACTAAGGACAAAGAATTGCCTGATTAAGAAAAGCGCATTGACTCTTTTGTCTGACAAAAGTTGAGGCAGCTATTTCAATAACCAGAAAAGATTGCACTTTTATAATGCCGATTTGCACTAAAGTTGATGGTGGGCCCAAGACTCCTGCAATTCGTTAACTCCCCCTTCCGTAGAGGGGCCGGGACATATTTGTTGTGGGTCCCACAAGGCAGTGTATCTAAGCCTTTAGATCTTCGTTTTTCTTAATGGCTGTGGTCTTTGTGGCTTTTGACTTTCGCCACAGTTCTCATGGGACACTGGCCATGGCTTATTAGTTGAACTTTTTGGGCCAAAATTTGAGGTTGAAAGTGTTGTTGGGTTTGCTTTCTTGTATAAGAGAGATAAGTAATGCTCCACTCGCTAATTCATTTCTAAATGAGAACTTCTTCGGATGGAAAAAACTAGCTCGCTTATCAAGTTAAGCTCAACATTGCAAGTTTTTTAGCGAAGAAATGATTGGAAATTAGAAACGATGTTAATATGGAGATTTTTTTACTCCATGGTTTTTGTATTCTATTTTTTTTCCTTTTGTACAACTTAATAATCGCTCCCTCTGCTTGGCACTCATCCTTATTTACATCTTGAAAGTTCATGAATTTGAGATTTAAATTTATCACCAATTCCATGAGCGAATTCCTCAGGTCGCCTTTCAGACATTGGAGACATTGGAAATCGTTGGCTTGAAGAACGTTGGGTTTATATTTTCCCTATCCATGGTTAAATCTCTCACACAATTGAAAAACCTGACCATATCAAATTGTGAGAAAATGGAGGCGATCGTTATGGAGGAAGAAGGGCTGGGAATGGAAACATCAGAAATTTTGGCATTCCCGATGTTAACCAATTTGCACTTAGCACAATTGAAAAGTTTGACGTGCTTCTCTCGTGGAAAGTGTAAGATTGATTTCTTGTGTTTATTGTTGAAGATTGTCATGTAGATATATTCATTCGTGCAACACAAATGGTGACATTCTCTTCATCCTATGAAAAACTGATGACAGGTTCACAAAAACCTCAGAGTCAGGATAGTGTTAAATCACACTCCATTGCGCTCTTCAATCGAGAGGTACGTGATTAACATTACATCAAAATATTAAATATAATGAAAATATTAAGTATGCAGGGGACAAAGCATAGCAAAATCTCAACCCATAGTTAGAAGCATCATGCCAAGATGCTGTTGATACTCGAGCGTGTGAAATGGCAATCAAACTATAATAGATTATGACATTCATAATATGAAAAAATAATCATTTTTTTATGATAAAATTTTGTCATCTTGAAATCTAACTTGGAAAAGAGTATCAGACACTATGTAATTGAAAAAATTTTAGTACAAAGTTAATGAATTAGGTCATCACAAAAACAATTAATGGCATTCAATTGAAATTGAGGGTAATTATTTATAGTAAATTCCATTCTAGACTAGTAGGGGGAAAGGTAGTTAACTGTTTAGCTAGCTTTAGTGATAACATTTAATCTTTATACCAAGTTTAAAGAAGATGACAAATGATTCAAGTTAAAAAGGAGTGGAATTACAGGTGAAGAATACTTTATTATTTGTTATTATCAATGAAAGTGATGTCACGCGGTTGTAGATAAATTTTGTGGCCTTTATTTGCACTTCTACAGGACTAGTCCCGTATCCAACGTTAGCCATTGGATTTAAAACAAAAAATTTTCACTTGTTAAATTGGCTATTGATGGTAATTTAATGACATAAAAGAAATTTAGTAGACTAAGGATAAACAATTCCCTATTAAGGAAAGCTCACGGCTATATTTTGTATGGAGGAAAAATGCTGCAAGTAGAGGGGCTTTTTATTTGACTAGACAAGATTGCTCGTTTATAGTGGCCTAGGCCCAAGGCTGATGCAATTAGTTAGTTTCCCCGTCAATAAATAGCGGTGGAAATATTAGTTGTGGGTCCCCAAGTTTGTGTCAGAGTGTGACTTCTCTTCAACCCACGCTTTGGGCTTTCCTGGAGAGAGCTTGTTTCCACAGATAATGGAACTAGATTAGGAAATTTTGCAACGATCTTTTGTAGCTTTGCCTTTTTTAAATTTTTAAGTGGTAGTCTTCGGGCCTTATAACTTGCTACGATTCTAAGTCTTCATTAAAAAGCTACTTTGACCTTATTACTTCTTTTTATTTTTATTTGTGCAAAACCTAGATATGCATAGATCCATGGATTTATAATGAAATGTTTCTTAAAACTATAATAAATCTCCTCCGACATTATAAAGCGGTGGTAGCATATAAAAGTGGTAGTCTAAGGTTGAGTTGTTGGGGATGACAATAAACCAATGAATGAAACACAAAAAAGTTAAACTTTTTATATGGGTGGGAGCAAGGGGTGATGGTGAGATAGATGGGAGATTGAGAGTAACTTGGCAGATGAAGGCTTTCCTAGAGTTATAGCAAAGTACTTTTGGAAAATACTAGTTACTCTTCGCAGAAAAAATGTAAATGAAGCTTTTCATTGTTTAGGGGACCATGGTTATCTTTGCCTTTCAGAGATGTTGATTAAAGGAAATTACAACAAGAAGGATGATTAATTAGGATCGGCTACATATGCGTCCAGCTTGAAAGGAATACCCAAGGAAATTTACAAAAGATAGGGAAAAAGAAGTCCAAATAATCTCGAGTTATCCATTATTTTTCAAGGATAGTTGGGATCTCAACTAGTGATGATGACTAGTGACTACTCAATTATTGTGATATCCCAATTGCTGACATATCTAATTGCATGTTGTTTTGTGGATAAGGTAGTCCCTTTTTGCCTAATAAATTTGGAGAAATCAGAGATATCTGATATGGAAAAGACAACAAAATGCCG
Source organism: Corymbia citriodora subsp. variegata (assembly GCA_014858505.1). Classification (NCBI taxonomy): domain Eukaryota; kingdom Viridiplantae; phylum Streptophyta; class Magnoliopsida; order Myrtales; family Myrtaceae; genus Corymbia; species Corymbia citriodora. Next base: position 4,690,766 of record CM026416.1, read on the forward strand.
CTTTTTTTTGGATTTTATCAAGGAAGCAGTCAATAGCAGTGCGTGAAAACTCCTTTGACCTGAATGGATGAGGAATGATGTCACATTCAGCTATTGACTCCCTATGTCCATAAGCCATATTCATTACCATCCTTCGCCCAAGATTTTATTTTTGAGTTGGGCTTGTAACGATATTATACATAGAAGGCCTGATCTCGCCTAGACTAATGGGACATATAATTGATATAAGTTGACAATTAGATAAATATTTCATGCATTAATTGATTGTCACTAGTAACCAGAATGAGTGCTGATTCTTGATGGTTACAAATCCTGATATTGCTAGTAAAATGCTAACAAAATCTAACGGTAATAGCATCCCTTATTTTATCGTAAAAACAAAAGAAGGTAAAGTTCATTAGTTGTCTTTTGGGAATGTAAGTTAGATTTGTTCATCATAGATTTTCGTACATGCAAAAATTATTCTCAAGGTTTTACATTATCTTGCTGGAAATTTCTTCGGTAACCATTTATAATACCTGCTATATCACGGAATTTTCCTGATTGCCCTTGTAATTGTAAATGCAATTGTTGATGGGTTTGTCCGTAAGATTTCAATCCCATCCTTGTAGTCCTTGACAATGGAAGGACTTCCCAATCCAAAAGAAATATGTTATCAAACTAATTGTCTGAAATCCGCGCAAATTTGGTTTGTGATAGTTTCTGAGTTATCTCAATTTATGTGTTGCAATTTTATTTATATTAATAGGGTTTCGTCAAGACAAATTGAAGGGAGTTTGGCATTAAAGTAATTCCCTAAGTAAAGTAATTTATAATCTTTTGAAATACATTCCACTGAATTAGTTAGCAAAATTTGTTATTATCCCCAAAATGTATAATATAGATGACTTTTAAAAACCAATACGAAAAATGAGGGGGACTGAATTTTCAGATAAAAGCAGCCATTGACGCATGCCTTTTGTGTATCCTGTTTAAATAAGCATTGAATCATTACATAGGCCTAATAATTGTAAGAGTACAGAATTTTGAGCATGGTTTTTCTGTAGTAAAAGTAGGCCTTGGCAATTGTATGATTTTCATTATGTCACAACAAAGTTGTCCTTGCAAATTTGGAATTCTTACTCTTGGAGTTCCAATGTGATCTTTACCCTTTTTTAACTCCATACAGTAGAATTTGAAATCCCCTGTGGTTTACTTTTGTTGGCTCCATATCCCCATCGACTAGAGAATGTCTCGCTAAGTGATTCATGAGTAAAATTCACCTTAAATCATCTTATTTTGTAATAACCCTTGGATGCTCCTTTGGGGAGATTGGGTCACATGAATAAGGCCAAGTATGTGACGATATCAAATAATGGAATTTGATGACTTAATGGAAAATCCACTATCTTGAAGTCCAAATAATTTTATAGAGACTTACGGTCAAATGTTGGTTCGAATTTGAATAGGTTGCCTTATTTTAAGAAAAAAAGTCAACAATAAAAAAACATGGAAGTGTAATGGGCCTTGTATTTCAATTTGGCTACTAAATATGTGTTAATTTAATTTCCGAAGCTTCAAGTGCTTCACAATTTAATCTTCAAGAAATTTGTGGCGAAATTTGAGTTTTCTTGTTGTTGAATCCATCCAATTTAGATTGTAGCTTTTATGTAGCTTCAATATTTTGTCAAGAAAAACCGGTTGGTGCCCAGTCTCATAAAGACCATATGTGGTCATTGCGATTTCTCTCCATGGTGATCTACAAGTCTAAATACCGAGTCCTTTAACTAAATGTCTTTGCATTTGGCCTTTAAAGTATGTATAGATGCATTTGTATGCAAATTCATTGTTTGTGTTTAATGTCCCATTAAATTGGTTATTGATAGTGATTTATTAACATTAAAAGAAGTTATGTGAACTAAGGATAAACAATTGTCCAATCAAGGAAAGCAAGTGGCTATTTTATACGGGAAACAATCGTTGCTAGTGGAACCTTTGGTTGACTGGACAAAATTGCCCTTTAATTGTGGTGCGATTATCTATGAAGTTGATGGTGGGGCGCAAGACTCATACTATATATTTATTTTTCTTGGTAGTAAAAAGAGTAGTGGAGATTTAAGTTGATGGTGGGTCCCAAATAGTGGCGTGTCTAAGTATCTCTGCTTCAACCCTTACTTTTCTACCTCCCATGCGATAAAGGAACTAGAATGGGATGGTTTGGAAAGAGGTTTTGGGGCTTTTGACTTTCAAGGGTTCTAAATTTTCGTTAAAGAATTATTCTTGCCTTCATACCTTTTCATTTTGGGCATACAAACTAGAGCTACGAACGTCTATAGGATCATCATGAAATGTTTCTATTAACTGTAATAAATCTTTCCTAATATTGACAATGGTAAAAAGGTATAGCTAACGGAAGTAACAGTGGAAGGATGGCTTGTCATCGAACAAAGGAACACAGAAAAGTTAAACTTGTAATCGGTGGGGGCAACGGATGATGGGGGGTAGATGGAAGATTTTGAGTAACTTTACGAAGGAAGGATTTTCTGAAGTTGAAGCACTGAACTTTTGAAGAAGACTAGTTACTCTTTACTAGAAATAAAAAAAGAAAAAATAAACAATGATTTCCATTGTAAGTTATTCTTCAGTAGGAGTAAACCTAGCTCACTAATCAAATTAAAATCTGCAATGCAAAGTTATTTTCCCAAGTAAAGATTTGGAGAAAGATTCCTTAAATTGTTTAGAAACAACATTAGTTTGGAGATTTTTGAACTCCTTTTTTTTTATCCCTTTTACTTTTGTGCAACTTAATAATTTCCCCCTCCCCTTAGCACACGTCTATATTAATAGCTTGGAAGTTCCTAAATGTGTGGTTTATTTAAATCACTAATTCCATGAGTGAATACTGCAGGTTACCTTTCCAAGATTGGAGACAATGGGAATCAATGGCTTGGATAAAGTCGAGTTTTTGTTTTTCCCATCCATGATTAAATCTCTCACACAACTAAGATATCTTAACATATGTTATTGCAAGAAGATGGAGGCGATCATTGTAGAGGAAGAAGCATCGGGATTGGAAACATCAGAAACTTTGGAATTCCCAATGTTAACCAACTTGATCTTACAAAATTTGAAAAGTTTGATGTGCTTTTCTCGTGGAAAGCGTAAGATTAATTTTAGTTTTGTTTTCAACACTAAATATCTTCTAGATATTTTTATCCTTGTAATACAAATGGTGACAATCTTCCATCTAATAAAAAATGGATGACAGGTTTACAAGAAGCTCGGAGTCAAGATCACGTCAAATCACGCTCCACTACACTCTTCAGTCGAGAGGTACATGATTAACATTAAATATTAAATATAACAAAAGTATTAAATTTGCAAAACACAAAGAAAGCATAGCCAAAATAAAAAATAACTAAATACTTACAAAGTGTTCTTTGGTTAAAATATTTTAAAAGCACGTGGCTATTTTATATGGGAAAAGCTACTGCGGGTAGAGCCTTTTAGGTGACTGAACAAGATTGGCCTTTTTATAGTGGTGCGATTATCATTGGAGTATATGGTGGGGCCCAAGACTCATGCAATAGATTAGCATTGCTATCGGTATGACTTACCTTCGTCCTATATAAGTTATGGGTCCCACATGCAAGTGTCTGAATACGACTCAACTTTTTCGCTTCCATGGAGAGAGATTGCTTCCAAAAATAATGAAACTAGACTGGGGAAATTTTGCCTTTTTTTTTTTTACATCGTGATCTTGTATTTAGATCCTTTTGGTATTCTTCGCCCCGAGTTTCAAGAAAATGACAAATCATTCGAGTTCAAAAAGGGGAGCAATTGCAAAGGTGATAAATTAGATCATCATGACAACAATTAATGTCATTCAATTGAAATTGAGAATGAGTATTTGTAGCATATTAAATTCTAGAATAGTAGGTGGAAGCGTAGTTAACAGTTTAACTGGCTTTAGTGATAACATTTTATAAGAGATCCTTTTGGTATAATCTTTACACCAAGTTTCAAGAAGATGACAAATCATGCAAGTTCAAAAAATGAGAACAATTAGATGTGAAAAATCCTTTGTTATTTGTTTTTATCAATGAAAATGATGTTAGGCCCCTTTAGATATATTTTATGGTCCTATCTGTACTTCTATGGATAGTAATTTACTAACATGAAAGAGAATTAGTAAACTAAGGATAAACAATTGCCCAATTAAGGAAAGCTCACGGCTATATTTTATATGGGGGAAAACTGCTGCAAGTAGAGAGGCTTTATTTGACTAGACAAGACTGTGCTTTTATGGTGGTGTGGGCCCAAGGCTCATGCCACAAGTTAGTTTCCCTGTTAATGAAGAGCGGTGGAGATGTAGCGGTAGGTCCCACAAGGTTGTGATGTCAGAGTGTGACTTTTCTTCAACCCATGCTTTGAGCTCCCATGGAGAGAGCTTGCCTTCAAATATAATGGAACTAGATGGGGAAATTTTGCAATGAGTTTTTGTGACTTAGCTTCTTTTTCTTTTTTTTGGCAGTAGTCTTTGGGGTTTTTAACTGGCTAGGATTCTAATTCTTCATAAAAGAGTTACTCTTGCCTTTGTCCTTGTTTTTATTTTTATTTTTGTGTGTAGAATCTAGATATGCAAAGATCCATGGGTTTATAATGAAACGCTTCTTAAAACTGTAATAAATCTCCTCCGACATTATAAAGCGGTGGTAGCGTACAGAAGTTGTAGTCTAAGGTTGGCTTGTCAGGGATGACAATAGACTAATGAACGAAACACAAAAGAGTTAAACGTGTTGTATAGGTGGGAGTGAGGAGTGATCGCAAGAGAGATGGGAGATTGAGAGCAACCCGGCAGAGGAGGGCTTTCCTGGAGTTATAGCAATTAACTTTCGGAAAAGACTAGTTACTCTTTACAAAAAAGGAGATAAAGCTTTCCATTGTCACGGGGACCATTGGGTCTCTTCACCTTTCAGACATGTTGATTAAGGAAATTACGACAGCAAGGATGGTTAATTAGGATAGGGTACTAACGGGTCTGACTTGAAAAGAACCCCGGAGGTAATCTACAGCATAGGGAAAAAGAAGTCCAAATAATCTCAAGTCATATACTATTTTGTAAGGAAATTTGGGATCTCAATGAGTGGCGATGGCTAGTGATTTCTCAGTTATTGCGATATCCCAACCCCTGACATGTCTTATTTTAATGTTGTTTTATGGGGAAAGTAGTCCCTTTTTGCCTAATAAATTTGGAGAAATCGGAGACATCTGAGAAGGAAAAGACAAAGAAATGCTCGTTTCATTGGATTTTATCAAGGAAGCAAACAGTAACAGTATGTCCATAAGTCATATTAATACCCAAGGTTTAATTTTTGAGTCGGGCTGGTAACAAGACATTTATAGAAGGCCCGATCTTGCTGAGACTAATGGGATATAAGCTGATATATCTCCATTTAATCGATATAATTTGACAATTAGAAAAATATTTGATTAGTAACTGGAACGAGTGCTAATTCTTGATCATTGCAATTCCTAATATTGCTAGTAAAATGCAAACAAAATCCAATTGTAATAGCATCCCCTGCTATATTGTAAATAAAAAGTAAAAATCATTACTTGTCTTGTAAGGTCGTAAATTAGCTTTTGTTTATCATAGATTTTTGTCCGTGTGAAAATTATCCTAGAGGTTGTACATTATCTTGCTTGCAAATTTCTTCAGCAATCATTTATAATTCCCGCTATATCAGGTAAATTTCTTGATTGTCCTTTGTAATTGTAAATGCTATGTTGATGGGTTTGTCTGTTACGTTTCCATCCCGTCCTTGTAGTCCCTGACAATGGAAGGACTTCCCCGTCTAAAAGAAATATGCTATCAAACTAATTGTATGAAATCCATGCAAATTTAGTTTGTGATAGGTTCTGAGGTATCTCAATTTACATGTTGCAAGTATATTTATATTAATAGGGTTTCGTCAAGACAAATTGAAGGGAGTTTTGGCATTATAGTAATTCCATAAGTAATTTATAATCTTTTGAAATGTGTTCCATTGAATTTAGTCATCAAAATTTGTCATCATCCACAAAATTTATAATATAGTTGTCTCTATCAAAAACCAATACTAAGAATGGGAAGGAGGACAAAATTTTCAAATAAAAGTAGCTATGCTAATCTAACTGATTCATGCCTTTTGTGTATCGTGTTTAAATAAGCACTTAATCATTGCTTAGGCCTCATAATTTTAAGAGCATAGAATATGCATAGTTTTTTTTTTTTTTATAGTAAAAGTAGGCCTTGGCAATTGTATGATTTTCATTACATCACAATAATGCAGTCTTGCAAATTTGGAATCCTTGCTCTTGGAGTTCCAAAGTGATCTTCACCTTTTCTTTACTCCATATGGCGGAATTAAAGCCAAGTTGTTACAATATCAAATAATGGAACTTGATGGCTTAATGGAAAATCCACTATCTTAAAGTCTAAATAATTTTATGGAGACTTGGGCCTTTTATTTCAATTTAGTAACTTAGTACGTCTTAGTTTAATTTCCCAAGCTTTAGGTGCTTCCCAATTTCATCTTCAAGAAATTTGTGGCGAAATTTGAGTTTTCTTTTTGTTAAGTCCATCCAATTTAGATTGTAACTTTTTATGCAGCTTTGATATTTATCAAGAAAAGCCGGTGGTTGCCTAGTCTCATGGGACCATATGTAGTCGTTGCAGTTTCTTTCCATGGCAATTTACAAATCTAACTACCAAGTCCGTTAACTAAATGTCTTCGCATTTGGCCTTCAAAATATGTATAGATACAATTGTACACAAATCCACAATTTGTGTTTAATATCCTATTAAATTGGTTATTGATAGCGATTTATTAACATTAAAGAAGTTAAGTGAACTAAAGATAAACAATTGTCCAATTAAGGAAAGTGTGCGGCTATTTTACATGGGAAGTAACTGCTGCCGGTGGAGCATTTTGGCTGACTAGCAAGATTGCCCATAAATAGTGGCACGATTATCACTGAAGTTGATAGTGGGGCCTAAGACTCACGCAATGTATTAGTTTCCCCATCACTAAAGAGCTGTGGAAATTTAAGATGATGATGGGTCCCTCAAGGTAGCGTGTAGAAGTATCTCCACTTCGACCCTGACTTTTCTACTTCTCAAGCTATAAAGGAACTAGATTGGGATAATTTGCAAAGAGGTTTTGGGTCTTTTAACTTCAGGGGTTCTAAATCTTGGTTAAAGAATTTTACTCTTGCCTTGATGCCTTTTCATTTGGGCATAATAACTAGAGCTACAAATATCTACGGGATTATAATGAAATGTTTATGTTAACTGTAATAAATCTCTTCCAACATTGTAATGAGGAGGAGCCCACGAAAGTAGCTGTGGAAGGTTGGCTTGTCGAGGATGACAATAGTCGAACGATGACAATAGTTGAACGAAGAAATAAAGGGAAGTCAAACTTGTTGTAACAGATGGGACAAACGGGCAATGGTGAAGTAGATGGGAGATTTAAGTAACTTTGCGGAAGGAGGAGTTTCTCAAGTTCAAGCGGTGAACTTTTGAAGGAGACTAGTTACTCGGTACCAAAACTAAAAATGATAAAAGCAAATAAAGCTTTCCATTGCAAGTTGTTCTTAAGAAGGAATAGTACTGGCTCACTAATCAAACTAAGCTCCACTATCATTTTCCAAGTAAAGATTGGAGAAAGATTAATTTCTTGTTTAGAAACAACATTTGTTTGAAGATTTTTATTTATCTCTTTTTTTATTTTTTTCTAATTTTTTTCCTTTTGTGCAACTTAATAATCCCCTCTCCCCTTGGCACTTGTCTATATCATTCTTTTTTCCTTTTGCGCAACTTAAGACGGAATCACTGATTTCATGAATTTGTAAGTTTCATTTTGGCACTCATCTATATTTATGACTTGAAAGTTCATGATTAACTCAATCACCAATTCTGTGAGCGAATATTGCAGGTTACGTTTTCTAACTTGGAGACATTAAATATCAATTGCTTGAATAATATTGAGATGATATGGGACAATCAAGTTGTTACGGACTCTTTCACCAAGCTAAAGTCACTTTGCATGGAAGAATGCAATAAGCTTGTGAACGTTGTTCATTCTTTCATTCTAGGACAGCTCTTGAGCCTGGAAAGATTGGATGCAAGAAGATGTGGTTCACTTGAAGTTGTTTTCGAACTGCAACCGCCGAATCATCTAGATGGACGTCCTATTGCTCTTTCGTTAAAGGAGTTGACAATATCAGAATTACCAAAACTAAAGTGTATATGGGATAAGGAACACCATGATCAAGTTGAATTTCTGTATTTACGTTCTATTAGCATTTCTGGTTGCGAGAGCCTCACCTCTCTATTTCCAACCTCAGTGGCCATGGATCTAACACGACTTGAGAAATTGAAGATCGTTGAATGTGGCATTGAGGAAATCATCGAGAAGGAAGAAGGACTAGTTCCCAAGTTTGTATTCCCAATGTTAACCTCCCTTGAGCTTAAGTATCTGAGAGAGTTGAAGCGCCTCTACACCGGAACATATACTTCTCATTGGCCAGCATTGAAGACCTTGGATGTGCATGGCTGTAAGAAAGTGGAGATACTTGCTTCCCAAATTGAGAATGAGATGCCACATTATAAACAACCTCTCTTCTTGATAGCAAAGGTACGATCCAAGATTATCTATTTTGCTTTGATGGTGAATATTTGAAGTGATCCCTAAGGCTATAGCCAAGCATCTCATTAAAATAGCTTTGTATATGAAGATGTAAATTGTACAACTCACCTTGAATCCATAGAAAAATTTCAACGTTCAAACATCACATGTTCTTCAACTAGACATAATGTCTGATGTATCAAATGAATTTCTGTTGATCCCCTTTTAATAGAGGTTTTGGCTTATTTTGATGGCTTAGCTCTCTCTTAAGTGCCACAAAGATGAAAACACGTGGCATGTGTTGTGATCTTAGCATGGCATAAGTGTGTTGTCTAATTTGAATCCTATATAGATTACCCACATTTTAAACAGAAAGAATGTGACATTATTGTTGACATTAATCACTCAAATTTGTGCATATGTGACTCTAATTGATGCATAAGTTATTTTCCCAAGGGATTTATCTTTATTTGATGTTGGCACATTTCCTTTCATTGAATCACATGAGACTCAACATTTTATAATTGTAGTTATTGTGCGCAACATGTAGGACTTATATCATAATACATGAATGCTCTTTTAACTAACCTAGCTTTAAGTTCTGATTTGACTATATTCTTAGGGCGCATTCCCTAATCTCCAAGAGTTAAAATGGGACTTATCGGAACGGACAGAGATTTGGCATGGGCATTTTCATGATGGAGAATTCTTCAACAAGCTCAAATTTCTTAAGCTTCATCATCTCTCCCAGGAGTCTTCAATATCCACATGTCGTTTTGTCGAGGGTTTAACCAACTTGGAAGAGCTAGTTATATGTGAATCTTATCTAGAAGACCCAAGTAGCAATGAGGAAGTCATAGACGGCACAAGCCATGAGCTAAAAGTAATATTACCCTTTCAAAGACATATTCGACATCTACAAACTCTAGATGTGTCACATTGTGATGGGTTATCAAAAATGTTCACACCAACAATAGCTGAAAATTTGGTGGTACTCACAAAATTAAGGATAAGTAATTGTAAAATATTGACAGAAGTCATCCACGATGAGAAAGGTGGGGAGGGGCGTGTAGTGGCTTTCAATCAACTGAAGTATATGGAGCTTGATGGGTTGATAAGATTGGGAAGTTTCAGCTCAAGTGGATACACTTTGATGTTCCCGCTCTTGGAAGATGTCATTGTAACTAGATGTCCCAACATGAAATTTTTCTCTCAAGGACCGATAAATGCATCAAAGTTGGAAAGAGTTCAAGTATCAAAGAAAGCATGGTTTTGGGCAGGGGACCTCAACACCACCATCCAAAATATGTTTGAAGAAATGGTATGCACCGGTTACCAAATTCCGTGTAATTGGATGGTTTTGACCACTTATTAAATAATCACTTTTTGCTAGCTAGAAGTTTACAGTTAATGATGCATTTTTTGACAGGGTACATTTGCTGGAGTAAAGGAAATGCTGCTGTCCGATTTCCCTGGGCTGATTGGAAGATGGCATAATGAACTTAACACCATCAAGTCATCTTGGCAATTACAATCAATGGTGGTAGACAAATGTCCATCATTTGTTAACGCTATTCCATTCAAATTGATGTTTGTTTTAGACAATTTGAGCTATCTGCAAGTGCGTGATTGTGAGTTACTTGAAGAAATATTTGATCTGGAAAGGTTGAAGGTTGTGGAAAGCACTCGATTGCTACCTCAGTTAAGGGAATTGAACTTGGCCAATCTACCAAAATTGAGGCGATTGTGGAACAAAAATCTTCAAGAATCGCTAAACTTTGATTCTCTACATACTCTCACCCTTTATAATTGCAGCTACTTGGGACACGCTTTTGCTCCATCGATGGTTCGGTGCCTTGCCAAGCTTAGATATATGGAAATAAAGCAGTGTGGTCAAATGGAAGGAGTCATCGTAGAGGAAGAAGGGCAAGGAAGCACAGTGGAGAAGATAACATTCCCGAACCTCTGGTGGATGAAATTGGAATGCTTGCCTAATTTGACTTGTTTCCTCTCGAGAAAAAATACTATGTTGGAATGCCCTAAATTACGAGATCTGAGCATTGCCCATTGCCCCAAGATGAGAAGTTTGATTGGACAATCTTGGATGGAGAATGACCACAGCAACCCTTCACTTTTCACTCCCCAGGTCAGCCTTTCAAACAAATGCATTTTTGGTGTTCATTTATAAAGTATTCTTATAATATTAGATAGTGCACCGTATGATACAAATTTTGTACTCTTTGTGGGTCTATATACATAATCTTCTAATATTTAATATAAAGATTAAAAATGTTCTAATTCTCAAGAAATATAACTATGAAGATTGGTTATATACATAATCTTCCAATATTTCATATGAAAATGTTCTAATCCTCAAGAAATAAAACTGTGAATTGTACATCTTCATGTTCTATTAGAAGTGTTAAGTTGGTGTCAGTTCATGAAATCATATCGTGCACAATAGTTTAGAATAAACTAGTGAGGTTCTTAAAAAGGTTATCACAATAACCATATAAAAACATTTATTTTTGCAATTTCAACTATAAAGAGCTAATCAGTAAAACATAGAATAGCATCTAAAAATGGCAACAACAAAAAATGTAATATCGCCACTTCATATTTTCTTGCGCAGAAGCAAAATGGCATCATTCTATTATACATGAAGAAAAAGGGAAAGAAAACTTCATAATTTTAAAAGCCCATTTCACAATTTGCATAGCTATTACGGCTCATTGTACCATAATCATTTTCTCAATTGATGAAATTGGAGAAATTAGAGAGAGTGGCTCTTTTAATTAGAATGTTCTAAACTTTGATCATGATTAGTGCATTCAACTTTTTTTTTATCTTAATAGTAATCAATGCTTGAGCTAGGTCTTGAAAATAAAATAAATAAAAATAAAAATGTCAATATGCATGAAGCAGTTTGTCTTTTTTGTTCGTAAATCATACTTGAATTGCTATACTCCAACAACCTATCAAATTACATCCTTGTGTTATACAATAAATGTTAACCGTGGATTATTATATTGAGTGATAATTAGCGTAATACTGCGCACAACCTTTACTTGGCAAGAGAAAAGGCAGATTGTTCTTTCCATAAAAGAAATGGCATAAAAAGGGAAAAAAAATAAAAGACAGAAGAGGACAGCTGGATAATAATTAGTAGCATTTCCGTGGGTGGTTGCCAACATTGCAAGTCATATTTCATAACTAGATGACAATATTTAGTTAATGTCCTAGCTAAATAAAAATTTTAAAAATCAGAATAAATGATCCAATTAACACTACCATCCATTAGGTGCATTAAATTCACCACGTAGGATTCGTATTGCCTATCCCAAAATTGACACGTGGCAAAGTCGACCCCACCTATCAGTTGAACCATCAACATTTCTGCTCCCTTCTCTCTTCATTAACGCCCTGTTACTGGAAAGCTCTGCTCTCCCCTTCACGGTGTGGCTCTCCTCATTCTCTCTTCGCAACTAAAATCTCTCTCCTTTCTTGTCTCTCTCTCTCTTTCCTCCACGAAAGAGCATCTGTATTCGTGAACGGCGCCGCCGCTTCGGCCTCCGTCGTTTGCGGTGAGCTCACTGGACACTAGATAGAGGGAAAAAAAAAAAACGGAAAAAGGAAGAAATTAGACAGAGTCTATCTGGTTTTTAGCTTCTCCCCCCTTAAGAACTGTTCGCTCTCAGTCATTTCGTTTCACCTTGATCCTCCTCTTCACGACGAGGGGAAAAAAAAGTGAACCAAATCTACAGAGTCAAATAACAATAACTCTTCTTCCTCCCCTCCCCCCACCCTCTCCTCTACCTTCTTTTTTTGGGGCGATTGATTGGGTAGTCTGTCGCACTTGTTGAATTGGAAGCTTCGGAATCGCTTCTCTAAAGCTCGCCTCCTCTCTGTGCGCGTGCATGCGTGGGTTCTGGGCGGTTACGCGAATCGGAGCTCGTTGGTTATGGTGGCTCGAAGTGGATCTCCGATGCGGAAGTGATTTCGGCGTCGATTTGGTCCTGCGTTGATTTCGGCGAAGAAATCCAATAAGGTGAGGAGAAAGGAAGAGAGAAAAAAATCAGGGTGAATGTGGCCCTGTGGAGTCGTGAATTTGGAGAGAGAGAGAGTTGTCCATTAACGGAGCGGAGAGTGGGGAGCAGAATTTTGGATTGTTTAATTGACAGGTGGGCCTAGCTTTGCCATTAACGGAGCGTTAACGGAGAGAGTGGGGACGAAAAATTTTGATTGCTTGATGACAGGCGGGCCCGACTGAAGACTAAATTTAATAAATGAAGGCCCCCCTCAGACATCTGAAAATTCATGACGTTGACCCAAGCTATTAATATGGACCCTGTGAATCGAGACATTTGTTAAATATATAGTATAATTTTTTTTTTGTAAATTCAAACAAAATACAATTTTTTAAATCCTATGATTATTTCATCCGTTTGACAAAATTTAGGAGAGGCTGTCGTCAAAGTAGAACATTAAGGAACATACAGGTACCCATCATTGTCTAATTTTTTGAAGAATATAAATCAATTTTCAAACGCATATTGGTTGATTAAGTGAATAACAGGCTTATTTGTTTACCAGATTTATTTTGGTTTACATCACTTCTCAAAAAGGAAAATCACCCGTGCCAAATCTCCTTTTTTGGCCTTTTTTGTTACAGATTTTGTGCAAGTTCCCATTATTGCTTTCTCTTTTAAAGGAGAAAATGCTTGTGTTTTTACTTATTCTAATGCTTTTGCACAATGCTTATTATTGTTAATTGCAAGTAAAATGTTTAATCATAACAATTATCCACACATTTGTTTACGTTTTAATCGTGGGTGTTAGCACTAGTTATTCATTTACTTCTAATGTCATTTAAATGTATGAGCTGTCCTGTAACAAAAGATATCCCCACATTCTGAGAATATTTCTGGTACATCTCTGTATCCTTTTAGAAGTGTAATTTTGGTGTCATTAATTATATCATATGCCATAATTTAGAATTAATTAGTGTGGCTTTTAAAAAAGTTATCAAAATAACCATATAAAAACACTTACTTTTTACAATTTCAAACTATGGAAAATACTAAACAATAAACATAGAATAGCATCTAAAAGTTGCAAAATAATATGAGCTGCTTCATATTTTCTTGCGCAGAAACAAACTCACGTGATTATGTTGAACATGAAGAGAAAAGGAAAAGAAAACTTCTTAATAATAAAAGTTCAGTTCTCAAATTGCTTAGCTATTGTAGCTCATTGTACCATAATCATCTTCCCAATCGATGAAATTGGATGAATTAGAGAGAGTGGCTCTTTTTAATTGGAGTGCTCTAAACTTTGATAATATTTGATGCAATCATGAAATTATTCACCAATGCTTGAGCTAGTTTTTGATATTAACATAAATAAAAATAAAAATGTTGATACATATGAACCGATTCGTCCTCTTCTTTCATAAATAATATTTGAACAACTGTACTCGAACAACCTATCAAATTACAGATCTTTTGTTTTGCAATAAATAATAATTATGATTTATTGTATTTAGTGGTAATTAGTGTGATAGCGCATACGATCTATGTTTGGGAAAAAAAAAAGGCCGATTGCTTTTCTCAAAAAACGAAAAGGAAAAAATAAAAGAAAGAAAAGGACAGCTGGATGATTATTGTTTGTTCAAAGACTGCTGGATAATTAATAGGAGATAATCCGTGGATGGTTCCCAACGAGAAAACATTAGTGATTTCATATCACATCCACATATTAATTCCGTATTGACGTGGAATCTCGAAAAAAAAAATTAGAAAATCTTCTCTTCAGCCCTTTCTTCCTCCTCCTTCGCCCACAGCCGCCCCACCTCCGCCCCTCCTCCGCTGTCGCCAACGGCGGAGTCACCGGTGCCTTGATTAGGCTGACCCCCGCTATGTCCAAGCTGAGCATGGCCGGCTTCCTCTGTTTTGTCCGTCTCATCGTTCTACAGATCTCGAAATCTGGCCGTCCATAACGACGGAGTTGCAGATCTGGAAGTGGACCGCCGTCGCTCGCGACCATGGACGAGCCGCTGTCGCTGGAGCCATGGTTGCAGATCTGGAAGTCCCGTCGCGAGAAACGACGGCTCATGGACTGCCATTGTCCCCTCCGTCGTCGCCCGTGGCTGGCTCGTGGTCAGCCCCGTCCATGGCCGAGCCACCTCTCCATCGTCGCGGCTGCTCGTGGTCGTTGCCCGTCCAGATCTGGACTGGAGTCGTGCCTCCAGATCTGGTATCGTCCATGGATGCAAGCCAGGCTCGTCCATGGGTTCGCGAGGAGGCTTCTCCACAGATCTGGCGACTGCAGCTTGTCCATGGCCATGAGCCTTGACGGCGAGTTTGAGATCCCGACGGCCACGGACTGCGAGGTCAAACAGCGAAAGAAAAAACAGAGGAATAGATGTCAGGGAAGAGTGGCCATGGACGAGACGGCGGGAACTTGAACGCGGCCATGGACGAGACGGCGGAGGGAGGCAGGAATGTTGGGCTCAATGTGGCTGGAGATGGGAGGAGAAAGCGTAGATGGAGAAGGAAAGTGAGGTGGATTGAGATCTTTTATTTTTATTTATTTAAAATCACAATAGTGTATACCTGTCCATATGTAGTTGGTACGGGTGAAAAATTGCACGTAACGTGGCGTTGGCAACTTGCTAAATATTTTCTTGTTGCCAACACTGCAAATAATATTTCATAATAGGAAACAATATTTAGTCATCTAACAAAAAAAAAAGCCAAAATTTAATCAATGTCATAGCTACACAAAAAATTAAAAATAAAAAAGGAATCAATCATCCAATCAATAATTCTATTCCGTCCGTGGAAGACTAAATTCTATAAATGACAACCTTTCTGGGCACTTTTTTTTTTGTTGGGTTGAATCCTCATGCACTTGAAAATGCATGATATTGACCCAAATTTGATTTTTTGGATTTTTTAGTATAGATATTGTACAAATTTCCGTTATTGCTTTTTTTTGCCCCGGACATAGGAAATGCCTGTGTTTTTTCTTATTCTAATGCTTTTGCACAATTTTTTGTATCTACACATTTCTTTGCTCTTTAACTGTAAGAACCATCACTAATTATTTATTTACTTCTAATGACATTTACATGTATAAGCTGACACATAATAATAGGTATTCCCTCATAGGATATTTCAAAACTGATCACTACACTCAATCAAGAATACTAATAAATTTGGGGAAATATGAAAATAGTCATCTGATTTTTTGTAGTGACAAGTTGTGATAGCCTAAATTTCATTTTAGCATCAAATATGAGCTGCCATGTTATAATAGGTTTCTCGCACCTTGTTAGATACTCATCAAAATCCTCAATTAAGGATATTAATAGATTTAAGGAAGTGTGGAAAGTCATTTTATTTTTTGGTTGTAACATGTTGCAATTGCGTTATATTATTGTAACCAAATGAAAAATATCAATCCTTGCTTCTCAATGGACATTTCTTAAGAGGTTATCTCGATAAAGAAAGCACAGTTGATTTTCTCTAAACAAACAAAAGTGGTTAGCGGTTGCACACCCACTTTTTGCCAATAGTTGGATCACTAGCCCACTGCAAGATTCTATTTTATTTTTCCACCTCAAATTTAAATAAATATTATTTCAAGGAAGTCATCAACGGTCCAATGTAGAACTATTAAATTGACCCAACTTGCTTTGTATGGGATCATAACATACGTTTTTTATTCTAGTCGTTATGTTGCCATGCCTATTAAGATTTTATTTTCTTTCAATACAAAAATTTTCTGTACATAAAAAGAAAAAAATTGTAAACAATTGAAGTTATTATTATTTTTATCTGGTTCACCATATAATTTTCACGATGCTTCTCATTAGTGAACTTTATTAATTAGAAGATTCATAAGTACTGTTCGCAGTTTAGTATTAGTGTTGAATAAGTAGCAGTGCTCATTAAATAGAGGAAATAATGTTGAGCCAAGCATGAGCTTCATCCATTCATTCATCAACACATAAGCTGCTTAAATTCTTCGCACGTGCTATTCATACCCTTAGTTGACTGGCTCGTCATCACCATGCCCTTTACTTTTTCTCTAGTTGTTATGCATGCTCACCTTGAAGCAAATAAATCCGAGAAATTCTTACTTTATCTAATGTTGCATTATCAAAAGATCAATGCAAGCAATTTTGATAATGATTGCTCCAAACAAATCTGGAAGTTGGAGAATCCGAGAATTCATCATTGCAGATTTCCAAAAATTAAACAAATGAGGCGTTTTCTAGAAAAGGTGATAAGGCATTGCTAGAATTAAATGTCAATTAAGCCACTTAAAAGCCGATGCTTAACATACTATTGATTTTAAATGCATTTATCATTTTATGCTTGTTGCAATGCAATATACTTGGCCTTAGTCATTAGTCAATTGAAATGAAAGCATCAATTAGCTTCGCCCTCTTTATCTCACTAACAAGCTCTTGCATTCTCATGATTTGTGAGAGTGCAGGAAGTTTGGAAAGTCCTTTGAGGTCATAAATCAATGTAATCACATTCAATGTGTCATCTTTTTTCAATATGGCAGGTACAATTTCCTCAGCTTAAGTCAATGTTTCTCTCACTCATGGACAATTTGTGCAAAATATGGACGGACAATCCTCTAGAAACTCTCAAATTTGAATATTTACGGAAATTGGAGGCTCAAAACTGTAAGAGCCTTGAAAATCTATTTCCGCATTGGGTGGCTACAAGTCTAACCCAACTTGAGGAACTTCATGTGGAGTCTTGTGTGATCGAGGAAATAGTCACAAGTGGAGATGACACTCCACACTCCAATACTGCTCAAGTTCTTTTCCTGCAACTATCCTCTTTGGTATTACATGATATGCCACGGCTCAAGAGTTTTTGCCCTAACTTGCCCACTTTGAATTGGCCACTCTTAAAAGACTTGCGTGTGACTCATTGTGACAAAGTGAACATGTTGTCTTTTGCGGCATTCATGAACAACGGGACTCAAAGAAACAATCAACAAGAGCTTTCAAATCAAGAAACACACTCTTTACTTGAGAAGGTATGATTACAATGGCTCTTCCTCGATTTCTACTTTGTTCTTTAACACACTCACTAATCTCATGTCCCTAAATAATCACGTCACGTTATGATACTATAGAAAACACATCTCTCTCACCTATTAGTTTGTCGACAACATTAAGATGCTTTTAATGTCATAAGTATGTTTTTAGTTGGTGGACACCCGTAAGATATTCCATCACATAATATACAAAAATATTTATAGATTCCTATTGAGAACACGATATATTCTTAATCAAATCTAATCTTATCTAAATAACATTAGAACCTTAGTTCACTATATTCTATTTTATCCTTTAATTTGCTCGTTATATTTCATGTCCACATAGAATACTAGAAACCCCTTGCCTATAAGTTTGCAAACAACATAAATGTTTCTTATATCTTAAGCACACTTTTAAATTTGTGGACCCCATATTTTTTAGTGACATCACGAGTGCATCCCATTACATAAGATTCCAAAGTTGACAAATTTTTGTTGATAATTCTAATAGAATATGAATTTGGTGAGCTAGAGGGATCTTGAATAGATTCTCTCTACCAACTTAACCGTACCAACCTCTACTTGAGATTTTTGCAAGCTTGAGACTTGTGTGTAGGGATCTTTAGATTTAATTAAGCGTAAGAAGATGGCCACCTTACAAGCAAATCATCGAAATTAGGTTTACTTTTTACGACGCATGATTTATCGCCGAACATTTGTTGAATTTACTTCTCTTGTTGCATTGGTAATTTGACAGGACTTTCCTATGTTAGAGAGACTTTCATTAGTCGATAAAAATATTCCTATGATACAAGATGAAAAATTTCCCGAGGACATCTTTGACAAGGCAAAAGCACTAACATTGGCATGCTTTCATGATGAAAAGGCAGCCTTTCCTCCCATATTCCTCCAAGAGAAATTTCAAAATCTACAGAGCCTTGAGATATTGTGTAGCTCCTTTGAAGAAATATTCTCTGATGAAGGGCTTGTTGACGAGAGGAAACATCCGGTGCTTGAAAATTTAACAGAACTTAAGTTAAACAAGCTACACAACCTAAAACGCATGTGGAGAGAAGACTCATTAGTGTCGAAAATTCTTCGGAGCATCGAAACATTAGAGGTTTGGGATTGTCCATGTTTGACAACAATATTTCCGACCGTGACATCTTTCCAAAATCTCACGTATTTAGAGGTGAAGAATTCCTCTGGATTGGTACATCTAGTAACAGCTTCAGTGGTCACAAATTTGGTGCATCTCGAAGAGATGACTATAATAGGATGTGAAAGAATGAAAGAATTAGTGGCCAACGATGAAAACGAAGAGGGAAAAGTGATTTATTTTGAGAATCTTCATTGGTTGACACTCCAAAATCTGCCAAGCCTAGAATGCTTCTCCTCCACCACAAGTTGCAGCTTCAAGTTCCCATCCTTGTGGAGCATTGAAGTGGAAGAATGTCCAAAAATGAAAATCTTTACCAAGGGTACGCTAAGCACACCACGACTAAGAGATGTGACACTATTCAAATACAAGTGGGAAGCAAGGGATTGGAGGGAGATGGGTGATGATCTGAATACAATCATGCAAAAGTTGTCAACATAAACAGATGCCCATGGAACTAGTGAGTTTTCTTTTTTAATTTTTTTATTATTGATTACGTCAGATCAGCAGCATCGTCAACCCTATCGATCGATCTTGCCTCCTCCTTGACTGAAACAGTAGTGCGCACTCCCCACCATTCCCTGAAGAAGATAGAGAGAGAGATCCGATCAGAGGTGTCCTGAAGGGAGGAAGCAAAGCAGAGCTCCTTCTCCTTCTTGATGCCAGAGGTGCTCTTCATCTTCTTCGTTCACGGAGGTTGGAGCGAAGACGAAGCTTCGGGAATTGCGAGGACGGAGAGAAGCGAAGCCGCACCTAGCAGAGTGGAGCTAAGTAGGAGAGAGATAGAGAGGAGATATTTAACCAGATGGATTGGAGTGTTATCGTCGTCGTCGTTGTTGCTGCCGAGGAGAAGACGAAAGTGCGACCCCGGAGATGGCATGGCCGAGTCTGGACGGACAGTCTCCCACTCGCTTCATCAAAGAAGAAGATCACGCTCTCTCTCCGCATCTGTATTCGACAAATTGTAAGTTCACGCTTTTGCACATGTCATTTCTCCTCTCTGCTAGAATTTTTTCCTATTTTCATGTCTTATTACGCGTAATTTTCTTCCAGATTTTCGTTAAACCTTTCCTTAATCGTTATCGTCTTCTTCAGCTAGGGCTCTGCTTTTAAATCCGTTCCACAATCGAGTTTTATACATGTAAATTTCTCAGCCCATTGCTTCAAATCATGGACCAATACAGGTCCTCGACGCCTTGTTCTATATCTCGTGTGTATATACATATGGGTCATCTCTCTTTATCACACTGGCTGCTTTGAAAATGTGCATGGGTAAAGTTCTTCTCCGCTGGGTGGCAAGCATTTGTAATAAAAACACGTCTGTGTAGGAGATCTGTTGCATGTTTGAGCTCATGGATGGAGATGATATAGTGGAACTTGAAAATATTCAGAGAATTCCATGCCTTGTCAAAATATGAGGGAGTCACTTTGACGCCTTGTTCTCAATAAACTCCGGAGTGCTCATCATCATGAGAATTTGGAGGGGTGACTTGCGGTTTAACATGTCTTGTTTCTGTTTGCGCAACTCTCTTTCCGTTGTTCTTTTCAGTACTAGAATAGTTTCTAAGAAGCTTTTGTTTTGATCTTGATTAATTACGTAATGATGTGGGGGATGCTATTAACTAGCGATCTATGCTAAAGTTTTTCATAGCAAGTCTAATTAATGAAGTGTGCATAAACTATCACTGAAGTTGTTGCTTTTCAAGTAACGGGAGAACCAAACAGTTATTAGATTAAGGCATCCTGAGCTGGTTTCATGGACCCACACACCCTAAGCCTCTCATGGTTCGTAAATCAGCCGACAAATTTCAGACAGAGCATCCCTTTTTCAAGCAAGGTGATGAGGAAGCCATCTTAAGTATGGCTTGGTAAGATCCCAAGCTTATTTACTCAGATTGGCATGTTTGATATTCAAAAGTATGAATGTTGTTTATATCTTTGCTTATCCTATAGTTTGTTTCCAAGTTTACTTCATTGTGTCGTAAACCACATGACATGTTAGTTTCCTTGAAGTGTTCATGAGTATATGTTTAAAACCAGGTATATATCATAACAATGGAGTAATTGAAGGAGGGAAAAGAATGAAAGGACAGTTATTGGGACATAAGCTGGTGGTTGGAGGTTCAAAAAGATGACAATTGTCTTCTCTTTTTGTGGATAGATGTACTGGAAAAGCAATTGTCGAGGTGTCTTAAGAATTAAATCCAAGTCCTCTTATATGGAGAAATTTGACAATGTTATTTGATATCGTAGAAGTAGAATATATATGTCAATCACATAAGGAGACTATATTGATATGGACAAGCAAAGTGTAAAGAATGTTGCTGTCTCCATAACTAAAGAGAGGCCTAAAAGATAAGGGGGTGGCTTCTTATGGCCAGCCGTGGACATGACCAAGTTTTCTTTCTTTCTTTTTTTCCCTGCTAGTTGGCTCGCATTTGCAAGAGAAACTTGTCTGCATGTAGGAAATATTTGTGTGTTTGAGCTCATCGATTGGGAGAATGTTGTGGTCACAGTCTACATTTTCACCATTGCTGCTAAGGACTTGATTACATTGATCGAAATGAACTCTAGAAGTGTCACTTTGGCTCATCCAAAATAAACTCAGTTTTCATTGTTAAATCTCCTTTGTTTAGTCTCGGTGAATGAATGAAAATGTATTTATATTCCGATTGGGTTTGTGAGGTTCATAATAATCTAGATGCACACTCATTAATGCCGCATTCCAAATCTAAATGAACAAAAAAGGATGTGCTTCGGGATGTCCTGTTTGATTTATGCATTCTTGTTGTTGCAATATGAATTTGAAATCAGGTGTCATAGGTTTATGAAGATTTATGGGTTCTTTTTTCTTTGCAGGGATTACCATAGAGGTCCATGAGAAAATATGGTGAGAATCTCTCTAGAAGGATGCTTCTGAGAGTGTCAAATGGTGCAATTTATTGGCTTGTGTAATAGGACAAATTTGATGAGATGGTTTCCTTATCAAAGGTTGGAATGAATTTGCAAAGCATTACTCTACCTGTGAGGGCTAAATTATGGTCTTCAAATTTGAATGGACTCCATTTTCCATGTAATCATATTTGATAAAAGCACGTCTGAGATAGAATATCTGCCAACAAATGCCTATGGGAGGATCCAAGCCTCAGCAATTGTGGATTTATTTGGACAAAAGTGAATTGCATTCCCCCAAGTGTCCTCAGCTTCGCAAGGCAATGGAATCTCATCAGGTTTGCAAAGTTCATGGTGGTTCCTATGTACAATCGTCAGCATGGAGTTTGGGGAAAGATGAAAGTTTTAACTGCTCATCTTGAGATTTCTGAGGTGTGAATCTAATGTATGAGCTAATTCTCCCCTTGAGTGTGTTGTTCTCATGTTTGATTTGAATTTCGTACAGGAACATTCGACATTGTTAGGTTACAAGAGACCGTGTTAGAGCCAATTCATCCTCCTAGTGTTTCTCTGTCTCTAGCTCTCCCGTGTATGCATATGTGCGGGATCTCCTAAATGTCAAGGTTGTATCAATTTTGATTGTGCTGAAAATGATGTTGGTGTGCTAATAGGCCTTGGAAGCTAGACCATTAGAAAGACTCAGATCTATTGATTTTAGTTGCTATGTTGGTAGTTATGAGTTTCACATAACAAGAATAGTATATGCCTAGAGAGTGAAAGCCTCCTTCATGTTCTGTTTGCAACTGCTGCAGGTAAGCTGAAAGAGTTGGGTTTGTGTAGAGCTCTCGAACCGGCCAACAAACTTATACTCAGATTGTCCTTTCTTCCAAGTTGTGGTGAGGTGAATATATATGAAGAAAAGAGATATGGTAAGATCCTCATGACAGTGACAACTCTTGAATTTAAATCACAGAGTCGCTAGACTATGTTAGCCTTAGATTAGTCATGTGTCAATAGTTTCTTTTTTATCGTTCGCATGCTTTGAAAAGGATCCTCATACTGTCTTCCCTAGAAATCGTTGGTTGTTTTCTTCTTGCTGATGACAAAATTGCGAACTCTCTACTTGGGCAGAGAGTTCCTGGTTCATTTGGAAAGATGCGCATTACAAGCCTGCAGACCATGGCCCTCATATTTCAAGACAAAGCAAGGCCATTGAAGCTCATCAGCCACAAACATTGTGGAAAGTTTTCTGCCCATTCGGCTACATTCATGAGAGAAGCTTCTCTACAGGCAGAAGATGTGTGTCTGAGCTTTATCTAAAGGGAGGATATCGTGTTCAGAGTATCCATCTTCAGTACCATTGATAAAACTTGGCATTAATACTGTGCAATACGATACAGCAGAGGAAGCATCCTTTTAGCTCACTTTTGGTGAGAACAGGACTTACAGATATGCTAGGCTGAATTCTGCTTCCAATTCGGTAAAATGGATAAAAGCGTGAGTTTTGTTCCAATGAATGGAATGGTCCTGAATGGGTACGACACCTTTCTTTGATCCTAGACTTAATAATCACCATGTTGGCCGGAGTCATGAGTCATGAGTCGGAGGGAGCTGATAGCTAATGTTGATTTTATGATTTCCATTTCTAGAAAAGATCTCTCAAAATAGTACTGTAAAGTGTAGTTATGTCAAAAAGCTTCCCTTAAGCCATACACCAACTCTGAATTTCAAGGTGCAACCCATGGCTTTACAAGTTCCAGGGAACTTACCTCAAATTCTTTTCATTGTCTCCTTTCGAATTGTTAAAGATTTTATGAATAGCCTTTTCATATGTAGGCTGCACATATTGAAGTTTACTAGTGTTTTTCTCATGCAAAGAGCATTCAGAATTTAGTTTGTCAAATTAATTGAATCATGATACGCATGGCAAAGCAATTTCCAATCTACGCCACATTTTTTCATGGTTAGTCAACTGAAGAAATTTTTACACCAATGCGTACTAATTTCCTCATTGTTCAACCATGGAGAAAGGATTTCTAGTCACCCAGCTTACCCTCGGCCATGCAGCCAAATGATTTGATATCACAGTACATAGATCAAGAAAGTCCCCGTGTGGAATGATTACTTTAGTATTTCTATTCATAGTAATGGAAAGTAGGCCAATTGAATTGATCCCTATACCTATCGGTTTAGGAACTACTCGGAACCTGATCTAAGAACCATATATGTTTGAACCTTGAGCTCAACTAACACATAGGATTGAGTAGTCCACATGTAGATTGAGCTGCTCTGAGTTGGTTTTCGAACGTCCTACAGTTCCAAAACCTCTCGTTACTCCTTAATTAGCCTGTGAATTCTATTTATAACATCCTTTTTCAAAAATGGTGATCCCACATCTTTTATGAATAGCATAGCAAGATCTTGAGCTTGATTCGTTACCAATGTACCTAGAGCTTGGTTATGATTGCTACCACCACCTACAAATCCCACGGCCACTTTAGCAATTTGATGTCCACTTGTTGCAGATTCTTTTCCATCTAAATAGTGCGAAAGGAAGTAGCTTTACTTTTTCAACAACCCTCTCAAGTCCATACTTCTGCCAAAAATAAACAATAAAAACCTTTAGAAAGGTTTCCCACGGTCTGCATTGTAGGCTCGTCGGTATTCTCCGACCTCCTCACCCATCAGAAAGACGCTAGGATCTGGGGACGTTTCCTCATTAAGCGCAGCAGTCAGAACCTCTCTCACTTCATCCCTTTCGCCCTAGTAGCGTAACTCTGTAAACGGGTCGCTACGGCACAACGCTTCCGCCACCTCTCTGTCGACGACCCAACATCCGAGCCTCCGACAAGGGCTTTTCATCTTTAGAGTCGACAACATCATGCGCTCTCGCACTCGAACTTGCTCTCACTACCGGATTAAACTCACTGATTCTCTCTTTCTCTTGAGCAGGGTACTCTTCGAAACAAAGCCCAGCTTCCCTCATTCCATAGAACATCTTCCTTGCAAACTCGATTCCCTCATCCATAAACATGGGAAATGATAACAGCCAAAACCCACGGGGTACTACTTCAACTGTTTTGTCGAAAATCGATGTTAGAAAGATTCTCAATTAAGGAATCCCCAAAAAATATAAAGAAATATAAGTATAAAATATAAAAAACCAAAAAAGTAGCGGGAAATAGAGCCGTTTCTAGGTTAACCTCGGGAAATTTGGCACCAAAATTCCGCAGCCCGTAAGTTCCCGGGCAGCCGCCTCTTCAAAACTTCAACTCTCTCTCTCTCTCTCTCTCTCTCTCTCTCTCTCTCTCTCTCTCTCGCATTTGGTCTTCGAGAGCTTCCTCTTCTCCCTCGCGCGCCCCGCTGTTCATCGTTCCTCCAAAATTTCAATTTTATTTCTTTTTTATTTCTTCGTTGCCAAACTATTATTGGAAAAATTCAGAGGGCCAGCGCTGTGAATTTTTTTTTTTTTTACTTCAGTCATTTCACTCTAACTTTTTTACTATGTTAATTTCATTTTAAGGGCGTGATTCGGGTTGACTTCAATTCGGGAATTTTCAGAGAAAGAAACCGACGTTATTTTCACGGTCATATTTAATGATGTCCGCAAACCGTTAGGGGGCTTGTGAGGGAGGCGGATTATTGACTTCTTTTTTTTAGACACGAGCTTGAAACATTTTGGAGCAGCGGCGCAAGCATGGACTTTAAGTCAAAGACAAAATGAGTTCGGTTAGGGCCATGATATATAGGTCGTGCTTAATTTGTTCTTAGGGAAAGAACATTATAATAAAGTCTTGCAATCAAATTTCAATGTGAATATAACAAGTTAACAATATAAATGGACCAGAAAAAGTAATTTCTCTTGAAAAGCTGCGAAGCTTGACACTTCAACATTTGCCAAGCCTAGAATGCTTCTCCTCCACCACAAGTTACAGCTTTAGGTTTCCATTCTTGTATAAAATTGAAGTGGAAGAGTGCCCGAAAATGAAGATCTTTTCTAAGAGTGCACTAAGCATGCTAGACTTAAAATATTTGTCACCATTCAAATACGAGTGAGATTGGAACTGGAGGGTAATCTCAATTGTCGGCATAGACAAGTGCAAATAAATCAGTAAGATCCAATTATTTACATTCCCATCCACCATTTTTTGTTTTCAGCGCCACAAAAACTAAATTTTTGCCATCATTTCAACTTTTTCTAGTCACCGATAAAGGGAATGGCAGCCATCTGTGAGCTCGATTCCTACACACATTTGCGCCCTCTCGAGAAATTTCAATACTCTCTCTTTCATCTGATCAACGTTATGAACCATGCCACTCCCTGAAGATGATGATGGATTCTTGGTTATTATGGCCATCGCCGCCATCCGCATCGCCGACGAGAAGATGAAAGTGCGATGGCAGAGATGGCACCGCGGAGTCCGGACAGTCAGTCCTCCATTTCCTCGAAGAGGATCATACTCCTCCTTGGGCGAATCCAAGAAACTTGTAAGGTCACACTTCTTTGCTGCCTGAGTTTCTTTTGATTTTCAAGTCTTGTTGCGCGTGAATTAGTTGAAGCCAGTAGCTGGTTTGTAGAGACCTTCCTCAATGCTCGCCTTCTTCTTCAGCTAGGGCTCAGTTCTTCATATTCTTTCCTCAAACTAGCAATATATTGCACTAAATCTTCATCTTTTGTGCTTCTCTCGTGAGCATTTGTGATAGAATCATCCCTGTTTAGGAGATTTCTGCGTGTTTGAGCTCATCATCAATGGAGATGATTTGGTGGAACTTGAAAATTCAGAGAATCACCACGGAATATGATTTGTCCCAAACACCCAAGGCCCCTCACTGCTCTTAA
Source organism: Corymbia citriodora subsp. variegata (assembly GCA_014858505.1). Lineage (NCBI taxonomy): Eukaryota > Viridiplantae > Streptophyta > Magnoliopsida > Myrtales > Myrtaceae > Corymbia > Corymbia citriodora. Next base: position 4,717,380 of record CM026416.1, read on the forward strand.
ATCAGCCAACATATTTCAAACGGAGCATCCCTTTTTCACGGTGGTGATGAGACCATCTTATGTTTTGTATGACTTGGTAAGATCCTAAGCTTATTTACCCAGACTGGCATATCAGAAAAAGAAACATATGGATGCTGTTTATATCTTTGCTTACACTATAGTGTAATTTAAAGTTTATTTCATCATGTAATAAATCACATGATATGTTATTTTCCTTAAATGTCCATGGGTATATGTTTAAAACTTGGTGGTATATATCTTAACAATGGAGTAATTGAAGCAAGGAAAATAATGGAAAGATAGTTATTGGGACATAAGCTGTTGGTCGAAGGTTTGAAAAGATGGCAATTGTCTTCTTTATCATGGATAGATGTGTTGGCAAAGCAATTGCTGAGTTGTCTTAATAATTAGAATCCAAGTCCTCTTATGTGGAGAAATTTGACAATGTTGTTGTAGAGGTAGAATAATATGTAAATCGCACAAGGAGACTTTATGGATATGGACAAGCAAATCTCAAAGAATGTTACTGCCTCCATAACTAAAGAGAAAGGCCTAAAAGATGAGGGGGTGGCTTGTTATGATTTTGAAATTTCATTGTAGATTTAATGACTGATAATTTTGTTTTCAAATAGGAGATACTAATGTATTTTGTTGTATTAATCAAATTGGGGGGAAAAAAGATGATTCTACTTTGTCAAATTGAACCAATAGTTTGATAAAACCTTATCTGAGCTGGGCTTGAAAGAATTGAACAGCTTAAGTTTAAATTTTCAATTCCATCCATGTTCCAGTCATTGATACATTTGCTTTATCCCCTGTGATTGTGGTTTGTGTGGCTGAAATTGATATGTTTTAAATATATATAGGACCTGAAGGCTTCTTTTGAATGTGTACCCTATTGCATCCTGGGAGCATTAATTTGACCTCAACCTTGGATTGGTCACTTTCATTACACGGCTTATTGTCTATTAAACTCCTGAAACTAGCAAATAATGCCTTAAACTCATGCTGTGTATGATTTGATTCTCTCATTTGGGTATGCTTATGTCTTGGTCTCTTCTTCACCATATGTTGGTTTTCAACCATGTACATGGGCGGTCTACTCCTGTTCAATTCATCAACATATTGAGGAAATTAAGCAAATTGCAACTCTCAGGTATTCGGACAATTCATGGATGGTGAAGCTAAGGAATTGTGAACAAGATTTTTATTTTTAGTTTTTTTTTTTGGGGGAGGGGGTTCTTTTTCGTTGGTTGGCTCACATTTGTAAAAGAAAGTCATATGCATGTAGAAACTCAATGATAGGGATGATTTTGTGTTCAGAGTCTACATATTCACTAGTGCTGGTTAAGACTTAATTTACATTGACTGAAAAGTATGTGCTTCAAGATGTCCTTTTTGGTTTATGCATTGTTGTTATGTTGTTCTTTATTTTGAATTTAAAATCAAGTATCATAGGCTTATTAAGATTATGGGTTTTAATTTTCCTATAGGAAATACCAAAAAGGTTCAAAAGGATGCTTTTGAGAGAATGTAGCAATTTTTTGGCCAGTGGAGTTGGAAAAATGTGGTGAGATGTTTTGGCTAGCAAAGGGTTGGAATGAATTAGTAGAGCATTACTATATTTGTGGGGACCAATTTTTGGCCTTCTAATCTGAAAGGGACTACATTGTCCATGTCACCATAATTGATGAAAGGATGGCCGAGATAGAATAGTTGCTAATCAATGTCGATGTGAGGAACCGAGCCTCAACAATTGTGGAATTGTCTTGCTGAAAGTGGAAGATGCCTTCGATTGCCATGGTGTTTCAGTTGAGCTTGAAGTCTGGGGGGATGAATTGCATTCAGCCAAGTGTCCTCGGTTTTGTATGGAAATGGAATTTGATCAGGTTTGTGAAATTCATGGCAGTTCCTGTGCACATTCATCAACAGAGTTTGAGGAGGGAGAGAAGTTCGAACTGCTCATCACAAGATTCTCCAGGTGTGAATCTTAATATATTAGCCAAGTCTACCCTTGGCTTTGCTGTTCTTGTGTTCGATTCAAATACCGTACAGGAACTGTCCATGTCATTAGGTTCAGAGAAATTGTGTTGGACCTAATTCCTTTTCGTAGTGTTTCTTTGCCTATAGATCTTCTATGCGTGCAAATGTTTGTGTTGGGGGATCTCATAAATAATGAAAACAAGTAGGGGTGATCGGTTCCCGATCCGGTCCGGTTCCAAGGTGGAACCGAGAACCGGACCGGGAGGACCAGTTCCCAAATTCTAGGACCGTGGACCGGACCGGCCGATCCTGGAACCGGGAACCGGACCGACCGACCGGTCCGGTCCGGTCCAATGAAACCGGTAATTTTCTTTTTCAGTAAAAAAATTGTTAATATTACAGTACATTCTCAAAGACAATCCACTTCGTTTATACACCGTTTTATTAATTTGTCCTTTTAATCTCTATATAATTGTATTTTCTTAAGAATCTAAAGAATTTTCTTCTTCTTTTTTTGAATTCTTGAGAAACTTTAAAATATTTATATTAAAAACTATCGGTCCGGTCCGGTTGGTCCGGTTCCCACCTTGGAACCGGGAACCGGACCGACTAGCTACCGGTTCCAAAAATGGGAACCGGGAACCGGACCGTTGGCTATGGGAACCACCCAAAACCGGCCGGTCCGGTCTGGTTTGGGCGGTTCCCGGGTTGGGCGGTTCCCGTTGCACACCCCTAAAAACAAGCTGAGCCGGTCACATCAAATTTGATTGGGTCGAGAATCGTACCAGTATGTATATAGGCCTCAGGAAGCTAGCATTAGTAAGACTCAGATCTATTGATTTAGGGTTGCTATATTGGTAGGTTTGAGTTTTACATAACATGAATAGAATATGCCTATAAAGCTGAAGCTTTCTTGATATTCTGTTTGCGACTGCTGCAGGAATGGTCCTGAATCACCATGTGGGCATGAGTCATATGAGTCATGAATCATGAGTTGGAGGGAGCTGATTTCTAATGTTGATTCTATGACTTCGATTTCTGGAAACAATCTCTCAATCATGATTTCACAAGTTGACCTTTAGAATTGTAAAGTGTCACTTCCCTCAAGCGACCATGATTTTACAAAGCTCCGGTGAATTTACATCAGATTATTTTCATTATCTTTTTTCGAATTTTTGAAGGTTATAAGTCTTCTCGCATGTGGGCACAAATTAAAGTTTATTAGTTTCTTCTCATGTGAAGAGCATTCCGAATTTATTTATTTATTTCATATTAAATGAATGTTCGCCGTCGTGGAGGGGAGGCGAGCGGCATCTTCGAACCTTTAGCGACGCATTTTGGGCTTCGGTCGGTGATGGAAGCAACAATCGTCAGAGACCTTCATTCAGTTGTTTCGCCAAGCTGCAATCAAAGGCAGCTCGGACTCTCTCTCTCTCTCTCTCTCTCTCTCTATGATTGAACTTCGAGTCATATTTCGATTCCCTCCAGAATATGTTCTGTCGATTCTTGCTTCATTCTGTTTACTCCCACTTCATCGCCGCCTTTTGGATACCATTGTTTCGCCCGTCTACGCTGCGCGCGCAAAGGGGATGTGGGCGGGGTTCACTGTTTGCAAGAGCTTTATCCGATTGCCAAGGCTGAGGTTGGATAGATCATCATCATCTGGATACAATCCGCCGACCCAAAGGATGAGATTCTTCAGTTTAATAAGAAAATTTAGTTGGCTTTATCATTTGGAAATTTACTCAATCTCAACCGATTTACTTACAAACATTATTAGCTAAAGCTCACCGGCTCTATTTCGTTCATAAGCGGTAGAAGCAGAGTGTGTGGAATTTACCTTGATGGCAGTTGAGTTTGAGTTTTTGACCTTGGTTGGTGATTAGATCAGTGACAAAGTTCTCGGTGGTGTCGAGGTCAATGATCGGGGCTGGTGAAGGGGGAACAACCAAGGGTCCGTGCACTTTCAGCCATCCTGACTAGAAAACAGAGCAGTTCGAGAGTTGGCCTTGCTGCAGCGAAACCGACGATGGCGGAGGAGGCAACGGTGGCAGCTAACGGTGGCTGGAGGACGATGGAGAAGGAGAACCGATGAAGAAGCCTCAGGAATTCCTGAGAAAGAGAGTTTCTTCGGTAGCTTTGATGTATGCGTTATGTTGTGTTATCGCTGAGCCTGTGGTGGCCGTCAATGGTGGCTGTCGGTGATTGGAGATGACGGACGGTGGATCTCTAGTGTCGATTACTGGGGAAATTGTCTGGACCGAGGCTAATTCTGATGGGCTTGGTAAGATCTGGGCTACGATTGTGGATTAGGCCCCTTCAATTCCAACTGAGTTGGAGCATTTTTATTGCTTTATTTTTATTGCTTTCTTTCTTCTTCTTTTTTATATTTATAAAAAAGCGTATTCAACTTGCCAGTAAAAGAATTACTCCGCTCTTTCAATTCCAACTAAGTTGGACCTTTTTTATAGCTTTCTTTTCTTTTCTTTTTTATATTTATAAAAAAGAGTGTTCAATTTGCCGGCAAAAGAATTACTCCGCAATGAACTCTGCTTAGCTACAATCCCTTATCTATGTGCAATATTGCGATGCCATTCAGCGAGAATAGTTCTTGTCCTAACTATACAATCGATGATTTGGATTTAAGCGCTAATATTGTGGCTGCACCTGTGCTTGAGTTGATTTCTCACGAAATCAATTAGGTCAGTAGTTCGTTGCGTACTCCATGACTAAAGCAATCGACATGCCAAATGTGGCTTTGCTAGAATAGTCAAACCCTTCAAATTCTATAGTAAACTTCATATCAATCGAGACATAATCCAAAACTTCCGAGTAAGCTTCCTATTTGTGGTTCTCCATGACAAGACTTTTGGGACACTAGTAGATACTCAAATCACATATATTCCCCATGAACATAACTTTGATTCTGTGTGATGTATAGACATCATTGTACATACTTCTTTGATTCACTTTTATTTATACTACAAAAAAACACATGGTTGGTGGTGAAAATGACTCATTCTCATAAAACACTCCATCACTTTTGATTGAATGTGAATTTGCATTGCGTCTTCCATTTATGACCAGACAAACTTGGCATTTGTCATTCAAGACAAAGTTCAAGGCGTCCTTGCAACTCGCAAACCCCTAAGCTCATTACCTTGTATAAAGTAGAATCTTCTTGTTGAATGTCTTATTTTTATTTGTTTATTTCCTAAAAATTGCAGAAGTTATAAGTGTATAATATATTTTCTATCCATAAATTGAAATTTCCAATACCCTCCTTGCGATTGGTCCGCAGTTCACACACCACTTTGCAAGCTCAGTATTTAAAATTCCCAATTTGCATCTTAGATTAACTTAAAAAGACCGAATTACCCTTCAACTAATGAGCAAAACTCCAGTTGGGGTGAGAAAAGTGAGGAGCATTTTCTTTTTGGAGAAAAGTGAAAGTTTAGTCTAATTTTAATTCAAAAATAAATAAATTATAAATGATGCGCGGTCAATTAAGTTTAATTGAGTTATATCATTTTTCTTTTCTTTTTAAGGAAACACGTCCTTGGAAATGACTATTAGATAATATTGGATTAACCTAGCTAATATATGGACGAGAACCCTTATGAATTGACTCAAGCAAAAGAAGATGACTTGCAATTGTTGGTGACAAAAAACTGAATCATGCGAGTTTGCTACAATGTTAAGGCTAAGAAATTCCTTATGTGCACACAAAGAACTAAAGATCCCTCGCTTTGGTTTGTGTTCTCATCACTTACTCCATTATTTGTGTGCTCAATGAGACACCACATTAAAATGTTCAATTTAGCCATTTTCCATTAATTCAAGACTAAGGACTACATTGAACATATTCATTCAGTTCAAAGACCATATTAAACATGAATTGGAGGAGATGGTGTATGAAAGTGTCTGATGGATTCGTGCAACCTCTTGAAAAACTTGGGACTTGTAAGTTAAAGTTCTTGCAAAAGATGGTTTGTCAGAAATCCACCCAGTTGGATGAATAAATGTCCAGGGTCGGTGGAATAAGACAATGGTGTGTCTCTCTGGTTCAGGTCTTCCTTGCTAGTTTTGAATCTTGAAGAGTTCTTTCCAATTAGATCATAGAGATCTTTGGAATATCGGAATTTTTGTTTATAACTTGGGAAGGAATTTGATGGCTAACAGGCAATCCCTATTAAGGTTAGGAGAGCCATGTGTGAGATAGCATACTTGCTATAAGTTTACAACTCAAGATCATTGCATATTGGATTAAAGTTTATGGACCATAATGAATAAATTGAAAGTTCATTGACCAAATTATATATTGGACTAAAATTCAAGATCTGTTTGTGTCATTATCCCAAATAATAATGATAGAAAGGGAGCGGGTTATCGTGCATCGCACCCGCACAGGATAAAAGTGCAGGAGGCCACTCGGCCGTCGATGCTGCCCACCAGTACGAGCGGGGAGCCGTGTAATAGGACACGTGGAAGGATCTGATGCTGGCGGAGGGGTCAGTTAATCGTAGGGGTCGTGTTGGTCAAAGACGAGGATAAAGTGACAAAGCGGTTGGGCGGGTTCTTCGCAGTTTTAACCGTGGCCCCGCGATGGGGTGCTGACTAGGGTCAGTTGTTAACGAGGTTCGGAGCGACTCGCGTTATCAATCATCGATCGATTGCAATTTAATAAAATGCCAAGACCTTGGCCCTTTCGAGTCCTTGAGAGAGAATAAAAGTATCTATTAAAATCAAAGGTGATGCTTTGTTAGACCATACATAATCGAGGTGCGAGTGAAAATAGGAAAAAGGGCAAAAAAAAATAATCATTAAACTTTGACCTAATGTGTAATACTATATATGAATTTTTTATTTATTTAATGTGATCCTCGAATTATTATTAAATATTTAATATAGTCTTTCATTTTGTTCAAATGACTGATGATAAGTTATTTGATAATGCAGATTATAATATATTGAGTTAGATATTTAAAAATGATAAGTGAACACGCACATCTTTTTATCCAACTACTTTAGGAAGGGAAAAATAAATTTTAAAGCATTAAAATAGCCATCATTATTTAACGACGTGAATTAAATATTTTTATTATTGGATATAAATATCTTATGTGGATGATCCATGTGTAAAATTCTTTTTGGTATTCAAACCTAATGGATTAAAAGTCACCCTAATATACGAACACAAGCATAGTAAAAATGTGATAACCTCTTGTATCGGAAGTCGTCCCAAAGTTTTCTCCTCCTTGGCTCTCATTCGATATATGATGTTTCTCCATCTCAAATTTAGCTCAACGAGACACCACATTCCTATAGTATGCTTCAAAACAATAGACATAGGCATTCGATCGAAATTTTTTAACATAAGGTTTGAGATTGAAATTCACCTTGTTCGAATTTAATTATTTTTCGATCTAATTGATACAATTTTGTATTTGTCAAGATCCAACGTAACACAACCAATTTTGAGTGGGATTAGGCCCACACATTGTCAGACCAAATTGACCCATACCTGTTAAGGAATAATTAGGTTTTTTCCGTCAATAACGATTAATTAATTCAAACGCATATAAATATCAGTGACGCCAGCCTCTGCCACTCATCCCACATTCATGCCACACTGTGATGAGGAATAAACGAACAGGGAGCTCAAGAGAGAGAATTTCTCTATCGGATCAACCCATTTCCAGATGCTTCTCCATCTCCACTCCTTCCCCGTCGCCTCAGTCCACCGGTTGCTGCAGCCGCTGCTCGTCCTCCACAGCCGGCCACAGCAACTCTCATCCACTCATCACGGAGCACACGGGGTGGGGAGGCTCGGAGATTTCTGAACGTCTGGAAAATCATCTCTCTCGGCTTCTTACTTCGCCTGGTGACTTCCAACAGACCTCCCGGCACTGATAGCATCATCTCCGATCATCACTCCACCGGCAGGCCGTGGCTCTCTTTAGCACCTTTCTTCGAGTGAGTTTGCTCGGAGTGCTCTAAACTTGTTGGTTTCTCCTTCGCTGGCTCCGATCCTCAGCATCATTGTCTCATACGACCTCTTCCTTTGATCTGGTCATCCTTCGTGCATTGGATAAGATAAACACTATAATCTTCCTTCTTCGTTCTTAGCTTCATGAAGAGAGACTCAGGCATTTTTGTGTAGTTTCTGTCGGCAAATTCACCGCTGGCATGTCTAAATGCCCATTATTAGTGCATTGTATGATCATCGTTGAAGTGCTCACTCTGAAGTGTTCGTATCAACAATCTGAATCACAAATCAACGTTCACTTCAATGCGTGTTTGTCTGTTAGATGGTCGGTACCTGTTTAGTTGTTCATGCAAAATGTCTTGCAGCTGATTCGATCTACGTGTATCTTACTTTGAGATCGCCAAGTATAGGTTTCTCTCTTCCGGAGTTTCTAGATTAATGTTCCACAAATTGCACAATCTGCCCTACTGGGAGGAGAAAGAAATTCTCACCAGCATCTGCCGAATGCTAAAAATTTATTCTCATGCTGTTTGCATTGGATCTCTTGACCATTTACCTTGATGAATTCAAGTGACAATCCAAGGTAGGTTTCGATCATCTGAAATGTGACTTTGGTGGATAGGGAGGTTCCTCTCTAAAATATTGGCCTTAGTTATTTTGAGTGAAAGGATACGTTCACTTGAATTGCTAATGTCGATTGTGTAACTTCCATTTCAGGAGATAGTCTCTCTCAAATTAGGTGCTTCTTTAAGGTTTCTGGTGGCTCGTCCCGAACTTAATAACCGTAAAATGTAGTGACATTCGATACACCTCCCTTAAGCCATGAATCCATCATGATTTTACAAAGCTCCGGTGAGCATACATCAGATTCCTTCCATGGTCTCTTTTTTGATTTTTGGAAGATTTTGTGATCAGTCTTCACGCATGTGAGCTGTGCATATTGAAGTTTGTCAGTTTCTTATCAAGTGAAGAGCATTCGGAATTTATTTATTTAATTTTCTCCATATTAATCGAATGTTGATATGCATGACGAAAGCTAATATACTGCTGGCATCTTTGCGTCCCTGCGGCACAACTCTTCCGTAGTCTCTCTCGACAAACATAGCATCCGAGCCTTCGGCAATGGCCTTTTGTCTTAGAATCGGCAACATCTCGGCGATCTCGAACTCGAACTTGCTCTTGCCGCAAGACAAAGCTCACTGATTCCCTCTCTCTCCCCCTCCCACCGGCGAGGACTCCATACCTCCTCCAAAGGGCAACCGACGACAATGGAAATTCGGGAGACGGCGAGAAAACAAAAGCCCAACGGAAATCAAACGGACAAAATTTGGAATGAATCGAAGACAATTTTAGAGTTCAATCGGAGATAAACCGTCACGGTAATTGTTGACTGTTGATTGAGGAAACTCCGTGGTCAAGTTCCGCCGTCGTGGCAGCAAGGCGAGTGGCATCTTCGAACCGGTAGCGATGCTTTTCGTGCTTTGGTCAGTGCTGGAAGCAACAATCGTCAGAGAGCTCGATCTCCATGAATCGCTGGTGGGTGCTCCGTTCGCGGTTGCAGGGAATCATCAGCTAGAGAGCAATCCCCCTTCATTCAATTGTTTCCTCTCTGATTCGAGTCATCCCTTTTCCTGTCCTTGCACATGTCTGGACCAGATTTATCTGTGGCCGGGCCATATCGGGCTCACGCCGCCATCACCGCTGAACCATCATCAGGGCCGTTTCATGTCCGATTGAACTTCCGAGTCGAATTCCGATTCACCCCAGAATATGTTCCGTTGACTCTTGCTTCGTTCTGTTTGCTCCCACTTCATCGCCTGTCTTTCGGATTCCATTGTTTCGCCCGTCACCGCCGCGCGCGCAAAGGGGATGCGAGGGTGAAGATTGGCGGCGGCGAGGATGAAGAGAAAACAACGAAGAACAGCCAGGCGCGAAGCGTCGTGGGTCTTGGATGAGAAGTAAAGCGTTAAAAATAAATATAAAAATAAAGGGAAAAGAAAAAAGGATAAAAAAAGAAGAGAGAGACAAAAGGAAAAATACATGGGTCAATTCCAAAAAAAAACCCAAACTTTAAGTTTAGTCCTAAATATACCCCAAACTTTTTTTTGTCTCAAGAAAAACTCCAAACTTTAGGTTCAGTCCCAAATTTGCCCCAAACTTTTCTTTGTCTCAGAAAAAACCTCAAAGTTTAGTTCCAAATCTGCCTTAAACTTTTCTTTAATCTCAAAAAAAAACCCCAAACTCTTAATCTATTCCCAAATCTATCCCAATTTTTTTTGTCAAAAAGAAAATCATCAAATTTTACTACAATCCTAAATTTGCCCTCATTAGCCTCTGTCCAAAAGCCGTATTAGTAATCCCTAATTTTTTATATCCTAAAATGATTTTATTTTGAAAATAATTTTCTATAACATCTTGCTTATGTGTATTTATTATCTATATGGAAATGCCATGTTAAGTTGGGACTAGACCATAGGATATATTTGAGAACAGATAAAAAATTGGTAATTTTTTTAGTACAAACGGAGGGTAAAACCCCAAATTAGTATACCCGTTAATTGTGGCGTGTTATTTAATTTAGAAATTTGATGGTAAAATTTAACGAAAAATAATATATGGTAATTTTTTTTGGTGGTCAAAAAAATAATTTTGAGTAAATTTGTCATATGTGTACCAATTTGAGTTTTTCTAGAAAAAACAAAATTTGGGGTAGATTTGGGACTAAAAGTAAAGTTTAGGATTTTTTTTGAGACAAAAGAAAAGTTCGGGGTAGATTTGGGACTAAACCTAAAGTTTGGGGTTTTTCTTGAGACAAAAAAAAGTTCAGGGTATATTTGGGACTTGACCTAAAGTTTGGGGTTTTTTTTGGAATTGACCCAAAATACAGAGAGCCCACGAGAAATCGGTCAAAAGTAAGATTTGCACAAAAGAGTAATTCGTTAAGAGGAAGATTCATCCAACAACTCACTTCTACTTATTCTTCTTTTTCCCCTCTCATGGAAAAACCAGCAAAAGTCCAAACTATTCTCTTTATTCGTGACCAAAAAAATCTAAAATTATGACTACTTTAGATTTTTTATTTAATTTTTAACATTAGACACTCCAAATTTATACATGTGTGATGCATTTATTCTTAGTCGAGATTTAATTAGATGATTTTTCTTAGGTTATGTGGTTACCATGTCATGACTGTTTGTTGTGTTTATTAATTTTTATTTCGTCATTTGAGTGGAATATATCTAGTCCTTGTGGGAGTATGATTACTTCTAATCGATACACTTGATCTGATGAGATGTGATCGTGTTGCCATGTCTTCTAATGTCATGCTTAGCCATTCCCCAGCCATTATTAGTTCACATTGAGGTTTCACTTGCTGAGCATCCTTTCTTGAATCCAACTCAATCTCGATTCATCGTCTCTTATTGTTGTTGCTACTGCTCAAATTGGTTAGAAGCGTTGATCATGTGTCAGATTACTCCTAGTCCCTATCCCTGTTAGGAAGGCACTTTCAATGTCCTCGGTCCCATACTTGGAATGACTTGGAGAACCAAATTACAGAGAATACTCTCTGTTCCGCGGGCCTCATGTTGAATAGGGGTGTTAGCCTAATTGGGTCGATAAAATGGACTTGATAGGCTTGATGGACACAAGACGAAATTTCATCTTGTTAGATCTACGTGAATTACGCCACGAGCCAGAAAATCCCTTCCCCACCAAACCCCTCCCCCTTTTAACGCCACCATTTTCTACAAAAAAATTATCTTTTATTAGTTCACTATTTGTTTGTTTATCTATTCTTTTTCACTGTTTTTGTTATTGTTGTTTTTGCTATTTTCTGTTTTTGTACTTTTTTACAAGGCCGGATGCCTGAGGTGAATATATCTAAAGAAAAGCAATGTGGTAAGATCTTCATGACCGGTGGCTATGATCGCCTTGCCGTGTTTTGCTCCCAGTTTGAATGAACGGCGCTTTCATGTCATTTGCGAAAGGGAAATTCCACCTTTTATTTCTCACAACTTCTAACTCCGTAAAAATATTTTAATTTTGCCTAGGTCTTTCGATTTGAAAATTCTATTTAAGTTTCCTCTTATTGGAAAAAAAATAGACCCAATTTCATTTTGATACAGCCGCTGTGTTGCATGCTCCAATATTTTTGGACTTGCTGAACGGTTGCGCTTCGATTTTTAGTGTCGCATTACTTCTCGCAATGTATCACATTAGGTGCTTTGATTTTGGTTTTTCTTCCTCAGTTCTTCCTGTGTGATTCTACCATTCTCTAGATGTTATGTCCGGTATTCCAACAAGTTAGTCCTCATGGTGGGTATCTACTATTCATGCCTATCAATTTAGTAAATGTTAATTTTGTCGCAATGTGTGGACTATATATGCTAGTACTTCATTATCTCTTTCTTTGGTTCTTGCATGTAGGGGTGGCTGCTAGTATTGGTGCCTTTTTCTTTGCATAAACAGAAGTATACACCCCGTTCTTTGCTTGAGTTCTCTTCCTATTTATAGCAGCGTCTTAATCAAGAATATTTGAAACTGGGCAAGAACAGACCTGCGAGCATGAAGAAAATGATAGCCCTTGGGGGCGATCACTCTTGATGGTGATATTTTGTCTAATCTACGTCATACCTACAATGTTAATACACTCAGTACTTCGGAACGAAGCAATCAAAAACCGCATATAACTTCCACAATACAATGTTGGGAGGGTAAAGCAGAAGGAAGAGAGCTACAGAAGATATCTAGGAAATGCTGCAATATTCAATGAGGTAAAACCAACATAGCTAAGAAGCTCACCCAGTCTGCAAACCTAGAACAGGAGGATATTCGTAATATGTGGCGTTCAGGAGGAAAGCTGTGCTTACAAATGAGAGACTTTGCTCCAAGGATTGGAAGCAAGTAGAAAACTGCTTTTATGAACGTGCCTCGGATGGACAGCAAAGCTGAATGATTAGCTTAGCCGAGCAGAAGATGCCACGCCTCTGTGATTTGATTCCTATCTAACTGGTCAAAACACATTAATAACTTCCACAATGCCACGTTAGAAGGGAACAGAACCCATGCATGCACATGAGCTATATACCTGACGCATACTCTTAAAACGTTCGGTGGACTGGTGAACGTTCCTGTTTGTTATGATTCTGATCTGACTACATCAGCAATCAAACACACGTCAACGTATAACTAAACAGCACTATATGATACAACATCTTGGTTGAAGCGATTCATGGAGTACTATCGCGACCTCTATGTGTCGCGACCTATTTTCCGAATGGGAAAGGAATATCTGAATAAATAAATAGGTTTAGGGGTTTTGTCCAAAGGGTGGGTCTAGGACCCTCATTAGACATGAGCTCTCCCAAGCCCATACCCCGCACGACGTTGGGTGTTCATGAAAATCTTCAAATGAGGAGTCGCCACTAGCCTATTGGGGTTAACTAGAAACCAAGTGAGGCATGGGAGTGGGCCTCACTTTCTACGTAACCAGAGATTCTAAGATCGGGGACTTGATTACACTAATTAACCAATTAGTGCCTTTTCGGTACCTAATCTTATTCATTTCAAAAAGGACTTTTGTCAGGCAGTTTGGATTAATTTTAGAATTAACCATTAATATATGAGGTGATCATACGGGTGCGCAATCATCAAAATAGCAATCAGCAATTAAAGGAAACATTAAATAAATTGCAGAAGAAAATAAATCCTAATTAAACTAAGGGGAAAATCATAATCATCGCATCATAAACATGCATTCAAGGGCAATTATATCCGAGGATACTTAAAACCCTAAGGTAAAGCCGTAAGGGCTTGCTCAGTTTTGAACACAATTTTAGACCGATGATTTTCCGACATTTTTTTTTTAAGATAAAATGGTCCAAGAATTATTTTAGAGCTTTTTGGGAAACTCTAAAACAAACTTGGAGTTTTTGGGATTTTTGAATTTTTTTGGAATTTTCAATATTTTAATGTTTTCTGGTTTTTTTAATTAAAAAATGTTATATTTTTTTTATTTTTTTTTATGATTTTTCGGGTTTCTGAATTTTCCATGAATTTTCAGAAATTCCGAAATTTTTTATGATTTTTTTTAAAATATTTTTCATGTTTTTATGATTTTCTGAAATTTTTTATTTTTTTTGGATTTTTTATAAAAGAAATGATCCGGACCGGGTCAGGAAACCCGGCCCTACAGACCCGATTCGGACCCTGCCGGTCCGGGTTGGGCTAAAGGACCCGGACCGGCCTTAAGCCCACTAAAAAACAAAACAAAAGGGCCCACTCGAATTTCTTTAAAAAAAGGCCAATTTTGATTTCTAGTTTTTTCTAGCCCAACTAAGAAAACCGGCCCATGACCAAACTCAACCCAACTGAAGCAGGCCTACAGCGAAGCCCATCCTCTTCCCCTACTTTTATTTTTTTGGCCCTTTTTTGTCTTTTCTATTTTCTTTCTATTTTTTATTTTTTTTCTATTTTTTTATTTTTTATGGTCTTCTTCTTCACGTGTTCCTGCAGCTCCTGGTCTTCATGCAGCTTCTGACTATTTCCTCCACCGAACGAACGTGGAACGAACGCCAAACGAACAAGCTTCGCCATCATTCGTTGCCGGCGCCTACACCGTTGTTGCTCAGGCCAACGCCGAGCCGACTCCCAATCTCTTATAACCAGGAGGACAAGGGAAGGAACGGGATAGGACTTGCAGAAAAATGAACCCAACTCATAACGTATGGCCGAAAACTCGAATCACGACAAAGTGAACTTGAAGCGAGAAGAAAGCGTGCAAAACAGCTACAGGACATATCTAGCAACGGTGGACCTCAAAATGGGCTAAAGTTCGAAGACAATCATGCAGGTTTCATTTAGGCATTCATGCGAACAGCTGGCGTGCTTCACAAAATCCTAAGGTTTCCAGCCGAACTAGGACTCGAGCGTGCACCGGAGGTCTCAACACGACATACAAGGGATACAAAAACGAAGTGCCAGGGTGACGAGGGCCGGAGCTTGTGCGAGCCGGACGGCCGCGAGCTCCGGCCCGGCATGCCTAAAACAGAGCAAGAACGGAGCCGAATTTAACTGGTTCGAGGAAGGGTTGTGGCGGACAACGGCGGCGGACGGGCCTTCGGCGACAGCTAATCGCTCCCTCGAGCTCGGCTTCTCCCTTCTGTTTTTCTGCTCTCACTCTCGCTCTGCCCGTCCTTTTTTTCTCTCCGGTTTTCCTTCTTTTCGGTCTCTGTTTCTCTCAGTTTTTCTTCTGTTTTTTCGGTCTCTCCGTCTATCTCTCTCGAGCACTCTCTCTCTCGCTCCCTTTTCTCTCTGACTCTCCCTCCGTCTCCGAACCTTCCTCTCGGCTCTAGGAGCTTCGGTGAAGTGGAAGAAGCTGCGTCGGCGGCTCGTCGGTCGCGTTTGAGACGCGGCGGGCACTCTCCTTTTCCCTCGAGCCTCACCTCCGTCCCGGTTTTTTTAGAATAGCCCTTGGCTCTCTCCTCCTCCGTCTCTCAGATCTGCGTTTTTCTCCTTGTCTCCCCTTTTTTTCCCTCGAGCACCCTCTCCTTTTCCCATTTCTCAGTCCCCTTCTGTTCTCCTTTTTTTGGCTGCCTTTCTGCCCTTCAACTGCAGCACGCCCGACACCTCTGCCTTGTCTTCTCTGTCAGACTTGCTGCTGCCCTCTGCTCTGCTGCTGAGTTGCTGCTGCTGACCTACTGACTTGCTGCTGTTGCTTTTCTGCTAACCCCGCTGCTGCCTCTTTCTTGCAGGTTGCCGTTTCTACGCGCAGGAGAAGAAGGGAAGGAGAAGAAAGACGGACGAGCCGGGCCGGGAAAGGAAAGGAAAAAAAGGAAATGGGCCGAGCCCAAGCGAGGAAAGGGAACGGGCCACGTGGGGGAGGCTAGGTAGCCCCAGCCTTGGCCCGTCCTCTTTTTTCGATTTTTTTAATTAATTTTTTTTAAATAAATAATTTTTTTATTATTTTTTTACTTTTATTTTTTTATTTTGATAAATTTCAAAACTAGTGATGCAAATGGTCATAATGTTTATATACAATGCAATTTCAATGAAAGAAATTTTTGTTAAGAGATTAGAAACTAATCTCTAATTTTTCAATGTAATTAATAAATACTAAAACAAATCGCCAAAATTTAAGTGTCAACAAGTACCAAAACATACGCTCCAAGTTCTTGGTCTATTCCTGTTTGTCCTAGCATGGAAATCATGAAAATGGTAACTACATTCCCACCAAACGCCGCAACTATCGACACCGTTAAGGAAAAGCCAATCCAAGAAAAGTGAAACTGCCATACTCTTCCATTTGAACCATAAAAGAGAAGGTACTGAATTTGAAGGATAAATGTTACTAAAGAACCCAAACAACCTATTTCCATCCTACACTTGAAAAGCCACAAATAGAGATGTTCAATCAAAATACACTAAAACAACATATGCTCCGTTAAGCAATAACTAACTATGAAACTACCTAAGCATTAATGGTCAGATTACTCACTTCCACAGAGAATGGGCCAAAAATGGGGCATAGGGACGGAAGAATTTGTGTTGTGAAAGCTTTTTTAAGTGGAGTCCTTTGATCATTATTTTCACTACAGTTGTAGCGAAACTTAGCACTTGTGGAGATATATTAAGACCTGTCACTGTGAAAGACAACTCAATAACCGCCAAGTCAAACCAGAAAGGGCTTAACCAGAAATTTGAAAGGCAAAAGTATCACATGAATTGTTCTAAAGCTAGCTTTAAAAGTGATTGCATCTGATACATTTCTAAAGATATAGAAATTACATATTGAGAAAAGATTAGTCAATGAAAAAATGCAACCAGAAGCCCATATCAAGATGGTGACAAAGACAACCGGGTTTAAAGCCAGAAACTGGAAATCCTACGAGAATGCATTTCCACTATCGATACGTTCGTCAGGTGGGTAATAGAAAAGTTCAAGAGTTATAGATTCCAACTTGAATCGAATCAAATTCAATGATCCACCCTTAGATATAAGATTAGAAAAGCCACAAGCACAAACCGAAAGTGATTCGTCAACACCACTATGATTTGTGTGTAAAGCCACTGATCTTACCGTAGAAATTATTCAATTCTTCGGTTTTCACAGCAACCCCGATGCCGAATCCTGCTGCAATATCATCACCATTTAAAAGAAGAAAAGGGAAAATGATATCAATTTAGTGGATCGAATCTAGCATCAATCGAAAGTCAAACAAAAGTCAAATTCCAAGACTTGAATTTCGCCTAAGAAGCAGCTAAAAAAGTCACGGGAAGAGGAGGGGGGAGGAGCCGTGTGGTGAAAAGAGGAGGAACGGCTTACTGTTGGGACTACGGTGGCGTTGCCGAGTGGCTCCCAATCCTCGGGTACATAAGAGATCGGACTGCCCAACGGCGGCGGCGGCGTCGAGGGCAGCGGGGATAGCTTGGCATGAGAGCGAGGAGAGGGAGAAATGGAGGAGTTTCCAAGAAGTGCCACGGAAGGGATCAGAAAACGGGAAATTGAAAATGGACTTGAAAGATTTGCACAAAGACTTGCGGACTTCGGCTTAGAAGAGCTTTCAGACTGTTATCAAAGAAAAAAATGTTGGTGATAATTATTGATCTTCCATTATTTCAATTTCGAAGAGTTTTGATGCCTTAGAATCTTATATTTTTTAAATTCTTCCTTCTTCTTTACAACAAAAATTGACTGCAGCAAATAATGGTTTCATGAGATGCATCATTATAAAGGCGATTTGCCTGATAAAATTTTCTTTCCTTGAATCAAAATGGAGGCTAATAAGATACCTTCATGTATAGAGGAAGGTAAATTCGAGGAGAATTGCCAAAAAAGTCCTAAACCTATTATAGTTGTGCCAATTCAGTCATAAATATTTTGTTTTACTAATTCAGTCCTAAACCTCTTGCGATTGTGCCAATTTAGTCCATCCGGCCAAATTAGACATTTGAAATGATTAAATTTGTTTGGATAGTACAGTAATGTGGTTATGATGACATAGTGAAATCCAACCTATTGGTTGTTCTGCTATTGACCCTCATGCAAGTTCACTACTTCAATCTGTAGAAGTGATTTTTGGACTAGCTCCGATGAGGCTGCCGGCCACTGTGCGAGGGCCGCGAAGCCCTTGCCAGCGACCTCACCCAAACCTGGGGGCCAAGGTGAGGGTCGCAGCCCCAACAACCCTTGCCGGCGGCCTCACCCAGACTTGGGGGATGCCTGGGGGCCACGACAAGGCTAGCCTCGCCCAGATATGGGCGAAGCCGCTAGGGGCCGTGACCCTCGCCAATGACCTCACCCAGACCTGGGTGAGGCCTGGGGGCCGCAGCGAGGCGAGCGACATCTTCAAACCGGTAGCGACCCTTTTCATGCTTCGGTCAGCGCTGGAAGCAACCATCGTCAAAGAGCTCGATCCCGATGAATTGCCGGCGGTGCTCCATTCGCGGTTGCAGTGAATCTGGACCAGATTTATCCGGGCCATCTCAAGCTCACGCCGCCATCGCCGCTAAACCATCATCAGGGCCGTTTCGTATCCGATTGAACTTCCGAGTCAAATTCTGATTCACTCCAAAATACCTTCTGTCGACTCTTGCTTCGTTCCATTCGTTCCCACTTCGTCGCCCGTCTTTCGGATTCCATTGTTTCGCCCGTCTACGCCATGCGCAAAGGGGGATGTGGGGGTGGTGTAGACGGTTTACAAGAGCCTTTATCCGATTGCCCAGGCTGAGGTCAGATGGATCATCACCATCTGGGTAGGGTTCGCCGATTCGAAGGATGAGATTCTTCGGGTTCCACTTTCGGCACTCCTGCCAGTCCGGCGTCGCTTCATCAACCGGCGGCAGCCGAGGCCAATCTGAGTCATCCATCATAACCCGAGACGATATGCGGGGCGTGAGGACTGGCAGCGGCGAGCGTGAAGAGAAGCGACGCGGGGGATGGAGACGATTCGGGTTTTGTGTGGGGGATTGTGGGGGGAAACGGAGGCAAACATAGGGAAGCCCGGTGGTTGTCCTAGAGAAAGGATGTGAGTTTGAAAATAAAAAAATAAAAAGAAGCAACCGTCGTTTTCGAATAAATTATGTTTATGGCACATTTACTTTAAATTTTTTCATTTTCTTTCTATTACTTTCAAAACTCAAAATTATGTTTATGGCATATTTACTTTAAATTTTTTCTGTGACGTCAAAAATCCTAAATTTGTACCAGTACAATACATTTACCTTCTATCAAGATTTCGCTAGATGATCTTATATTTTTTTTAGGTCGAACTTGTTCTTATTTCATTTAACGTCAATATCGTTTACCTTCTATCATCCATGTAGGCATAACAATACTCACTGAAAGAGGATAAATATGTTATATAAGTATAGTTGGAAATCTTCGGTGACAAAAAAAAAAAATTTAAGCAAATGTGTCATACAAATATAGTTTGAAATATTTGGTGACAAAAAAAACTTAAAATAAATATGTCACAGTAAACATAATTTGAGATATTTGGTGATATTTTCTTTTTTTTTTCCTTGGCTTCATTAATAATAAATCATAGCTTAGAATTAGGAATGCATTGATATCTCTCATGGAAGCAAGTCCATTTGCTTGTTGCCTATTGACAATTGCCAGGCTTCTGTCACCCTATCCCGCCTAGATATCCTTGGTGTGATTTATGTCAGTTGTTCCTATCCATTTTACCATTAAGAAGGCACTTTCGTCTTTAGATGCCCATATGTTGAATTTCGTGGCTTGAAATTCACTTTTTATAAATCACATGACTCTATTGCTTGCACCTCTCTCATGTTTGAATGAATAGTATTTTGATGTCGCTTGTGAAAGGAAAATTTCACTTTTATATCTCACCACTTCAATTTCTAAGAAATATTTTTAATTTCCACAGGTATATCAACTTGAGATTTCTATTTAAATTTCCTCGTATTGGAAAATTAACCCCATGTCATTTCCGGTTAAAGGCGCACTACGAGGAATGGAGTTGGAAATGATAGGATCACAAGATTTCAAGCGATCTTCGGCTGGGAATGGGTGGACTAGAGGAGTCGACTAGGCTTGATGGACTTACGACGAAAATTCTTCTCTTAAGAGCTACGTGAGTTGGGCCATGAACCAGAACCCCCCCAAAAAAAACACAAAAAAAAAAAAAATCTCTCTCCCTCTCTCTCTTTCTCACACCACACCCATCATTGACTAAAAAAAAATTCATTTTTTTAGTTAGTTTATTATTTATTTATTTTTTATCTATTCTTTTTCACTCTTTTTGTTGTTGTTTTTGCTATTTTCTATGTTTGTATTTTTATAAAGACGGATGCTTGAAATGTTGACAAAAATTCTGATGTCTACAATATACATGATAATAGTAAAGTTAGTGCCATTAGAAGCTCAGTACCTTCATAAATTGATTATCTAATAAATGCATTCTACATTGACTAACACATTCCACATAAATATTTTCCACATAACCAAAAATAATAATGAGGGCAGAAAGAAAAAGCTCCTCCCCTCCTAAAATTAGTCAAATTTAGAGTATGGAAATCGAAATTACATTTTATATCGGGGTTACTGACAATTTTTTGTTAAATTGTTATTCGCCCATCTCCTTAAATTTTATTTAGGAAGAAAGAGATGTGGTAGGATCCTCGTGACAACAACGACTCTTGGACTTAAATCACATAATCGAAAAATAGTAAATGAAACAACATTAAGTAGAAAACCAAACACATAATCAAGGCATCGAAAATAAGTGAATACAGAAAGTAAAGTGGGAGGATTAAAACTTGACGCGGTGTAGAGCAAATATTATACATTATCTCACTATTAAGCCTCGGGGCATGAACCCCATGACATAAGTCCAAAAATTAAACCTGACCCTAAATGAAGACATACATTGAAATGACTCTTAAATGTAATCCTAATATAAATAAAAATGGGATTTTTTTTAACACTACTTTTTATTTATCATTTTTTTAACTTTTTTTATCAATTTCATCCAAGTAAAACAGGATCTAAAATTCAATTTGTTTGAAAGTTCGACAAATATGACTCCAAACTAGATGAACAAGAACCGAATGAAATTCAAATTAAACTATTCTTAAAATGTAAGTACAATTGCATTCTTTGTACCATTTTGAATTTTTTGTTTAGTGAAAACAAAATTGAAGAATTTATCCAGAAACAGATGTCGTCCAAGTTTGAGATAAGAAATGAAGACCACAGCATCAGAAAAGGTCATCACCAAAGGATTGAAAATCCAGTTCAAGTTTGGGGCAATGGCGACTCTTCCACAGGCTGCATAGATGCAAAGATCAATGGCGATTCTGACGCTCCATTCTTTGCGTACAACCATGCCGATCTCATACTCCTTCACCACACAATACACATTCAAGACTCGACTCTGTTCATGTGGAACCCTTTAACTCGAACCAGAGAGATCAGCAAGCCACGAGACAGCAATTTTCACGTCATATGTCGAGCATACGAACAATGAGAACCATGACACCAGTTGACAAATGAGCTTCATATTTAAACAAATTCGGTGGCAATAAGGGTTCAATGAGTCGAGAACAAATTGAATTGATGTAATATGACTTTGCGATTCAAGGATTGAATCGAAGTATATACTGATCTAGTTCGAGCAAGCCATCAAACCAGTGATAAGCATTTGGAGCAAGGAGCTTATAAAAAGCAGCGATTCGCTTTCAGATCATCACTAAAATAACAGTACAAGTCCGATTTGTTAATAGAGCTTCCATCGCAATTGATTTACTCACAAACATTAGCTAAAGCTAACGGGCTCTGTTCTTCGTTCATACGCGGCACAAACAGAGCGTGTGAGATTTTCCTTGATGAGAGTGAGGTTTTGACCTCGGTCGGTGTTCAGATCAGAGACAAAGTCCCTGCGGGTGTCGACGTTGATGATCGGGGCCGGCTATGGGGGAACAACCAAGGGTCCGTGCACTTTCGGCAGTCCAGACCAGAAAACAGAGCAGAACTAGAGGAGGCCTTGCTGCAGCGAAACTGGCGATGGCGGAGTGGCTACGGTGGCGGTTAACGGTGTCTGAAGGACGATTGAGAAGGAGAACCGATGAAGAAGCCTCATGAATTCCCGAGAAAGAGAGTTTCTTCGTCAGCCTTAGCGTATGCGTGCTGTTGTGTTATCGCTGAGCCTGTGGCGGTCGTCAATGGTGGCTCGACGGTGGCTGTCGGTGTTGGAGATGGCGGACGGTGGATTTCTAGCGTCGATTAGTGGTGGAGAATCTTCTGGAACTCGGCTGATTTAGGGACGATTTTTCACGTCTCCTTCAAAGTCGAACATTCAGAGAAACAAGAAAGAGAGAGACTGGATCGTGGGCTGCGGTAAGGGAAAGTGTGGGCCGAGGCTCACTCTGATGCGCTAAGTATAATCTGGGCTACGATTGTGGATCAGGCCCAACAGACCGGCCAGGCCCTTTCAGTTTTGACTGAGTTGGAGCTTTTTTATCGCTTTTTTTTTGTAATTTATCTTTACGAAAAAGCATGTTCAACTTGCTGGCAAAAAGAATTACTTCACAATAAACTCTACTACAATCCCTTATCTGTGTGCAGTATTGCAACGTCATTTAGTGAGAATAGTTATCGTGCCTAGCTCTACGATTCTTGATTTAATTTTGAGTGATGGCTGCACTCGTGCGTGAGTTGTTTTCTTGCATAATTGATCAGATCAATACCCCGTTGCACACTCTTTGACCGAACCAACCGTCATGCCATCTCATGTCGATTGAGACATAATCCAAAACTTCTGAGCAAGCTTCCAATTTGCAGTTCTCCATAGCAAGACTTTCGAGACACTTGTATGATACTCAAATTACATGAATCCCCATGAACATAAGCGTGATTCTACGTGATGTACCAACATCATCATATGTAGTTCTTTCATTCACTTTTGTTTATATTATAGAGAAACATGAGATAGGAATTTGGCCATAAAAAATGACTTTTTCTCATAGGACACGCCATCACTATTGATTGAATGTGAACCTGCATCTCATCTGATAATGATGTTTCTTCATCTCATATGGTACATTTTAACTACACACAGGCATTTAATGGAATTTTTTAACAAAAGCTTTGAGATTGAAATCCGTCTTCTTTGAATTTAATTATTTTTCTATCTAATTGAGATAATTTCATATTTGTCAAGATCTAACGCAATCAATTTAGAGTAGGGTCAAGCCCACATGTTGTACAATCAAATTGATCCATACTTGTAGACAATTAATTAGTTCAAACACATATGAATATTAATGGTATCAGCCATGCCACTCATCCCTTATTCAAATCACATGATGATGAGATCATATTAAAATATCGATTTCCTTAGACGTGGCACATCATGACATTGGATA
The DNA here is from genome assembly GCA_014858505.1 of Corymbia citriodora subsp. variegata. Taxonomy (NCBI): domain Eukaryota; kingdom Viridiplantae; phylum Streptophyta; class Magnoliopsida; order Myrtales; family Myrtaceae; genus Corymbia; species Corymbia citriodora. Next base: position 4,740,745 of record CM026416.1, read on the forward strand.
TTTTCCAACAAAAGCTCTTATTCCGTGAACGAATGCTGCTGCTGCCAAAGTCTACAATCGCGAGCTGAAGCTGCGCATCGCGCGCGATCGGCATGTGTCCATGCATGGCCACGGTGGGAGAGAAGCATGCGTGGAGTCATCGAACCCCTTTTTTGCGGCGGACCTCAGATCGTGCAGGACGGCGTAGAGTGCCACGGCATACCTTCGTCCACAAAAGTCAAGCGTCCTGGCGGCAGAGCTTCGACGCTCGCGACACGTCCTGACAACCTGCGATTCCCTTTTGATCTTAGGCGCGTGCATTCGGGAAGAGGAATACACGAACGGGAGCTCGGCAGTGAAAATTTCTCTATCGGATCAGCCCATTTCCAGACACCTCTCCATCTTCGCTCCCTCCCCGTTGCCTCAGTCCACCAGTTGCCATCGCCGCTCGTCCTCCATTGCCGGCCACGACAACTCTCAGTACAGAGCACACGGGGCAGGATGACTCAGAGATTTCTGAACGTCCAGAGAACTATCTCTCTCAGCTTCTTGCTTCGTTTGGTGACCTCTCCAACAAACCTCCCGGCACCGCTAGCAGCATCTCCGATCGTTGCTCCACCGGCAGGCTGTAGCTCTGTTAGCACTTGTTCTCCGGTCAGTTTGCTCAGAGTGCTCTGAACTTGCTCGTTTCTCCTTCACTAGCTCCGATCCTCTGCATCACTGTCTCCGATGGCCGCTTCCTCTAATCCAATCATCCTTCGTACATCAGATAAAATAAGTACTATAATCTTCCTCCGTTCTTAGCTTCAAGAAGAGAGACTCAGGCATTTTTGTGTGATTTTTGTTGGCAAATTCACTGCTGGCGTGTCTATGTGCCCGTCATAAGTGCTTTGTATGATCATCGGTGAAGTGCTCGCCGTGAAGTGTTCATGTTAATACTCTGAATCACAAACAACGGTCACTGCAATGCGTGTTTCTCCGTTAGATGGTTAATACTTGTTTAGTTCTTCCGGCAAATTGTCTTGCAAGGATGATTCCACCTGTGTATGTTACTTTGAGATCGCCAAGTGTAGATTGCTCTCTTCGGCGGATTCCAGATTAATATTCCATAAACTGCACGATCTGTTCTACTGGAGGAGAGAGAATTTCTCAACATCATCTCCCAAATGCTGAAAAATTTTTCTCATGTTGTTTACATCGGATCTCCTGACCATTTGCCTTGATGAATACAATTGATAATCTAAGGTAAGTTTCAATCGTCTAGAATGTGATTTGGTGGCTAGCGAGGTTTCCTCTGAAACATTGGCCTCAGTTGTTTAAGGATACGTTCACTTAAATTGCTGATGTCAATTCTCAAGTTGGGCACTTCTTTAAGGTTTCCGGTGGCTCATCCTGACCTTTCTGACAGTAAAGTATACTAACGTTCGATACACCTCCCTTAAGCCATGTATCAACCATGATTTACAAAGCTCCGGTGAGCTTACATCGTAATCTTTGCATTTGTCTCTTTTCGATTTGTTGAAGATTTTGTGATCAGTCTTTTCGCATGTGGGCTGTGCAAATTGAAGTTTGTCAATTTCTTCTCATGTGAAGAGCTTTCGGAATTTTTATTTTTATTTTCATATTAACCGAATGTTGATATGCCTGCCGCACGACTCTCCCGCAGCCCCCCTCTGTCTCGACAAACACAGGATCCGAGCCTCTGGCAGTAGCCTTTCGTCTTAGAATTGGCGACATCTCCGTGCTCACAAACTCAAACTCGCTTTCCCCACCGGATAAAGCTCACTGATTCCCTCTCTCTCTATCTCTCTTCCTCGCGACAACTCTATACCTTCTCCAAAGCTCAACCGACAGAAGTGGAAATTCTGGTGACAGCGAGAGGATGGGAGAAAACAAAAGCGACACCGAAATCAAACGGACAAAATTTGGAATGGGTCGAAGGCAATTCCAAAGTTCAATCAGAGATGGAAGGTCCCGGTAATTGTTGACTGTTGATCGAGGAAACTCCGTGGTCAAGTTCCACCGTCATGGTGGCGAGGCGAGGGGCATCTTCGACTGCTGGTAGCGACGCTTTTTGTGCTTCAGTTGGTGCTGGAAGCAACAATCGTCAGAGAGCTGTTGGAGGGAATCATCAACTAGAGATCTATCCCCCTTCATTCAATTGTTTCCTCTTTGATTCGAGACTTCGCTTTCCTGTCCTTGCCCATGTTTGGACCAGATTTATCTGTCGCCAGGCCATCTAGGGCTCACGCCGCCTGCAAATGGGGATGGCGGGTGGCGTTCGCTGTTTACAGGAGCCTTTATCCGATTGCTAAGGCTGAGGTTGGATGGATCGTCATCGTCTGGATACGATCCGCCGATTCGAAGGATGAGATTTTTCAGGTTCGCTCTCGGCACTCCCGCCACTCCGGCGTCGCTTCATCAACCAGCGGCAGCCGAGGCCAATCTGAGTCATCAATCAACATCTGAGACAATACGCCGAGCGTGGAGCTTGGCGGCGGCGAGCATGAAGAGAAGCGAAGCGGGGGGAATGGAGATGATTCGGTTTTGCGTGGGCATTGTGGGGGAAAACGGGGGCTAACAAGGTGAAACTGATGGGTCGTTCTTTGGATGATAAAGGATTTGAGTTTGAAAATTAAAAATTAAAAAAAGAAGAAGAACCCACCGTTGATTTCGGAAAAACACTGGCAAAAAACCTCCAAATTATATTCCATTTTGTCGCATTTATTTTCTTTCTATTACGTCGAATACTTGAAATTATATCTGCAGCATATTTTCCCTAAATTTTTTTGTAATGTTAAAAGTCGTAAATTTATACTAGTTCAATACATTTACCTTCTATTGAGATTTTGTTTGATGATTATATATTGTCAAAGTTGTTATTATTTCATTTGATGTCAACACCATTTACCTTTCATTATCCATATAGGCACATGTTTTAACAATACTTATTCATAGAAGGTAAATATGTCACATAAGTATAATTTTCAATCTTTGATGACAAAAAAAAATTAAAATAAATATGTCATAGTTGGCAAAACGCGAGATTTTTGGTGATTTTTTCCCTTTTTTCTTAGCTTCATCAATAATCAATCACAAGTTAGAATCAAGAATACATCAATCTCCTGCACCACGACTAAGCTTCCATCACCCTATCCCTCCTAGATGTCCTAGGTGGTGATCATGTCGGTTATTCTTGTCCCTTTTACTGTTAGGAAGGCACTTTCGATTGCTCGTATGATGAATTTGCGGCTTGAAATTTGCTTTCGTAAACTGGTAAATCTGCTACTCGCGACTCATTCTCGATTGAATGAATAGTATTTTGATGTCATTTGTGAAAAGAAAATTCCACTTTTATCTCTCGCAACTTTAATTCTGAAGAAATATTTTTAATATCCACGGGTCTATCGACATGAGATTTCTATTTAAATTTCCTCTTATTAGAAATTTGACCCAATGTCATTTCCCGTTAATGGCGTACGACGACGTATGGCGTTCGAAATGATGGGATTCCCAGATTTCAAGCGATCTTCGGCTGGGAATGGGTTGTGGCTTCATTAGCATATTAGGGTGGTGGGCTGGAGGAGCCAACTGGGCTTGATGGACTTAAAATGAAATTTCATCTTGTGAGAGCTACGTGAGTGGGCCACGAACCAGAAACCCCCCCCCCCCCCCCCTCTCTTTCCCTTTTAACACCCAACATTTTCTTATTTTTTTTTAATTATTTTATTTAGTTGTTTGTTTGTTTAAAATTATTTTTCGCTCTTTTTTTTTTTTTTGCTATTGTCCATTTTTGTTCTTTTACAAAGACGAACGCTTAAATTGTCAATAAAAAATCAGTGTCAATAACATACGTGATAACACAAAGTTAATGCCATGGCAAGCTCGGTACTTTCATAAATTGGTTGTTTAACAAGTGCATTCTACATTGATTAACACATTCCTTGGAAATAATTTCCACAAATCCAAAAATAATAACAAGGGTAGAGAGGAAAGCTCCTCCCTCCTAAAATTAGTCAAATTTAAGAGTACAGGAATCAAAAGTACATTCTATATCGGCATTACCGGCAATTTTTTTGTTAAATGATTACTCTCCCATCTCCTTGCGTACTCATGTCTAGCTTTGATACACTCAAAGCAGTTTGGAGTAATAATTCTCATTTCTGAATTCAAGATTTGCCATTCTTTGAAAGAGAGGAGTATCTAAGAAAAGCTTCTCTTGCTAGCGCGAGAGCTTAAGCAAAATCACAAGATAGGGCTTTGCTTTTGAGCGAGAAGACGATCTGCTAGAAGAGAGTCCAAATTGAAGATCGGTAGCATAGGGACAACACTTTGACCCATTAGAGTTTCGATCGGGGGCTTTTTCCGTTGACAAAGCATTAAATCCGAAATATTTGAGCATCGCACCATCAATTTGTGGGGAAATTCAAAGATATGAGGATTATTGACTATTCTATGTGCGTTGTTTTAATTGATTAAGTAGAAATAGATTCTCTACTTTTCCATCAAACAAAGAATTTTATCAATCTTCTCTTCTTGGTGGTAATGACTAAAGGTGTTAGTGAGGTTGATTTTCAATGGGTTTATCTTAGATGCATACTTTAAATCCTGCTACGAAAATGAGTAATTGCTTTTTGATGCTTGATTGTGTATTGCTTCCAGCAAAGATCTACTACAGAGACACTTAATGTTTTACAGGAAGATGATTGTGGATTTATTTGAATGGCATGATTCCAAAAGTCCCACTCACAACAAAGAAGTTCTATAGATGTTGATGGCTCAAAAGGTGACATCAAAGTAGAAGGTTCAACCGATAGAGGTTAGAGAGGTAGTGAAATCTTGAGAGAAATAGCAAATCTCAAAGAGAAGATTCGGAAGAGCAAAATTTTGAGGAGCAAATATTTAGAGGAAGATTTCCTTCTTATCAACCTAAATAATGATGGAATGACTACATGATTGGATCGAGTTGGAGATGTCAAAGAGAGAACCAAAGGAGAGGACTCGTGTTGGAATGATAGTTTTACTTGTGATGTTTATCCCAACAATTCAAATTGTTGAAATAAAAATAAAAAGTTTGACATTCACTAAATATTTGGAATTCCTTTGCAAACATAGAACCATGATCGTAATCTGTAGGCCAATAACCATACAATTGGGAAATTCTAATTATTCTCAATTGCTAGAAGGAAGGTTTTGTGTTGATTGCTTACTGGTTAGGTGGTGTTTTACAGCTTTGCTCTAGGATTGGCAAATGGGTTGGCTCGGCCTAAGCACGACACATTCCTCGCCACATGGGTCAGTAGCCATTTGGTTGGCCCAAAACACTTAAAAATGGCCAGCAGGACCAAGCCCTAAGAGCGAAGGGAAAAAGAATGCCTGCATGAAATCAGCTCTTTAGTTTAGTCATTTAGAAGTCTAGATATGATATGGCCGAAAAAGTCATCAACTCTTAGGAAAAATGGAAGAGTCTAATTTTAATGTAAAGGAACTCCTATGCATTCCTTTATTAGCTTAGCACTAAATACTTCATGAGCATTTAAATAAATATTTTATGGTAGCTATTACATTAAGTTATATTGTATTGGACAAATCATAATATTCAGGTATACAGATAATTGAGTAATATAGATAGAATGCATAGCATGAACTCATCCATGAAATGTATGCTATCCAACATAAATTTGGATACGCTACACTCGCAAATTATTGCTAAAAAAAGATTTGATAACAGTAGCAGCACTAAACCACTTTAATTTCGTTTGGGAGAGCATGAGACTTGCCAATTAGCTAGCCATATCAATTACATAAAATGCATCATAAGATCCAAATAATTTCTTAATTTAATACTACGTGCCTTTTTTATGTCATTAGCTCATTCGATGAGAATCAACAAGTGAATTGGACTATATTTCTCCCGGATGAAAACCGGCCTAAATTTCTCCTGTGAAGCAACTTCCCCGCGTCACTTCATGGTGGCCTGTGTTCTTGGAACCACTGCCACTTCTTTTTTCGCTTCCCTTCAATGTCTCACTGTCAAGCATCTTTGCCTCGGTCACCAAGCAATCTATATGTCCTTTTTTTTCAAACTATAAATAATGATCTAAATATCTTCATAGGATTCCCAATTGATGGAGCTCAATCATGGAAAAAAAGCTATGCACGATGCTCAAGTCCATGAGATGCAATAATTTGATTAGACATTAAATAAATAGGGTGTCCCTACTCCCTCTCAAGCCCACATTCAAAAAGTTAAGGCTGTGAATATACATGTTATTGTGTCCTCTCATTCTATGTGCTTACACGTTGCTTGTTTAAATATGCATGTGGGTAGACAATTCTCCTCATATTCTTCAAGGGATATATTGAGGAAAATAATTGAATCGCAACTTTGAATCATTCAAACACCATACACGATGAATTGAGGATCCATCCCATCTTATCAAAAAGATGAGGACTAACTTACATTTTTCTTGTTCTCTGTCAAGTTCGAACTACGATCTATAGAGTTTGGTAATGTTGCCTGTAGTTTTATGAGTTATGTTTTTCTTGTATCGCCATCTTTTAATCGATGTTTAATTAAATCATATCTTCTACAACTTGAAAATATGAATTGCTATTTATAATAAGCATTACATGGTGAATGATTTAATTATTAAAGTTATTATTTTCAAGAAAGCGGCCATGCATTATTACCGCAGTCCCATAATTGTACCATGCCTACAAAAGTGAGGCCCATACATACTTGTTTGTCTGATAGAGCTCTGTGGTTCAAAAATAGCTTTGCCTGTTCCTCGAACCCCTCATCACTCCTTTTGTCACTTCGCTTCGGTGATGTACAATCAAGCATCTTTGCCTCGGTCATTGAGCAATATGTTTGTCCTTTTTCAGATTTTAAAGATATGCATATCGCAAAGGATTTAGAGTTGATTGTCTTCGACCAATCATAACGAAGTGTACTATCCATGATTCAAATTTCCACGGCATCCTTTCAATCATTATCTACTATTCTTGAAAAGAAGGGTAGTTGCATAGATACATAGATTTAACTGCCAAAAATTAATTAACAAAGTTATGGGCTTAGAGTTTTGTGCATGATCTCAGCCATCTAATGAAAGAAAATTGATGTTGGCTATTTGACTTGGCACGACCATTTTGTCCTGCCAAACCCTACTGTCCCATTTCTTACACCAAAAGTAGTAATTTGTGCTATATCACAATTACGCTAAATTATTTTGTAAACCATAGTTTGGGTTCTCTAGCTTTAGCCTTCTAAAATGAGGCAACTATCATTAAAATTCAATGTGCAGCACACTGCTTATGGAAACTAATCTTCCCAAGTTGCAAATTTAAAACTCTGTAGTTTTCTTCCTTTTCTTTATGCGCTTCAGTTTGACTATGTGTTATTGTATAATAAAAAATTGATTGCAAAAAGTTTCTTTAGAAGCTATGGAAAGGATCTCTCCAACTCGATGCTTCTCAAGGCTCCTATCAATTCAACCTGCACTGTAAAACTAGAAAAGCGAAACAATAACATTTTCTTGTAACTATTGTTGGCAAAAAAGTGAAACAACTTCAAATTTTCCTATAAATTAAGTTTTCTTTTCCATTTAAAAGGATGATTTGAGGGGTTTCCCGTCATATATGTGAAAATTGGAGAGGTTATACATGAAAAGTCAAGACTTATTTTCCAATAATGGTCGACATTAATTAAACATAAGGGTCTAAGTTACTCCAAGTCTAAGATGTCAATAGGTGAACAGTATCAAAAGTCAATAAAGATAGAATATATATAACACAGCCATTTCATGTTTTGATTGAGTGTTCACAGCCATTTCATATATATATATATATATATATATATATATATATATATATATAATGTATAGATGTGATTCGCAAAAAAAATAGTTCAAAGATCTAGTGATAATTTTTGCAAAAAATTCTATTATTACGATGTCTAAATCCCTTATTAATTATCAAATCCCACTCCAAAATTAGTTCGAGCCATCATCTATTTTTTTTTGTTTTGGAAAATGCAATGAATGAAAACCATTTCTTCTATTGTTCTTTGCTAAAATATGCATCACAACTCACGAGATATTACTGAGTATCATTTGAGGTGCATGCATTTAGGTGATGAAATGTCTGCAGTTTTATTTCACATGTTGCCTTATTGACCGTTCATGATGCGCAGAGTCTACGAACTAATTCTACTTTATGGGCCAATGTTAACACATGTCCTTGGGAGCTCTATTATTGTACTGTTAAGTTCCTATCAATCTTCATCAAAGAAGATGCATTTGTCCGAGAATCCTCAGAATTCATCGAGACATACTATTGAAGAGTGGGAAATGAAATAGCTCGTCAGGAAATTTGAAGAAGAAAAGAATGATAGTTGTGACAGCTCAATGATTACTTTGAGTGAACACAACCACCTCACCGTGGTTACTATCTTGCCTTGCACGATGCCTTAGAAGTTTGTATTATTGAGCCTATTATGCGTCATCGGTGTGAGACTCGCTCTCTCTTTCTCAAAGAAGATTGTTGATGAATGTTGCCTTTTGAGAATAGTAGGAAAAATTACATCAATAAGTAATTTTTAAAAGATCAAGAATAGAGAGACCTTGACAAAATTCCAACCCTATCATCATATGGAAATTTTATGATATTTATTTGACATTATGGTATGATAATTATGGTTTGCATAAAAATTAAACAACTTCAATATTATTTTGTGCATTGAGTTTTTATTTTTTTTATTTTCTATTAAAGAGATACCAAGAGGGAGATTCTGTCAACAAACCTAAGAAAGATAATAATGAAAAGTTAAGACTTATTTCTAACTAATGATTAAAATTAGTTAGACATAAGGATCTAATTAGCCCAAGTCTAATGTCTCAATAAAGAGAATATTATTAAAAACTGCTATTCAATATATAATATGTACATTAGCAAATCATCAAGATCACCCATACGTCGAACTCTCTTAATGGAACATCGCATATCCTTATGCAACAAAGGTTAACTGAAATGAAGGAAAAGCTTGTTCATTTAGGCCACATCAAGTGAGTGGTTAATTTTAGCTTAATAATTGGTGACTCTTTTGCTTAATTGGTCATTGCCTCAATGGGGTTGAAGAGGGAAAACAACGTTTCTAGACAGTAAAAGGAAAGAGGTCAGGCAAGAAAAGTGAGGGCACCCAAGTCAGTTCATGCGTTTACGAATACTCAGATGTTTGTCCAGTAGCGATAGACAAAAGGACGTGGAGGTTGATTGATCGAGTAGAGGAACAGTAAAATGCAGAAAACCAACTCATAACTACCCTAGATTACTTTCTCTCTCTCCCTCTCCCACCACTTACCCTAATTAATCTTTCATAAATTTGGATGGTTATCCATGAGCAGTGGAAGAAAGGACGAGGAGAGTTTGGACATTAGTGATGGTGACTGATCAAGGACCAGTAAATTGCAAGAAAAAATCATCCATGTCCATATAATGATAAAGGAGATTGCTCTTGGAAATTAGTGATGGTCCCTAAATCGCTTAACAACTATCATTGTTCTTGTCCTGATGGAGCACCGCCATATAGCGACCTTTTTGTATTTTTATTTTTGGCCAGTGACGACGTGGGGGCAATGTGCCTCCCACTCAACTTCCCAGGCGGAACTCCATCCGTACCCATCTACGTCATTGTTAAAATTTTTAAATAGCTGGTAGCTAGTATTAAACCTCAGCCATTTATTATAAACTTTTTCAGAAAAATGTTGCTGTTTTTCAACGCCCCCATCCTTCAAAAAAATTAAAAGTGAAAGAAAAATTAGTTTATATATTTATAACTTTACTTGGCAATAATTTTATGTTTTTGAAAAATTTTAAAACTGATTTGTGATAACTTCAATATTTGAAAAATAAATGTTAAAAGTAAAACGCTTGTAAAAAACTCCAAGCCTTTAAGAGAAAATAAGGAAACTCCAATTGGAATGAGAGGTCACGAAACAATGTTAGTGGTGACTCGAATTGTTTCCCATATTAATTATTTCATATAAAGAGTAGCATTATTTGAAAAAGTAAATTGGATTAAAATATTGAATTTACTTAGAAGTTTTGGTCTAATAATTCTATATGAAGTTATGTCTAATGTAAAAATTACAATTGACATTGTAATCTAACAATTTGCTTAATTATAATGTTACTTCTATATTTTAAGAAGGATTAATGTCACAAAAAATCTCAAACTAGTACACATATAATACAAATCCTAAACTGATACACATATTACAAATTTATTTTTCGTTAATTTTTATTAAATTTTATTGTCAAATTATTGAGTTAGATGACATAGAACAGTTGACGAACGTACTGGTTTGGATTTTACCCTCTATTTATTATGTGTATCAATTTTTTTATTTTTATGGTATTAATCCAATTTAACGAAAACTAATATACAGTTTATTTATCACAAACATATTAATTTGAAATTTTTGAAAGTCAAAAAATTAATTTAAGATAAATTTATTATGAATATATCGATTTTAAAATTTTTAATGATTAAAAATTAATTTGAAATTTGAAATTTTTTGTTACGGTACCTTTTTAAAATATGATTTTCATTGATCCCTGTAAGGAGGAAAGGATGAATGGATCAAGACTAGTACATTAGCAGTGGGAAAGGAGGAAAGGATAAGGACGCAGACACTGGTGATGGTGATTGGTCAGTAAAGAAACAAGGATGTAGAAAATCTTTTTCCATGCTCAAGGAATTGACTGGTGCTTAGTCTTAACCCTAACTAAGGTTAGGTGAACGAGCTCCATGGTCTGTACCATCTCCGCTTTTTTCCTCGTGGTTTGGGCGTTTGCTAGAAAATAATGGGGTCAATTCCAAAAAAAACCCCAAATTTTAGGTTTAGTCCCAAATATACCCCAAACTTTTTTTTGTCTCAAGAAAAACCCCAAACTTTAGGTTCAGTCCCAAATCTGCCACGAACTTTTCTTTGTCTCAGAAAAAACCTCAAACTTTAGGTTTAGTCCCAAATCTACCCCAAACTTTTCTTTAATCTCAGAAAAAACCCCAAACTCTTAATATATTCCCAAATCTATCCCAATTTTTTTTTTGTCAAAAAGAAAATTATCAAATTTTACTATAATCCTAAATTTGCCCTCATTAGCCTCTGTCCAAAAGCCGTATTAGTAATCCCTAATTTTTTATATCCTAAAATGGTTTTATTTTGAAAATAATTTTCTATAACATATTTTTTATGTGTATTTATTATCTATGTGGAAATGCCATGTTAAGTTGGGACTAGACCATGGGGTATATTTGAGAACAGATCAAAAACTGGTGATTTTTTTAGTACAAACGGAGGGTAAAACCCCAAATTAGTATACCCGTTAATTGCGGTGTGTTATTTAATTTAGAAATTTGACGGTAAAATTTAACGGAAAATAATATATGGTAATTTTTTTTGGTGGTCAAAAAAATAATTTTGGGTAAATTTGTCATATGTGTACCAATTTGAGATTTTTTTAGACAAAACAAAATTCGGGGTAGATTTGGGACTAAAATTAAAGTTTAGGGTTTTTTTTGAGACAAAAGAAAAGTTCAGGGTAGATTTGGGACTAAACCTAAAATTTGGGGTTTTTCTTGAGACAAAAAAAAGTTCGGGGTATATTTGGGACTTGACCTAAAGTTTGGGGTTTTTTTTGGAATTGACCCGAAAATAATGCTCCACGATCTTAATTTTTAACCAGTTATTTGAATATTATAAAATTTTTAAAATGTTCATCTCAAGAATTGAAAATTCGACGTGGCATGGTATTTGAGATGCGCATTTTTAAAATTTAATGATACTTAAATGATAAAAAATTCATAATGTCCAAGTGAACATTATATAAAAATTATAATATATAAGATATTTAGCAGCCAAATATTCGAGTTCATTTGATTGGTCTAGCACGCCTCTAGTCCTCTTTTCATCATTCTCTCTCTTAGTCATTTTTTGGGGGTCCTCGGGGGGTGAGGGGGTGGCATCTCGTTTTCTCGCTTTTTCTTTCTTTTAAGAACAATCGAAGAAAATTTCCGGATGACTCTGCTATTGAGAATGATATGAAAAACTATATTAAACTCACATCAATAAGTAGCTTTTGAAAAAGCGAGAATGAGGAGACATTAACAAAATTCTAACCATATCATCATATGATAATTTTATGATAATTATTTAACTTCAAGATTAGCATAATTTTATGATACTAATAATGACATCGAATGCAAAAGACATGTATCCTCCATAACACGAGTCCCTCCTCCACCTTTAGACCGGCTTGCAATCTTTAGCGACAACCAATTCAGTTGCCACCCCTAACCTCGTGGCCGACAACAAGGTTGGGGTCTATTGGATTATCAAAATATACTTATTCCTTGTAATAAAAAATTATGCTCGCATAACACTAGGATTAGTGCAATTGATTGAGCTGTTTGGGATTTCTAGCTTGGGAGCTTGAGGTTATTCATTTGAATCCTAAAATTTACGTGCAAACTGTGAAAGATTGAGCCACCTACACAAGCCAAAAATGTGAACTTGAATTGTTTATGAGTCTTGCAAGATATTTTATATGTGTTTGATAGACATGTTATCTGTTCATGGTCTTATAAAGGAATTGCTTTTATTTAGGATAATGCTAACTCTACATGATTATTTCTTTATGTGCACTTATACACCATAGAGTAGGTTGTTATTATGCAAATTATCCTTAACAACTTACTTACAAAAAGAACGCTCCTCCTGACTTTAATTAGCCATAACATTTTTTCCTTAGAAATTAGTCACAACATTTTCAAATAGTCATAATAGATATATGGATTTAGGAGCAATTTCATATTCTAATCTAATTATTATGGGTGGCATAGAAATTAAATAACTTCAATATTATTTTGTGAGTTGAGTTTTTTTTTTTTTTTCACGCTTGAAGGGATGTCTTGAGGGAGTTTCCATCAACTAATCCGAGAGAGGTAATATATATAAAATTAAGACTTATTTTCAATTAATATTAATATTAATTAGATTTAAGAGTCTAAGTCAGTCCAAATCTAATGTATCGATAAGGAGAACAGTATCAAAAATTGCTATTCAAAATACAATCTCTACATTAGCAAATCATCAAAATCACCCCCTCTCTTTGGCTCTTAATGAGATGTCACGTATCCTGAAGCAACGAGGGTTAATCAAAGGGAGGGAAAGCTTGTTCATTTGGGCCTCATAGTTGTCAGTCTTAGCTTAATAAGTGGCAACACTATTCATGATTGATCATTGCCTCGGGAGGGGTGAAGTGGGAAAGCAAGTTTTCTCGACAGGAAAAGGAAAGAGGCCAAGAAAAATGAGGGCGCCCGGTCAGTTTTCACACATTTACGTACACTTAGATCTTTGTTCGGTAGCGGTGGACGATAGGATAGGGAGATAGACAGTGGTGATCGCGACTGGTCATGTAAGGGAACAGTAAAATACAGAAAAGCCATCCATTTCTTGAAGAGGAACTAGTCGCGTTAAAGGCCATTACTTTGCTAGTCGATGATTGTATATTTTTGAAAAAAAATTCAAACTGATTTGTGAAAACTTTGATATTTTAAAAATAAATGTTAAAAGAAAAAGACTCCGAACAGACCCAAGCATTTGAAAGAAGACGGGGAAACTCCAATCGGAATAAGAGACCACAAAATAATGTTAGTGGTGATTCAAAATCGTTTCTCATATTAATTTTGTCTTGTAAAGAGTAGCAGTAACCAAGAAAGCAAATTGATTTACAATGTTAATAAAGAATGACAAAAGTTTCATTACTTAGAATTTTTTATCGAACAATTCTAATTGAAGTTAATAATTATAATTGACATTCTAATCTAATAATTTGCTTAATTATAAAGTCACTTCTGTATTTTAAATATGATTTCATTGACTTGTGCAAGGACTGGGTTCAGAACTAGTACCAAATCAGTGCTTGTAGTACATTAGTAGTGGAAAAGGATGAGAGGATCATATGCGGTGGCAAAGGATGGAAGGATGAATAACTCATCAACGTTTGTCCATTAGTGGAGAAGGATAGGACAGAGACATTGACGTCGAGGATGGTGACTGCTCAGTAAAGGAGCAATAATGTAGAAAATCATCCATTCTTATGTTCGAAGAATTGACTGGTGTTTAGTTAAGGACTAACTAAGGTTAGGTTAACGGGTTTCATCGTATGTACCCATCTCCACTTTTTTCTGGTGGTTGGGGTCTTTGCTAGAAAATTGTCTAATTCTATATCCGTAAACTAGTATTTATGTCTTAAAATATTTGGATCATAATTTTTAATTAATCATTTAAGTATCGTAAATATTTTAAATATTCATATCAAGTAATTCGACGCGGTACTTAAGTAATAGGAAAATTTATAGTTTTGTGATGTCCTTTTTTTTAAAATCTCTAGTAGCAAAATTTGGGAGCAATCATGAATGTTTGATCGTTAGATCCAGCATGACTCCTATAGCACACAGCCACTCAGACTAATTATCAACTTTTCCATATGGAAAAGTTGCTACGTTTCAACGCTACCCTTCCTTCATCCTTTTGTGCACTCTAACCTCTTCACCTTCTTCGTCTCTATTCGTTCTTGCTCTGTTTCTCTCTTTTCTTCTTCTCGGCACAACCATCCTTTCTCCTCCTTTCTTCTTTTTCTTCAGCGTCTGCTCCCCTTTTTCATCATTCTCTCTGTCTCCCTCTCCATCTCTGGTTTTTTTGGGAAGGGGGTTGTTTCTCCTATCGATTTCGCTCTTTCTTTCTCAAAAGAAAAATAAAAAAATTACCAATCGACGCTGCCGTTGAGAATAATTGTAAAAATTATGTTAAATTCATTAATTTTTGAAAGAGCAAGAGCGCATTAACATCAACAAAATTCCAACCATACCATCATATGACCATTCTATGACAATTATTTTACTTGGACTATGAGTGCATTCATCTCAAACAATCCATCTCTCTTTAGGTTCCATCAACTAGTCTTTCCAGTGAAAGTCATGGTGATTTTTTCTTGGATTGCTATAAAATTTAATTAATGAGTACGGCATAATCAATGATGATATTGATATGCATCTCTAATCTTCCACTCATAATTGTTTCACTGGACAAGTAGGTAAACATGCCATATTGTAAAAGAAAGTTTCCCTCTAACGGGCCTTCATTCCACCAGAACCTTTAAAAATTAATTGGGAAGATCACGTTCTTGGGACTATCTAAAAAATAAATTTGTGTTGAGTAAAGATAAATCAACATTTTCCAGAATATGGATTTTATATATTAAAAAAATATGTCCACTAGGCTTCACCAAAGCTAATGTTATGCACTACTGACGAGATAAATGAGTCAAATAAGATGATATTCTTATATGCGCTAATTCCTTGTTAACTAGATAATGGTTCTTCTCCATCTAGTTATAAGGAGAGTAGCCCCAATCACTTTAATTGTTTTCTCTTAGTGAGAATATTAATGCAAAAACAGATTTAGGAGCAAATTGGCATTCCAACATCACAATTTTGATGGGCAAGTTCATCATGTGAAACTGTGAGAGAGAGAGAGAGAGAGAGAGAGAGAGAATTTTACCAACTTAATATTCAAAGTAGATATGAGGCTTAATATTTATCATATGATACTTTAATAAAAACATTATATTCCTTAGGATCTCTATCTTGTAATTATTGAATATTAATAATGTGATAATTTTATGTTAATGTTGTCATTTCTTAAGTAATGACACCGAATGTGAAAAATACTTACTCTTGATAATACAAAATGATGCTAACTTAACTCCATAATTTGTGCAATTGATTGGGGCACAGGGATGGGCTCGGGAATTGAAGTTGCTTGTTCAAATCCCAAAAATCAAGTGCATACTGTTTTGCCACCTGCACAATCT
This sequence comes from Corymbia citriodora subsp. variegata, assembly GCA_014858505.1. NCBI lineage: Eukaryota > Viridiplantae > Streptophyta > Magnoliopsida > Myrtales > Myrtaceae > Corymbia > Corymbia citriodora. Next base: position 4,756,663 of record CM026416.1, read on the forward strand.
AGAAACTTGAGCCATTGCCTAACGCCTCAAGAACCATTTGGATGAAATTATTTGTATGGTGCAACTAGTCTACCACTTAAATATAATGAGGATGCTAGATTGCAAATAACCTTTAATTGACTTAGGCCTACCACAAATTTTGAAAATTACGATTCTCATGTGAGACCAAAATAATCAAATTGTGAGATTCACTTATTCCAAGTTAGTAACTTGCCTACTAAAAGATCTCACCATACACAAGAAAAGAAATTTCTCAGGCAGAGGATATTACTGTATTGCATTTTAGTAGGAAAGAGTTGGTAATTCGTCTTTATCTTCCCTATCACCACAAACACAACCGACATCCTGTTCCTAAAATGTCCCTACAGGGACTCACTTTTTGGTAGCGTGAGTGCTTTAAAGGGGCAACCGTTGGGCCCGGGGAATTTGTACACCAACAATATCCGGAGAAACATCCACGGAACCATCCATACTAAATCATATTTCATCTTATTCAAGTGTCTTAACATACGACATTTAGTAGCAAGAGAAGTGTCAATCCATCAGGCCTAATTCCCTAAAAATCCCCAATGTTAGATTCAATCTTAATTATACCTTGAACTTTTTTATCTTAAAAATACCTTCAATTTTCACTCTAGTCCAAAATTTGCTCAAATGTCCAAAAATCACCACTAATTTATTCAAAATTATGAATTTTATTTTTTTTATAAATTCATTATTAAAACTCGCGTCTTCGTCAAAATTCTCACTTTCGTATAGAACAATACGAGTCTTTTGATATTAACAATATTGAAGAAATCAATGGAGAATTTGAGAGAGCATATTTTGGATTAGAGTGAAAGCGGGACAAAACTGGACTAAGACAAAAATTAGAGATTTTTTGGGAATTATCCCCAATTTACCACGAGTTGTATGAATATATTTGAAACTATTTGGATCTTAGTTTGACCAAAGTTATGATGACGCTATTGGCAACAGTCAAAACTTCTATTGCTAAATGCTTTCTTGTATAATCAACCAGGTCCTGAATCAGTCGTTGTAGGTGTTATATTTATTTCAAAATCAAATTCAAAATCACACAAGCGAGCACATGCAAATTACCGATGAAAATATAAAATATAATGAGAAAGAATAAATACGCCTTTTCATGTATTTTCTTAAGTGTTCTGCAAGTTCCAATAGTGCACTCGGGCTTTTGCGTTGGTACTATAGTCCCCATTAAAAATTGAGTTGATGGCAGATCTGTAAAGTTACATGTCACGTGTTCTCTTTGTCAAACAGTACAACGTGTTAACGAGTTAGAACTCCATGTCACGTGGTTGCCGACACCCTGAGTCAACTACATATTCGGAGGGTCGAGTCACCTGTTTACTACTTTAACAGCTGATAATCCTCTCTTTCTCCGTTCGTTGCTCATCCACACTTCCCTTCCCCTTCCCTTCCCTTCCCTTCCCTTGTCCTTTTTTGGCGCTCAAATCTCTTGGCTTTGTTCCTCTCGCTCTGTTTCGCCCTTTCTTCTCCTCGGCTCAACCGTTCTTCTTCCTCCTCCTCCTCCTCCTCCTCCTCTTCCTCTTCTTCAGTATCTGCTGCTCCTTTTCATCATTCTCCCTCTCCGTCTCTCTTTTATCTCGCTCTTTCTTTCTCAGGAAAAAAAAAATTAAAGAAAAATGTCGGCAGATTCTGTCGTTGCTGTTGGATGGGATATCTTGAAGTGCTGTGTAGTTGTTCCCATCAAACGCGGATTCGTATACGTGATCTCCTCCAAGAGATTCGCCAACGATCTTGGGAGGGAAGCCCAGAATCTGAGGAGCGAGGATCAGAGGGTCACGGATCTTGCGGAACAGGCTAGACGCAATGTTCGGAAATTCCACGATGTCTTCACGACGTGGAAGGAAAGTGCCGACAAGGCCTTGGAGGAGGCGCGAGAGCTGTTGGACGACTTCGAAAAGGCGACCAAGACTTGCTGCTACGGGACTCTTCCCGACCCCAAATCTCGCTACCAGTTCAGCAAGAAGGCCGAGGGCAAGATCGAGGTCATTAAGCAGCTCGCTAAAAAATGCAGCGGATTCAAGGAAATGAATGACATCTCCTTCATCGCTGCAGTGGCCTCCACTTCTTCAGACTCGACGTCGACTAAGTTTGGGGATGATGGCGTCTTCGAATCCAGAGCTTTGATAATGCAAAACATCATGAACGCTCTTGCCAGTGACAACAATAGTGTGGTCGGGGTTTACGGGATGCCCGGGATCGGCAAGTCCACCCTTTTGGAGGAATTCAGAGGGATGATAAGCGAAGAGAAGTTTAATAGGGTCGCTAAGGCCAACGTGTCGGAAAATCCAAACATCAAGACGATTCAAGGAGAAATTGCGGACAGCTTGAGCCTTACTGACATAAAGGAAAAAGAGACTGCAGACGGGCGAGCGGAATTTCTGCACCGGATATTGAAAGAGGAGAGTAAGAACAAGAAGGTCCTCATAATACTAGATGACTTGTGGAAGGAGCTCAACTTGAAATCAGTCGGCATCCCTTGCGGACATGACAATAAAGTCAAAGGATGCAAGTTGCTGTTGACGTCAAGACATCGTGATCTTTTAAAAATTGAAATGGGCTGCGATGAGGTCTTCCGCCTTGATGAGCTGAAGGAGGAAGAGGCGAAAAGACTGTTTTTGGGAATGGTGGGAGACAAGGTTCATGACGACGACTTCAAACCCTTGGTGAATGAAGCACTCCACATATGTAGAGGTTTTCCTTTCCTGATTGTCAATATGGCAAAATATTTCAGACAAGCTAGTTTATCTGAATGGGAGATTGCTTTGAATCAAATCAAGTTGTCTAAAAACAAAAGATTTGGTGAGGCGATAAACAACATGCTGCAATTGAGTTATAATCGTTTAGAAGATGTGGAGAAGTCATTGTTAGTACTCTTTGTTGCCTATGGCACCTCTAAGCCCTCTTTTGAAAACTTGGTGAGGGACGGGGTGGGTTTGAGGCTATTTCAGGAAAATGACGACATGGAAAAAGCCAGAGAGTGTTTAAGATCAGGGATTCGTTCTCTTCAAGCCTCCTCCCTTTTGTTAGAGGATGCAGAAGCTTATGGTTTCAACATACATGACTTAGTTCGGGAGTTTGTTACCTCAGTTGCTGCAAGAGATCACCATTTTCTCGTGTTGAAAGATGAAGATAAGTCAATAACAGAGTTGCCGAAGGACAAGGTCCAAAGTTGTAGGGCAGTATGCTTTCCATATATTGACATGAAGGAGCTTCCCCAAGAATTAGATTGTCCTGAATTACAAATCTTTTTGTTGTTCACAAACAACAAATCTCTTAAGCTCCCAGGTTCATTATTTTACTCTACGAGAAAACTCATGGTCTTAAATCTTACTGGGATACATCTTACTTTCTTCCGTTCACCGTTTCAGTTTTTGGAGAACTTACACACTCTGCGTCTTGACAATTGTTCGTTAGATAATGTAGCCATTCTTGGCGAGCTGAAAGGGCTAGAAATTCTTAGCTTTGTGAACTCCAACATTCATCGATTGCCGAAAGAAATTGGGCAACTAGTGGAGTTGAGGTTGTTAGACTTGAACTATTGTCAACTTAAGATAATTGAACCGGGTGTACTTCAAAGCTTGATCAAATTGGAGGAGTTGTACATGAAGAATAGCTTTGATCAATGGAATGCCGTGGAGCAAACTCCGCCAACTAATGCAAGTTTGATTGAGTTGAATCACATGAAGAATCTTCGCATTTTGCATGTGTCCATTTGTAATCCAAGTACGCTCCCAAAGGATCTAAATGTCGAGAAATTAACCAAGCATGAAATTCGAATAGGTAAAACGGGGTATTGGCTGCATGAGTGCAAAGGATCGAGAACATTAGAGCTCAAGTTGGATCCATTAAGTGATGTTCTTCGAAAAGGATGCATACAAAGTATTTTACCCAAAACTGACTATCTGCTTTTGGACAAGTTGGGTGGATGTCAGCTAAGTATTTGTGCGTTATCTCAAAACGGTTTTCCAGACTTAAAGCATTTAAAGGTCAAGAACAGTCCTTCAGTCCATTACATCCTCCAGTCACCATCCCATACAGATTTTAAGACGTTGGAGTCGCTACTTCTTGAGAATCTCATCAACTTGGAGAGGATATGCACCAACAAAATCTCCTCCAAGTCCTTCGGTACATTAAAAGTAGTACGAGTCATAAGTTGTTGCAAGATGGAAGCACTATTTCCTCTTTCAGTAGTGAGAGTACTTTCACAGTTAGAAGAGATTGAAGTTGTCAATTGCAAGTTAATGCGTGGGATCGTAGAAGCTGATGATTATAGCAAAGTGGAGTTGCATAATTTGCGTGTCTTGAAATTGCATTCCTTGCCAAATATCAAGAACTTTGTAAATGCCGACTCGGCTCCTTCGAGTAGTACATCAGACAACCAAGTTAGCACTCAAATTGTATTCTTCAATAGGCAACAGGTAACCACTTATTAATTTTTCCTTCCTTTGCTAATTAGATGAAACACAAATTATGATGCTTACTCAGTTTGTTATTTTCAATTTATTTTTTTGCTAATGACTTTATCCGTTCATGCTTTCTCTGCAATTAGATAAAGCAATCTTCTATATTTCTCATTCTATTTTTCTCATTGTGTGGGGTAGAAAATTAACTGTGTGAAATCAATGTAAATTTAGTTTGCGATAGGTTCTAAGTTATTTTCAAGTTATGCTGCAAGTACTTCTATATTCATAGGCTTTTATAAGGAAAATCGCAGGGAATTCTGGCACTAAAGTAATTCCATTAGTAAAGTAATGTTAATATTCTGAAATGGATTCCATTGAATTTAGTTATCAAACTTTGTAATCCACAAAATGTATCATATAGGGAACTCTCTTAAAAACCAACATGGAGAATGGAAAGGAGGACCGGGTTTTTAAATAAAAGCAACTATACTAATTTAATTATACTTATCTTTGGCATCACAAACACAAATTCACAATTGGCATATGACATCGTATTAAATTGGTTATTGATAGTGATTTACTAACATTAAAGAGAAGTCAGTAAATTAAGGACGATCAATTGCCTGGTTAAGAAGAGCGCACGACAATTTTGTCCAACAAAAGTTAAGGCGGCTACTTTGTTGACTAGTGCATTTTCATAATGGCAATTAGCACTAAAGTTGATGGTGGGGCCCAAAGACTCCTGCAATATGTTAATTTCCCTTCAGTAGAGGGTCCTGGACATAGTTGCTTTGTGTTCCACTGGGTTGTGTGTCTGAGCCTTTACGTCTTCGCTTTTTCTTAATCGCCATAGTCTTTGGGGCTTTTATGTTTCACCGTAGTTCTCATTAGACTCCAGCCATGGATATTAGTTGAACTTGTTTTGGGCCAAAATTTGAGGTTGAAAGTGGTTTGCTTTATTATAGAGAGATAAGTAGTGCCCCACTCACTAATCCATTTTTGAAGGAGAAATTCTTCCGATGGAATAAAACTAGCTCACTCATCAAACTAGCTCAGCATTGCAAGTTTTCTAGCGAAGGAAAGACTGGAAATTAGAAACGACGTTAGTATGGAGTTTTTTTACTCTGCTTTTTTGTTTTATTCTCTCTTTTTTCCCCCTTTGTGCAACTTAATATTTTACCCTCTCCCCTTGGCATCCATCTATATTTACATCTAGAAAGCTCATGAATTCAAGATCTTAAATTAGTCACTAATTCCATGAGTGAATTCCACAGGTTGCCTTTCAGACACTGAAGACATTAGAAATCAAAGGCTTGGATAACCTCGGGTTTATATTTTTCCCATCCATGGTTAAATCTCTCACTCAATTGAAAAAACTGACCATATCGAATTGCAAGAAGATGGAGGCGATCATTATGGAGGAAGAAGGGTTGGGATTGGAAACATCAGAAATTTTGGCATTCCCGATGTTGACTGATTTGCACTTAGAACATTTGAAAAGTTTGACATGCTTCTTTTGGGGAAAGTGTAAGATTGATTTTTTGTTTTTATCATTGAAGATTGTGTTTTAGATATATTCATCCCAGCAATAAAAATGGTGATATTCTTTTCATCCAATGAAATACCAATGATAGGTGCACAAGAAAGTTGGAGTCAAGATTGCGGTAGATCACGTGCCACCGCACTCTTTAATCAAGAGGTATGTGATTAACATTACATCAAAATCTTAAATATACAAGAGAAAAGCATAGCCAAGAATAAAGGCTAATATAATGTAAATTTTGGTTAATATTTTAATAGAAAATGAGTGGCATACAAGCATAAGTGTTCAGAGTTGCCAACATGTATGAGTTGCAATGTCTTACCTTTAATTTCTCTAGAAATAGTTTCCATAAAGATGGTTGAAGATCTCTTATGGTACGTACACAAAGCATGAACGGGTGATACAACTACCGAATAGGATCTCTAAAAGCTTTCCGATATTCACAGGAAACTTAAATCACTCAACAACCTCACATTTATGGCATAGACATTGCACGCATGTATATTGAAAGCAATTGAAAAAACGATAAAGAGGAAAGTGAACGGTAAGGGTTAAGAGGCAGGAGATGACGGGCCTTAAAGGTGCTCACTTGACTTCGTTTGCACTTACAAGTATCTTTTTTTTTCCCTGATGGAAGGAAGCTTTACTATCTTAATTGGAATCTGAGCCCTCTCCATTGGCTGCATAAACTACGCTTTAGGTGAACTGCCTTTGTTGCTTTTACAATAGTCCAAGTGGACCTGCCTGTAAATTACTCCCTTTCGTCTTCCATTGAAATGTTCTTCCACAATCCACTGGAGAAGTCAAATGACTCAATTAAAATGGCCGATCTACAAAATGTATTGAGTGATTCTTAAGAATGGTCTTGCAGTTCATGTAAAAACTAAAAGAGGTGATCTCTGAAGCCCTAGACCATAGAAATCTTGCTCAGTTTGCATTCTTTAATGGACAATAGGTAACTTTCTATCAAAATAATATTAATTATTTATTAATTTTTTTCTTCCTTCGCTTATTAGATGTAACACAGATTATGATGCTTATTCAATTCGTTATTTTAGTTTATTTTCTTCCTAATTGCCTTATCCGTTCATGCCATTCGTGTAATTAGCTAAAGCAATCTTCCATTTCTCTTCATTGTGTGGAAGCCCAACTAATCGGATGAGATCCACGTAAATCTAGTTTGTGATAGATTTTGTGTTATTTTCAACTTACGTGCTGCAAGTAAATCTATATTCATAGGCTTCCATAAGCAAAATCCAAGGGAATTTTGGCACTAAAGTAATTCCATTAGTAAAGTAATTTTCAATTTTTTTTAAAATGGATTCCATTGAATTTAGTTATCAAACTTTGTAATCCACAGAATGTATCATATAGGCAACTCTCTTAAAAACCAGCATGAAGAATGGAAAGGAGGACCGGGTTTTTAAATAAAAGCAACATGCTAATCTAATTGATGCGTGTCTTTTTTGTATCACGTATAAACAAGCACTTATTCATTACATAGGCCTCATAATTATAAGAGTATGGACTTTTCGGGATGTTCGTGCACACTTGTATTATGTATAGATATATTTGTGCGTATTTTTGGCATCACAAACACAAATCCACAATTGATGTTTGATATTACGTTAAATTGGTTATTGATAGTGATTTACTAATAGTAAAGGGAAGTTAGTAAACTCAGGATAACAAATTGCCTAGTTAAGAGAAAAGCGCATGACTCTTTCGTCCAACAAAAGTTAAGGCGGCTTTTTCATTGACCAGAAAAGCTTGCACCTTTATAATGCCGATTAGCACCAAAGCTGATGGTGGGGCCCTAGACTCCCGCAATGTGTATTTGCCCTTTTGTAGAGGGTTCTGGACATATTTGTTGTGGGTCCCACAAGATAGTGTGTCAGAGCCCTTCCATCTTATCTTTTTTCTTAATCGTCGTAGTCTCTAGGACTTTTTGCATTTCACCATATTTCTCATTGGACACTGGCCATGAATATTAGTTGAACTTTTTGGGCCAAAATTTGAGGTTGAAAGTGTTCTTGGGTTTTTCTTTATTATATAGAAAGAGATACGTAATGCTCGACCCGCTAATCCAATTCTAAAGATAACATCTTCGGATGGGAGAAAAAAGCTAGCTCACTCATTAAATGAAGCTCAACATTGCAAGTTTTTTTAGAGAAGGAAAGACTAGAAATTAGAAACGATGTTAGGTAGGAGATTTTTTTTATTCCATTTTTTTGTTGTATTCTATTTTTTTCCCCTTTTGTGCAACTTAATAATCCCCTCTTTGCTTAGCACTCATCTATATTTTACATCTTGAAAATTTATGAATTCGAGATTTAAATTACTCACCAATTCCATGAATGAATTCCACAGGTTGCCTTTCAGACATTGGAGACATTAGAAATCATTGGTTTGGATAACCTTGGGTTTATATTTTTTTCATCCATGGTTAAATCTCTCACACAACTGAAAAAGCTGACCGTATCAAATTGTGAGAAGACGGAGGCGATCATTATGGAGGAAGAAGGGTTGGGAATGGAAACATCAGAAATTGTGGCATTCCCAATGTTAACCAATTTACATTTAAAACAATTGAAAAGTTTGACATGCTTCTCTTGTGGAAAGTGTAAGATTGATTTTTTGTTTTTGTCATTGAAGATTGTCATATAGATATATTCATTTTGGCAACACAAACAGTGACATCCTTTTCATCCAATGAAAAACTGATGACAGGTTCACAAAAAGCTCAGAGTCAAGACAGTGTCAAATCACACTCTGCCACACTCTTCAATCGAGAGGTACGTGATTAATATTACATCAAAATATTAAATATAATGAAAATATTACGTAGGGGACAAAACATGGCAAAATCTCAACCCATAGTTGGAAACATAATGCCAAGAAGCTGTTGATACTCGAGCATGTGAAATGGCAATTGAGATAAATGATGTTAGGTAGGAGATTTTTTTTATTCCATTTTTTTGTTGTATTCTATTTTTTTCCCCTTTTGTGCAACTTAATAATCCCCTCTTTGCTTAGCACTCATCTATATTTTATGCTTGGCACTCATCTATATTTTATATCTTGAAAATTTATGAATTCGAGAGTTAAATTGATCACCAATTCCATGAATGAATTCCACAGGTTGCCTTTCAGTCATTGGAGACATTAGAAATCATTGGCTTGGATAAACTTGGGTTTATATTTTTTTCATCCATGGTTAAATCTCTCACACAACTGAAAAAACTGACCGTATCAAATTGTGAGAAGACGGAGGCGATCATTATGGAGGAAGAAGGGTTGGGAATGGAAACATCAGAAATTGTGGCATTCCCAATGTTAACCAATTTATGTTTAAAACAATTGAAAAGTTTGATGTGCTTCTCTTGTGGAAAGTGTAAGATTGATTTTTTGTTTTTGTCATTGAAGATTGTCATATAGATATATTCATTCTGTCAACACAAACGGTGACATCCTTTTCATCCAATGAAAAATTGATGACAGGTTCACAAGAAGCTCAGAGTCAAGACAGTGTCAAATCACACTCTGCCGCACTCTTCAATCGAGAGGTACGTGATTAACATTACATCAAAATATTAAATATAATGAAAATATTACGTAGGGGACAAAACATGGCAAAATCTCAACCCATAGTTGGAAACATCATGCCAAGAAGCTATTGATCTCGAGCATGTGAAATGGCAATTGAGATACAATTGATTGTAACATTCATAATATGGAAAATTAATCATTTTGTATAATAAAATTTTGTCATCTCCAAATCTGACTTAGAAAAAAGTCTCAGACACTACGTAATCGAAAAACTTTTGAATACAAAGTTAACAAAATTAGCTCATCACAAAAAAAATTAATGATATTCAATTGAAATTGAGGGCAATTATTTATAATATATTAAATTCTAGACTAGTAGGTGGAAACGTAGTCAACTGTTAAGCTAGCTTTAGTGATGACATTTAATAGGAGATCCTTTTGGTATAATTTTTACAACAAGTTCAAAAGGGGGTGGAATTACAAGTGAAGAATGCTTTGTTATTTGTTATTATCAATGAAAGTGATGTCACACGGTTGTAGATAAATTTTATGGCCTTTATTTGCAAATCTACAATTCTAGTCTTGTATCCGACATCGGCCATTGGATTTAAAACAGAAAATTTTCACTCGTATTTCTTTTTTCTTGGTTGAAGAAAATTTCCAGTCGTTAAATTGGTCATTGATAAACCAATGAGGCCAATTTTGCAATGAGCCTTTGTGGCTTTGCTTCTTCTTTTTTTCCCTTTTGGGTAGTTATTGGGGCTTTTAACTTTTTGGGATTCTAATTCTTCATAAAAGAGTTACTCTTGCCTTAGTACTTCTTTTTATTTTTATTTTTCATGTAAAACTTGGATATGTAAAGATCCAAGGGTTTATAATGAAATGTTTCTTAAAATTGTAATAAATCTCCTCCGACATTATAACGTGGTGGCAGCCTACAAAAGTAGTAGTCTAAGGTAAGTCCAAATAATTTAAAGTTATTTACTATTTTTCAAGGATAGTTGGGATCTCACCGGTGGCAATGACTAGTGACTACTCACTTATTGCGATGCCCCAATTGCAGACGTGTCTAATTTCATGTTGTCTTGTGGGTGATTTAGTCCTTTTTGGCCTAATAAATTTGGAGAAATCGGAGACATATAAGAAAGAAAAGACAAAGAAATGCCCGTTTTGTTGGATTTTATCAAGGAAGCAGGCAACAGTGGTGTGTGACAAGTCCTCTTGACCTAAATGGATGAGGAATGATGTCACGTGCAGCTATCAACTCCCTATGTCCGTAACTCATATTCATATATTATTGTTCACCCAGGGTAATTTGAGTTGGGCTCGTAACAAGATGATATATATAGAAGGCTGATCTCGTTGAGAGTAATGGGACATAAGCTGTATATATCTCCATATAAACGATATAATTTGACAATTAAAAAAATATTTCATGCACAAATTGATTGTCATTAGTGACGGGAATGAGTGTGAATCCTAGATGATTGCAATTCCTGATATTGCTAGTAAAATGCAAACAAAATCCAATCATAATAGCATCCCTTGTTATACCGTAAATAAAAAGTAGAGTTCATTATTTGTCTTTTAAGGTCGTAAATTAGCTTTTGTTTATCACAGATTTTCGTACGTGTGAAAATTATACTAAAGTTTTTACATTATCTTGCTTGTAAATTTCTTTGGCAAATATTTATAATACCCACTATATCACGTAAATTTGACTATCTTTTGTAATTGTAAATGCTATGTCTTGTCCGTTCCATTTCAATCCCATCCTTGTGTCCTTGACAATGGAAGGACTTCCCAATCCCAAAAAAATATGTTATCAAACTAATTGTATGAAATCCATGCAAATTAGTTTGTGATAGTTTCTAATTTATCTCAATTTGTGTGTTGCAAGTACATTTATATTAATAGCGTTTCATCAAGACAAATTGAAGGGAATTTTGGCAATAAAGTAATTCCATAAGTAAAGTAATTGAAAATCTTTTGAATGTGTTCCATTGAATTTAGTTATCAAAATTCGATATTATCCACAAAATGTATTATCTAGGTGACCCTCTTAAACCAATACAAAGTATGGGAAGGACGACTGAATTTTCAAATAAAAGCAGCTATGTTAATCTAATTGATGCATGCCTTTTGTCTATCATGTTTAAGTAAGCACTTAATTATTGTGTAGGCCCCATAATTGTAAGTGTACATAATTTTGTGCATAGTTTTTTTTTTTTTTAAGTGAAAGTAGTCCTTGGCAATCGTATGATTTTCTTTATGTCACAAAAAAGTCGTCATTGCAAATTCGGAATTCTTGTTCTTGGAGTCCAAAGTGATTTTACCATTTCTTTACTCCACACGGCAAAATTTGGAATCCCTTATGATGAAAGAAATTACTTTTGTGTAGCTCCATATCCCATGTCGACTAGAGAATGTCTCGCGAAGTGATTTCTGAGTAAAATTCACCTTAAATGATCATCTTATTTTGTGATCACCTTTAGATACTCCTTTGGGGAGATTGGGTCATGTGAATAAGGCCAAATATGTAACAATATCAAATAATGGAATTTGATGCCTTAATGGAAAATCCACTATCTTAAAGTCCAAATTTTTTTTAAGAGACTTACTTCAAATGTTTCAACAGGCTTTGTATTTCAATTTGGCTACTAAGTATATGTTAGTTTAATTTCTGAAGCTTCAAGTGCTCCACAATTTGATCTTCAAGAAATTTGTGCTGAAATTTGAGTTTTCTTGTTGTTGAGTCCAACCAATGTAGATTGGAACTCTTATGTAGCTTCAATATTTTATCAAGAGTGATTGCCTAGTCTCACAAGACCATATATGGTCATTGCAGTCTCTCTCGATGGTGATATACAAATCTAAATACCTAGTCCTTTTGACTAAATGTCTTTCGCCCTTGGCCTTTATAGTATGTGTAGATATAATTGCATGCACTTTTGGCATCGCAAACACAAATCCACATATTTATGTTTGATGTTAAATTGGTTATTGGTAGTGATTTACAAACATTAAAGAAAAGTTAGTAAATTAAGGACAAACGATTGCCTGGTTAAGAAAAGCGCATGACTATTTTGTCCAGCAAAAGTTGAGGCGGCTATTTCTCTGACTAGACTAACATTATAGATACATTTGTACACAAATCCACTATTTGTGTTTAATACTTGTTAAATTGGTTATTGATAGTGTTCTATTAACATTAAAAGAAGTTGTGTGAACTAAGGATAAACAATTGTCCAATTAAGGAAAGCGCGTAGCTATTTTATACGGGAAGTAGTCATTGCTAGTGGAGCCTTTTGGTTGACTAGACAAGATTGCCCTTTAATAGTGGCGCTATAGTCTATGAAGTTGATGGTGCAGTCCAAAACTCACACCATATAATTATTTTTCCTGGTAGTAAAAGGAGTAGTGGAGATTTAAGTTGACGGTGGGTCCCACATGGTAGCATGTCTAAGTATCTCTGCTTCAACCTTGACTTTTCCACCCCTCGTGCGATAAAGGGACTAGATTGGGATGATTTGCGAAGAGGCATCGGGGCTTCTGACTTTCCAGGGTTCTAAATTGTCGTTAAAGAATTATTCTTGCCTTTATACCTTTTCATTTTGGGCGTAGAAACTAGAGCTGCGAACGTCTATGGGATCATAATGAAATGTTTCCATTAACTGTAATAAATCCCTTCCGATATTGACAATTGTAAAGAAAAGAGCTGACGAAAGTAACAGTGTAAGGTTGGCTTGTCAAGGATGACAATAGGCAAACGAAGAAACACATAGAAGTTAAAACTTGTTTTAATTGATGGGGGCAAGGGGTGATGGCAAGGTATTTGGAGATTTTGAGTAAATATGGGGAAGAAGGATTTTCAGAAGTTGAAGCAATGAACTTTTTGAAGAAGAAGAGTTACTCTTTACGAAAAATTAAAAAAGAAAACAAAGATTTCCATTGTAAGTTGTTCTTCATATGGAATAAACCTAGCTCACTAATCAAAATAAGTTCTGCAATGCAAAGTTATTTTCTCAAGTAAAGTTGGAGAAAGATTCCTTCTCTTGTATGATCTGATGTTGTTATCTAACTTTTGGATCCTCCAACGCGATAAATGATCAACGAATTTTTAAAGGAAAATTCAATTAATTAAGTATATTTAGTTCTTTCAAGAGGGGAGTGATATAAATAAGATTTGTTCGGTTGACCCAAGCAATTTTTTTTTAATTGCTTTATCTTGGCCTCACTTTTTAAGTGCTTTGAGTGATATAGATTAGATAAAATCACACCTCCTAATGTATCGCACCTTTTGATGGATCATTGGTTGGCTTTATAATCTCAATCTCTCCATCATTTTCTTTCTAATTGCTATTATTCTTACTCAAGTGATCCTCAGCTGCATTTTCCTTTTACTACATCAATTCACTGACTTCCAAGTTCTAACGTCAATTACGCTTTCGATGTGGTTCTCGTTTTTGTAAGTAAATGTGTCCTCATCTCTAAGTGATTTAACTATTGCTTCGTTTAGTAGCTAATTCATTATTATAGGGAAGTAACTAAATTGAAAGAGGGGGAGATTTTATTTAAATTTGGGATCTATGATAGACTAATCTGATTATATGAGTATCATATGAGCATATCCAAATTACTATTTTGTCCATTATCAATAGAATCTGACCAGAACAGAATTCCAACAGCCTTCTCGTCCTAGAGTCATTGACATTAATATGGAGATTTTTATGAAACTTTTTTTTAATCTTTTTTTCCTTTTGTGCAACTTAAGACAGAATCACCGATTCCATGAATTTGTAATTTGCATCTTGACACTAATCAATATTTACATCTTGAAAGTTCATGAATTTATAATTTAACTGAATCACCAATTTCGCAGGTTGTTTTTCCTAGCTTGGAGGCCTTAAATGTCGAGGGCATGGATAACATCGAAATGATATGGGATAATCAAGTTGCCACGGATTCTTTCGCCAAGCTAAAATCACTTTCTATAGATAAATGCAGCAAGTTTGTGACCGTTGTGCCTTCTTTCATTCTAAGACAGCTCTTGCACCTAGAAAGTTTGGTCGCAAGAAGATGCGATTCGCTTGAAGTTGTTTTCGAACTTCAGCCACTAAATTCTCTACATGATCTTGTTGCTCTTCCATTAAAGGAGCTGATGATATCAGAATTACCAAAACTAAAGTGTGTATGGGATAAGGAACTCCACCGTCGAGTCAAATTTCAGCATCTGCGGTCTGTTAGCATTTCCAAATGCAAGAGTCTCACCTCTTTGTTTTTAGCCTCAGTAGCTAGAGATCTAAACCAACTTGAGGAGTTGAAGATCAACCAATGTGGCATTGTGGAACTCATTGAGAAGGAAGAACGACTAGTTCCCAGGCTTGATTTCCCAAAGTTAACCTCCCTCAAGCTTGAGAATACAGAGTTGAAGTGCACGAACATTGGAACACATGCATTACATTGGCCGGCATTGAAGACCTTGAAGGTCCTTGGCTATAACAAAGTGGAAATACTTGCTTCACAACAAGAGAATGAGATGCCACTCCATAAGCACCCTCTCTTCTTGATAGAAAAGGTATGACCCGAGATTATTTATTTTCCTTCAATGGTGAATATTTGAAGTGACAATTAATGTCATAGCCAAGCATCTCATGCAAGTAGCTCCACATATGAAGATGTAAAATGTACGACCCTCCTTGAATCCATAGAAATATTACAACATTGAAAAATCATATGTTCTTCAAGTATTGGCCGAAAATTCTTGTCAATGTCTAAAGTACCAAATGCATAGTCGTTCAACCCCTTTTAAAAAATATTTAGGCTAATTCCGATGGTTTAGCTCTCTCCTAAGTACCGCAAAGATTAAAAAAGCATGGCATCTATTGTGATCTCACCATGGCACGAGTGTGAATCCTATAGAGATTATTGATATTATGCTGACAAACGGAAAGATGGGACATTATTGTTGGCATCATTGTTATAATCCGTAAAATCTATAATATAGGCAACTCTCTTAAAAACCAACATGAAGAATGGAAACGAGGACTAGGTTTTTAAATAAAACCAACTATGCTAATCTAATTGATGTGTCTTTTTTGTATCATGTTTAAACAAGCATTTAGTGACCGACCAAAAAAAAGAAGAAAGTATTTAGTCATTACATAGACCTCATAATTATGAGAGTACGGACTTTTGTGCATGTTAATGCGCGCATGTATTATGTATAGAGATATCTGTACTGATTTTTGGCATCACAAATACAAATCGACGATTGGTGTTTGATATCCCATTAAATTGGTTATTGATAGTGATTTACTAACTTTAAGAGAACTTAGTAAACTAATGACAATTAATTGCCTGGTTAAGAAAATCGCACAACTATAATGCCGATTAGCACCGAATTTAATGGTGGGGCCCATGACTTCTACAATATGTTAATTTCCCTGTTAGTTGGGGGTCATGGACATATTTGTCGTGGGTCCCACAAGGTGGTGTGTCTGCGCCCTTACGTCTTCGTTTTTTCTTAATCGTCATAGTCTTTCAGGCTTTCAACTTTCACCATAGTTCTCGTTGGAAGCTGGCCATGGATGCTAGCTGAACTTTTTTTGGGCTGAAATCGGAGGTTGAAAAGTGTTGTTGGGTTTACTCTATTGTATAGAGAGAGATAAGTAATGCTCCACTCGCCCATCCATTTATGAAGGAGAAATTCTTCGGCCAGTATAAAACTAGCTCGCTCATCAAAATATGCTCGGCATTGCCAGTTTTCTAGTGAAGGAAACACTGGAAATTAGAAACGACGTGAGCATGGAGATTTTTTTTACTTTGCTTTTTTGTTTTATTCTCCTTGTTTTTCCTTTTGTACAACTTAATAATCTCCCTATCCCTTGGGCACCCATCTATATTTACATCTTGAAAGTTCATGAATTCGATATTTAAATTAATCACCAATTCCATGAGTGAATTCTGCAGGTAGCCTTTCAGACATTGGAGACGTTAGAAATCTTTGGCTTGGATAACTTTGGGTTTATATTTTTCCCATCCATGGTTAAATCTCTCACTCAATTGAAAAAACTGACCATATCAAATTGTGGGAAGGCAGAGGCGATCATTATGGAGGAAGAAGGGTTGGGAATGGAAACATTGGAAATTTTGGCATTCCCGATGTTAACTGATTTGCGTTTAGAACAATTGAAAAGTTTGACATGCTTCTCTTGTGGAAAGTGTAAGATTGATTTTTTATTTTTAACACTAAAGATTGTCTTCTAGACATATTCATCCCTGCAATACAAATGGTGATATTCTTTTCATCCAATGAAAAACTAATGACAGGTGCACGAGAAAGTTGGAGTCAAGATTGTGTCAGATCACGTGTCACTGCACTCTTCAATCAAGAGGTACGTGATTAACGCCATGTCAAAATATTAAATATACCAGAGACAAGCATAGCCAAGATCAAAACTAAGTTACTTATAATGTATATTTTGGTTAAAATTTTTAACAAAAATTGAGTGTCGTACAAGCATAAGCGTTGAGAGTCGCTGTATGATTTGCAATTTCTTACCTTTCTCTAGAAATAATTTCCATAAAGATGGTTGAACATCTCTTATGGTACCTGCACAAATCATGACTAGGCGACACAATTGCATAATAAGATCTCTAAAAGCTTTTTGATATTCACGGGAAAATAAAACTCTCAACAACCTCAAATATATGGCTTAGACATTGCACGCATGTACATTGGAAGCAATTGAAAAAACAATTGAGAGAAAAGTGAGCAATAAGGTTCTAAGATGCTCACTTGACTTCATTTGCACTTACAAGATCTCTTCTTCTTCTTTTTATGATCGAAGGAAGCTTTACTCTCACTTAAGTCTATTAGCAAAAGGAATCGAAGCCTTCTCCATCGCCTAATTGAGCAAGACCTCTCAAGTCTTGAGCTTTAGATATCACCCCTCTTAGTTTTTACATGAATTGCAAGATCGCTCTTACGAAACTCTAGTTAAAGAAATAAAATACATTTTGCAAATCAGCCATTTTAGTTGAGTTATCTGAACTATTGAGGGCATAGCGGAAGAACGTTTCAATGGAAAATGAAACAAAGCAATGTAGAGGCAAGTTGACTTTGACTGAACTAAAATCAATTGAGGCGTTCACCTAAAATGTTGTTTATGCAGCAAAAATAGGCTGAAAAAATGGCCTCTCTCATGGGATTAATACATCGACCTTCTTAAATGCTTTTAATCTATTATAATGAGATAATTAGCACTATTTTCTATAATTTGACACAAGTATATGTATATGATCTGTTGTTGGCATATAACTATTGGATCTTCCAGCATTAATAAAAAAATCAATTTTAAAAAGAAAATTCAATCAATTAAGTATATATAGTCGTTTCGAGTGTGAAACGTTGTGAGTAGGATTTGTTCATTTGACCCAAGCAATCCCTTTTAATTGCTTTCTCTTAGCCTAACTATGTACTTGTTTTAGAGTGATATACTATTGATTTGGGACATTCGGTATTGGATAAAATCATACCTCCTACTTTAGCGTATCATTTGATGGTTGATTGGTTGCCTTTTTAATCACAATCTCTCCATCATTTTCTTTCTAATGGCTAAGTTTTCTTCCTCAAGCAATCCCTCAGTTGCATTCTTCTTTTACTACATCAATTTAGTGACTTTTTTAATGGTGATTACCCGTTTGACTTGCTCTTTGTTTCTTCAAATAAATTCTTCCTCATTCTTAATTAATTTATGAAATGGTGCAATTTCACTGAAGAATTTCATCCATATTGTAACTTAATTGACCTTCTCTAAGTGATTTAACAATTGCTACATATAGTAGCTATTTCATTCTTGGGCTAGCCATAAAAGCACAAAGGGAGAGATTTTATTTGAGTTTGGGATCTATGAGACACTAATGTCATTAGATGATTGTTATTTGAGCGTATCAAATTAACATATTGCCCATGCTTAACACATTCTCGTCAAAATTCCTACTTGGCACTTTTTGTTTTGTCTCCAAAATATTCCAATAGTCTTCCCGTTCTAGAGTCATTGACATTAGTATGGAATTTTTTTTTATTTAACTATTTTCATTTTTTTTTTCTTTTGCGCAGCTTAAAATAGAATTACCAATTTTGTGAATACTTAATTTACATGTTGGCACTTTTCTATATTTACATCTTGAAAGTTCATTAATTTATAATTTAACTAAATCACCAATTCCATGAGTACCACAGGTTGCATTTCCTAGCTTGGAGAATTTATATATCAAGGGCATGGATAACATCAAGATGATATGGGACGATCAAATTGCCATGGATTCTTTCTCTAAGATGAAATTGCTTTCAGTGAATGAATGCGAAAAGCTTGTGAACATTGTTCCTTCTTTCATTTTAGGACGGCTCTTGAGCCTGGAAACTTTGAAGGCAAAAGCATGTGCTTCTCTTGAAGTTGTTTTTAAACTTCAACCACCAAATCCTCTAGATGGAGATTGTGTTTCTCATTCTCCGTTAAAAAAATTGGAGTTACATGACTTATCAAAGCTAAAGCATGTATGGGATAAGGAACTCTACTGTCAATTTAAATTCCAGTGTCTACGTTTGATAACCCTTCGGGGATGCGTTAGGCTCACCTCTCTATTTTCAACCTCAATAGCTAGAGATCTAATCCAACTTGAGGAGTTGGAGATCAATCAATGTGGCATTGTGGAACTCATCGAGAAGGAAGGACCAAATGAGCTCAACATCAATGTGGAAGCCATGGAAGGCCCAAGTCATGGGCTAAAAGTAGCATCAT
The DNA here is from genome assembly GCA_014858505.1 of Corymbia citriodora subsp. variegata. Lineage (NCBI taxonomy): Eukaryota > Viridiplantae > Streptophyta > Magnoliopsida > Myrtales > Myrtaceae > Corymbia > Corymbia citriodora. The sequence continues at coordinate 4,776,015 of CM026416.1, forward strand.
CCTTTCCAAGTTATTTTCACCATATGAAGATTCTAGATGTGTCATATTGTCATGGATTGTCAAATATGTTCACACCGACAATGGCTGCAAATTTGGTAGAACTCACTAAATTGAGGATTAGTAAATGTGAAATATTGACAGAAGTCATTAGTGACAAGGGAGGAAAGGAGGAGCATGTAGTGGCTTTTAATCAATTGAAGTATATGGAGCTTGATGGGTTGACTGGGTTGAGAAGTTTTAGCTTAGGTGGATACACTTTGACGTTCCCTCTCTTGGAAGATATCATTGTGAATAGATGTCCCAAGTTGAATTTCTTCTTTGAGGGACCAATAAGGACGCCAAAGCTGGAGAGAGTACAAGTAGGTTTGAATGAACGGTATGGAGCAACAAAGTGCCAATATTTTTGGAAGGGAAACCTCAACAAGACCATCCAAAATATGTTTGAAGAAATGGTATGCTTCAGTTACTAAATTATGTACAATTTGATTTTTTTTCTAACCAATAAAGTAATTGGTTTTTTGCTAAATAGAATTTTATGTTTAATGATGCATTTTCTGATAGGCTACGTTTGGTGGAACTAAGTTTATGTGGTTGTCTGAGTTCCCGGAGCTGATTGGAAAATGGCACAATGAACTTAATCCCGTCATGTCATCTTGGCAATTAAAATCACTAGCGGTGGATAAATGTCCATCATTTATCAATGCTATTCCATCCAGTTTGATGCTTGTTTTAAAGAGAATGACAAGCTTGCAAGTGTGCGATTGTGAGCTTTTGGAAGAAATATTCGATCTTAAAGGGCTGGAGGCTATGGATTGCACTCAGGTGTTGCCTCGGCTACAAGATCTGTGCTTGGTCAATCTACCAAAGTTGAGGCAACTATGGAACAGAGATCTCCAAGGAATGATGCGATTCAATTCTCTACAGCAGTTGGGCCTTTATAAATGCAGCAACTTGAGACATGCTTTTGTTCCATCAATGGCTCAATGCCTTCCCAATCTATGTTACATGGAAATAAAAGAGTGTGAGCAAATGGAAGGAGTGATCGTAGACGAAGAAGGGCAGGGAAGCACAGTGGAGGAAATTGCATTCCCAAATCTTGAGTGGATAAATCTAGAATGCTTGCCCAATTTGACTAGTTTCCTCTCGTGGAAGAATCATACGCTAGAATGTCCTATTTTATGGGGGCTAAGCATTACCCACTGCCCCAAGATGAGAAGTCTAACTTGGCAATCTTCAATGGAGATTGACAATGGCACCTCTTCACTTTTCACTCCACAGGTCAGTCTCTCGAACATATGCATTTTTGGCATTTCATTTGAACTTATTCGTTTGCGTATAATTGGAATGTGCAAACAAAAGTTGCTAGATATAAATGTTTGCAGTATCATCAATACTTTGTTCAAGTTTGATCAGGACTCGTGTTTCATACCTAAACAAAGATGACTAGAATATTTGCCTCTCTACAATAATCAATGACCACATCCATAAAGTATTAATGCAAAACAACTCAAACACTGATAACTATGTGCAGTTTTAAAATTATTTAATTATACAGATTTATGTACATAATCTATTAATATTTAGTTAAAAGTTCAAAAATTTTCTAATCCTCAATAAATATAACTATTAATTGCCCATCTCCATATATCTTTACAAGTGTTATTTTTGTGAGCTCATAAAATCTTATTGGGCGCAGTACCTCGGGATTGATCACGAAGGGATTTTAAAAGTTATCACAACAACCACATGAAAACATTTACCTTTTGCAATTTCAACTATAAAGAACAAAATAATAAACATAGAATAGCATCTAAAAATGGCCAAAAAAATAAATAAAAATGAAGTATCACCCACTTCATATTTTCTTGCGCAAAAGCAAATCGGCGTCATTCTATTAAACACAAAGTAAAAGGGAAAAGAAAACTTCATAATTGTAAGAGCCTAATGCACAAATTGCTTAGCTATTATAGCTCATTGTACCATAATCATCTTCCTAATCAATGAAATTGGAGGAATTAGAGAGAATTGCTCTTTTGATTGGAGTGCTCTAAACATCGACAATGATCAATGTAATCAACTTTTTTTATTTCTTCATAATCATCAATGCTTGAACTAGGTCTTGATAATAAAATTAAAAAAAAAAATGAAAAGGTCAATGAATGAAGCGGTCCATCTTCTTCGTTCGTAAATCATACTTGAAACAATTTATTCTAACAACCTATCAAATTACATACTTGTGTTATACAATAAATATTGACTCGGGATTATTATATTGAGTGATGATTGGTGTGATAATGCGCACAATCTCTATTTAGCAAGAGAAAAGCCATATTGCTTTTTCTAGAAAAGAAATGGTAAAAAAAAAAGGAAAAAAAAAAGAGAGAAAAGGATAGCTGAATAATAAATAGTAGCTATTTCGTGGGCGGTTGCCGGCATCGCAAGTCATATTTCATAACTAGATGACAATATTTAGTCAGTGTCCTAGCTAAATAAAAATTTTAAAAATCAGAATAAATGGTCCAATTAACACTACCATCCATTAGGTGCATTAAATTCACCACGTAGGATTCGTATTGACTATCCCAATATTGACACGTGGCAAAGTCGACCCCACCTATCAGTTGAACCATCAACATTTCTGCTCCCCTCTCTCTTCATTAACGCCCTGTTACTGGAAAGCTCTGCCCTCCCATTCACGGTGTGGCTCTCCTCACTCTCTCTTCGCAACTAAAATCTCTCCCCTCTCTTGTCTCTCTCTCTTTCCTCCACGAAAGAGCATCCGTATTCGTGAACGGCGCCGCCGCTTCGGCCTCCGTCGTTTGCGGTGCGCTCACTGGACACTAGACAGAGGGAAAAAAAAAAACGAAAAAGGAAGAAATTAGAAAGAGTCTATTTTGGTTTTTAGCTTCTCCCCCCCCTTAAGAACTGTTCGCTCTCAGTCATTTCGTTTCACCTTGATCCTCCTCTTCACGACGAGGGGAAAAAAAAGTGAACCAAATCTACACAGCCAAATAACAATAACTCTTCTTCCTCCCCTCTCCCCACCCTCTCCTCTACCTTCTTTTTTTGGGGCGATTGATTGGGTAGTCTGTCGCACTTGTTGAATCGGAAGCTTCGGAATTGCTTCTCTAAAGCTCGCCTCCTCTCTGTGCGTGTGCATGCGTGGGTTCTGGGCGGTTACGCGAATCGGAGCTCGTTGGTTATGGTGGCTCGAAGTGGATCTCCGATGCGGAAGTGATTTCGGCGTCGATTCGGTCCTGGTGTTGATTTCGGCGAAGAAATCCAATAAGGTGAGGAGAAAGGAAGAGAAAAAAATCAGGGTGAATGTGGCCCTGTGGAGTCGTGAACTTGGAGAGAGAGAGAGAGAGAGAGAGAGAGAGAGAGAGAGAGCAGAGTTGTCCATTAACGGAGCGGAGAGTGGGGAGCAGAATTTTGGATTGTTTAATTGACAGGTGGGCCCAGCTTTGCCATTAACGGAGCGTTAACGGAGAGGGTGGGGAGGAAAAATTTTGATTGTTTGATGACAGGTGGGCTCGACTAAAGACTGAATTTAATAAATGAAGGCCCCCCTCAGGCATCTGAAAATTCATGGCGTTGACCCAAGCTACTAATATGGACCCTGTGAATCGAGACATTTGTTAAATATATAGTATAATTTTTTTTTATAAATTCAAGCAAAATACAATTTTTTAAATCCTATGATTATTTCATCCATTTGACAAAATTTAGGAGAGGCTGTTGTCAAAGTAGAACATTAAGGAACATACAGGTACCCATCATTGTCTAATTTTTTGAAGAATATAAATCAATTTTCAAACGCATATTGGTTGATTAAGTGAATAACAGGCTTATTTGTTTACCAGATTTATTTTGGTTTACATCACTTCTCAAAAAGGCAAATCACCCATGCCAAATCTCCTTTTTTGGCCTTTTTTGTTACAGATTTTGTGCAAGTTCCAATTATTGCTTTCTCTTTTAAAGGAGGAAATGCTTGTGTTTTTACTTATTCTAATGCTTTTGCACAATGCTTTCTATTGTTACTTGCAAGTAGAATGTTTAATCATAACAATTATCCACACATTTGTTTACGTTTTAATTGTGAGTGTCAATACTAGTTATTCATTTACTTCTAATGTCATTTAAATGTATGAGCTGTCCTGTAACAAAAGGTATCTCCACATTCTAAGAATATTTCTGGTACATCTCCGTATCCTTTTAGAAGTGTAATCTTGATGTCATTAATTATATCATATGCCGTAATTTAGAATTAATTAGTGTGGCTTTTAAAAAAGTTATCAAAATAACCATATAAAAACACTTACTTTTTACAATTTCAAACTATGGAAAGTACTAAACAATAAACATAGAATAGCATTTAAAAGTTGCAAAATAATATGAGTTGCTTCATATTTTCTTGCGTAGAAGTAAACTCACGTGATTTTGTTGAACATGAAGAGAAAAGGAAAAGAAAACTTCTTAATAATAAAAGTTCAGTTCTCAAATTGCTTAGCTATTGTAGCTCATTGTACCATAATCATCTTCCCAATCGATGAAATTGGATGAATTAGAGAGAGTGGCTCTTTTTAATTGGAGTGCTCTAAACTTTGATAATATTTGATGCAATCATCTTTTAATTTCTTAATTATTCACCAATGCTTGAGCTAGTTTTTGATATTAACATAAATAAAAATAAAAATGTTGATACATATGAACCTATTCGTCTTCTTCTTTCATAAATAATATTTGAACAACTGTACTCAAACAACCTATCAAATTACAGATCTTTTGTTTTGCAATAAATAATAATAATAATTTATTGTATTTAGTGATAATTAGTGTGATAGCGCATACGATCTATGTTTGGGAAGAGAAAAAGGCCGATTGCTTTTTTCAAAAAACAAAAAGGAAAAAATAAAAGAAAGAAAAGGACAGCTGGATGATTATTGTTTGTTCAAAGACAGCTGGATAATAATTAATAGGAGACAATCCGTGGATTGTTCCCAACGAGAAAACGTTAGTGATTTCATATCACAACATCCACATATTAATTCCGTATTGACGTGGAATCTCGAAAAAAAATAAAATAGAAAATCTTCTCTTCCAGCCCTCTCTTCCTCCTCCTTCGCCCGCAGCCGCCCCACCTCCGCCCCTCCTCCGCTGTCGCCAACGACGGAGTCACCGGTGCCTTGATTAGGCTGACCCCCACTATGTCCAAGCCGAGCATGGCCGGCTTTCTCTGTTTTGTCCGTGTCATCGTTCTACAGATCTCGAAATCTGGCCGTCCATAACGACGGGGTTGCAGATCTGGAAGTGGACCGCCGTCGCTCGCAGCCATGGACGAGCCGCTGTCGCTGGAGCCATGGTTGCAGATCTGGAAGTCCCGTCGCGAGAAACGACGGCTCATGGACTGCCATTGTCCCCTCCATCGTCGCCCGCGGCTGGCTCGTGGTCAGCCCCGTCCATGGCCGAGCCACCTCTCCATAGTCACGGCCGCTCGTGGTCGTTGTCCGTCCAGATCTGGACTGGAGTCGTGCCCTCCAGATCTGGTATAGTCCATGGATGCAAGCCTGGCTCGTCCATGGGTTCGCGAGGAGGCTTCTCAACAGATCTGGCGACTGCAGCTTGTCCATGGCCATGAGCCTTGACGGCGAGTTTGAGATCCCGACGGCCACGGACTGCGAGGTCAAACAGCGAAAGAAAAAACAGAGGAATAGATGTCAGGGAAGAGTGGCCATGGACGAGACGGCGGGAGCTTGAACGCGGCCATGGACGAGACGGCGTCGGTGGCGACGGCGGGGGAGGCGGGAATGTTGGGCTCGATGTGGCTGGATATGGAGGAGAAAGCGTAGATGGAGAAGGAAAGTGAGGTGGATTGAGATCTTTTATTTTTATTTATTTAAATTCACAATAGTATATACCCGTCCATATGTAGTTGGTGCGGGTGAAAAATTGCACGTAACGTGGCGTTGGCAACTTGCTAAATATTTTCTTGTTGCCAACACTGCAAATAATATTTCATAATAGGAAACAATATTTAGTCATCTAACAAAAAAAAAAAGCCAATATTTAATCAATGTCATAGCTACACAAAAAATAAAAAATAAAAAAGGAATCAATCATCCAATCAATAATTCCATTCCGTCTGTGGAAGACTAAATTCTATAAATGACAACCTTTCCGGGCACTTTTTTTTTATTGGGTTGAATCCTCATGCACTTGAAAATGCATGATATTGACCCAAATTTGATTTTTTGGCTTTTTTAGTACAGATTTTGTACAAATTTCCGTTATTGCTTTTTTTTCCCCTGACATAGAAAATGCCTGTGTTTTTTCTTATTCTATTGCTTTTGCGCAATTTTTTGTATCTACACATTTCTTTGCTCTTTAATTGTAAGAGCTATCACTAATTATTTATTTACTTTTAATGTTATTTACATGTATAAGCTGTCACATAATAATAGGTATTCCCTCATGGGATATTGCAAAACTTATCACAACACTCAATCAAGAATACTAATAAATTTGGGGAAATATGAAAATAGTCATTTGATTTTTCGTAGTGACAAGTTGTGATAGCCTAAATTTCATTTTAGCATCAAATATGAGCTGCCATGTTATAATAGGTTTCTCGCACCTTGTTAGATACTCATCAAAATCCTCAACTAAGGATATTAATAGATTTAAGGAAGTGTGGAAAGTCATTTTATTTTTTGGTTGTAACAGGTCGCAATTGCGTTATATTATTGTAACCAAATGAAAAATATCAATTCTTGCTTCTCAATAGACATTTCTTAAGAGGTTATCTCGATAAAGAAAGCACAGTTGATTTTCTCTAAACAAACAAAAGCGGTTAGCGGTTGCACACCCGCTTTTTGTCAATGGTTGGATCACTAGCCCACTGCAAGATTCTATTTTTATTTTTCCACCTCAAATTTAAATAAATATTATTTCAAGGAAGTCATTAACGGTCCAATGTAGAACTATTAAATTGACCCAACTTGCTTTGTATGGGATCATAACATACGTTTTTTTTATTCTAGTCGTTATGTTGCCGTGCCTATCAAGATTTTATTTTCTTTCAATACAAAAATTTTCCGTACATAAAAAGGAAAAAAATTGTAAACAATTGAAGTTATTATTATTTTTATCTGGTTCACCATATAATTTTCATGATGCTTCTCATTAGTGAACTTTATTAATTAGAAGATTCATAAGTACTGTTCGCAGTTTAGTATTAGTGTTGAATAAGTAGCAGTGCTCGTTAAATAGAGGAAATAATGTTGAGCGCATGAGCTTCATCCATTCATTCATCAATACATAAGCTGCTTAAATTCTTCGCACACGCTATTCATACCCTTAGTTGACTGGCTCATCGTCATCATACCCTTTACTTTTTCTCTAATTGTTATGCATGTTCACCTTGAAGCAAATAAATCTGAGAAATTCTTACTTTGTCTAATGTTGCATTATCAAAAGATCAATGCAAGCAATTTTGACAATGATCACTGCAAACAAATCTAGAAGTTGGAGAATTTGAGGATTCATCATTGTAGATTTCCAATACTTAAAGAAATGAGGCGTTTTCTAAAAAAAGGGGATAAGGCGTTGCAAGAATTAAATGTCAATTAAGCCACTTAAAAGCCGATGCTCAATATACTATTGATTTTTAAATGTATTTATCATTTCATGCTTGTTGCAATGCAATATACTTGGCCTTAGTCATTAGTGAATCGAAATGAAAGCATCAATCAGCTTCGCCCTCGTCATGTCACTAACAAGCTCTTGCATTCTCATGATTTGTGAGAGTGAGGGAAGTTTGGAAATTCCTTCTTTGAGGTTGTAACTCAATGTAATCACATTCATTGTGTCATTTTTTTCAATATAACAGGTACAATTTCCTCAGCTCAAGTCGATGTTTCTCTCTCACATGGACAATCTATGCAAAATATGGAGCAACAATCCTCTAGAAACTCTCAAAATTGAATATTTACAAAAGTTGGAGGCTCGAAGCTGTAAGAGCCTTGAAAATCTGTTTCCGCATTGGGTGGCTACAAGTCTAACCCAACTTGAGCAACTTCAAGTGGAGTCTTGTGTGATCGAGGAAATAGTCGCAAGTGGAGATGACACGCCACACTCCAATACTGGTCAAGTTCTTTTCCCGCAACTATCCTCTTTGGTATTACATGATATGCCACGACTCAAGAGTTTTTGCCCTAACTTGCCTACTTTGAATTGGCCACTCTTAAAAGACTTGCGTGTGACTCATTGTGACAAAGTGAACATGTTGTCTTTTGTGGCATTCATGAACAACGGAACTCAAAGAAACGATCAACAAGAGCTTTCAAATCAAGAAGCACACTCTTTACTTGAGAAGGTATGATTACAATGGCTCTTCCTCGATTTCTACTTTGTTCTTTAACACACTCACCAATCTCATGTCCCTAAATAATAACGTCATGTTATGATACTACAGAAAACACATCTCCCTCATCCATTAGTTTGTCGACAACATTAAGATGCTTTTAATATCATAAGTATGTTTTTAGTTGGTGGACACCCATAAGATATTCCATCACATAATATACAAAAATATTTATAGATTTCTATTGAGAACACGATATATTCTTAATCAAATCTAATCTTATCTAAATAACATTAGAACCTTAGTTCACTATATTCTATTTTATCCTTTAATTTGCTTGTTATATTTCATGTCCACATAGAATACTAGAAACCCATTGCCTATAAGTTTGCAAACAACATAAATGTTTCTTATATCTTAAGCACACTTTTAAATTTGTGGACCCCATATGTTTTAGTGACATCACGAGTGCATCCCATTACATAAGATTCCAAAGTCAACGAATTTTTGTTGATAGTATAAGATAATTCTAATAAAATATGAATTTGGTGAGCTGGAGGGATCTTGAATAGATTCTCTCTACCAACTTAACCGTACGAACCTCTACTTGTGATTTTTGAAAGCTTGAGACTTGTGTGTAGGGATCTTTAGATTTAATTAAGCGTAAAAAGATGGCCACCTTACAAGCAAATCATCGGAATTAGGTTTACTTTTTACGACGCATGATTTATCACCGAACATTTGTTGAATTTACTTCTCTTATTGCATTGGTAATTTGACAGGACTTTCCTATGTTAGAGAGACTTTCATTAGTCGATAAAAATATTCCGATGATACAAGATGGAAAATTTCCTGAGGAAATCTTTGACAAGGCAAAAGCACTAACATTGGCATGCTTTCATGATGAAAAGGCAACCTTTCCTCTGATATTCCTCCTAGAGAAATTTCAAAATCTACAAAGCCTTGAGATATTGTGTAGCTCCTTTGAAGAAATATTCTCTGATGAAGGGCTTGTTGATGAGAGGAAACATTTGGTGCTTGAAAATTTAAGAGAACTTAAGTTAAACAAGCTGCACAACCTAAAACGCATGTGGAGAGAAGACTCATTAGTGTCGAAAATTCTTCGGAGCATTGAAACATTAGAGGTTTGGGATTGTCCTTGTTTGACAACAATATTTCCAACCGTGACATCCTTCCAAAATCTCATGGACTTAGAGGTGAAGAATTCCTCTGGATTGGTATATCTAGTAACAGCTTCAGTGGTTACAAATTTGGTGCATCTCAAAGAGATGACTATAATAAGATGTGAAAGAATGAAAGAAGTAGTGGCCAACGATGGAAACGAAGAGGGAAAAGTGATTTCTTTTGGGAAGCTTAAGCAATTGACACTCCAAAATCTGCCAAGCCTAGAATGCTTCTCCTCCGCCACGAGTTGCAGCTTCAGCTTCCCATCCTTGGAGAGCATTAAAGTGGAAGAATGTCCAAAAATGAAAATCTTTTCTAAGGGTAGGCTAAGCACACCACAACTAACATTTGCGACACTGTTTAGATACGAGTGGAAATGGAAATATGATTGTGAGGAGGACTGGGGTGATGATCTCAATGCCACCATGCAAAAGTTATTAGCATAAACAAATGGACATAAAACTGGTAAGTTTTCTTTTATTATTTTCTATTATTGATTACGTCTGATCAGTCAGCATCGTCAACCTTATCAATCGATCTCCCCTCCTTCATTGAAACAGTAGTGCCCACTCCCCACCATTCCCTGAAGAATATAGAGAGAGAGAGACCTGATCGGAGGTGTTTTGAAGGGAGGAAGCAAAGTAGGGTTCCTTCTCCTTCTTGACGCCAAAGACTCTCTCCATCTTCTTTGTTCACAGAGGTCGGAGTGAAGACAAAGCATCAGGAATTGCAAGGACTGAGAGAAGCAAAGCTGCCCTTAGCGGAGCGGAGCAAAGTAGAAGAGAGACAGAGAGAGATATTCAACCAGATGGATAAGAGTGTCATTGTCGTCGTCACCGCAGGAGAGAAGACGAAAGTGTGATGCTGGAGATGGCATCGCTGAGTATGGATAGTCATTCCCCCACTCACTTCATCGAGGAAGAAGACCGTACTCTCTCTCTCTCTCCTCGGCAAACTCGTAAGTTCACGATTCGTCCAATTTTGGTGTCTTATTACACGTGAATTAGTTTGAAGTCGGAAGCTGGTTTCATAGAGACCGTCCTCAATCCTTGCCTTCTCTTCAGCTAGGGTTCTGTTCTTTAAAATTTGTTCCACATTAGAGTTTAGAAGCATGAGTTCCTTAAACTAGCAATTTAATTGCCCTATTGGTGAGAGAAACTTGTCTGCGTCGAAGATTTCTGCATGTTTGAGCTCATCATCGATGGAGATGATATAGTCAAACTTGAAAATTCAGAGAATCACCATGCCTTGTCAAAATATGAGGGAGTTACTTTTTTTGACGCCCTGTTCATCATCATGAGAATTTGGAGGGGTGCTTGCGGTTTAACATGTCTTGTTTTTGCTTACATAACTATCTTTCCTCGCAAGCATTGGCGAGAGAAACACGTTTGCGATGGAGATTTCTGCGTGTTTGAGCTCTCATCAATGGAAATGATGTATAGTGTTCAAGGTCTCATGTTTGGACGGTTCTTCTCACCCCTTCTAGATGATTCTACCTTTAAAGAAATGGTTTTGTTGTGGAAGGGGTCCTAAATATTTCCATGGCATTATTAGTCCATGAGTAATTATCACCCCCCATAGTTCTCAAATACAAAGGGAATCTCCATTTTTCATGTGATGATATATTGGATGTAATTGCTTTAGTGAGAGAGATCTCTCTCAAACATCAGGTGTAAATTTTCTATCATGAAAAATGGAAGAAATCATGGAACTTGAAAATATTCAGAGAATTCCATGCTTTTGCCTTTTCCCCTGCACTAAAATTTTCACTTCCATCCATGTTCCAGTCATCAATGTCTTTGCTTTTTCCCTTGCATTTGTGGCCCGTTTGGTTGAAATTCATGATTTCAAATATATATATATGACATGAAAGGCTTTTTTCTGGTTATGTACCCTGTTGTACTCTAGGAGCGTAATTTTTGATGTTTGACTTTGGTTGCAGGTTGAGATTGTTTACCATCATTATAAAAGGTTTATTATCAATTAAAACTCGTATAACGAGCTACTACTGCCATAAATTCACTTTGTTTGATTAGATTTTGTCATTAGTGTATGCTTATGTTGGTTTTCACCATTTGACGTTTGACTTTGGTCTTTTTTCACCTTAAGTTGGTTTTCAACCATGTAAATGCGGTAACTGCTCTTGTTCAATTCATCGGGCAACATAATTAGGAAAACAAGCAAATTGTAACTCTCAAGTATGCAGAGAGGTCGTGGATGGTGAAGCTCAGGAGCTGTGGACATGGACATGGACATGGGCGAGGGGGGGGGCACATTTTTTTTTGCTGGTTGGCCCACGTTTGCTGGAGAAGCTCGTCTGCATGTAGGAGATGTTTGTGTGTTTGAGTTCATTGATGGGGAGGATGTGTCTTCAGAGTCTACATTTCCACTAGTGCTGGTAAGGACTTGTTTAACATGGATGAAAATGTGCTCTGGAAATGTCATTTTGGCTTGTCCAAAATAAATTCAGTTTTCATTTGTTATATCTCCTTTGTTTGGTCTTGGTGAATCAATGAAGTGTACTTTTTCCATTCCCATTAGGTTTGTGCGTTTCACAATGATCCAAATGCACACTCATTAATGCTGCATCATGAATCCAAATGAACTGAAAATGATGTGCTTCATTATTAAAGAGAAAATTATAACCTTAAATGCTCATCATGAGAATTTAGAGGTGTGACTCATTGGTTTCTAAGTTATGCTTATCTACATTGGCAAGAGTGTTCCTTATGAATTCATAAAGACATACATTCAAAAGAACCAGCAAATTGTGACTTAGGTATCTAGACAAATCATGGCTGGTGTAGCTCAAGACACCTATTATACAGCAAACTTCTCTGGTGGTTGGCCCTGTTTTTGAGAGAAGCTTGTCTGAATGAAGGGGTTTCCATGTATTTGACCTTTTTGATAGGGACAATTTTATGGTCAAAGTCTCCACTGGATACTACTAGTAAGAACCTCACTTAGGTCGATTGGTATGAGCATTGGAAATGTCATCTGAGCCCTTGTATTACTAAGCAATTCATGCCTCCTTTATCTTTTTTTGGTCAGAATCTTTATTCAATTGTGATGAATCAATTGAAATTGCACTTACTTTTTGGCTTGCTTTTCCTATTTGACCTAGTTACAGTCTTATTAGAAATTATCTTTTTCTTTGGGCAGGTCAAAGTACAATCTAAATGTGTAGGAAGCCCTCCTAAGCAGCATTTTCAAGGTTCCAAATGCCCGGGACCTCTCATTGCTCTTGAGAAAGCTAGAGAATTCAAACTAGAGAATCCCTTTTTCCAAATGGTGACTCCTTATTACTTTCTTTGGCTGCCTAGGCTTGGGAAGAAGAGGCGACACAAAATGTCCAACTTTAGTACTGCAACAGGCCTAGGCTTGAGATAACTGAGCTCCCTGCAACAGCATGGCAACGCTAATTGGATATTGCTCCCTTGCAACAACTGGTTCACAAGAGTTACAATTGCAAGCAGATTCAAACTTGCAATCGGAAATGAAGAGAAGGTGGTTTGACTCTAGACCTTAGAAGTTAATCCAACAACCTCAGTGATTTGAAAAGAAGAAAAGAAGATTTCTTTTTAGCTGGGGAAAAGAAGATTACTTGCTTGATGTATATGTATCCATCTAGGACCTGTAGTGCAGCTTTTCATGTTTGTTCAATGCATATTGTAGTGTAAGATTGGTCACTTAGATCTTCACCAAATTCATGCATGTCTCTATATTGATTACATGTGCTTATTAGTCTAAGAGCACAGGATTGTGCTATTTTGTTTTTAGATTGCAAGTTGTGATTAAAGACTTTCTCATTGAGCTATTAAGACTGCTAATATGGACTCTGGAAACTAGCAAATACTAGCATAAATGTATATCTTGTTTGCCTTCTCTTTAGTGTATGTTTGCATTCTTATCATATATCAGCTGGTCAAATGTCTTCATGGACAGAGCGTTCTTTGTGAGTACATAAAGACGTACTGTAAAGAAAACCAACAAGATTCTGAAGACCTCATGGACCTTGAAGATTCAGAGGGTCCATCGCCATGTCGGAAACAAAGGGCTAAATTGCATGTACCTTCTTATCGGCCTTCCAAGATGTTGAATTTCCTTTTCATTTGTGAGTTTCGTAGTAATTAAATAGCATGCTCATTGATGGGACTTTTCAAATAAGTATGCATGGACCAAAAAGTCTTGAGCTTCGAACATCGAAGAATAAAAGAAGTTCTGAATAATTTGGAGGTGTGAGTCGTCCTCTATTAGTTATGTATGAGCAGATGACATGCTTTTCCTAGTCACTTTTCAAATTCTTAAGACTTTGATGATAAGCTTTTGGTATGTTGATTGATGGCATTGATTTGGGAGCCTTAAGACTATGTAAATTTCGAGAAAATATTCAATGGTTTGAAAATTACCACATCATCCATTGACACGGCACGCATGAGAGTGGCTCCATTCAAAGGGCGATAATTGGTGCCTAACATGGAATAAATAAATAGGGCTGGAAGCTAACCATTTTTCTCTCATCCACTAGTCTGACAGAGAAAAGACGAGAGCAATAAATGCATAGATTCAAACTCCCGCCGGAAAAAACTCTCATCCACTCACTCCTCTTTTGGACTTTTTATGTTTTCAATTTTGAAGAGAAGACGCATCCTCTCTCTTCCTCCAACGCTGCCCACCGCCTTTGCCTCACCACAAGCCCCGCTAATTGGAGCCACTGCTCGGTTATGCTTCTGACACGTCGTCTCCTCTAAGAGCCTTGCCGATTGCAGCCGCTGGGTCCCCTGGCCCCTTCGCCTTTGCCTTCGGCTGATTCTGATGTAGCGATCGAGCACATCTACACTCGCATCAGTCTCTTGGGGAACCCTAGCGACGTCCACTGCGGCCGCATCATCTCTCTCAACCTCGGCAACTTCTAGGCATCCGTCCGATTGCGTCTCTTCGACAAGCTCGTCATCACCCCTCATTCTGTCCACAATCTTGTCCAATTCTCTGGATCATCTCTGGTAAGGTTCGTCTCCATGTGTGTTCAATTTGGGTTTCAATTTAATTCTCGTGTGGACTCCTAACGTACTTTTGCTGTCGGAGCTTCTCAGAGTGATGGTGTTTGATGGTTCTATGAAATTAAAAGCCTTGGGCTTGAAACTCTATATATTGTTCCCTGGTAAATTTTTGGCAATAGGATCTTTGGGATATAGGACTTTCTCTATTCGGGGGTTATGCTTAGGACATGTTGTAAATGGGTGTTTCTGGGACAGTGAGTCTCAATTTTGTGGGCTAATCACTTGATTGATTCATGTTTGACTGTGAGATAGAGCTGGTGAATTGTGTCTACATAATTGGATCTAGTTTGAACCAGCCTAATGGCAGAACTTGATTCAGTTTCAAGCTATGATGATTTGATTGAATTAGCCAATTTGATATTTTGGACATACATCCTTTTGTTGTCTTGCTTTATTTTGCCAATTAGATTGTAACATGTCTTTCTTGTGAAGGAAAGTTAAGTGGTTGTTTGTTGATGCAGGTTATTTAGGATGAGTTGCTCTCTGAAGACATTGAGAAGTACAGAGCACTTACAAGCAACTCCCCCTACCCCTCGATTATTTTGAAAAATATATGGAGGAATCTGCACCAAACATGTACTTGAGTGTGTTATGGATACGACTATATCTTTGGTGAAGAGACAATAGCTCGAAGAAGCTAGTAATGTATGTGTCTAGTCTTATCTTTAGCTAAATATTTGAGTACTGAATTGAATAGCTAATCTCTGCAATCATGTTTTCGTAGTCTTATTTACATATGTCACAGGTTCTTTTATTGTTTCCTTGGCTTCAACACCTAGTAGCTGCCAGTGATTGGGATCTCTTGCTTGGTAATACATCAGCCCGTAGAAAATTGATGCAGTTGCCGTGGACAAGTAAATCACAAGTGATCCATCTGGAAGAATCAACTCTTTATGGGAGTCAATCGATGAGGTACTCTTTTTTATCCTTTATTTATTTATTTTCTTAAACGTGTATATCTGTGTCATTATATTGAACACATATTTTTATGTCTTTGCATTTTGGCAGGTACCTTGCGTGGAAAATCTTTGTGATTCATTATGTTATCAGCTTGATCTTGATTCGTTTGTTGCTTGTGTGAATTCTGGTCATACATGGAGCTCAAAGTCCTCATTGCTGTCGTTTGGAAAAGAAGGTACTTCATCTGTGTCTGAAAATGCTGATTTGGACCCCTTTGTTGAGAAGTTTGTATTGGAGAGGCTTTCTGCTCAAAGTCTTCTACGGGTAAGACCAACTCTTAGAGCCTACAAGGCACCAATTTTTTTTACTGTACTGCAATTTCCATATATGATGGAGTAGTCTATGGAGTTCAGATTGTAGCGTTCCAATTATTTTTCCTTTCATTATTTACTATATTCTGCAACTCTGATTATTAGCATATAAAAAAAGAACTTGCTAACCTTATGGACATGTCTGAGTAAACAAATGCATTCTGAATGTGTTGATATGATGGTCATCAGTCTACTCTTGCTTTTTTCATAAGCCTTTCTAGAATTTAGGATTCATATTATAGTGTATGTGCTATTGCATAGTTATTTGTTTGTCTTAAATGTTGTTTTTGCTAATTTGGGCACATTATTTTCCGAATAGGTCTCATTCGATGTGGTTCCTAGTATCAAATTTCAAGATGCTATTGAATTGATAAATATGCAACCCATTGCTTCTACTACTGCTACCTGGAAGAGGTATATGCCTATGTTTCTTTAAATCAAGATATTACAATAATTAAATTTTAAATCCTTATTGTTGTTCTTAGACTTTCAGCTTTGGCGATGGAGAAATTGATGGAAACACTATTTGTGAAAATGAAACCTTGGCATCAATTGGCTGATTAGCAGTCACATAAATGAATCTTTTGTTGGTTAAACATATTCCAATACAATGTGGTTGTTATTTTAGCATGCAAGCACATCGTTAGCATTGCTACTAAATGCTGAAGTGGGTTCTGGTTCTTTGCCCTATATAAGTTTCAGTTAATACTTATTTTACTAGTATGGTTCCTTGCACCCTCCGAACAACTAATGAACTTAATCTGTCTTAGTTCTCATTAATGGTGTTCCATTTCCGCCTGCTAAAAGAATCTCTCTTTTAGGTTGTGTTGAAAAATAGTCTAATTGCAGCTAGGGGTGTCAAAAAGGCCCGAGTCGACCCGACCCGGCCTGGCCCGGTCCGACCCGACCCAACCCTAAACTTAGGGTATTTTCCGATACTGGCTCCATACTCGGACCCGACCCAAAAATACCCTAAATTTAGGGTCGGGTCGGGTCAAAATGGGTCACACGCAAGCCTTTTTGACACTGGTACCGTCCGTACATTTTGGTTCTCATCCGTTGAGGGAAAATGATAAAGTAGGATAAAATAAACAAAAGAAAAGAAGTTTTTATCTCTCTCTATACGTTTTGGCTCTCAACTCTCTAGAGTTTTTGAGCTAAACAAGAAATTAAAACCAAACTTGTAAAGGGTCAGGCTCTGGCCCGACCCAACCCGACCCGACCCGACCCGACCCTTTTGTTTGGGTCTAATGCGTTTCGAGTCAGGTCGGGTCGGGGCAAAGCATGACCTTGTAGGATTAGGGTCGGGTTGGGTAACATCAAAACCCGACCCGACCCGACCCGTTGACACCCCTAATTGTAGCTCATTATATACATTTCTGTCAACTTTTGCTTCTTGTGAGATTGTCTAGGGTTGTTTGAGACCTTTTGTGTGATTAGCAGGTTTTGTATGTTAGAATGTAAAGTGTCTGTAAAGTGGGCTCTGCATTGATATCTTTAGTTTGATGGATTCTGGTGAGGTCCATTGGATCCATGGTATCTTTTTATAATTTTTGCCTCTATTTGACCACAAAGCGTACTTTCTCTGAATTGTGTGGTTTTTCTGTTCTCAATATGGTTTAGAGTATTCTACTCAACTTGACTTGCTATTTGCAGTTATTACTTTTACCTAATACCATGCAAAACTTATTAATTAAAGCATAATGTGAGGGGAACCTATTTGTTCTTGTTGCTATATCAACTGCCATCCCCAAATTTTAATGCAGGTTAGGTTCTGCTGTTTGCTCTGTATCCCCTTTTTGCTTTCTCTTTGTGCCATAGATGCTGTGAACTAGTGATGAGATTTCTTAGTATTTACATTCTTGTGATAGCATATGGCAAGTGCAAATCTTCTTCTCTCACATTGAGTTGTATTTGATCACTGTTTTAAGATAACTGGAGTGTGAAGGCAATCTGAAGGAAGACCATATAAACTAGTAGGATGAGATATATCCGCAATGTCCCTTGTAGTTTCAAGAGTGGTTTCGGAGAAGGTAATGAGCTTCACTCTTAGTTATTTGATTGTCTTTGGATGTCTTTGAAGATAATGTTATTTTTTGCGCTTGGTGATGGAACTTTTTGGCATATTTGTTGATTTATGGTTGATGGTAACGCAGGTATTGAAGCTGCACCAAGGAAGCATGCAGCACCAGCTTTTGCTTAATTGCTATGATTGCTTTGGGGCATAATCATGTTATTTGAAGGATTGGACGCATGAAACTTTTGGCATATATAGTTCCCCTTTCAATATGCTTTGTTTTTGTTTCAACTATTGCGGCGTTGTTTGCCATTTTGAATGATTAAGCCTATTGTTGTTGTAGAACTCAATTTAGTGTTTCTTCACTTGAAGTTCTTATTATCATTTTCATCTTCTTTTGCAAAAGAATAGGATTTTGATATCAAATACTAGAGTGACAATTCAACCCAATGTTTGGGTTTGCAATACTTGTCACATTTAAATCAAGGGCTGATTCTTATTTTTCAAATCTCATATAATGTTTGCGAATGTTCTTTAGTTCACATTATCATTAATTAAGGCATATTACTTTAGGAGGGAGAATTGCATCTTGGTATGCATAGCCGAAAAAGAAGGGATATTACACAGCGGAGTCGGACAATGCTCAATCTTCCTACCCATATTATCATGCGAAATCTAAGCAGGGTAAATTAGATGACGACAAATCGTGAATGGATTTGGTTATGAAGTGCTCCATAGTCAAGATTGTCTTGATGGGATTAAACAAGGAAGGAAAAAAAGAATCAATCAAGATACCTATTCCCATCTAAATGTCATCAGATAAGGCAAGATTGTGTTGGTGGGATTAAACAAGAAAGAAAAAGAGCCAATCAAGAGACCAAAGACAAGATCATCTTGGTGGGATTAAACAAAAAAGAAAAAAAGAATCAATCGAGAGACCAATTTCAATCCAATTGAATGTCAATAGATATAGCAAGACATGCAACAAATAAATCTCAGCAAAATTGGCAAGACAATTCAGTGAAGAAATTCATGGTGTGGAAATCTTTCATCTTAATATGGGAACCATTTTGGCTATGGAAAGAAATACTAATCAGCTCCCTTCCTTAAAAGGATGGCACACAAACAAGTCAATAGATAAGGCAGGATGGTCTTGGTGGGATTAAACAAGAAAGAATGCCATCAGATAAAAAGAATCAATTAAGAGGCCAATTTCGATCCAACTGAATGTCAATAGATAAGGCAAGAATCGCAGCAAATAAATCTCAGCAAAATTGGCAAGAAAATTCAGTGAAGAAATCTTTCATCTTGATATAGGGAACCCTTTTGGTAAAGGAAAGAAATACTAATCAGCTCCCTTCCCTAAAAGAATGGTATGTAAATAGGAAACAAGTCAGGTAGGAAATACTAACCACTCATGCTTGTTTCGAAGCATAATCAATAACTTAAAGACAAAAGAAGGTAGATTAAAGATATAACTAAGGACAAGTAGGCATTGTGAGAGCATTAATGGCCTACTACCACATCTTAGACAGTTCTAAGACAATGGTAGGCTTAATCTCTGCTCATTCAAAATTGCAAATAATGTCACAATAGATTAAACAAAAACAAAGCATATTAAAAGGGCAACTGTATATGGCAAAAGTTCTTTGCATCTTGATACCAATAACTAAATCCTTCTAAATAACATGATTATGCCCCAAAATGATCATAACAGTTGAGCAAAAGCTAGTGCCGCATGCTTCCTTGGTGCAGCTTCGGTAATTGCATCACCATCAACTCCAAAAATCAGCAACAAAGCCAAAAAAGATTCCATCACCAAGCACAAAAAATAACATTATCTCCAAAGACAATAGAATAAGAGCAAAGTTCAATACCTTCTCTGAAACCACTCTTGCTACAATGAAAAAGACCTCATTTGAACAAGAACAAAGCGAAAAATGTATTTTACATTGAAATGCCTAACTGCGAGCAGACAACGGGCTTGACTAGCTTATTGTGCTTCCTTGGTAGTGTAAGCAAAGAGCCAATAAAATTTAATCAAGTAGGAGAAATATATTGACTAGATTATCTAACTTAAATACACAAATCTAGCTAGATTCAACCATAATGCCCACAGTCAAGACATTAGCTCATTTGACCATCAGAAAGTACAAACAAGGTTATGAATTTGAAAACCAACTTCCTTCATATATAGAAATTAAATGATGTTGAAGAGCATGATAATATTACACGCATAATCTTAAAATTGATGACTTCACCCAATGCAAATTAAGCTCAATAATTGTCCATCCATTGGATGGCCTTCACACTCCAGGCATCTAAAAATAGTGACTAAATACAGTTCAATGTGAGAAAAGAATATTTGCACTTGCCATATGTTGTCACAAGAAAGTAAACAATAAGCAACCTCATCACTAGCTCACAACATCTATAGAAAGCAAAAACGGGGATGACATAAAGCAAACAATAGAACCTAAACTACATTGAAGAATTTGGACATTATAGATTGCTATATTCATAATTTCCTTTTCAGAGAACATCTTTAGAGCACAATCTCTCATTTATTTGTGCAAAACCCAGCCAAAAGTCAATCTACTATTCTTCCCGCACCTTAGAATGCACGATTGACTTGTGTAAAACCTCCACTAAAGCAAGCACTAATGAAATAGAAAATCAATAACACATCAGCTATCACCAACAACAATAACTATCAACAAATCCTTCTATGCTAACAAATTGAACAAATTGGTTTTGCTCAAAATCCCTGCAATTCCATTTTGAGAGAGAGGGGGCGAGGGGGGACCTGTGCCGAAGCTAGTAGGATCGCCACCTTGCATAAGGAAGTCCTTAATGATGCGGTGAAAGAGGGTGCCGTCGTAGTAGCATTCAAGGTAGAGCTAAAAGAAGTTCCTCACAGCCTTGGGTGCTCCTTCTAGCCAAAGCTCGATGTTGAGTGGGCCGTGTACCATGCTTAGCATTACCTTCCCCTTCGTCAGCGACTCTAACATGTACACGGTCCATATATTCTTCTATCCAATTTATAGAGGGACTCTGGGTGCAGTCATCTCGACGAAGATGAATCTCCAATTTTGGAGAATCCTCCCCGGCTATGATGTTCCAGGGATTTCTGTAGCACAATTGAGGAAGAAGAACACCCAAACGACGCTGTCAGTTGCTGGTACCAAGAATGTTACCAGATGATCAAGAGATGTCAAGTGGACGAGACCGTGGACAGAGTGAGGCGTAATGACGAGCTCGTCGGAGGGACACAATCGAATCAAGGCTAAGAGAGATGATGCGGCCATAGTAGATGTCACGTCCCGAATCCCAAACACGCAACAACCCCTTCACCTTGGTCAAATGAATGCGACGTCTTAGGACGCATCGCCGACCATTCTTTTTATCTTGCGATTAACGCATGCGGAAGCAATTCAATAACACCCTATTAATAAATAGCAGGGATAGCAGAAAGACCACAAACATAGCAGCAACATCGTTTTTATTCTTGTACTAATTAACCCTAGAAAGTTTATACACAAGCCCCTCAATCGGGTGACTTCCTCTATAGTTAACCAAAGATACTTAATAGGATTAATCTACTTCCTTCAATCATCGGGCACACCAACCTGCTGCCCTCCACGACGTGCTCTAGCACTATCTGATCTATGGCAATATAGGTGCTACAACTACGGACCTAAAAATATTTAACAACGACGAGTGAGATATAATCTTAGTGAGTTACTGTCCTAAGCCCCAACTAGGATGCCAACTCGCCTTGGGCTACCTATCACATGGCCAATTTCACTCAAGCATATCAATAGCAAAACAATTCATGTTTGCCTTAGTCAATGGCTCAATCTACTTGGTAATTCCATTAATACCATCAACAAGCGATCGACTCGCAGGCAACCTTATACGGTCATGCCATAATTAATGTATCATACACTCTCAGCATTGCATTAATCAATCACATTCGAGTTGTATCGTATTTCATCTCACCTGGCATTGTCACACCCAGCACGGTATAACCTCACGCATGTCATGGTCAGTGCAAACAACACATGCATAATCAGAACACGTCACAATATGTTTTACATGCACCCCTGCATTCACTCGTGTTCCGATTATTAACGCTCTTTAAGGCACAACCGAACTCCCGCCGGTGTCTACTGGCATAGCCAGGTATCGCCTTCCCCCATGAAGCGCGGCTACATCAAGGGCTCTCTCCCAAGATGGCATTCTCGAAGGAGCATGGGCTCGGCTTCTACTGCGACTCCACATCCAAACTCCCGTCGGGATTTCCGACAAGTCAGACTTCGTCTCCCAATCTCCCGCCAGGGTGACGGGTTCATTTATGTGACCACATGAGCATACCATAATAATCCATTTTAATCTTTCATATTAGCCGATACAAACGTGGTACATACTCAACATAATAACTCACTGCACATTTTTCATAAAAAATTGCAGGACAATAATCACACTTTTTCCCATAATTATTGAAAACTCATCAAACTTTGCATGCCTTACTTTAACATACTAGCCTCATTTAAAATATAAAACTTGACATATACACTTGACACCTTGAGGTTTCCATTTTATATGTCCATAAAAACCCTTATAAAAATTACTACTTTGGGTTTTACATGAGGCAAATATTTTTCAAGGCAATGCAAGCATCAAATAGCATGGCATGTGCTGGAAAATATCATAAGATTCAGGCAAAGAGTACACAAACGTCAAGGCATAATTATCAAAGTAATTAAGCACTCGACAATTTCAATCATGCAATCAATACCCTATTGATCCAAATAGCAATTCAACATGCCTTAACAATCACAAACGCATTGAATTAAGATTATAATTTGCTTTTGCATGAACAGTACGCTTGAACAGTAACTCGTGAATAGTACTATTCATAATTTAATAAATAATAATCAATAAATTATTAAAAAGAAAAAATTTATTTTTAACAAAATAAACCTAATCAAGATTAACCTCCTAATCCTTGATTAGTCTAATTAATCTCAATTAATAAGAACAAAGCGAGATTAATCATTTAATCCAAACTAACCATGATTAACTAAGCTAACCATGCTTCAACCATGATTAATTAACCCAACCTTGGTTAATTAACCCAATCATAATCCAACTCTAGGTAGTTAACCCAACCTTGGTTAATTAACCTAACCTTGGTCATCTTTCTAACCACCTATCTTAACTCTAGTTAATTTTAATAAAGCCCCTAACTAGGATTAACCATAAATTAATCTAGCCTAAGCAAGTTTAATGGACTAATTGAGGGATTAGAACATAAACTCACTTGGCGACGATTCCAATGACACGAGCATGACGGCGGCGGCGAGGGCTACGCATACATCCAAAATGTCATGGAGGCACTCGGCAAAAATGGATCTCGGGGGAAGCGGTTTCCGACGGAGGTGAGAACCGCAAGGGAGAGAGAGAGGCGTGGCTTGAGCGGCCTCGGACGGGCAGCACCAAGCGGCACGTTGGCTCCAAAACAGTGGCAAGGCAACCAAGATGGCGGGTGAGGGTGGTCCGGTCGGTCAAGGGGGCATCCAAGGGGAAGAACCATGGAGAAAACAAGAGGAAAAGAGAGAAAAATGAGAGAGAAAAGGGAGGGATGAGGGCTGCACGCCCAAGAGGAGAGAGGGAGGAGAGAGAGAGAGAGAAAAAGATGAAGGAAAGAGAGAGAGAGCTTTCTCTTTCAAGCCAACTTCAATTCCCAACACTGCACATCACTTCCCTTGACTTTCTCTCTCTTTTGTCCCCCAAAATTCAATGCATCTTCTAGAAGGGGTAAAATAGTAATTTCTCAAAGTATAGTATGCTGTACTATACGCATATATGGGCCAAGATTTTATACGGACTCAAATAAAATTGGTTTTGGCTCAAATTGTGGAGAAATGGGCTAGAAAATACAATTGGAATCAAGGCTTGAAGTTGGGCTTGGTGGACCTAATTGGGCCCACTTGGGCTAGCTTAGGGCTCACGTGGCTGACCCTTAATAGGCACAAGACCCATTGGGCCTTCGGTCAGTCCATCTCCTCTTGGTTCCAATTTTTCGGCCTGTTGAATTATTTTCCAATAATTTCTAGGTTTATCGATAAATTCGAGAATCAATAAGGTAACATCCAATATTTTAGTCTCGACATCCTTGAAAGTTCGATACCTGAAACCGAATTAAAATTCATGGTTAAAATCGATCAATCACGAACTTAGTACGACCTAACTATCGAGCGGCGTTTAGGGGTTTTCGCGCATTTGACCTATGGTTAATAGCTTTTCAATCCACGATCATACCTATTCAAATCAAAGTGATCCTCGAATTGTCATGTAATCATGAGAGGTTAATTGCCTATGCTGAGTACATAGCTAAAAGGAAATCGATTTAACATCGCTCGCAGTCAATATCGAAGTCGTGCGAAATCATACACAATCCAACCTCGTACTTCTACCGAATCGATTTATTTCCATTTGCTAATTGGCCTGCAATAGTGTGGTAACATCTCTCTTTGATCCTTATGGTTGAGCGGCCTATCCTTGATTGAATTAACTGGTTATATGCGTATCGATCCTTAATTGCCTTTTCGACTAATTAGTTAACTCATGAGGGGGTAGCTCAGAGTAAATGTAACTAACAGCATATTGATAATATAACTATTTCATATATCCCGAGATGGGTTGAAATTCAGGACGTTACAATAGACATCGCCAGGGTTCCTAAGAGACCGACGCGGGTGTGCGCAGGAGAGAGAGGAGTCAACTAATGAAGCATAGCCACTAATGAGACTCTGGAGGTAACGACGGAGGCGAAGGGTACTTGAGACCAGCAATTGTGACCTCATCCAAGCAGCAGCACTTGAGACCAATAGGGGCTTTAGGGGAGGGGCAGGCGGAGGTGGGCAAGCGGGCGCGCTACATGGAGGCGAAGGGGGCTTGACACCCAGCAACTGTGACCCCATCTAAGCAGCAGCACCACCTACGACCGACGGGGGCTTTGGGGGAGGGGGAGGCAGAGGTGGTTGGGCGTGCCACGGAAGAGATGAATTGGGGGAGGGGGAGGCGGAGGTGAAGTGTAACATCCTGAATTTCGACCTATTTTGAGATAGATGAAATGGTTATTTTATCAATGCACTGTTAGTTACGTGTACTCTGAGTTGGCCCCTCATGAGTTAACTAACTGTTCGGTAAGGCAATTGAGGATTGATACGCGTACTACTAGTGAATTTAATCAGGGATAGGCCGCTCAACCATAAGGATCAAAGAGGAATAATACTACATTGTTGCAGGCTAATTAGCGAACGGAAATAAATCGATTCGGCAAAAGTATGAGGTCGGATTGCGGGTGATTCCGCACGATTTCGATATTAATTGCGAACGACGTTAAACTGATTTCTTTTGGCCATGTACTCAGTGTGAGCAATTAACCTATCGTGATTACATGACAACCAAGGATCGCTCTGATTTGAATGCACGATCGTGGATTGAAAAGCCATTAACCACGGGTCAAACGCGCGAGAACCTCTGAACGTCGCCTGAAAGTTAGGTCGTACTAAAATTGCGATTGATCGATGCTAACCATGAATTTCAATCCGGTATCGGGTATCGAATTTTTAAGGATGTTGAGACTAAATATTGGACATTGTCTCATTGATTCTCGGATTTATTGGTGAGCCCGAAATTATTGGATAAAGATTCAACCGGCCGAGTTTTGGAGCCAAATATTTGAGAATTTGTGCTTCGGGGGTAAAAAGACCAAATTACCCTTTTCTAGATATTTGTTTAGATTTTGTCTTGTTCTCCTTTCTTGTCTTTTTCTCCTTTTCTCCCCCCAACTTCCTCCGTACGTTTCCCTTTCTCTCTCCCCCTTTTCTTTCTCTTCCCCCTCACGTTTCTTCTCTTGGTCGACAGCCACTTGCCCATCCCATCTTTGACTTGTCAACCCTCATTTTCTCTCTCTCCATCAATTTGCTGACAACCCATGTGGGTGTGTCCCCTCTCTCTCTCTCTCTCCTCCTTTCTTCTCCTACAAGTTCGACACCCCCTATTTCCAGCAACTTCTTCTTCTTTGCTGGTCGATGCCGGCTTGCTGCTGTTGCTGCCATCACTGAACCAACCCCGCTCAGCTGCACCGTTCTTCCCCCTCCTCTGTTTGAGTCTGCTGCTGTTCCTGCTGTTTCTGCTTGCTGTTTCTGCCGCTGGAAGTTGCTGCTCGTTGTTGCTGGCCGCTGTCCGAGACACAGCCAGCCGCTGTTCGGCTGCTGTTCAGCACAGAACAGCTTCATTGGAAGCTGTTTTGTTGGAAAACAGCCGCTGGTTGTCGCCCGTCGTTGTCCCCGAGCGAGCCGGTCGTTCCCCTCGTCGCCGTGGTCGCGCTCGTGTCGTCGGATTCGCTAAACGTGTGAGTCGATTTTCTAAACCTTGTTTAGGATGCTAAACTCCCTTAGGGTGATTAGTTTAATATTAAGCTTGATTAGTGCTTTTGAATGATGGGTGATAAGTGTTTTATTATTATTTGATTAAGCATGTTAAGTGTTAATCGTGGTTAGAATAAATTAATTGCGGTTAGAGTAACTATAGTTGATTAATCGCGATTAGATTAAAGTAATCTTGGTTGGATTAATTAATCATAATTGGGTTAGACCGGTAACCATGATTAGTATTAATAAATATTATTATTATTTTTTGAATAAAATAATAATTTATTAATTTCGGAATTAATTAATTTATTATTAATTTCGAAATTGGTGGTTATATTTTTGGGTAATAATTAATTAATTATATTTGGAGATGAAATTATTAATTAGTGGTGGATGATTAATTATTCTTGGATGTTGAATATTGATTGTTGGATAATATTATTCTTGGGTGTTGAATAATTATTAATGGGATATTTTTGGAGTAAAGTATTAATTTTGGAAAGTACATTATTTATTAATTATGCTATTATCGATTAATTTCGATGGATTATTGTTTGTACTTTCCTCACGTGGATTATATATCGGTGGATTACTAGTTATACTTTCCTCACGTGAATTATATGTTAAATACATGTATATATGCTGCCTTTGATGATATTGTTTAATATATACTCGGTGGAGTAAATTCACGGATTGTGATTGTGATTGAGAATTAGGGTTGAGTATATTCAGCATATTCGTGTGACTACGTGTGAAAGGCATTTGTATTCGTGTGACCACGTGTGAAATATTATCGCATTACATGTAGAGTTTGCGATGAATTAATGTGTACAAGCATGAATCATGTCTGCATTGGTTGCATTACAAGATAATGAAATAAGCATAATTAATTAATGTGCTTGCGTGGTCACGTAAGAGCCCATCACCCAGTGGGGGATCTGCGGTTGACGAAGTCTGTATTATCGGAATGCCCGAGCGAGGACCGGATGCGGGTCGCGGTAGAGGCCGGATCAATGCTCCTTCGGGAATGCCGTCTGGGGGAGTCGTGCCCAATGTAGTGGGACGATGCCCGGTTATGCGGTTGACTACCAACTTGTGTGTTGGAAGGAAATTCCCCTACGGTGTTAATAAATGGAACACGAGCAAGTGCATGATACATGAGACAATTTGAAAGGTGTTCTGATTGCTTGATATAATTGCTGCACTAAGATGAGCATATAATAAACTGTATCATGCAGGTTGCGTGTGGCAAAAGCGAGGTAAGGATGCTTGTGATTGCAATTGTTAACTGTTAATAATTGCATATGAGCCTTAGTCTAATCGTACGTCTGTTAATAGTCGATTAGGTGTTACTCTGTTGTTGAATTGCTGGCAATAGAGATATTGCACGTCAAGGTACACTCGAGGCGAGTAGGTCTCCTAACTGAGGCTTAGGATCTTGACTTGCTGAGATTTATCTCACTGGTTATTGAATAACCACTTTCAGGTCCATAGGATGGAGGATCGACGCGTGTTATGGCTCGTGGCCGTTTTCGAAGAGAGTAGATTAACATCGGCTTGTTGGTTTCTTTGGCTCGATAAGAAGATGCCCGTGGTAAGGGCTTGTACTTATAAACTTCCTAGGGTTAATCAGTAGATAAATAAAGCAATACTTTGGAAATGTGTTATTGTTGGATTTTCCTACTATCCCTGCTTTTGTAATTGACCGAGGATTGTATTTTGCTTCCGCGTGCGTTTAATTAAAAGATAAAAATAATGGTCGGCGACGGATCTTGGAGAGTCGCAAATCAAATGAACGCGAGAGGATAGGGGTTGTCGCGGACTTGAGGTTCGGGTCGTGACACGAAGGGGGCTTGAGACTTAGCAATTGTGCCCTCATCTGAGCAGCAACACCTATGATTGACGGGGGCTTTGGGAGAGCAAAGACGCAGGTTGTCAAGCGTGCTGGAGAAAGAGAGGTATCTTTGTTTTTTCTTCTCGACTAGACGAAGGAGAAGGCAAAAAAAATGCTCGAAAATTGAATAGATGAAAAGAGGTTTTTGAGCGGCAAGAGCATTAATTATTGCTTTTATCACTCCCTTTTCTGTTGGCAGCAGAGGAGAGAGAAAAAGAAATCCTCCACTTTTATATTTTCCAGCCGGTCCAAGTCAAAAGCCATGTGTCGACCTGTCAATGCAGCCACCTAGACTTGTGTGCACCACGTAGGACTATGACGTGGTGCTTGCAAACCATGGAATATTTTCTCCCACGTTAGTGAGTGGCGAGCTTGAGCTTGCCCACCTCTAGCGAGTGTGGCGAGCGGCATGTTTGAGCTCGCCTACCTTGCCTATGGCCAGTCATCGGCCGTCGTCATGGCCGGCGACTGGCCAAGGAAGTAGAGGAAATAAAGGAAAGAAAAAAAGAAGAAAAAAAAGTAATAAAAATTCGAATTCTTTAGAAAAGAAAAAATATAAAAAGAAAGAATTGGGGACTAGTAAGGGTGTGAGATAAAAGAAAGTGCATATAGAAAATGTTTTCCCCAACTTGAAAAGTAAAAAGAATTTTTCCCAATTTTAGAGGACTTTTGTCCTTTCATAGAAAATATTTTCCTAGATGAATTTATTTTCAGTGAAACAAACATCGAAAAATCAGAAAAATATTTTCCTGAAAGTTACTTTTTATGTAACGAATGGAGCCTTAAAGTGGAAATTATGATGGGGTCTTCTTGAATACGCTCCACCTGGAATGCACAAGACTAAAATGTCATTTTGAGTAGCCACCATTTAAAATGTCCTCCACACAGAAGCACACGCTAACAGAACTGACTATATATATAAACCAAATCTACGTTTTCCATTTTATCTCTTGTCTGTTGTCTTCGATCTTTTCTTATTTACTGTAAACGCTTCAATATTTGATAAGAGATTCTGATTTGAATCTTCTCACCTGCTCTTCCCGTTTAGAAATTCTGTCTATAATTTTTTTTTTATCTAAAAGGCATCTTCGGCCCTATGAAACACCACAACAACAACAAAAAATGATTTGTTTAAAAGATTTGAGCATAAGTTAGGGGTGATTGGGTCCAGAGTGGATAGGGTCTAGACTTGGATCCTATACCCGACCCTCTTATAACCAGTTCCTCTTTTTTAGACCCTATATCCTACCCTGTTTTTATTGGACAGTGTTTTGGATCCGACCCCATTTTTTTGGTCTGGGAACAGGGTCAACCCTATTTTCATTGGAACATGTTTTGCAACCGTTCTATATCTTATATGGCTTTGATTTTTACATTAATTCGCGAAAAGATAAAAATGTAATTATCCTAACATTATAAGACAAAACAAAAACCTAACAATGCATAAATATTAGCAACAAATATGGATATAATATTAGTCTCATTCCCACAAATATGATCTAATGTGACTGCTCATGTGTATGCGATGGAGTTGTTATTAAGAGGACATCTTTCTTGAGTTAGATTGAGAATGCTTTAATCAGTGTTACAATAGTTAGTATCACTTATTTCGCGACTACAGTAATAGTTGAAGGTGGGACTATTAAAAAAGAAAAACAATGAATGAAAATAGTTTTTTTTTAACAATTCTTTAACAACAATTCTCTTTTAACTTGATTAAGAGAGATGCTTTTTTTTTTTAACAATTCTTCAAAGACAAAAAGACTTAAAGGCACTATACAGAGAGAAGATTTTTTTTTTTTTTAACAAGGTAAAAACCGGTCCGGTTCCGGGTGGGTCTTTGCTTGGACCCAGTTCCCAAACCGGTTTCAACCAGTTCCCAAAAATTGAAACCAATTCCCAAACCGGTTTAACTGGGAATCGGTTCCCAACCCTATTTTTTGGGTGGTTCAGTCCAGGTTCTGGGTAAACTCGATTCGGTTTCACACCCCTAGCATAAGTATGTCCCGGAATATCAAATTACACTCATGCTTTCAATCGAACTTTAGCTGTGATTTTTCCAAAATATCATGTCCAAATCTCCATTTCTCAAATTCTTCATATTTGAATTCTCATTGTTCCGTAGAAGAGATCGTTTCCACCGGTTCATTTGTTATGATATTTAATGTAGATGAATTCATATGTCAGCGAACTTAAAATTTTCTCTATTAAAATGGTTATAGACTATGGCTTTGAGACATTAAATTTTTCTTTTCTTGTAGCTAATTGGATATTCTGCGTTTTTAATGCTATAAAATTTGGAAGATCATTGGGTGAGAGTTTCGCTTTGAGCATTTTTAATTTTATTTGTTTCACTACATCTCTATAGTTTTTTTTTTAATGAGAAAAATAAATGTACTATCACCTATAGAGGATGATTACGTGATTATAAACAATTAAAGTGGAATTTAAAATTGAAAATCACAAATGAACAACGTCTGAAGAAGAGCTATGCACTGATTAGATTTTATTACGTGCAATAAACTATCAAACAAAATAAATGGGTGATTAAGGGATAGAGAAAATGCACATGGCAATTACATTAGTTCGGCTTATAGTAAGCCTATGTCTACTTTGCCATACCGACAGCCTAATAGCTGGATTTTACTAAATAATCAATTAGAGGTTATAGAGTTTGACTTCTCTCAAGAATGTGTGACTCACATAGCCACTCTAAACATCTACCCCTCAAAGATTTATAGTTACAACTCAAAGAGACAAGTATGTAAGTGTCAAGGCTTTCTTTGATCTTTGAAATTGTAGACTTCAGATCTTGTATTTTCCTTCAACATCACGATCTCCCTTTATACTCCTCAATTTCCAAGCTGACCATTGGACAATACTCCTGAGGATCATTCATCCAATCAACCCTTTGAACTTGAATGATATGATAAGATTTGATTGCTACTTGGATTGTGAGATTAGAGTCTCCCTTAATTCCGCTGCCCATACAACAGAGGTTGGATTTCCATAAGTAGAGTTCCTCCTTAGGAAAGAACGTCTCATCTCTAGACATGCTCCTTGGATGAAGCATTCGGCGTCGCCAGAAGAAGCACTGGTGTAATAGTTGAATATTCCGATTGCAGTGTCAGACCTCAGATTAGTCAGGACTTGATCCAAAGCTGGTGCTTAACCGTCTATGTACTGCATGTGTTGCGTATCTTGTACACAAGCGTCATGTCTGGGTCACTTCTTATGAGACTCAGACCCCGTAGAAGCCCCATAAACATAAGTGTGAGTGATGGGGACGTGGTCATCCTAGAGCCCTTTTTCCTCACTTTTGATTCTCTTTGGTTTGCTACAAGGAAACACACAATTGAGTTCGGCTATAAAAAAGGGTTCATTTCCGCAGTGCAATCCGTCATTTACTCTTTGTTCTTAGGCTAAGTCAGTCCCAGTTTTAGTCATTTTATGACGTCTCATGGCTTGTTTTCTTGACGACTTCCACGGCTATTTCTATGAATTATTCGCCCATTAGTGTACTACATTATTGCCGTCCTTGCAAACCGTAACCTCATAATTTTTTATTAAAATTTTCCGTCTCTCTCACTATGTCTTAAAAATTCAAAATTGGGATCCTTTAAGTTTACGAAATAAATTTACACTATGACAAATAACCCACTTCATTATTTTTCCCCTGTCTCCTATTTTGCACACACTGCCTCGCATATGAGTCTTGATTATATTTCTACATGTATAGTGCGTTTGGTTCATGAAAAACTTAAGATTTAGAAAACATTTTTCGAAAATTGATTGGTTACATCATTTAGAAAAATAAGTCAACAGATAACATTTTTATTATCGACAACAATTTATAACCATTTATTTTTTTGGGTAATGAATATATTAGCATTCATCTATTTTTGTAAGCTATATAAGTGATTATTTTTTGGAAAATATTTTTGAATTATAAATTTTCCGTAAAACAAATGCATCCTTAACTTTGTAAACTTAGGTCATGTAATAAATGGAGTTCATAATAGTTATATAACCAAATAACACCATACTTCTGCTGCTGCTAATACTACTACTCGGAGTGTATTAAAAAAAAAGGAAAAATAAAAAAAGAAGCCCGAAAAATTGAATCAAACCGCCCAAATTGGCCCAATAATTTTGGGCGCAAATAGTATTGGGCTGGTCCACTAGGCCTCAAACTAACTTTGAGTTTGGGAACCCGAATGATTGCCAAACCGGGCCTCGTATGTCAATTCCCTTTTACGCCGGTTGAGGGCTCAACATCTCTCATTCTGCCATGGTCGAGCCCCACTTATGTGGCCATTGAGCTTCACCACCCGCCATGAGCCCTCCTTCCAATATGTCTCGCTCACTCCCTCACTCCCTATTATGCTTGCTCGCGTCTTGGTCTCTCTTGCGCTCCCTCGCTCTCTACCGGTAGAAAACAGGTTCTCACTAGCCTCTTTGGATATCCTAAGTTTTTTTCTTTTTCGTACATGCTATTTGAAAATTTTAAATTATAGCTAGTCTCTCTTTAAAAAAATGCACTTACCCTTTTTATTACTGTATTAATATTATGATAAATCGCAAACTGATACACCTGTGACAAATTTATCTGCCGTAAATTTTCATTAAATTTTATTATCAAATTACTAAGTTGAATGACACGTGACAGTTAATGTATTATCGGTTTAGAGCTTTATCCTCAATTTATTACAGGTGTATCAGTTCGTCATTTTTTTGTGATATTAATCCATTTTAATGGAAACTAATAGAATGTAAATTTTTCATATATTTAATTGTGATTTTTAATGGTCAAAAAATTAATTTGAGATAAATTTATCACATGCGTACCGGTCTAGAGTTTTTGATAGTTAAAAAATTAGTTTTTGATAAATTTATCATATGTATATCGATTTTGGATTTTTTGTGATATTAACTCTTTATTATGTCTTGTTTAACGCTTTGTTAGTTACATTTAAATAATGGAGAGTAGTGGAGAGTGGCCATTGATGATGATCTGCACTTTTTAAGTGCTAAATGACGAAAATTGCCCCAAATTTATTTAAAACTTAATCTGAGTTATTGTCATCATTTGGTTTAAAGGTAATTTAGATCAAGAGATTAAAAGTGGAACCTCCTTCTTAAAGAATTTACAAATATGGAAATGTCATTTTACAAACCATATTCTCTAATATCCTTCTGTTCAAATGAGAATTTATGTTAGAATAGCCGACTAGGGCTAGCGCAGGATATGATTCCTCGTCGAGCTAATCCAGTTGGGAAATTTATTAACTAGATGGAGTGCATACTCTATTTTCCTCTCACAGTGAGCATTATATGAAGGTCTGCCAAGAGGGTGAAACTAAGTCAAATTATTCATGAGTTAGTTCAAGCTTGTGTTGATGATTATTTGAGAACTAATATCTAGTCAAGGCCTAACTCGAGCTACTCAAGTATCTTGTGAATTGAAAGCTCGTGCTCACCAATACTTAGTTCAATATATTAATTATTAATAAATTAAACATTGACATCCTCATCTGCACACATATATAGTATATCGACTTTTTATTCATTTCAAGCTCTTGCGTGAAAATAATATTTGGTGAAGCTCAAAACTAGATCTAAGCACCGAGTACAAAGTTTGAGTCGATCTCAAGTTTGGCACTGTAGCACCTCTATTAGACCATAGGCCATGACTATGTTAACACCCAATTCGATTAATACGAGTTGACGTGTCCCTTTTTTTGTCAGAAATAGTACTTTCATTCATTCATAAAACAAGAACTATAGGAAAAAAATAGATAAGTTTCCGAACATAAAATGTTCCCAAGGGGATAGGAGGTGAAGACATCCAATTTAGAGGAAGAGTTTTGATACAATGGGTTTTGAAGATCCGGTCTGCACCTTAGTTGGCATCCCTTGGAAAGTGGGTTAATTTTGCAATTACCATCTAGGCTAAAAACCCCTTGCACTCATTTAATGAGGTCCCGCATGGCCCATGGACCAGAGACATGTCCCTTGAAACGGTTAAGAGTTCTAACGTGCAAAAATTCGAGTGCAAGGTTATTGTTGAGAAATTGCATTACTCAAGCTCTAGTTGTGATCTTCATCACCTAAGTTTTAATTCTCTCATATTTCATAATCCCTATGATAACTCATAACTCAAACAATATAAAATAAGTTAATATTGTTAAATGTATATAAAAATATACTGCATAGGTTCTGCATGATTCCGGCGTGATTCCATGTGAAGTCTACTAAATTCGATTGTTTGGATATAATATGACATGAATACTTTTCTCCTAAATCTAATGTTATTGTGACTTTAATCGTTTGGATCGGTTTGAATCTCTGAATGAACATATACCATCAAAACGGTTATAAACAAAGCAAACCTATCTAAAAATTCAGAGTATGGGTTAGGATACCAAACATCCGATCGCATACATCCCCATCATCCGATTATACTTCATACTTTCCCCTCAAGCTGGGGTCTTCAATTCCTTCACGTCACTTTTCCTAATGCCTAGCTGTAATCTTGGAGGCACGTAGCTTGGCTTCGCAGACCCTTGTTAATCCAGTTCTATGCATTTGGTTCGTTTACTAGAAAACTGGGTTTTTGCAGCAATTTTATCGCAATATACCTTTAATTTCAAATCACTATTTGACGATAGAAAATTCCTTCGAATAATGAGAGATTTTAAACATCATATGCCCTCTTTTCGGTTTTTTCATAAATTGACTCAGACCATACATAGAGAGATACTCGATAATTCCAAGTTTTGAGATTAATTGGGAAATCACTAAGTCTGTGTTGTGTCATTCCCTCTTTCAACAAAGGCTTCCTATGATTGAAAGGATAGTCTCATCTTTATTTCTCGCAACTTAAATTGTTAAGAAATGTTTTTTTTTTCAATTTTCCAAGGTCTGTAATTGAAAACTTTACCCAATTACATACCCGATCATCGATATATCAAATGAATTTCCTCTCCTTGAAGTAAATAGGGATTAATGAAAAAAAAATCAACAATTGTTAACATTTGAGAAATTAAAAAGGGAAGAAGAAGAAGGAGAAGATCCGTCAGGTTTTCCAGTTCTTCGTGTTTCGAGCATCGGTCACTCTCTGCTTCTCAATCTCTCTCTCACACCCACGAGCCGAGCTGCACCGCCTAATCGCGGCCTCCGACCGCCACGCCGCCAGGCCACCTCGGCGTTCGGCAGCAGCACCGCCTCTCTCTTCGC
This sequence comes from Corymbia citriodora subsp. variegata, assembly GCA_014858505.1. Taxonomy (NCBI): domain Eukaryota; kingdom Viridiplantae; phylum Streptophyta; class Magnoliopsida; order Myrtales; family Myrtaceae; genus Corymbia; species Corymbia citriodora. Next base: position 4,811,490 of record CM026416.1, read on the forward strand.
CACCTCCAAAGCCCCCCTAAACCCTGGTCTCTCACTTTGGTTCTCCAGGATTGCTCGAAGATGGACGAGGAGCAGGAGATGGAGAGGTTCGGGATGGACAGCGATTACGATGACGGGCGATGGATCGACAGGGAGTTCTATTACCGGCGGCGGAAGGAGAAGCGCGCCCAGACCAAGGATGATTCGCTCTACGGCGTCTTCACGTCGGGAGACCCCGATTCGGACGACGACGACTCCTCCAAGAGGAAGCGGAGGAAGAACAGGGACCTCCTAGGCAAGGCCCATCTGTTGAAGCCCGTGAATTTCGTGTCCACGGGCATGGTCATGCCGAACGGAGAGATTGACGAGAACTCGAACAGAGAGAATGAGGATGACGAGCCCGCTGCCATGGATGAGGACAGGCCGGGCTTGGGGGTTGGTGCTTGCGTGGGTTTGGGGTTTAAGAAGCAATGGACAACGTGTTGGCTGCAATCTCCGCCGCCAGTATTACGAAGACCATTAAGGTGTCCATGGTGATAGCGATGAATGTGCTCGCAAGCTCGTACCCTCCGTCAGCTGGCGCCTTCTCCGACGACCACGCACAAGCGCTGAACAAAATCGTGCCCTTGCTCTTGCCTCAAGGGGCACCCCTCATGCTGAACGTGTATCCCTACTTCACGTACGTCTCGGACCTCGAGAAGATCTCCCTCGAGTACGCGCTGTTCACGTCGAAGGACGCCGTCGTGAGGGACGGGAACTTTGAGTCAGGGGCGACAAAAATGCCCAATCCAGCCGAAACCCAACCGACCCAACCCGATCGAATCCGAAAATTATAGATATTTTGGGACTGGCGCTCAATTTTGTTTGGGTAGATTTTTTTATTTTTATTATTATTAGAATTGGGTAGGGTCACTCTACCCATTACACGTTACCCAAATTAAAACACATTTCCCTTTTTCCCCTCTGCCTATCTCCCCTTCTCTCCTCTCTCAATCAGTGGGGAGGCCGTTCGCCGGCGAATCCCAGCCCTCACCACTGTCGCCGGCGAATCCCAGCCACCATCATTGTCGCCGTCAGATCTAGCCAAAATCGTCGGGCTAGAACCGTAATCTCTCAGCTTGCTTGCGAGGAACGGGAATTTGCAATCACGAGATCGACCGGCGCCGATTCAGGTACGCCACAATTGAGTAGAGGTGTGCGTCCGCTTCTTTTTTCGAGTCCTCGACGAAGTTACCGCCATCATCGACCTGGTAAATGTTTTGATTCATCGCCGGGGGCTGAGTCCATCATGAACGGGGGCGTCGGATTTTGAGCTCTGAACACAAAACACCGCAGTGAACATTGAAGTGCAATACTCTTTTTCCAAATCCATAGCAAGTTGACAGAACTGGAAAAGGTTCTGATAAGTGCAATACTCGTTCCAGAATTCCCCCAATTGCGATTTGTTTTCGTGTGAATTGTCTGGTGCTTGCCTGGCTTCGATTCGTCACCAGCTGAGGAAGGGGCATCGTCTTGATTGATTTTTGTGTGCTGTTGTTGTTTTCCGATTTTGCAGAGGCTCTTCGAGAGAGCAAGAGAGAGATGAATCAGGCCACCAGAGGTACGATTGCTGTTCTCTCAATGTCAAATTCTCTTCTTTCCGCAATCTGATTTCGGCATTTACGTTTTTTACTGGAGGATTGCGCTCTTGTCGTTGGAGTTAGTGTTGCTAATGGTGATGTTTGTTTTCCTTTTGTCGAAGTTCATCTGCTATTCTGGAGTTTAAAGCTTTGATTTCGGATAATTGATGGGTGTTATGGATTTGTATTGCTTTACCATCTTGGGGTTAACAACGGATATTTATAGGTGCAGCGGGTTTCTTCTAAGTCATGTGCTTACATGACTATCACTTGATATGTTGTAGATGAGGAGAAAATTATAGTTGCCCTCACAACTTCTTTGTTGTTCTCATTCTCCAAAAGCATGTTTTGCGAACAAGTTATGGAGATGGTCCTGGACAGCTATTATAACCTATGAACTGGAATAAACTGCCACTCTAGATTCGTATCAACTTGTAAAAGCAATAGAAGAATGAGTAATAAGCCGGCTTAAATTTTGTTGTCGCTTCTTATTTGGTAGAGATGCTGATGGTATTCAACTTCCTTGGATGATGAAGTTAGGTCTATATATGTTGTACTTTGAACTTTCTATGAAGAATTGGTTGAAAGAAGTTCTGTTTCCTAGGATTTTAAGTGACTCGCCTTTCTTTTTAGCATGCAATTGGAAGTATTTAATATCAGTTAGTAAGTACTTTTGAAGATGTGTCTGGATTACTTTGCAAGTTCAAGCAGACCATTAAACCCAATTTCCTGTTCCTGATATCTGAAATTGTTGATCCTCCAACTGGGATAATGTCTTCTTGTTGGTGGTTACTCACATGATGTCTTGTTGATAAAGCCTAGTTGGACTTGAAAGCTGTAATCCACATAGGAATTGTGAAATCCTAGACATTTTCTCCCTCCAGTGAAAGGAATGACTTTTGTACCAACTACTTTCTGTCATAGATGCCACTCAGCTTAGATTGATCTTCTTGAAGCTCCTAAGTCCCCCCTTTTTTTTTGTATAAGTTACCTGCTTATAAAATTAGTAGATTAGCTAACTTTAAGCCATTCATGACTGCATGTTTTCATGTAAAGTGGCATGTCTATCAAACATGAGGATTGTTCCTGCATCATAGGCTTAATTTTCTTTCTGGATTTTAAATACAATTTCTGCTTTAAAAGTTATTGGTTTTCACATGCTTAATCTAATCAGTTCACTTAAAAAGTTTGTTTAGTGAGAAACTTCCTGGATCACTAAGCTAAAAGCTTAGGTACAGAGCATCATGCCTTCTCTGATAACTGAATATATTGATATACTTTTACAGTGGGAGGTATGAATCTGTTCTTGTCATTATGGAGATACAGACATAAGATTGATTCACACTGAGATGATTGATGGATTCATATGTAGAACCATTATCCATGCTCATCATCATACGCTTGCAGACTCCGTATCTTGGGAAGGAAACTTTTGGTTATTATAGTTAAACTTTGCTTGTTTGCTGACTATTGTCAAGGCTCTTTTTGCTCAAATTCTTTTAGCATGGTTGGTTATTGCTTGTTATTATGCATTATCCCCTCTGTGAATGAACTGGATGACCTTGGTCACCCCATTTCTGATGGTTAACTGAGAAAAGTATGAAGTATCCTCTTAATAAAAGGTGATGTTCTGGTGAGAATAAGGTTTGTGCTGCTGGGTATGAATCATGATATGATAAGGCCCTGCAAATGCTTCAATAATGTCTATATTGTAATGGAGTAAGCTCTCTTTGCTGGATTTTATCTGAGCCAAGCTTTTTCTGCTTTATTATCATGCTGGAAGTGTAAAATTTTTTGGATGTTTGCGTACTGTGACTCAAAGCTTTGGTAATTTCATGCATCTTTCAGGTTATGTGAAGGAGGGGAACTCTTGGATAGAATACTTTCAAGGTTATCTTTTGTGCTAGCTTCTTGTATTCTAGCTGTAGATAATGGGTGAATTTATATTAGAATGCTGTGATATGTGAACAAATCTTACATAAACTGCAAAACTCATCAAGTCGAGGAAGGAGCAATGAAGCTGGCGAGAGAATGGAAAGCGAAACTGTCGGATAAACCCGTGAGTAGATTGGACGCTTTGGCATTTCTGTATTCTTGGCAGCATACAATTTGGTTTCCCCTTCAAGAGTCTCTTTCCATGTTTACAATTTGATTTATCCCACATTTCGCCAATTGTTTTGGCTTGTTGCGTGCCCAGGACATCATGCTCCATGTTGGTCACAAACGTGCTTGGGACCAATGGTTTAGTACGTACCTGAAACCCGACCCGACCCGACCCGACCCGACCCGAATCGACCTTTTTTTTTTGCTTCATGTTTTATGCCTTTCGGGTCAGGTCGGGTCAGAGGACATGATCCTTATTGTTCGGGTCGGGTCGGGTAACATCAAGACCCGACTTGACCCGACCCGTTGACACCCCTACTTTCTATCGCACTCTGCACACACTTCACATTCGATAAAGCAACCTTGTGTTAATATTAGTGGGGGCTCCTCGACCTCTAACTCGGGAATCTCTTGTTAAGTTTTTTTCTTTTTGGGTTTTTTTGGAGATTAATAATAGAGTGGTTCAGACCCACCCACGAATGGCTGCGCTAGTTGAGGACTGGCCTCCTGATCCCGAAGTCAGGGGATCGACTCACATCTGCCACAACTCTCAAAGCAGTTCCATGATTTAAGTGGGGGGCTCGGCGTGGGTTACTGGGCCAATCTCCTCCGAGATTTACGTTTAAATAGTGGCTTACGACGATGTCACCAGGCATTGGAGAGCGGTGGGACCCCGATTAGCGTAAGCGAAAGGGAGTCTCCGGCGGTTCCTCGGTCACCAAAAAAACAAAAAAATAATAGAGTGGTTCGGGATAAGTAAGCGAGTGTAGGTGGTGCACTGAGAAAGCACTTGCACCTAACATATATTAAAATATATAATTTTAATCGTTATCTATTAATTTATTCTCTAAACTAATAGTCTTATCCACAAAACATCATCGCTGCTCTCCTAATCGTTATTTTCTCGATTCGACTTGCCGCTCTATTTTCATACACGAGTTTTTCTACTCCTTCTTTAGCTTACATATTATATTTTTATGCTTCTGACAAACATTATTCCTCGTGCCGCCTATCAATTTGGGTACAACTTTACACAACATAGTTGGTCAACCCCTTTTAGCTTCCTTTTTTTCTTGTTAGTCCCACTTTCTTTTTTGTTCTTTTCTTCCAAGTATTTGATACTTTGGTCCCGCTTTTGCAAACAATTACTTCTCTTCTTTTTACACCAAAAGTGTAAAACACAGAAGAAGAAGGATGGTGAGAACTAAAAAAAGGAATGTTATAAAAAGGGTTGAACAAATAATAGTAAAAAAGAAAAAAATCACAAAAAATTCCAAACTTTACCGAATGTGATACATTTATCCCAAACTTTTTTATGATACAAAAATTTGTAAGATGCCAAAAACTCCTAAATATGTATTAATATGACGCATTTACCCCAAAAATTATTTTTGGTGTCATAAAAAATTTGGGTTAAATATGTCATGGTGGGCATAGTTTAAGGTTTTTAATAGCTTTATCGCAATAAAAAAGATCACTTCTATTAGGGGTGTCAAAAACCGAACCGAAAACCGAACTGAACCGAACCGAAATTTCGTATGTTTTCGGTTCGATCTGGTTTCGGTTCGGTTAACCGAAAAATAACCGTTAACCTTTTCCCTTCAGTTCGATTAATCGAACCGAATTGGAATTCTTAATAAAAATTGAATAATTCTCTTCTTTATCATCTCTTCTTTACTTAAATTTCAATAAACAAAGTAAAAATAAGAAAACCGAAAAAGTGTCCCGAACCGAACTGCATTTTTGGTTCGATTCGGTTCGGGACAATCTCTTATTGGTTCAGTTCGGTTCGGTTTTTTGAAAAAATCGAACCGAACCGAACCGTTTACACTCCTAACTTCTATAAAATTGTACAGGAAGTGATGGACCCTAAAAAATAGTATGATCAAAACACACACATTAAAAAAAGAGTGTTTAAGCCAATGTAGTGGAAAAAGTGCCAACCATAAAGTAATTGCATTGTATATTGCAGCTATCATCCTAAGGGATCACTTCTACCTAATTTCAATTCAAGAAAATTTAATGAAATTGCACATCTAGTGTGGGATTTTTGACAGTCAAATAATTAATTTGAAGTAAATTTGTCACAAATGTACTAATTTGGAATTTTTCGTAGTATTAGTCCTTTCATTTATAAAGAAAAAAAGTTGAAATTAAAAGCCCATTTGATATGTGAACTTTGTATGATTGTAGTATTATGTACCTCCGATCTCACTTGGTATTTGAACAAGGTTGAAGTTCGAATGAATATCAAATTATGTGTGCCTCTTGTATGTGCTGTGCATCTTGTTTTCATCCCTCCCTTATTTTTAACATCAAAACACATGAGCAAAGAATTTTCAATTAAGAGTCCGATAAGACATCCGTAATTTGATAGGATTAACAAGTTTAGAACGTATACACGGCGAGGGGGCTTTCTCAACAACGAGCGCTTTGCCCTTCCGTGTCGCGCGGGGGCTCTTGGTGTACGCAAGCGGGGGGACCTAGGCACGGTCAAACCGGGAGGGAAAAGGGGGAGAAATTAGGAGAAGAGAAAGGAGGGGCGGGTGTCCCGACCAAAGAAAAAGGAGGGGGCGCTGTCCTAACCACTGCGAACGGGACACGTGGGAAGTTGTCCTGGGATGCATGTCCTCACTGAAAACCCCCCAAACTTATAAATGAAATTTAATGCCTTCAATTTTCGTGCCGTTTCTTTTCCATTGTATATATGAAATTTCCTATTTTGTTCATATATATTACACATACGGAGGTATACTTTGAATGGGCAAATGGGCAAAGTTCATTATGACAGTTTGATCCATCATATCGCTATAAAGGGTAATCAAAAATCTTATTATTTTTACGCAGCAAAATTCTTGTTTAGACTAGAATCAATTACACTGCACCCAAGAACTAGCAAGTGAAGTACATGCTATATTGTCATGTTCTATCCACTTGATCCATAAATAAGCTTTCGCTTTATACGCAAATAGCACTCGGCTTGGTGCACTCCTTTTCCTCCCATAAAAGAGAGAAGAGGTTATGTTGACACCATCATGTGATGTACTTTTATTAATATTACTAAGTCCATGTCAAGAATATTTTCTCAATAAACAATGTGATGTGTACTTGTTGATGTTGATAAGGGATGGCGAGATTTTTTTCAATTAACCTTTGCTTTGGTCTTGGAATTTCAATAGTTGTAGGGTCCATCCTGTTTGCCCTCCATGATTATGTTTTGTTTCCCCTTCCGCTTTCAGTACTATCTAAGATCATAAGAAACAAGTCGTGCCCAGTATATTCTTGGGTCCTTGGATATTGATAGTAGATTTAGGGGGACTCGTCAATTTAAGCAAGTAAATAGTCACGTGATGAGACACGGGAGCCGACTAAGATGGTCCGACGAGGATAGGAACGCAACGATATACACCCATCAATTTAGTTTCGTGATCGCAATTTCCATGATGCTTTAGTGGCACCACCAGGCAATAATTAAAAGTAGGCCTAATTTTATCTACTGCGGTCCAGGTTTTGTCAGTGCGTCCAAGGATTGGATATAACATACTTGTGCCGCTTGCTCTTCCAATGTCAGTAGAGGATCAAAGTCAGTACTAACCTGGAATCTTCCTCAATTAGTTGGCTAGTCGAGAGTAGAAAAAAAAAGGACGGCACAGGTGCCCCTTGGCTCTAGCCGCTGATATTTTATTCTCTATTATTGCGTGCGCGGAAACAGTGGCACTACGGATCAAGAACACATAATGACTCTTTCAATCGAGCATTACCAGAATTTGACTTTTCTACCCTGCTATATTCCCACTTTGAATCTTTTTGCCTTTTTGTATTATTTGTCGGACCTCTTTAGAAGAGAGAGTGAAAGGAGCACAAAGCGAATGGGACAAAAAAGGCGATGGGAGGAGAGAGAGATCCGTTTAGGATCTGCATGACAATATTTCTATTCCCGGTAACAGTTTCTACTCAGAAATATTTTTTTATGTTTCTGTTCCCGAGAACTATTTCTAAGCATTTGAAGGTGTTTGGTAACTGTTCAAACTTTTTACTCCGGAAACAGAAATACGTTTGGTAAAAATTTCTAAATTTTTTATTCTTTTAATTTTCTTTATTCTTTTTTTTCCCCTCCCCTTCTTTTTGTTGGCTGCCGCCGGTGAGGCTCGACCTCGCAGATCTGGGCGAGGCTCAGCCTCGCCCAGGCGGCGCAAGGCCGAGTCTCGCCCTGGCTTGGCGAGGCTGAGCCTCGTGTCGGCCAATGAGGCTCGAGCCTTGCCAGTGGCCCTGCGAGGCTCGCCGATGGTGGCCGGGCGAGGCCGAGGCTCTCCGGCGGCTAGGCAAGGCTTGCCCGGCCTCGCGTTGCCTAGGTGAGGCTCGCCCGGCCAGGCATCGCTTGGGTGAGGCTCAGCCTCGTAGGTGGCCGGGCCAGGCTTCGACGAGCTTGCCGAACCTCGCATTGGCCTGGCGACGGCGATGGGGCGGCTAAGGGGTGGGAGGAGGAAGAGGAAGAGGAAGAAGAAGAAGAAAAGGAAAGAGAAAGGAAAAAAAACTGTTTTTTTTAAAATTGTTCCGAGAACAAAAAGCAACTTTTTCTTATTTTTAATTTTTACTCCAAACCTGTTCTAGGGAATAAATTTATTCTCGGAAACAAAAATTTATAAAATACATTTATATTCTCAAGAATAAAAAGTCTGCTCTCAAAAATAAAAGAATAGAAATAACTATTCTCGGAGCGTTATAATGCACACTCTTAGTCAGAGTTAGCAGGAGGCGAAAGAGGAGTCCAGTCTGTAATGGTACCGATTGTCGGCGCTGTTTGTCTCGTGACAGAGGGAGAAATCCAAACTAGTGTCGAAGATTGATTGATTTGTATGAGGATGGTACGGAGAGAGGTTGCAGCGACACGTGCGCCAATGACGGACGCGGGTGACTGGGGAGAAGCCAGAAGGTGGGGCCACTTTCCATTTCTAGCCAATAATATGATTTTGGAGTTTTCTTTTTCTGTTTTTTTTTTGGTTAGCGGACAGAGAATGTACGTAGGAGCTTGCGTGCGTGAGTGCGTGCGTGTAGGTGGGAGCTGCGGCCAACGTGTTGCTCGTGCGTGCGTGCTGGTGCATAGATAGTCCTTTTCTATTAATTTGTTCTCTAAAGTCTAAACTAATATTCTTATTCACATATAATCATCGCTGCTCTCCTAATCATTATTTTCTTGTTTTTTAATTGGACTTGCTGCTCTATTTTCATTTACTTTCTGAAATTTGTACCTATATCAAATATTTATTCTAAATTTATACAATGTCACTATTTACCTCAATTTTTTTTTATAATACTAAAAATCTCAAATTTATATTTGTGTGACATCAAAAATTCTAAACTTATGTTTATGTCATACATTTAACCCAAAAATTTGATATTTTGAAAAAAAATTTAGAGTTTTTTATGTCACGAGAGTATAAATTTGAGATAAATGTCACATAAATACATGTTTGAGATTTTTTGTATTACAAAAAAAATTAGGTAAATATGTCACAGTGTGCATAGTTTATAATTTTCAGTAGCTTTTATCCAAATAAAAAAATCACTTCTGTAAAATTATACCAAAAGTGGTAGGCTCCATAAGGAATAGTATGGTCAAGATAGTGTCTAAACCAAAACAATGAAAAAAGCGTGGACCACAAAATAATTGCATTGTATACCACAACTATTATCCTCTCCCTCATCCATAAAAAGGGATCACTTTTACTTAACTTCAATTCAAGAAAATTTAATGAATTTTAGAGGGTATATATTATGCAAAAAACAAACATTTTCTTAAAAACTCTCTTTTGTTTGTTTCGATTTTGGTTCAATTTTTTGCACCCTGCACCTTTCCTGGATCGCTTTCAGGAATCTGAATTTTGCTTTGGGTCCTGAATTCGGAGCTGTAGCGATCCCGCCAAGGAGGGACTCCTCATGAGCCCACCTTTGCTCCTCACGAAGTCACCACTAGGGATGAGCGGTTCCAAGTTCCTTACAGGTTCTGCCTGAAACCTGGAACCTACCATTGGGTACAGGTTCCTCATTTTTTGGAATCTGAAACCTACCCGTCGGAACCCGGAACCTGGAACCTACCCTATTACAAGTTCCAGGGTCGGTTTTAGGTTCTAATATGTTCTTTTTTCTAAAACTAGTTTAAGAAATAATGTGCAAGTTTTACTTCGATGTTTAAACTAGTAATGCATTATATTATTAAGAGAGGAACATATAAATTTTATCTATAACTAGATGGAGAAAGGCTAACCTAATAATGATCACTTTGCTTTGTATCACCAACTTGAATTTGTATTTTAGAAATTATAGACTCTGGCAAATGACTACATTAACGTTGCCTCATGCAGATATACCAACATCCAAGGAAAGAGATTCCACATTTCCAATTATTAATTCCTGATGACCAGAACATGCTGCCTTTAGAAGTAAGTTTTGTGTTCTCATGCACAAACTAAGTAATTCCCTTCAGCAATTCTCAAGAAAAAGTACATTTAGAAGAAGATAGAGCTCAGAAAGGAAAGGGTTTAGTACCTGATACTAACAGGCCAGCCATCGATCATGCCAAGTGCTCGCAAAGCATCTTTCCACCTCTGGATCTCGTGGGGCTTCTCCCGCTTGAAACCCTTCTCGCCTCGGCCAATATTCTCCGGGAAAAGTCTAAGCTGCTCTCGCAGCTCTCTAAGGTCAACGCCCCAGAAAATGAGCAACACGATAAGACGCCACTTTTTTTTGTCATTCTAGGATCTTCACCAGCTCGTTGAGGCACCATGGTGAGGAATGGAAATTCTGAGAGACAACCATGACAGCAATCTCCGACTGCTCGATTGCTTCATTGATCGCTGGCGATAACTTTACTCCTCCATCCAGTGCAAAGTCAATGAACGTTTTAATCTCCTTCCACTCGAGAGCACTCTTGAGATGGCTCATTGGGTGAACCGTGTCCCCCCGTTTGTAACTAATGAATACATCGTATTCCCTAGGCGGATGCTGACCTGCACCGCGGAGAGTACATTGTCTGAGAACAGAAGATAGGTATGGAGGACGGTGTTAAAGTTTTGATAAGCAGGCTTATCCAAAAAACACAAAAAACGAAACATTTGTGTCCTTCATCCTCAGCCAGATCCCACTCGCCTGCATTTTCACGTTCAGAAACGTATCCTAATACAACAAACAATAAAAAAGTCGATAAAGTGGAGGAAAAGACCCTTGCACAAACTGCCGAACTCGATCGGCTAGTAAAACAATTTCCCATCGAAAAACTTGCACTCTGGCGTACAAAGCAAACGGCATGAGAGCAGATTAGCCAAGAGCACTTGAGCACTTGAATAGCCAAGCAAACAACTGTACAGCTAAGAGCACTTAAACACTTGAACTGAACAGCCAAGCAAACAAGCCAAAAACATATTAGCAAAGAGCACTTGAACAGCCAATCAAACAACGAGAATAGATTAGTCAATAGCATTTGAGCACTTGAATAGCGAGCCAAACATAATGGAGAGAAGTGTGATCAAAAGCCAACCGAAACCAAAATTGCAGAGTCGGACAGAATTCAACGATAACTTCGCCAAAACACAGTCCTATTTCAAATTGCTCATCGAACCCCTATCCGAGCTCAACAAAAGACAAAAGCCACATCCTCAACAAATTCCTCCTCTCGCAGTGACTTCTACACATGATCGACAACAAGAAGAGCAGAGAAAGAAAAATTGCGCAACAACCTGCAGGAGTATTCCTTTGGCTGAAGAGGAAACTCATCGTGCTCGCCGGAAATCGCAAAGATACTCCGCAGTTTTACAGGTGCGAAGCTTTCCTTGCGAACGATCGCGTTGATCCTCGCGGTGTCGATCGCTTCGCGATGACGATCGCTTCGCTGGCGGTGCTCTTCTCGCGGCGTCAAACCGCTCACCCCTAGTTCCAGGTTCTCTCAATTTCTGTCTGATGGTGGAGGAGCCGACGAAACGATGATGGAATTGGTGATGGGATAAAAATTAGGGCTTTTTTGGGGGAAGGAGGGAGGCTGGACCGGTCCGGTTCCGAAAAATGAGGAATGGGATGGTTCGGTTCTCCGGTTTCGATTCTACTCAGGAATCGTGCTCACCCTAGTCACCACTGCTCCTTGAGGCTCTAGTAGGGGCTGCCTAGGAATGTGGATGTCGATGGGACACGGAGGTGGCATTGGGAACTTGGGGAAGAGGTAGAGAGAAGAGGGGTTGGGACCCAGAGAGGTGAGGCATTCGTCAATGGAGGCAATTCAGAGGTGAAGGAAAACAGGAGTTCGTGCGACGGAGGGGGTTGTTGGACCTCGTGTAGCCAATCGCCACCCATTGCCGTGGCCAAGGACCAATTAGAAAGTGAGAAGAAGAAGAACAAAAAGAAAAGAAATGAGAACAAAAAAGTATGGATTCGATTCTTGAATTGTTCAAGAGGCAAGAAGCAAATTTTTTCAAATTCTTAATTCTGTTCTAAATTTTTTTCTGAAACAAATTTTTTTCCGAAAAAAAAAAATACCAAACGAATTTCTATTATTTTTTGTTACAAATAACGATAGAATAAAAATAGACATTATTTAACACATCACCATACAGGCCCTATTTGTATGCATTTGGCATGATTTGGGCTTTTAGGAAAAGACAAGGAGATTGCCGTAGATTCTCAGACAATCAAACCATGGATCATAGACTCGCAAATTTTTGCTTTTCCTAACAGATCACAATGGCCAACCCGCCACGATCCCACCAGAAGGATCCTAAGTCAGAATGTCATTAAGAGCATCGAAACTGATTTGCAATCCTCACGGGCAAAGAACAATACAAGAGCCAAACCATAGTCATTACATTTATATAAAAGATTATATATCACACACCCTTGGTAACACTGCATAAGAGGGGCCTAAATGAACATTACATGTACAATTCCGCCCGATAATTCAGCAGAGATGACTTCTGAGTGACGAAAATTCATCATGCATTTCGGGAGAGAAGACTTCATGGGCTTTTACAGAAAGCACAGACAAAAGGGCTACTTTAAGAACAACACGATACGGCCGCCATCCTTTCGGCAGGTCTGTCCATGAGAACCATTCCTGACGGGTTTGGTGCTGGCTGAACTCGGGTAGCCTCTTAGCTGTATCCATGAAAAAGATAACAGTAAATTATATGGCATTGACAAAGTAAGAAAATGTTCACCTGAAAAATTGGTGGTAACATATTCATCGTAGAAGGAATTGTATATAATTCGCTATAATCACCACCCTCAGTTGAGAGCAGAGACAAATTACAAGCAATATCCAAATTCGTAAACCTAATTACAGAGTTCACAGCATGCAGTATACACGGCAAAATGAAAACCAGTCAAGCAATGGCATGCATGTTATGAATTATGCATTCTCGAGAGGAATACATTGACAAGATAGTTATACCTATTTCACAGAAAATGTCATTGACATTTATAGCAGTTTTTGCAGATGTTTCCATGAAGAGACTGTGTTCTTGGGCATATGTTTGCACTTCCTGCAGTTAAAAAGGACCAGGTATGAGCAATTTATAGAAGATAATTGAAAATGAGTCTCGTTAATGTCCCGATCCTTATCAAAGGATCTGGACCAAACCCACAGTGTGTTTCGAATAAACTTTCTCCTTTTGACTGATATCAATTATAAAAATGATCAAGTAAAACCTTTATACTGATTGAAAACTGAGCCACAAGCTCATTGTCAACAATGCCATTGCATTATCAATCAACTTCTTCTCATGCCTTGCCTATGGACAGTGAGCTCGACAAGATTAGGCTTGGCTGATTAATACATTGAGCACCAAAAAGGTTGGTCATCTCCATAAATGACAATGACCACTTTGAAGTGGAGTCAACTGAGACTAAAAAAATCAATGGAGACACTCGTCCTTCGCTCTATGTTCACTCTATCTAAACAAATCAAACAACGTCATTGTGATGCCCGCGATTTGCAATAGTTATAAGTTTCTACCTTCAGGAGTTAGTAATCATCAAGTTCAACCTTTCATTAGGAGTCCAGAGTGCATAAGGGTAGCCCAAGATTCCTCATACAAGATATTGTCAATAGAGAAGGGGGAGGAATAGGAGAGTGATCAGAAGTAGATGAAATTGCACTTTCCTCTTGATAAATGAAAGCATAATTTTGGACAAAACAGAAGCATCATCTCAGAAGCAAAACAGCAGGAAAAAATGTAATTACCTTAGCTGTAACCTTCCGGGCATCCAACAAATCTGCTTTATTTCCAGCAAGAGCCATAACCATGTTAGGGTTACCTTTGACAAGAATGGAGACAGTTAGTTAGCTCTAATACTAACTATGAAATTATCATAAGATGAAATAAGGTTCTTGCTGAAAAAACATAAGGAGGTCCCATCCAAACATCTCCACGATAATTTACACACTATAATTGTGTATACCGGCACCCCAACATCATACTAAACTTAAAAAAAAAAATGTCTCTTAACACAAGAAAAGAAGAACAAAAAGTCACAAGCATATTGGAGATTAAGAAGTTAAAAAAGTCTACCTACTTAGAAGCCACGAAACATAAAAATGTGAATGCCAACGGCAAAGCCAAACAAATAAGTATAACATAGAGAAGGTAAGCAAAAAGATTCAATCACTACCCTGTGCTTGAAGTTCTTGAACCCACTTCTTGGTTTGCTCAAACGATGCCTACATGCAAGAAAACAGTCCTGTCACTTTGCTAGGAAAACATCTAAGCCAAAAGAAAGCACTAAGCTGCAGAGCACCGAAGTAGATGCAGAAGGTGAAGTCTTCCGATGTGGACATAGATCTTTAGCAAGGCAGATAAATAGAACCATATTTGAACACATTATATGTCATTTTCATACAAACAGTCAGATCAATGCCTCACCTCCATATACAAGCCTACACTCAGGTTAATATGAACAGAGAGAAAAGGAAAAGCTAGATTATAAGGACATTTGAGTAATTACCAAGAGGAACCAGTAATGTCATGCAAAGGCATGGGTCAAGTGGTCCTTATTTGAGATAGGGGTCTTCCCTCCTTTCCCCAAAACTATTGTTAAAGAGTGGACATTCCAAGCAAAACTATCCTGTAAATAATTTGTTAGGAAGTACACAGCGTCAAGATCAACTATAAAAAAAATTGGGGATAATATATAAGAAGGAAAATTGGATCATGCACCATGGTTAGAATAAGAAATCGACAACTAGTTTCAAGTATATCCTGTGGAAGAAAGAGAGAAAATCATCAACAAAGACAGTTGAAGTTTACATCAACATAAGCAAGGACAACAATAGAGTATGCATCTAACAGAGACTCACCCAAAACAAGCTCCCTTCTGACACCACAAGATCATTAAAATGCAATGCTGATATCAAAGAACAGAACAATTGTGAGACTGCCAACATTATCATCATTGATGTGAGACTGCCGATGTGCAATATCTTAAGAAGCTGGAATTGTTATACTCAATGAGTTAATTATAAGCCACGACATGCCAAGATATTCAGCAAGAACAAGAAGCACCTTCATAACCACAACTAAACAATTAATCATAACTCCAACCCAACAAAGGTCAGCCGGGCCTCTAGAGGAGGATAAATGGGTTTGCTCTTTGATAATTACACGGAGAACTCATACCATGGGAGCAAAAATTTCAACTAAATATTATGTAATGACCTCTTGAGGACACAAACTTGTACGTGGAAAGTTGGTGATGGTTCCCAAGAATTGAAAGTAAAGGAGAAGCATATACAACTCCGTTATCAGAGAATGAACATCTCTTGCAACAGTCAAAGATTAGGCCACTTAGCAACATCAAACAGCATTGGAGGTGATAATTGGTTAGTTGTTAGCTTCACTTACTAGGTTTGTCATGTCATACACAATGATGGCCGTGGCAGCTCCTCTATAGTACATGGGAGCCAACCTGTGGTATCTCTCTTGGCCAACTGTATCCCAGATCTCAAACTTCACAGTTGCATCATTTACAGCCAAAGTCTGAGAAAAGAAGGCAGCCCCCATGATGGATTCCTACAACATCAGAAGTGCTTCATAGTCAAGCTACTATGATAAGACATGAAATCAGCTGAATATTATAAATCAATACTCTAGTTTTGTGAACCTGAAATTTAACAAACTGGCCTTTAACAAACTGCAGTACTAAGCTAGATTTTCCAGCCTTAACATCTCCAAGCATCTAATGAATGAAAAACAAGAAGCAAAAAAAGAGGGCTCAATATATAAGTAATCAGCTCATAAAGAAGCACAGAAAGAATTAGATCACAATACTGAATCATAACCATTTCACATGAAAGCAAGCATGGAAGCTTAAGGAAATATAGTGGGAGGTTACCAACAAAAGACCGCAATCACAAAAGAACGAGATGATAGGCTTTTCACTGGGCAAGTTTTCCAAGTAAGCAGAGGAAACAATATAATCTGTTTATCACACTTGTCCATCCGGTGCTGGGATCACCATTAGTAATGTAATAGATGCTTCTACAGCCAGGCGATTGGCAGAAGGCTGCAAAGTCACAGAGAAGTAATGCAGAAAAATGAGTGCATTAGGACCTCTAGCCACTAATCTTTATTTTCTCATTAGCTTTCTATTGCACACATAAGCACTTTTGATCAACTATACATTGACTTTTTCAATCTAGCCTTACCAGAATTTCACTTTTCTACCCTGCTATTTTCCCACTTTGAATTTTTCGTTTTTATTTGTTGTACCTCTTAAGCACTATCTTCTCGAGATGATAACCTAACAAAGCACAATAGGGTGTGCTGGAAGTTTAGAAAGATGACATGAGGTGTCGAACCCCCAAGAACCAGAGACACAAAGCATGAAATGATCAAATAACAACTTCATGTCAAATTTTGAAGTCCAATAAAGCTGCATACAACTCATTGCGCACAATATGAAGCAACACATATTTAATATAAGCAAGCAACAAGACAAATTACAGAACAAAGAAGCTGCAATACGAAGACTTTTGAGGACATCATCATGGCTCGACAACATATTAACAGCTAGCAGCATAAAAAATTGATTTGCAAAGCTATCTTAAATGGAGAAATTGACGGGCAGAGGCCAAGTAAAACGAACCCTTACTTACTCAAGTATTACAAAGCCCAAAGGAGGAAGCAGAAGGATAACAAGCAAACCACTTTTTCTGCAAACCAACAGCAAAGCCAAACAAATAACTATGACATAGAGAAGTTAAGCAAAAAGATTTATCACTACCCTGTGCTTGAAGTTCTTGCACCCACTTTTTGGTTTGCTCAAATGATGCCTACAAGCAAGAAAGCAGTCTTCTCACTTTGCTCGGAAAACATCTAAGCCAAAAGAAAGCACTGAGCTGCAGAGCACCAAAGCAGATGTAGAATTGTAAAGATTAATTTCACTAAATTCTTATATGGACATAGATCTTCAACAACACAGAAATAAAACCAATATTACATGCATATTCTTGTAGCGGAAACTATTACTTCGCAATAAGATCTCTTGCCACAGTGAAAGATTTGTTGACTTAGTAACTTAATACAGCATCGGAGTCGATAATTGGTTTGTTGTTAGCTTCACTTACTAAATTTGTCATGATACACAATAATTACCGCAACAGCTCCTCTATAGTACATGGGAACCAAGCTGTGGTATCTCTCTTGGCTAGCAGTGTCTCAGATCTCAAACTTCACAGTTGCATCATTTACAGCCAAAGTCTGAGAAAAGAAGGCAGTGCTGATGGTGGATTCCTACAACATCAGAAGTACTTCAAAGTCAAGCAACTATTATAGAAAGAAACAAAATTGGCTGAAATCATAAATCATCAATCGAGTTTTGTGAACCTGAAATTCAACGAACTGGCCTTTAACAAACTGAAGTACTAAGCTAGATTGTCCAGCTCTTACATCTCCAGGAAGCACCAAATGTACGAAAAACAACAAGCAAAAACAGATGGTTGGATAAAATAAGAAATTAGCTTGTGAAGAAGCACAGAAAGAAATAGATTACGATACTGAGTCACAACCATTTCAAGTTAATGGAAACGTGAAGGCTTAAGGAAATAGAGACAGGGGTCATCAACAAAAGTCTGTCAATTATCAAGCAATTAGATGATACGCCTTTCACTGTGCAAGTTTTCCTACTAAGCAGAGGAAGAGATATAACAATATACTTATAATCTAGCGTCATCAATGTTTCACTTTTCTACCCTGCTATTTTCCCACTTTTATCATTATTATTATTATTATTTGGGCACCTCCTTTGCTCAGTCATCTCAAGATGATAACCTAACGAAACAGAATAGGGCATTCTGGAAGTATAGAACTCCAAGAACCAGAGAGACAAAGTAGCAAAAGATCAAACAACAATTTATGTCAAACTTCGATGTTCCATAAAGCTGCATACCACTCATAGCATGCAATATCAAGAAACACATGCTCAATATAATTAACCAGCAACTCATATTACAGAACAGAGAAGCTGCAATATGAAGGTTAGTGAGGACATTACCGCGGCCCAAACACAAATCAACAGAGAGCAGCAAAACATATTGCTTCATGAAGCTAGCTTAAAAGGAGAAACTGACACTTAGAGGACAAGGAAAAGGAACCCTTCCTTCTTCAAGTAATATAAAGCCCAAGAGGGTGAAGCAAAAGACTGACAAGCAAGCTGCAAAGAGGGGTAGGATGAGCTTGGGTCCGTACAATGTTAGTGACACGGGGACTTTCATCGTCACTTTTGTCAAATGTACTTTAAGGGGAAAAGGTTCCATCGGGGCCCAAGAACCTAGTATTGCAGCAAATTAGAACCTGAAAAGATCCACCATTTCAATGATGAAATAATTCATGGTTAACTAATCGACAAACCCGATGAAGTGAACGAATTGCATCTCCTCAGTTAGCACTGAATCATATACGTTTGTATTGAAAAAGAAACTTATCACTTTGTGGAAAAACAAAATAAACTCCAAAGGTCCCAGTCACAGACCAACATTAGGAAGAAAAAGAAAAACAGAGAGAGAACAAGATCCTATCGCAAAAACTTTCCAATACAGACTCAAGAGGCTTCCTTGCTTGTGGCTCAAGCAACCTTGTGAAGGACTAAAAAGTGGAACTTGCAAGATACCATGTCCCAGAACATCCCGATCTCATCCCCAACCTTCAACCCTCGCCCCTTGACAAACGGCTTGTTCCAGTCCCCATTCAGCAAGTAGCTCCTCAATGACCCCCAGTAGTGGACGCATCATAAGACACCTTGTCTCTTTCCTTCTCTTCTTTCTTCTTCTCTTTTTTTTTTTCTCCTAACAAACTACTTATTTCTCAGAATTATGTATTAAGATGAACAATGGAGGTCATGCCTTTCTCATATTTCAATTGAACAAACTGTGTTTACATACTCAATAGCCTGGAGTGTCAAAGACCAACTTTATGGCCGGTTCTTTTGATGTCCTCTTGAACTGGCTTCCAGAATTCACCAAAAGTGAGCTTTATGTAGACGGAGGACTCTCTGCAACTCCCGATCTGAGAGTCGTACGAAGAGCAGAGGGAGTATCTCTCCACCATGCTGTTTGTCGCCACCTTGTGCTCCACACTCCTGTACACGTCATTGCTCCACACCTGCCCAAAAAAAGATGAGCAATTCATACCTGCGCATTAATCATTGTCTTTGTCCAAGACACAAGAAAAGTCACAGC
Source organism: Corymbia citriodora subsp. variegata (assembly GCA_014858505.1). Classification (NCBI taxonomy): domain Eukaryota; kingdom Viridiplantae; phylum Streptophyta; class Magnoliopsida; order Myrtales; family Myrtaceae; genus Corymbia; species Corymbia citriodora. Next base: position 4,830,906 of record CM026416.1, read on the forward strand.
ATTGAAGAATTGGATGAGCATACTGTTTTGAGTTTGTGCTTTCTTTTTTGGTTACCTGAAGAAGGTCTCCGATGCTGACGATGAGAGCATCTCAGTTGGGCTTGATGGCGACCCATCAGGAGTCCTTGAGGAGCTGGAGGCCTCCTACCTGGTCCTGGTAGAGAATGGCCAGCAAGTCACTGTCTGCATGGGACACCACACTGAACATCTCCAGCGAGAGCGGGCACACAGGGTAGTGGTTCAGCTGAAGGAAGCATGTGCTCTCACGGCAGATCTCATTCAACGTGCTGCAGCCCTGATGCCCGAGGTTCTCTGCCAAGACCCAGGCCCAGCATCTTGACTAGCCTAGACATGGCAGGGGCCAACTCCATCATGACTCCTCCGAGAGAAGAATTGGCCATAGCAAGAGGGGTCAGGTATCTCCAAGAGAAGAATTGAACATGCTTTTGTAATTTGGGCGACTTTCTAGGCATGCATATTTTAAATGTTTGGCATCTCTAGGGAATAATTTGCGTTAAAGATTTTTTGGGTATGCTTTCCCAGTGTCAAAAAAGTCGAATAAATAATGACCTCCTTAAGGAATCCAAGATGGGACTGTAGGTGCATCTTATTGGCTTCTCAGTTTTGGTAACACCCAATCCCAGATACAACGTGATGTTGCATTGCAAAAAATTTTCTCAAAATAGATGATGCCTTGAATTACAGTGGTCTAGAGTTGATTTCTGGAATTCACTGATGAGGCTTTTTCTTAATGCTGTTTCATATTTTTTTTTTCCAGCTGAGCAAGAAAGGAATGCTTGAGTTCAATTCAAATGATTTTCTGCTCATAGAAAGACAGAGAATTCAATACCAGGCCTACTCCCAAACAAGTTTATCCAGCTTCGATAAGATCGCAACAGCAAAAGAAATGAAGAAACAAAACATGCATATCAGTGCAAATACTAGGCCAACAACAAGCCCAAATCTTGACTGCAGCAAGAAATCATTTCGATGAACATGCCCTCTAGGGCACGAAACATAAACAGCCTCTAAACATGTCATTGGTTATCATTTCATTATCAACTAACAGCTTCATGCAATCATGGAAGACAAAAACAAAGGAACAACACGAGAATCAACAAGAAGAGCTACGCTTGGACATCACATAGGAAAAAACAAGCTAAAGTAACCTCATCTAGTTCGAACCTGCAATCCATCAAGAAAACCCAATCTGATCAACCCGCCTAAGATGGCATTCCATGTGAAGGTATTCTCCTCGGGCATTCTATCGAACACCCTGCGGGCGTCAACGAGGCACTCGCATCTCATGTTGTGACGATTAACCTCCAAACATCACCTGTCATACTCTCCAACTTGAGTGTCCATATACACATACTGTCACCTATCTGCTTCCACCGTCCTCCCAAAATCACCATCATGCCCCAAAAGTGCTACTAATATGAAAAGTGATAGTCAACAACAAGTGAGAATAGTTCTCAACAAGTAAAAAATATCTACCAGTTTATACTATAAAAATCGATCATCGTGCAGGTGAGACACTCCCCAAAATATAAGATATGCGAAATCATTTTAAATCAACTTGCCTGAGAATCTTATCATCGACACAGCAGGTCAGAAAGTAATTTCTCAGAAAACAGTGGACTGGTAACTCAAACAGGGCATGGAAACATCCATAACTATATTTAGTTTAATAACCCGCGGCAACCATCACCCAGAGGGAGATGATACTCCACTTGAAGTTTAATTCGACTTGTACATTTCTAAATAATTTTACGAATCCGGACCAGGAATGGTAGAGGAATGGTAGCAAAATCCAGAACGTATCAGGCCAAAAAGGGAAACGTTTTATGGGGCCAGTGAGCTCAGAAAATTCTGAAGTTTTTATATGTTGTAGTTTAGGTTGTACCCTATGACTTTTGTGAAGAACACTTGTTTAAATTTCAAGTCGAAAATTCTGTAGAAAATAGAAATCGGGCAAAGGTCAGTTTCACTTCCGACAAATAGATTTATGAATCCGGTTGTTTTTCAAATTTAGTTTTGTCATAGGAGATCCGAAAAATCCGAAATTTAGGTATGTTATAGAACAAGATAATACGCTTGACTTTCGTGAAGAAATTTTTATGGAGTTAATTTTGTATAAATTATCATAAAATCAGTAAAATCACAGGTACAAAGAAATCCGAATCTGAGAACATAGTCGTCCCCAAGTTTCGTCCACGATTCATGTCATTCGATTTCAAACTTGCATAAACCTCAACAGCCAGTATATCCTCAACACATTCCACGAATCATAAATTTCCAACATCAAGAACTATGCATGTCACCTGAAATTTCTGATTAATACCGAACGACCACAGAATCAACAAAAACGATGAAAGCCCGAGGAAATCATCCTCCCCGAGTAACGATCGACCTATACAACATAGATGGGAACGACTAAAGGAGTTGCTGGTCTAATATTGGGCCGACTTTCCTCTTCCCCCACCGCTAGAATGGGCTCAGTCAACAATTCGGCGCCACATTGACCCAAATTCGTGGCAGTCCCAGATGAAGACAGACAAACGTGAGCGTGGCTTTGCATGGTTAATTCTAGGGGTGATCGGATTCAGGGTGGGTAGGCTCCAAATCCGGATTCTGTACCCGACCCTATTATAACCAGTTGCTCTTTTTTGGACCCTATACCCTATCCTGTTTTTATTGGACCCTGTTTTGGACCCGACTCTATTTTTCCAATCCGGAAACAGGGTCAACCATGTTTTCATTGGAACTTGTTTTGCAACCGTTTAACATCCTATACGGTTTCGAATTTTACATTAATTAGTGAAAAAACAACGTAATTTTCCTAACATTAGAAATCCTATAAACATTAACAACAAAAATGGATTTAATATTAGTCGCATTCCCACAAATACTTTTAATATGACCTAATGTGCTTACTTATGTGTATGTGACGAGTTCATAGGACATTTTTCTTGAGTTGGACTGAGAATGCTTTAATTAGTGCTATAATAGTTAGTTGCATTTGTCCTGCAACTATAATAATAGTTGAAAGTGGGACCATTAAAAAAGAAAAACAATGCATGATAATAGTTCTTTTTAACAATTTTTTCAAAACAATTTTCTCTCAACTTGATTCAAAGAGAAGCTTTTTTTTTTTTTTTTTAACATTTCTTTGAAGATAAAGAGATTCAAAAGCATTATACAGAGAGATGATTTTTTTTTTTAACAGGGTAAAAATCGGTTCCAAAACCGGTCCGGTTCTGGGTGGGTCTTTGCTTGGACCCTATTCTCGAACCGGTTTCAACTGGTTCCCAAAAACTGGAACAGGTTCCCGGACAGGTTTAACCGGGAACCGGTTCCCGACCCTATTTTTCGGGTTCCAGATAAACTCGGTCCGGTTGCACACCCCTAGTTAATTCCTTCATTTATTTCTTTCACAGTGCACGGGCGTGGTCAAAATTTTAAAAGCCACGTTTGCTCCAGGTCGCGGCAATCCCAGAAGAAGCGGCGGGTGGGCTTGGGCTGAAGGCTTGGGCTTCAATTGTGGAGCTTGACCTTGCCATAGTCAGCGGCCCATTGAGGCGCCAATTGAAGAAGACTCGGCTAGGCCTAGTGGCGTGGCTTGGGACGCGTCTAATGGCGCCGAGGTGGTGGGCTGGCTAGTGTGGCTGAGGTGTCGCGGACAGGGACTAAGCGATGGCATTGTGGTGGCACAACAAGGGTGCAACGGGAGGGGTCACCGTGTCGGGTCGCAAATGTTGAGTTTCATACATTCTTGATCATTGAACTCACTCAATACGTCTTTATTTTTACTTGGAGCTCAAATTTGATTGACTTAAGCACTTGCCGACTTCGGTTATCGGACGTGCCCTCGTGCGACACACCTTTACTTATCGTCGATCGACCAGTTAAATACTCGAGGTTGCACGGTTCTGCATCGTGAAGACTTGGGTGTCACACGTGTAAAAGCGGGCGAAAGGGAGGGACCAGGGAGAATGTCGGAGTTAAGCGACGGCTTTTGGCACTTAGGAGATCCATTTGATTGGGGGTGATGGTACGGACGACATTCAAGGTGGTGCGATGCGGGCGGCGTGATTTTAGCGGAGCCGCTTCCCGTTTCTGGTGGTTAGTGTGATTTTGGGGTTTAGCAGACAGAGATTGGAGGTGGCCGCTGCTGCTGCTGACGTGTTGCTCTTGCGCACGCGTGTATATATTTATGATCATTTTCTATTAATTTATTCTCTGAACTAATACCGTTATTCATAAATATACTTTATCCACTTTTCCTATACTCTTTTTGTATTTTGACCATATCATCTCTTCTTGTAGAGCCACCACTGCCTTGGTGGCTGCGATGGTTTGGGCTCTCTCTCCTCATGAAGGGGAGGGATTCAAATCCTCTCACGGTCGCTTGGGATTTTAAATGTGACGTCAGGGGTGGTGGGTCCTCCTGCTTACATGTTACCTCAGGGTTTACTCTCCAGCTAATGGCCGTGCAAAGATTTCCTGGGTTACCAAAAAAAAAAAAATCTCTTGTTGAGCCCATCACTTGTCTTGCTTTTGCAAATCATCCCTATGTTCTATTGAAAATCCAGATTTTATACATCCGTACCACTTGATGGTGGGAGCTGCTTTAATTAAAAGAAAGCAGGGTCAACATCGCTTTTTCAAATGTTAGTACAGGGCATCGATAGTGAAGAAGTCGAGGGTTAGCCGAAAATGTGCAGATACAACTTCTTGGCTCCAATTATTATCCTTATTATCCTCGTTGATGTTGGCAACATCGAAAACGCTAAATGAAGAGACTCTGAATGGTGTCGGCAGCAAATGATTAATGATGAATTGTCAAATAGCGACAATTAACATTTGGCAATATGAGAGAGACGAATCGACTCTACCATAAAAAGTAATAATAAATCTTATTGTTTTTTTAAGAACGAAATTCTCGTTTTGACTAAATTTAGTCGCACCGCACGTAATAATGAGCTGGTGAAGTATATGTTATGTCTAGATCAAAAAAAGAAAAGAAAGAGGAAGTACCTATTATGCTGTCATGTTTAATCCACTTGATCCAAAAATCAGTAATCAGCTTTGCGTGGTTTAGATTCTTTCCATAAAAAATAAAAGGGTCTGGTAACACAATCATGAAGACACCTTTTCTCCACAAACAGTGTGATGCGTACTTATCAACGTCAATAATGGATGGCGAACGAGAAAATATTAGGTGCAGCTCATGTGCTACCGTGGCAAACCGAAAACGCTTATGGAGCGCATCATGTGTCCCGCGGGCCTACCTATTTTTCTCCCCCCTTCTCTCCTCCCTCGGCACGCTCTCTCTCCTATCTCCTCTCCTATCTCCTCTCTTGCCCCTCTCCACCTCTGCAAAGTCTTCTCTCTCCTCTCTCCTCTCTCTTCCCCTGCGCTCTCTCTCGCTCGACTCTCCCTCCGAGTCACAACCGGAGGAAGCAATGGTGGCTCATCCAACGAACTGCACGCAGCCTCCGCCTCCGCCTGGAAAGGTTCCCCCGCCGTTGCTCGTCGGTCAAGCGTGGTGATTCGTCAGTCGGACGAGGACACGGTGGCTCGTCCGACGAACCATCCCGGGAAGAGAGGGGCAGGTATCGTGTGGCTGTGATTCCCGGAGATGGCATGGGAGGTTCGCGGCAATTTGGTTTAGGGATTTTAAAGTGTGCCGCGATGCTCATGAAAGAAACGACTTGTGTTCAAACTTGTACTTTGACCTTTTCGGGAAAAAAATGGGGTCAAACTCGAGAGGCCGGACAATGCATTCTCTGTTGCAGAGATGACGCTGTCGGGGCCGGACAAACCACCGGCCCGGTCGGTCGTTAAAGGCTGCAAGGAACAGCCGACGAAATCAACGGATTGAATCGACACTGAGTTTAACGAAAGATTATGCGAAGTTTGGATTTGACCCGTGACTCAAAAACGCATGAATTTAACGAAATCGAACTCGTCTCGCCATGAAAATCTACAAAACATCATGAGAAAACTCAGGGATCAGCAGCGCAAACTGTTCAGACAGAGAGAGAGACAGAGTCGGCGATTTGAAGCTCTTGAAGCTTTTCCTATTTACATTTTTCACCCCAAGCCAGTACAACCCCGACCCACCATCGCGCACGCTGTCCCACCCCGTTGCCGGAGAGAGGACAGCGTGCGGAGGGGATAGAGAGGAGAGAGGAGAGAGGAGGATTGCAGACGAGAGAGAGCGTGCTGAGAGAGGAGAGAGAGCGTGCAGAGAGAGCAGAGAGGGGGGAGAAACATAGGTGGGCCCTGTGGGACACGTGGTGCGCTCCAGAGGAGAAAATATTAAGTGAGTTCAATACTCCACGTAGGATGGTGCAGCACACCATTCAGCTATAGACACGTGTCTATCTGGGGTCCACACTGTCTCCCTCCTCTCTCTCTCTCTGTCAGATCCGGGCCCACAGCAGCAGACCCTCCCTCTCCTCTCTCCTCTCTCCTCTCTTTCTTCTGGTTTCAAAGCTCCGCTCTCTCTCCTCCGCGAAGAAGTCATGGAGGAAAAAAAATCGGACCGAGCATCTCCTTGAAGCGCACGATCGAGTCAAGCCTCTGCAGCTTCAGGTCCCGCTTGTACCGGTTGATGAAGGCGTCGGCTTTCGCGTCGATCTCGTCCCCTCCTTCCACAGACGGCGCCGACGCCGGGCCGCTCTTTTTCCTGCCCTCTCTCACCGTCTGGGGCCTCTGACGCTCCACGATGGGCTTGTCCTCCTACTCCATGCCGAAGACTTGCCGTGGGCAGCCGCCTTCGGGTCTGACCTGACCCTCCTCACTTGATGGTCTTGATGGACCCGACCCGCGTTGGTGTAGAGAACTGAGTAGTCGTCTTCGGAATCGGAGTCGACCCCGAGGTGGTGAAGTGCGTCTTCATCCGGGTCGGGATCGCTCGATCTGTACAAGGAAGAGAAGTTGATGGACTTGACACGCTCGAGGAGAGACGGGGCTCGCGCGAGAAAGGGCGGCTCGGCTCGGTCCGCGCACTCCGGCTCCGATGGACGTTCGTCGTGGTGGGCTTCCGGTTGGGTGTAGCTCGGCGCTTGGGACTTGTAGAGAGAGAAGTCAAGGAGAGAGGAGAGAGGAGAGAGGAGAGGGAGGGTCTGCTGCTGCTGTGGGCCCGGATCTGACAGAGAGAGAGAGAGGAGGGAGACAGCGTGGACCCCAGATGGACACGTGTCCATAGCTGAATGGTGTGCTGCACCATCCTACGTGGACTATTAAACTCACCTAATATTTTCTCGCTCCAGAGACGCTTCCAGTTTGCCACGGTGGCACATGGGCTGCACTTAATATTTTCTCGATGGCGGGCTTTGCTCTGGCTTGGAATTTCAACGGCCTTGGGGTTCCCTCCAGTTGGGCCCTCCATGAACATGTCGTGTTCCCGCTTTGGCTTTTGCTACTTTATGCGAGGCTACGCACTCCGCATGCGCTTACGTTCGATAAAGCAACCTCGGGAATTCTTGTTAATGATAAAAGGGTTTTTTCTTTTTGGGGTTTTTCGGAGATTAACTTGACTTGACTTGTTCTGGATCGATGGTACGGAGACAGGTTCAGGCCAAGCGACACGTGAGTCAATGACGGACGCGGGTGCCGGGAGAAGGTGGTGCCACTGAGAAAACACGCGCACCTTACCTTTTCTGGCAAATAAGTTGATTTTGGGAGTTTTTTTTTTTTTTACCGAAAAGTAGGGATATCAGTAACCGAACCGGAAATCGGAAACCGAACCAAAATTTCGTGCATTTTCGATTCGGTTTGGTGTTCGGTTCGGTTAACCGAAAAAATTGAAATATTCCCCCTGATTCCAATTCAGTTAATCGAACCAAATCGGTTAACCGAATTGAACTGGTCTTCTAGGGCACAAAAGAAAAACGCCAAAAAATTGAAAATCAGAATCTCTCTCAATCAATTGTCTCCGTCTCTCTCTTGCTCGGTCCGTCTCGCTTCCGTCTCCGACGCGATCCACCTCCGCCTTCGACTCGATCGCCTTCGCCTCCGCCTCTGGTTTCTTCGGCAGTTGGTTTCTTCTTCTTCCGTCTCTGAAGGTGGGTTCTTGGGCGACTTCGGCGGCAGCTTGTCCTTGGATCTGTTCGACATCGCCAGCACCAAGAACGCTCCGGTCGATCGCCTCAGGCGCTGGCAGGTACGGTGCTCCCTCTCTCTGCATTCCGTGCGTGTGTTTAGGAGGTTGAGTTTGGGGAATTTGGGTGCTTGGTGCTTTGTTCTTGTTCTCGTTTCTGCGACTGGAGTTTCGAGTTGGCCGATTGTGTGACGAGGCGATGGAGCATGCGTTTTACATGGCGTGGACCTGTATGCTTCTTTGTTAGTAGTGGCTGGGGGCAGGTGGGTCCTAATTTCAAAAGTTGGGTAGTTGCTGTAGGGAGACTTTGGTGGATTTTTTTAACAGTACCAGCTGAAGAGGGGTGTTTTCAAACTTTTGCTGCTTAAGATTCTTTTTTAACTTTGTTGATTTTAAGTTTAGGATATGTTCAGGGGTGCTTATAAACCTGGAGAAGTTGATTGGCTTACACGTGATCAATGTTCAAGCCCTACGAGTACAAATTTCTCCGAAATGTCTTCATGAAAATACCAGTAGGATGATCAGAATGGTAGACTATGAAGGTTTTCTTTTTCAGAAACTGGAAAACTTTGTTGGGAAGGAGGATGATTCAAATAGGATTTAATGCAATCTGTTATCAGTTTCTCATAACAAAACAAAAAGACGTGAGACTACATTAGAAGTGAATATTTACCATTCAAATGATATTGTTTGATTTTTCAATAGGTAAAAAGAAATTGTAAATAAAATTTCTTGCTTTGAATTTGTTCTCCTTACCCAGCTAATTGAGACTTGCAGATTCAAAGTTTAGTGTCTTTATAAGTTTGTATGCAAAGACACAGACCATAATCATTTTTAATCATCATCTGGAATTTGCAAGCTTCTGCTACATGGCACAACCTTGTTTCCTAGATGTTTAGGATTAGGGGTGAGCGGTTCCAGGTTCCTTACAGGTTCCGCTTGGAACCTGGAACTTACCCTCAGGTACAGGTTCCTTATTTTTTGGAACCCGAAACCTACCCATCGAAATCTGGAACCTAGAACCTACCCTCTCACAGGTTCCGGTTCCGGTTCCAGGGTCCAACAGGTTCTTTTTTTTTTTTTTTTCATTTAAGTGGAACCGATTCCGAAAAAAGAGGAATCGGGAACCAGAACCTCCCTCCCTAGAATTGAAAACCGTGATCATCCATTCCAGCATAGTTTTTATAATGATAACAACATAATTTCTATGAAGATCTCCCTAAGTCATAAAACAATCATATCATCATCCATGATTTTTTTTTTCTGGATATTGATCATATTGCAAAGCAAGAGGTACATCATAAGTCTCACAAATTAAAGAACAATATTATCTACAAAATGAGGGACTTACATCATCAATGACTAAGAGAACTTGTTGAGAACCTGAAAGAAAGCCAACTTGGCAAATGAAGCATGCCATGCCTGCAAGAAAAATGAAGCATGTTTAAAATAGTCGGCGAAATCAAAACTTGAATGATTCCATGACCTAACAAACCCCTTAAACCACCCCCAAAAGAAAAAAAGGAAACTTTTTCTTAATTTGTCATGTCTACAAGTTGGCCTTCATCAGCCTTCTTAAACACAAATCTGCAGAATAAAAAGGGATAGATCACAAGCAGCAGAAACTTCCAATTTCATATCAGTTCAGATTCAAATAAATGGAAAGACTTCATCATAGCCTTCATAACCCTAGAAGTAATAACTGTAGCAAGGCCTTTGCATCTTGATACCAATACCACAGAAGAAATTAGATGAGTTGAATAAGCGGAAAATGGTATAAACTCTCTAGCAAAGATGAGAAATCATAGACTATTCAGATTCTTCACTTCCTTATTGGGAAGGAAAGTATTGAGGAGAAGCCACAGAGAAACATGTAGAGGGAACAAGACGTTCCACTGCATCTTCTGAGAAACTATAGATGCCTCTACTATTCTCTGTCCTACATTGACCATGAAATAAATGCACAGCAGACAATTAAAAAATTATGAGCAAGAAAATGAAACGTAAATTAGCACAATTCAAATTTTAGCTCAGACCAATTAGCTTGTATGCCAAGAGACTATTGATTTTTCTAAAATGAACATAGGCACAGTAAAAATCAGCCCAGATGTAACATGTCACTAAAAGACCGGGAAACGAGATGAATTCATACAAAGTAGAATGACAAACAACATGAATTCAAGAATTCCACTTTGAAAAGGCAAAAGATGTTCAAAATTTATGACAGCTTTTAATTTGAGAATTGTAAAATAAATTGTATATATACATATATATACATAATCTCAATTACTAATCCACTTTAGCTCATGTTATACATTTATGAATACTATATAGTGCTCAAGGCACAAAGTACCAAAGCCAACTCTCTCTAGCAAACATCTCTACAAGCATGGTTGCACAGGAAAAGAAGATACCAAAGCCAACTCTCTGTAGCAAACATCTCTACAAGCATGATTGCGCAGGAAAAGAAGATGCATGTTGTCCAAAGGTGCGACTGCTCTGCAATCTAATGAGCAGAAAGGTTTTACAAAAGTTAGAACTAGTAAGCAATGTCTTATTCCAAATTTCAATGGCTTCTAGAATTTATAAGACATTGCTTACTTGAGGATCAAGGGTGTGACCGTTTCCATGTTGAGCTGGTGGATATTAGATAAGTCACCTAATTCGGTTGGAAAAATGAAGCTTCGGAAGGTTATATAATTCAAAAGAGGTTTTTGCTATCAACAACAAAGAATTTTAGCTAATTCCCTGGAAATTTCCAAACGTCCCTCTGTTGTTTCTAACCTCGAAGCTCCTCTGTAGATTTTATCAGAGAAATGGGGAGTTGTTAAAGATGGGTAGATGAAGGCAACTTTCCGATTGTAATTGTCATGATAGATCTTATGCTAACCATTTTAAGAGACGAAAGTTGAAAAGATAGTCCCACTACCTTCTATCTTTGAGTAATAAGATTGCTAGAAGCATAAATTTCTTCTTTTTAATTTTAGGCTATATAATATTCCGATGGGCACCTGCTCCCCAAAAATAAGTTCAGAAGGCTTTTAAGTCAGCAATAGTGAGTCTTCGTTCACTGGTTTCTTACCTTCTACAGATACAATTTTTATTTACTATCAATCTGGAGTTTTCTTCTTGGAGAGTATTATCCACATATGGAAGTTTGAATACTCATTAGTTTTCAGATCATACTTTTGGCTGGAATAGGCCTTTTACCTCTCTGATGTGAAGATGCTTTCTCCATTTATTCTTGTTATCATAACACAAGTACACAGCAGGTGACTAAATGGTGTGAACATCCTGCATGCTTTTTATGTAACAATGGCGAGAGGGAGTACACAGTAGAGTACATAAATACTTTTCACACTTAATCGGTTTAATTGTAACTTTTAGCTCGGGTCATTGTCTACTATACCACATTGTCAAGAAATTATGCCTAGATTCTGTAGAGTTTGATGTCATAATGAGGCACTGCATCAAATGCCAAAGCATATCCAGAGTTCACATGAACATTTAAACAAACAGATCATTTGCACGCGGCAAAGTCTCCCCATGACGAAGAAAAAGCAACTCTAGCCCTTCGCACAAGCATTCTAGCCAATTCACTTAAGCAAAACGGCAGTAACCCAGCTCGAGTTCACAGTCTAAATTTCATACCCCGACTCCGACACGACTGTTCTTCAAGTCGCAAACAGAAATAGAATAGAGGGTACCTGGAGTCTGGAGAAGAGCGAGACTGAACTCTCTGTACGCGACGAGGTGGCTAAGGCCGCGACATTTGAGAGGCTCTGCGCTCGTGACTCGTCCCCAGAGCCAACAACAGTCCAACGTTGGCGATAAGGCTTGGCTACAACTCGGGAGAGTGCCCAAGGCAGCACCTCCCGAAACTCAAGACCTCAGATCGCAGGCTGCAAAAAGCCAAAAAGGCGCGACTCGCCAGATCTCACACCTATCGCATGAAGACCCATGAGCGCTGGTCCGGGATCTCGAAGGAAGACTCGATCTGCAAGCGGCTTGCTGCTCAGAGAGGGAGGGAGACGGAGATGGAGACAGTTGAAGAAATTTGCGTTCGTGTGTAATTGCCAATTGGGGATTTTTTGGAAGGGGAAGGCTGGATCGGTTTCGGGAAATGAGGAACTGGGAACCGGGAACCGGAACCGGTCCCCCTAAAACCGGGAACCGAACCGGACGGTTCTCCGGTTCCCGGTTCTATCCAGGAACCGCGCTCACCCCTATTTAGGATTATGGAAAACAATGTTGATGCAGCTGTATTTCCTATTATTTGAGATGCTGTTGCAAGGTTATTTTGGGAGGTTTTTCTCATCCAGGATCAGTTGATCCATGAGTTGTGTGATAGACTAGTGTCTTCATTTATAATGCAGCTACAGATGCAATTTCACTTTTATGATCATTCCCACTGGCACAATTGTTTTTCTTGCTGAAAGGGTGAACTGTGGTTTCTAGAGGCATGTTCACAGCAATACAGAAAGGGAAGTAGGATAAGGAATATTGGTCATCTAAAATGCAGTAAGATAGGGGCAGCTTTCTGTGGATGAATTAGTTAGAATAAGAGACATCACTAGATTTTTTTGACAACCAGGTATGCCCTATATGCTGGAATCTTTGGTGAAAAGGTCATATTCTATGGGAATTGAGAAGCTCGTCTTTGAGAATATTTAGAGACGTGAAGTTGAAGTATCAGTAATTTGACCGAGTTATTTGTTAGATGGAACATCATTGTATATGCAATTGTGTACTACAATCCTAAATTATTAAACAGTTGCCTTTTTACTTTTTGCACTATGTTAGAGAGTGCGATATTATGTATATGGATGCTTGTGCAATGACGATGACACATTTTGTATCATTTATTAAACAGTTGTTTATTTTTAGCTGAAAGGGAATGGCTGATGACAGTAATTATTAGATCATGTATGTGCCATAATCTTTGTTTATTTTTAGCTGAAAGGGAATGGTTGATAATAGTAATTATTAGACCATGTATGTGCCATAATCATGTATGTGCCATAATCTTTGTTTATTTTTAGCTAAAAGGGAATGGCTGATAACAGTAATTATTAGACCATGTATGTGCCATAATCTTTGTTTATTTTTATCTTATTCACCGCTTGCTTTTTTTCCTTTTTCTTTCCTCTTCACTAATCTTGGCTTCCATATCAGGTTTTTGAACAAAAGTCGGCCATCCTTAATCTCCATTGAGAATCCACAGGTTGGTTCATAAGTATTGATATTTTTCAGATTAAATATAGAGGACCGCTTGGAGATCCATATTAAGTATTGTGCAGTATTTTGGAAATGTTCTCATTCTTGCTACGACAACTTTGTTGCACAATATGGTCCCTTAAATTGAAGATGTCAGATTCAACTCTTTTTTTCTTAGATGTCTTAATTTATCAACAACTTAAATACTAAGTTATTCCTGTCTTGACATCCTACAATAATGATCTGCAGCTATACTAAAATGCTGATCTTGCTCTGAAGGCTCCATAATGACCTCTATCTCTTTATCATTCAATGAACTCTAAAAATAAAGGATTACTAGAGGAAAAGGTTTTCTGGTCAGCAACCTTTGTACTTGAGTTGCTCAATATGTTCATAAGGTTGACATGCTTAGAAATAATCCTGAAGTATGGTAATGCTAAAAGAGGACTAAAAGTGACCTGTCAGTCTTCTAAATTAGTCATGAGGCTAAACCATTTTACTGCTGGATCTCTAGTCTGTTAATGACAGATCCTTTTCCTTTAGTAATGTGCCTGACAAACTGAACTCTTTTAAGATGTCATTTTTTTAGGATATATGCCTGCCCCGACATCCTGCGCCAGCTTCTTTCTTTCTTTTATTTATATGCTTGGGAATGAATTAGAATTCTCATTTCTCAGGACTTGGGAACTCAAAAAGATCAAACATTGGAGGCTGAGATATTTTCATGCCCAGTATGGTATGAACCCTTGATAAGAAGAGGCCCATCTAGTCTAAACTTGTAAGTTTTGGAACTCATTTTCTGATTTAGGCAACTAATTCTGCAAATGCTGATTTAATGGAAATTCTAATTTAGGAACTCATTTCCATGATTTAGGCAAATCTTCCATATAGAAGGGAATTGGCAAATGTCTTCAATGAGTGAATCTAGTGGTACAAATAGAAGGAGGGTGAGATCTACTGTATGGGAACACTTTAAAAGGATAGAAAACAGCCAAGATAAAGTTGCATGTATATATTGTGGTGCTGTTATTTGTTGTTCTAGTGGTCAAGGAACGAGTGGAATGCATAATCATTTAGGTAGGTGTAAGAAATATCCATATGCAAACGTGGAGAAAAGGCAGAAAAGTGCCTCAAATGAACTTGTAGGGTCGGTACTTCTATTTCAGCTAGTCCATGGAAATTTCATCAAGAGACTAGTCGAAAAGACTTGGCAGCAATGTTCATTATTGGTGAACTGCCCTTTAAGTTTGTCGAATTTGAGGCATTTCGAAAATTTGTGTGTAGAATCCAGCCAAAGTTTTTAATCCCCTCAAGAAACACATTAAGGGAGGATTGTTACAAGTTATACTTGGAGGAAAGAAGTAAATTGAAGAAATATTTTTCTGATACTTCTTCAAGGGTTTGTCTCACGATTGACACATGGACTTTTTGTCAAAATTTAAGTTACATGTGTCTCACTACTCACTTTGTAGATGCTGATTGGAAGTGCAAAAGAAAATTTTGAATTTTTGTCAAATCTCAGGACATTTTGCTGAAATTATATGGAAAGGGGTTGAGAAATGCTTAACTAATTGGGGGATTAAAATTTTTTTTTCTATCACTATTGATAATGCTAGCTCCAATGACTTGGGAGTTCAATATTTGAAGAAAAGACTTAACTCTTGGAATGCTCTATTATTATCAAGTGAGTTACTACATGTAAGATGTTGTGCTCATATTTTCAATTTGATTGTGAGAGAGGGTTTGAAAGATTTAGATGATTCAATCATTAGAATACGCTCAGCTATGCGTTTTGTGAGGTCTTCTCCCTCGAGGTTGCAAAGGTTTAAGGAGTCCATTAGGTTGGAAAATATTGAATCCAATAGTCTTGTATGTTTGGATGTGGAGACTCGTTGGAATTCAACGTACTTGATGTTGGAAGTGGCATTGAAGTTTCAAGAGGCTTTTAACTCAATAGATATTCAGGATAGAAGATTTGCTGAAGAGCTTTCTAAGGTGAGAGGGTTGCCTACTAGTGATGATTGGGATTATACCTGCCAATTTCTTCCTTTCTTGAAGTTGTTCTATGATGCGACTTTAAAAATATCGAGCTCTTCTTACGTCACTTGTAATGATTTGGCAAAAGAAGTCTTTACGATTTATATGATAATTGATAAATATAGCAGAGATGAGGACAGGGGTTTGCAAGAAATAGCCAAGAGAATGAAGGTCAAGTTCAATAAATATTTTGGCAATGTGAACAACTTGAATCTAACATGGTTCATTGCATGTATACTTGACCCTCGACATAAGATAAAGTATGTGAAATGGATGATCAATCAAGTGTATGAAAGCAACCAAGCAAAAACTTTACAAGATAGAATAACAAAATCTCTAACATTATTGTTTGAGCAATATCGCACCGGTACATACCCCCAAAGCAACTTGAGATTAAATGGGACAAGGACAATGAACGTGTCAACATCTCCTGTGGTTGGTGCAGACTATATGACTGCAATGGACAAGAATATGTGGAGGAAAAATTTGAATTAGATAAATTTTTGGAAGAAGGACGTGAACGGTATAACTGCAACTTTGATATCTTAAATTGGTGGAAAGTCAATTCTTCCAGATATCCTATCCTATCTTCTATTGCTCGAGATATTTTGGTCGTGCCTGTCTCAATCGTAGCATTAGAGTCTGCATTTAGCACAGGAGGTCGCGTACTTGACGTATTTCGTAGTTCCTTGACCCCAATTATGGTGGATGCTCTTATATGTACTCAGGATTGGCTACGATCCAATCCACTTTCACAATCGATCGAAGAGGACTTAGAAGAACTTGAAAATTTTGAGTCAGGTGAGGAAAAAAAAACCACGGAATATCTATGTCTTTCAATATTACAATTGATACTTTAATTCTCATTTTAATTGTGAAATTGTGAATTTAATACAGAGTTGTCAACTACGACGACGGAGCTAAGCTCAATAGCGATTTCTCTTGATGATTGACAAAAAAAGAATGAAACTGGCCGTAATTTTGTTTTCCTTCCTCTTTGTGGTTAGTGATTGATTAGTGAAGTAGTGTGCCTCAAAACTCTCTGTTTTGTGTCTTCTTCTATGTGTTCTTCTAATATCCTTTTTGATGTTGTGCCCAGGATTTCCAAGGCACTTTGATCAATTGGTAGTCTTGGGCTCATTTGTTGAGTTGAAGATTCAGTCCACTGCTGAAGTTGAGCCTGATAGTAATCAAATGTTGCTGTTGGAAGACTGGAGGATAAGAGTGCCATTGTCAGAAAATCGGCATTAAACTTATCACAATGTTGCAGTATAACCCTTTTGGTCCACAGCTTAGAATAGCTTCATTTGAAACTACATTGGAGCTATAATTGTACCTTCTTTTGTATGTGACACTGAATCAACATCACCTCAGCCATAAGATGGTGGCTAGGTATGTGACAATGTGGCATATTGTAATCTAAATCAGCCTTTGGGTAAACTGTTAACTATAATTGTACGTTCTTTTGTATTTCACCTTTGGAGTTCCTCGTGGCATGATTTGACCAGTGGAATCCCTGATTTGGGCAAGAGAGACATGAAGGTTGTGGAGACTCATTTGTCTTTTTGAGAAACTTATCCCTGCTCTCAGTTCTGCTCTTGGAGTAGATCACTTTGAACTTGATTTTCTTTGCACTTAAATAGGTGATGGGAGGCGTTTTAAATTTCTTCTTACATGGTAACCTTTTATTGTTCTCTGTGGTTTGATGCAGATATTAGGCAATGGGAATGCATCTCTTATTGTCTTTCTCAGCTTGCTTTTTCTGATTGAGTTCTTTCAGACATATATTTTCAATGAAAAGTAACTTTCTTAATTATGACTGTAGAATGAGTGCTTTGAGGTTCATGCTTTAGTTCCTGGGCTTCTCCATGAGGAGGTAAGTCTAATGTAGCCAGTAGCGCTTTATGATGCCCTTTTTTGAGTGTTTCCTCCATTTTATAATATGTTACTTCTTGTTTTATTGTTTCATCTATACACTCAAAGGAGGATTGTCATTAATATTATTGGGTTTATGCAAGTGGTTAGAGGGATTTCTCAATACATGATCTACAATTGCATCAAAGGTCTGTTTTGATGAGAAGGTTAAGTAACATTGTACTTGCTTAAAGAAATATTCAGTGGATGTGACAATGAAATCAGTTAAACTTTTCCATAGTTTATGAATCCCGGTGTCTGCCGGTCCTTGTGGTGCCAGAGGAATTGATTATGCCACCTTAGCTTTTAGAGCTGAGCACTCCAATCATTTTATTTTCTTTCCCCAGGGTTGCATTTTTGTGATTGAATGATGGCCCTGCAGTAACACTTTTGACATAAAATCCAGGTTAGGATTTTTTGGGTTTTAGTTCATAAAAGAATGTACACAGCTGTCTGGGAATTCATAATTTGTTAGTCAGCCCCATGGGTGGGCACTTGGACTAAGTTAGGCAAAGCTGAATCCATTAGCCTCGCCTGGAAGTCATTTTGTTATATGGTAGCCACTCTTCTACTAGATAATTCGATAATTTTTTTCCATGAAAAGAAGGGGTGCTCCTGCAAAATCTTATGATGGTTCAAGCAGAAAATGTCAAAAAAGACATGGCATCAGAAGTTCATATTTATTGGTGATTATTTGGTTGCAGCCTTCTGTTCATAACTTTTTAAATTCATAAATCAGGTACATGTGCAGTCTGATCCTGCTGGACGTTTAATTATATCTGGTCAACCACAGCAACTGGATAATCCATGGGGTGTCACGCCCTTTAAAAAGGTTTGTTGACAAAATAGAGATTACATATGTAGAGTCCATGTGAGGATGGATTTTTACTTCTCTTTTTCATTTTCAAGCGGTTAAACTGTAAATTTAGGACTCTGCCAATGCTTGTTAATAGAGTTATTGTATGCTCCAAATGTCTTAGCCATCATTTTACTATCTTTATAGTAACTCAGATGAAGTACTAAATTTCTTTGTATATGAGAAGGTCATAGAAAATCTCATCTTCCCTGTTGTTGTCCTACAGTTTTTTGGAAATACTTATCTTAAGGAATTGATTCAGATATTTGCACATTTGGTCGATCAGCTTTCTGATTTTCTGCTGTATATTAGAGGTGTTTGTGCAATTGGAAATTTGACAATCAAAGCGGTTTCTCACAGGTTGTCAGCTTACCATCAAGAATTGATCCACACTAGACATCTGCTGTCCATCTAATTTTGTTATATCCGTTTATGCTTCCTAGGATAATTTTTTTTATATTTGAAAAAAAAAATAGTCAGGAAAAACTGAAAAACCGAACCGAACCAAAAATTTTGGTTCAGTTCGGTTTGGTTCGGTTTGGATTTCGGTTCGGTTCATTGCATTTCCTTATCGGTTCGGTTCAGTTCGGTTCGGTTTTCTCGGAAAACCGAACCAAACCGAACCATTTACACCCCTACCAGAAAGAGAATGTACGCGGGAGCTGCTGCTGACGCCTTGCTCTTGCGTGTGTGTATATATAACATATATTAATATATATATATATTTATAATCCTTACGTATTAATTTTTCTCTAAACTAATATTCTTATTCACAAAAGCTTTGCTAATCATTATTTTCTCAATTCTCGATTGGACTTGGTGCTCTATTTTCAAACGCAAGTTTTCCACTCCTCCTCTAGATTAAACCCTCCCTTTCTATGTTTTTGACAATACTATTCATTATGTGGTCCATCACTTTTGGTTTAACATTACACAAGATAGTTGATCAGCCCTTTTCTTTCTTTTTTGTCTGTTTTTTCCTTCCGGGTCCCACTTTCTTTCTTGTTCGGTTCTTGCTTTTGCAAACCATTACTTCTCTTCTTCTTATGCCAAAGGTGCGAAAAGATAGAACTAGAAGGAATGTGAAAAGAATGAAAAAGGAGGAGGAGGAAAGTGAGAACCACACTGAAAAAAATAGGAATCTTGTAAAAAGGGTTGAACAAATAATAGTTAAAAGGGTAAAAGTTACAAAAAATGTCAAACTTTACTAACCATGACACATTTATCTTAAACTTTGAACAGGCAAAATTCATTATGTTAGATTAACCCATCATATTGTCCCATTTAGATCAATTTTCGCTCACACAAGGACATTCATAATATATATATTAACTATGCATTGGGCAATCCAATGCATGTTTAAAAGTGAAACTCAAATCACCTAATTTATAAGGGATTTCTTAACAATTTTGCATGTTTTGATTCTTAATACAAAAATTATGAATATATATATTATATGTTTTTACAACCAATTATTAGGGCCTTCGTGTGGGATGAGTTGCATATCAACTTTAATCTTGTTTTATAATAATAGCACCTTATGTTTAGGAATTAACGGCTCTCTAGTTTGAGCCAAAAAAAGTGAGGAGGGAGTGAGCGACCAATCAACTCGGGCCAAAAGCGGAGAAACAGCTGTCTTGAGAGGGAGAAAATATTAGGTAGGTGAGATATTCCATGTGAGTTGTGCAGCTCACCACTCAAAGAAGGGCACGTGACGTCCATGTCGGTGGTGGGCCCACACACGGACGAACCCCTCTCTCCTCTCTCCTCTGTCTCCTCTGCCGAACCGTACGTCTCCCTCCTCTCTCTCCTCTCTCTCTCCTCTGCAAAGGGGAGAGAGAAAGCCTGACCTCTGCTCCGGCGAGGGGGTGGGGGGAACGCGACGGCGGGGCACTCGGGCACTCCACGCCTTCGCCTCCACCTCCGTGAGCCCCGCCCCTCCGCCTTCTTCAACAACTTCTTCTGCTCTTTAACTAAGAAGCCCCCAAATCAGACAATATTTTGTCCTCCTCCATCCATTTAAAGATCCTGCTCATCGCCTTCTCGATAGCCCTAGATTCGTCCCGCTTCCTCGGTGTTGGCTTCTTCGGCGAGCACCAGAAGCAGCCACCCTTGCTCGGGGGCGACGGCGATGGCGACTTCGACTTATTCGACTTCTTCCACGAATCGATTGACCTTCATGGCGGACTCCCGAGGCGATTTTTCTTCTGGGTTCCGCTTTGGCGGTGAGAAAATCACGTCCTCTGCGGCCGAATTCCACGAATCGGAACCTGAAGAATTGCGCCGCCCATTTCCCTGCGAATCCTTTGACTTCGTGTCCTCTTTCAACTGAGCCTCCCCGCCGGAGGCGGGGCACTCGGGGAGGCTACGGCGGAGGCAGAGGGGCGGGGCTTGGGGAGGTGGAGGCAGAGGCGGAGGCTCGGGGAGACAGAGGCGGGGAGTGCCCGAGTGCCCCACCGTCACGTTCCCCCCTCGCTGAATCAGAGGTCGAGCTTCTCTCCCCATTGCAGAGGAGAGAGAGAGGAGGGAGGGCGGGGCTTGAGGAGGCAGAGGTAGGGAGTGCCTGAGTGCCCTGCCATCGCATTCCCCGCCGTCGTGTTCCCCCCACCCCCTCGCCGGAGTAGAGGTCAAGCTTTCTCTCTTCCCTTTTGCAGAGGAGAGAGAGGAGGGAGACATATGGTTTGACAGAGGAGAGAGGAGAGAGGGGTTCGTGTGTGTGTGGGCCCATTGCCAACGTAGACGCCACGTGTCCTTCTCTGAGTGGTGAGCTGCACAACTCACGTGAAATATCTCACCTACCTAATATTTTCTCCTTGAGAGAGACCCATTGCATGCCTTTCCTTGCAGCACTCGCACCTCATTGGCTGACCGGAATCCAATTGGTGAAATCATGGTGCCACCTCATCAACTGCCGCCCCGACGAGGTCGGGGATCGCGGAGATAGTTGGGAAAACGATGTGGCGGTCCACATCATGAAAGTTTCGTCGTGAGAGTAAAGGACAGACGCGAGGACCCACACCTGGCCATTGGATTGGTGGGTCCCAGTGGCAAAAGCATGGGGAATTACAAGGCCATTCCCGTGGAAATCGTCATCGCTCCCCTCATAAAGAAAGACAAGCTTTATCGAAGACGAAAGCGCCGAGACAAAACTTCTTGGCTATCAAAATGAGGTTTGGAGTTGGAAGAAATCAAACATCTTCATGGGTTTCTTCGCTTTCTTCCTATCCATGTTATTTCTTTTTCCGGAGAAACAGCATGGATTTAGAAGTGTGAAAATCCCATGATTTTTGGGTCGTAGGTTGTTGAGAGTGATCAAACTACAATTGGAAAAAATCAAGTTTTGAAGTGTGCATTGCTTCAATACAAAGTAGAATTTTGCTAGTATAATAGTCTTTGAGCTATTGTGAAAATAACAACTTGTTGTAAGCCACAAATTCTTAGAAAAATGAACCCACAATAATTTTATAATTATTTGTTATTTGATTTTTTTTTATGATACAAGATATATCATTATATGTACAATAGATTAAATATTGACACACAATAATTTCTCTACAAAATATTTCCTAATTCGCGTTGGATTAGGAAAAAAGAATCAAAGATAGTGCATCGAGTGTGCGCTTGTGGCATGGGTATAAGACTACGTGTCTCCTAAAATATGATAATTTAAATAATTAAGTACAAAAGTTATTAATCCACGTGGTTCCCTAGTATTTTCTTAGGGAAAAATTAATCAAGATTTTGAGCCTAGGGGAGGAGACACCGTACATGTCTATATCAAAGATAAAGGGGTCGAAATATCTCTAAGCATATTTAATTAAAAGAAATCTTATTTTTACAAGATTCCTCTTGCAGACCATGATCGCTCTTATATCACTAGGTAATCGGATTGGCCTTAAAGAGTCTTAGGACGCGCGTGGTAATAATTCTATTTCTATTTCTGGAATAGATTTATATTCCAAATCTATTTCTGGAATAAAAATCCGTTTGGTAAAAAATTTTATTTTTTTATTTCTTGAACAGATTTCTATTCCAGAAATAGGTTTGTAATAGAAATCAATTTTTTTATTTTTTACTTTTCTATTTCTGAAATAGAAATCAGAAATTATTTCTCTTTCATACTTCTCATCCGAAAGAGTTTCTTGCTGTTCGCCACTCACCACCACCATCACCCCCGCCCACCGTCAGCCACTGCCACCGCTGTCGCCGGCTGCCAACCGCCACCGCCCCTCCCATTACCACCGCCACTGAGAAAGTGAAATTTTTTTTATTATCAAATGAATTTCTATTTCAAGAATAAAAATTTTTTGTCGTTATCAAACACATTTTTTAACTCAGAAACTCAGCTAGAAATAGAAATAGAAAAATATATTTTTCTTTCGGAAATTAATTTCTGATCAGAAATATTATTATTCACGCCCTTAGCGTCTCCTACCTTTGCCCTTCTTCTTGTCTCTCATAGGTCAAACCTGGCTGTTCGATTCGCCTATCCGATATGCCCTTTCCGAAAATATTTGATGGATGAGGAAAAGCATTGAAGTCTATTGGAAAAATCCTCTTCTCGTTCTACGCCACGTCGAGAGGTGACACCTTATTTGTTAGGCGACATGTGCATCGGGTCGGGGGCCGCCGTGAGCTTGGGATCTGTGCGATGTGAGTGGCCTGAAGAAAAAGTATCTCATGCAAAAGGAGATCGATATATTCTATTCAAACAACGCAGTACACTTTTAATTGACCCAGAATTGAACTAATGACATGATCCAAACATTGTAGACTCGATTACGTAACATGATACAAACAAACTATGCTGAGACTTATTCGACAACACGATGACTTGAGGACATAAAGGTACGGTAGAAGAACATAAAAAGAAAAATAAAGGGAGCAGGTTCCTTTCGCCAAGACTTTTCAGCGAAAGCTCAACGCGCCGCGTTGTTTGGGCCACGAGCAACCCTGCGATGGACCGTGAAGTAGAACTTGCGATCGTCCGGGTCCCAGAACATCCCGATCTCATCCCCGACCTCCAACCCTCGTCCCTCGACGAAATGCTCGAACCAGCCACCCCTCAGCACGTAACTCTTCGTGGATGCCCAGTAGCGGAACACGAGCCTGTGATCCTGATGTGCGTCGATGTCTCTCACGACGACCTGCAACCGGTTCCTGCTCCTGACCCGCTCCACCATCTCCTCGTCCATCTGCGGGAGCACGTGGGTCTCCACACAGCCCCGCTGAAGCAGGAGCCGCGAGAATTGCTTCTGGAGCTCGCTCGCCGTTAGCTTCTTCTTGATTCTAAGCCTGTCCGTGTAGAGGGACAAGTCGGTGTCGATGCCAGCACGGCGGTTCTCTTCTTCGTTGTTTAGGACGACACTACCTGCTAAGCGAATTAAGCGGATCACTGTCAGAGCTTGACCACTCGGGAGTTCTCAGTCACGTCATAAGATACTTTAGAGAAAGTGTCCTTTGGTCTCTTTTCTTCTAACATAAACTAATAATTTCTCAGAATCATGCATTAGTATAAAAAAAACATGGAGGTTGCAATAGTATGGCTTTCGAATATTTCAATTGAATGGAACCATGTTCGCTCACTCAGTCTCTCCAGGGGTCATGCTCCCGCGGTGTCACCGCGTTGGCATTCTGGACTGAAAAGGAGGAGGAGGAGCTGCCGGGGCTACCGTGGAGGAGTGGGGCTGAGCTTGGTCCTTCCATTGCCAGTGTGTGTGTGTGTGTGTGTGTGTGTGTGTGTGTGTGTGTGAAGATAGTGTGGGTTAGGATGGTGGTGGTGTGAAGGAGTAAATCAAGCCGATGAGGTCTGCGTATTTATAAATGAAGGGAGGATCAAACCCAAAAAAAAATAAAGTGGAGGGAGGAGGGCGAGAGCACAAAGAGAATAGAACAGTGCAAAAGGGGGTGTGGGGGAGGGGACATAGGAGGAGACACAGATAGCGACAGAAGCAGCATGAGAGTGCAGTCAAAGTCTTCTAGACTGATCGGGTGAAATTCATGAATCGATCCGAGACAATACATAGATCAGCTTTCGCCTTTCGCAAATAGCGATCGACTTTGGCGTTCTATAATGGTGGATGCAAGAAGATATTCTCAACGAACTTTGCTTGTTAGTTTTGGTTCTTGCAGGGTGTCATGGCAAGAAAAACTTCAATCCTTTTAAAGCCGTTGTCCCATATACTGCAACATGTGCCTACGTCCACACACTTTTGATAAATCTAGAAGGTTCACTAGGAATCAAGGAAAATTAATCATTACTCTAATTGGCCAATCAAGACGTGGCCTTTTGGCCAAGCACAGTGCACCTAAATGGTCGACTCCCCACCAATTAAATGATTATTTAATCCTGAGGTTAGATCAAGGTCGTGGGGCACTTAATCGATTCGATCAATCGACTAAACTCCAAATCAGGCATGATGAAGGACCATCGTCATGCACCGCCTTCACCTCTTGTGGGGTATGTGATGAGCGGAAAGTTATCGGGTCCGGGTGAGCTTTGGGTCCGTAGGATGTTAGTGACACGGGGCTTTGGTTGATCACTTTTGTTTTGTTCACCGTGCTTTAAGGGGAAAAAATATTTAGATGCTTTAAAAGGGTTCCCATGAAAGTTAAAAGTTCGGAGGGAATGGGTCACCAAAATCTAGCATTGCAGCAAAATTAGAACTTAAAAAGATACACTGTTGATGACGAAATAAAAACCCAATAAAGTGAACAAACTGCATCTCCTCAATTAGGGTTGAGTCACGTGCATTCCAATGGAAAAACACTGTTTGTCTCTTAACCTTTTTTTTCTTTTTTTCTTTTCTTTTTCTTGAGGCGCCGTCGGGAGTCAAAGGAGGCGCTGATTGTCTCGTGCGAGAGAGAGAGAGAGAGCGAGAGCGACCGAGTTTTTCCTTTTGGGGTTTTGTTGTCGAAGATTGATTGATTTGTATGGGAATGGTACGGAGAGAGGTGGCAGCGACACGTGCGCCAATGACGGACGCGGGTGACTGGGGAGAAGCCAGAAGGTGGGGCCACTTTCCATTTCTAGCCAATAATATGATTTTGGAGTTTTCTTTTTCTGTTTATTTTTTGGTTAGCGGACAGAGAATGTACGTAGGAGCTTGCGTGCGTGCGTGCGTGTAGGTGGGAGCTGCGGCCAACGTGTTGCTCGTGCGCGTGTATGTATATAATATATACATAATCCTTTTCTGTTAATTTGTTCTCTAAACTAATATTCTTATTTACATATAATCATCGTTGCTCTCCTAATCATTATTTTCTTGTTTCTTAACTGGACTTGCTGATTTATTTTCATTTACTTTCTCAAATTTGTATCTATATGATATATTTACTTTAAATTTGTATAATGTAATATATTTACCTCAAACCTTTTACATCAAATGTATAATTGTGTGGCACCGAAGATTCTAAACTTTTTGGTAAGACCAAAAATTCCAAATTTATATTCATATGACACATCTAAACTAAAAATTTTATGTTAAGAAAAAAAATTTGGGATTTTTTGTGTCAGGCGAGAAATGAGAAAATATTCAATGCTCACCAAGCACCACGTCAATTGTTGACATGGAGTGTATTTTTTCGTTTTACCCAATAACATATCGACAAGTGATAGCTGAGATGGAAAAAAAATAATGAAAATCTTTTCTTTCTCTTCATCTTCCTCGCACAACCCCTACGGCCGTCTTTTCCGCCCCTTCCGGCCGTGCTTGGCAGCATCCAGATCTGGAATTGCAGAACCATGGCCGCAACAGACCTGGCCAAGCCTTCAAATCTCAGTGACCTCTACAACTCCATCCTCCAATCATCTTGCCCAAGCAAACCCGTTGTCGAGCTTCAGAAGAGCCGAGCGCCAAGCCTTCTCCAGATCTCGACTAAGCCATGGCCGAGCAACTCCTCCTCCAAATCTCGGTCGAGCCATCATGGCCGAACCTTCAGAAAAGATGGGACAAGCCTTGGCGAGGCCGTCCCTCGCCCAAATCTGGTGAGGGCCGGCCTCATCTGTGAAGCCATGGCTGCGACAGATTTGGCTCCAAGCCATGGCACCGACCATGGACGAGCAAGGATGACGGAGAACTTCTAGATCTGGTGAAGAACCATGATGGAGGCGAGCAAGAAGACTGCGAACTTTCAAATGGGAGCTCATCCATGGCTGCGAGCCTTGAAGGCGAGGTCCATGGCGACTCTGCCGGTAGTGAGGCGCCAGATCTGGATGAGCAACATTGGAGCTAACAATGAGCAATGACAGAGGTGTAATCTGGGCCGACTGCAAGCACCACCGGAAGCGGTGGAGATAGTGACTGGAGAGGTGGTCTGTGATGGAGGAGGAAGGACCACAAGCAATGCCGGAAGAGGTGGAGATGGTGGCCGGAGTAGGGGTGCTCTGTGGTGGAGGAAGAAGAAGATAAAAATCAAAACTTTATTTTTTTTATTCCACCTCAGCAGGCATGTGTCAACTTGTTATTGGACATGAGTAAAAAATGCATGCCACATCAGCTGATGACATGGCGCTTGCAAACCACTGAATATTTTCTCGGTGAGAAATATATCACATAGAAACAAGTTTGCAGTTTTTTATGTTACAAAATTTTTTTTAGGTAAATGTGTTATAATGGACATAGTTTATAGTTTTCGGTAGCTTTTATCCTAAAAAAAAAAATTGCTTTTGTAAAGTTATACCAAAAGTGGTTGGCTCCACAATGAATAATATGGTCAAGAGAGTGTCTAAACCAAAGCAATGACAAAACTGGTGACCATGAAGTAATTGCATTGTATACCGCAACTATTATCCTCTCCCTCATCCATAACAAGGGATCACTCTTAATTTCAATTCAAGAAAATTTAATGAATTTTAGAGGGTATTTGTTACGCAAAAAACAAGCATTTTCTTAAAAACTCTTTTGTTTGTTTCAATTTCAGTTCAATTTTTTACGCCCTGCACCCTTCCCGGATCGCTTTCAGGAATCTGAATTTTGCTTTGGGTCCTGAATTCGGAGCTTTAGCCTAGCGATCCCGCCAAGGAGGGACCCCTCATGAGCCCACCTTTGCTCCTTACGGAGCCACCGCTGCTCCTTGAGGCCGTAGTCGGGGCTGCCTAGGAATGTGGATGTCGACAGGACACGGAGGTGGCATTGGGACTTGGGGAGATGTAGACGGAAGAGGGTTTGGGACCCACAAAGATGAGGGATTCGTTAACGGAGGCAATTTGGAGATGAAGGAAAAGAGGAGTTCGTGCAACGGAGGAGGTTGCTGAACCTCGTTTAGCCGATCACCACCCATAGCCGTGGCCAGGGACCAATTAGAAGGTGAGAAGGACAGAAAGAAAAGAAAAGAGAACAAAAAAGTTTGGATTTGATTCTTGAATTGCTCATGAGCCGAGGCGCAAATTTTTTAAATTCTTAACTCTGTTTTAAATCTATTTTCTGAAATAAATTTGTTTATGAGAATAAAAAAATACCAAACAAATTTCTATTATTTTTTGGTTACAGATAATGATAGAACAAAGTAGACATTATTTAACATGTTACCTTACAAGCCCTAATCATATACATTTAGCTTGATTTAGGCTTTTAGGAAAAGACGAGGAGGTTGCCGTAGATTCTCAGACCATCAAACCATGGAAAATAGACTTGCAAATTTTTGCTGACAAACCACAATGACCAACACGCCACGATCCCACCAGAAGGATCCTAAGTCAGAATGTCATTAAGAGCATCGAAACTGATTCACAATCCTCACGGGCAACGAACAATATAGGAGCCAAACCATAGTCATTACATTTATATATAGAAGATTATATATCACACACCCATGGTAACACTGTGCATAAGAGGGGCCTAAATTGATATCGCATGTACAATTCCGCCCGATAATTCGGCAGAGATAACTTCTGAGTGACGAAAATTCATCATGCATTTTGGGAGAGAAGACGTCATGGGCTTTTACAGAAAGCACAGACAAAAGGGCTTCTTTAAGAACAACATGATTCCGCCACTGTCCTTTTGGCAGGTCTGTCCATGAGAACCATTCCCGACGGTTCGGTGCTGGCTGAACTCTGGGTAGTCTCTTCGCTGTATCCCCGAAAAATCTAACAACAAATTATACGGCGTTGACAAAGTAAGAAAATGTTCACCAGAAAAATTGGCGGGAACATTTCATCGTAGAAGGTATTGTATATAATTCGCTGTCATCACCATCCTCAGTAGAGAGCAGAGACAAATTACAAATTAGAAGCAATGTCCAAATTTGTAAGCCTAATTACGGAGTGCGCAGCATGTAGTATCTACGGCAAAGACAAGCACAAGTAAATGAAAACCAGTCAATGCAATGGCGTGCAAGATATGAACTACATAAACACAAGACGAACACATTGACAAGACAGTCATAACTATTTCATAGAAAATGTCATTGACATTTGCAGCAGTTTTTGCAGACGTTACCATAAAGAAGGGACCGTGTTCTTGGGCATATGTTTGCGCTTCCTGCAGTTAAAAAGGACCAGATGTGAGCAATTTATAGAAGATAATTGAAAATGAGTCTCATTAACGTCCCAGTCCCTATCCAACTTACAGTTTTTCCTTTGGAAAATTACCATAAAAATCCTAAACCTATTGCAATTATGCCAATTCAATCCTAAACTTATTTTTTTTACCGATTCAATCCTAAACCTTTTGCAATTTTGCCAATTTAGTTCATCTAGCCAAATTTGGCCAGCCAGCGTTGACGTGGATGCCGGTCGGTGCCGGTGACAATACTTTTATTATTTTTTGAATTTTTTATTTTTTTTCCTTTTCTTTTTTGTCTCTTCCTCCCTTTCCCTCCCCCTCGATGATAGTGGCTGGCCAGCTTTGACGAGGCTTGCTGGCCATTGTGCGAGGGCCATGACCCCTGTCAAATCGACCACCTTTGCCGACGGCCTTGCCTAGACCAGGGCGAGGCCTGGGGGCCACGGCGAGGTGGCTTCGCCCAGATTTGGGCGAGGCCAACCTCACCATGGCCTGGCCACGGGCGAAGCCGCCTCGCTACAGCCCCTAGGCCTCCCCCGGTCTAGGCGAGGCTGTTGGCGAGGGTCACAGCCCCCGTTCGACTCCCCACCCTCACTAGTAGCCTTGCTCATACTTGGGTGAGGCGGTTTCGCCTAGATCTGGGCGAGGCTAGCCTCGTCATGATCCCTAGGCCTCCCCTAAGTCTGGGCAAGGGTGGGCAGTCGGACAGGGGTCGTGACCCTTGCTAACTATCGGCGAGGGCTTCGTGGCCCTTGCGTAGTGGCTGGCAAGCCTCGTCGAAGTTGGCCAGCCACTGCCACTGGCCCAGGGGGGAGGGCAAGGGAGGAAGAGACAAAAAAGAAAAGGAAAAAACAGTAAAATTAAAAAAATAATAAAAAATTTAAAAGATAATTAAAATATTATTAAAATATTGTCATCGGTGCCAACCGGTGTCCACGTCAGTGCCGGCCGGCCAAATTTGGTTGGATAAACTAAATTAGCACAATCGCAAAAGGTTTAGGACTAAATCGGTAAAAAAAAAAGGTTTAGGACTGAATTGGCACAATTGCAATAGGTTTATGACTTTTTTGGTGATTTTCCCGTTTTTCCTTTGACTGATATCAATTATGAAGATGATCAATTAAAACCTTTATACTGATTAACAAATGAGCTATAAACTCATTGTCAACAGTGACATTGTATAACCAACCGATTTCTTCTAGTGCCTTGCCTATTGATAGTGAGCTCGACAAGGTTAGGGTTGGGAATCTCGTTAGGGGTTTTTTGTGTTTAGAATCTCGTTTTATGTACTCGAACTCGTTGAGATAGTAATGCAATTTATATTTCTGACCAAAAAAAATTGGAGTGGTGGGCTGCACAATGGATAATATGGCAAAAACAAAAAAAGGTTTATCAAAGTCATAGGAGTGAAAAAACGGGGCCCTTTCTTTTTAAAGGAGTTATACACAATTCAAAACAAATATATGATTTTTTCACATTGTGAAATGATCTGCAAACTGACAAATTCAAGATGTAGAACTGATCAAAAAATGTCTCCCCAAATTTATTTATTTTGTTATTGTTAAGACCAGACATGGAGTGATGTGTTGAAATTGCCAAATGATTTATTTGGTAAGAACAAATATTTTAATTAACCATTTAAAACACAATAATATCCAGCAAATTAGTAATGAAATACACACCTGCTAATTAGGCAATGTTAAGAAATATGCTACGTGCGCATTGTTGGACCGTTTAAGCTTTTCTATAAGGAAAAAAAATTGTCTTGCATGGAGCACAAAGCAAGATAAAAGTTAAAACTCTTTGTTTATTTCGCAGAAAATGAATAATTTAAAAAATATTTTCCTAAAAATATCACTTGTATAACTTACAAAAATTAAACAAGCAAAAAATATTTTTACCATACACAAAAATGTTTAAACATAAATTGTTTGTACTTAAATTTTTTTTTATTGACTAATTATTTTAAGCAATATAACTGATCTTTTTAGGAAAATCATTTCCAAATTATTTATTTTTCGTGAAACAAACAAAGCTTAAATTTCCTTTTTTCCTCAAAAAATCTCAAACTCGGCTGAAGCATAGAGACACATGCCTCCGAACTTTGAGATTATTGAATCTTAAAAGATTATGTGGATAATTAAAATTAGATAATTTTCCTAATTGAAGCACTCGACACATCAAATTTCCTAATCCCATTTGAGTTAGGAAGCCAGGAAGATTGGGATTAACTCAAGAGTCTGTTTGTTTTGCGGAAAATCCGTAATTTGGAAAATACGAAGGTATACTATGAGCAGGCAAAGTTCATTATGGTAGATTGATCATCATGCTGTCCTGTTAGGATTGTAGTTCTTGCTTACATAATGACATTCCGAAAGATTTTATAAGTGGAATTTTGAGACTTGCAAAAGATAAATAATTTGGATTGGGTTGTCTAAGCGAGATTTGGTTAAACTTGGACACAAAGTTCAAGGTTTCCTACTCTATGGTGAAAGCGGATGCGAGAAAGAATAGGAAACTGAATCTTATATGTGCTCGAGTGATAAATCAAGCATTCCGTAATTGATAAGAAATGATTTAACATATACATGTGGCCTGTGTAAGAAGATATTGTCTACATGGAGCATTATTCCCTGAAACAGATGGTGATTACTATAAACGAGAGATTCTCCATCATCAATATATGAAAAAGAATGTTCTTTTGCTAAGACTCCACACTAATGATAATGAGGGCGGAGAGTGGTCCTTGTCCACTTCAACAAAGTTTGACCAACATAAGATCTAACAAGATCGCTGGACAAAATTTTCCCTATACCACAAAAGGTCTGGCCAAAAAAAAAAAAAAGATAGAAGAAGAAGAAGAAAATAGAAAAAATCGATATCTTGTCGAATCAACGTCGAAAAAGGGGAATATTCAAACCGTCGATAAAGACTCACTGAAGTCCAGATTTTTTACATGCGTGTTGCTGAACGTGGGAGCTACCTTAATTAAAAGAACGCAGGGCTAACATCGCTTTTCGAATGTTAGTGCGGGGTATTGGTAGTGAAGAAGTCGAGGGTTAGCCAAAAACATGCGAGACACAACTTCTTGGCTCCGATTATTGTCCTCATTAATGTTGGCAACATCGGAAACGCTAGACGAAGAGACTGTGGATGCTGCCGGTGGTGAGTGATCAATAATGAATCACCAAATAGCAATAGTTAACACTTGGCAACATGAGAGAGACGAGTCGACTCTAACATAAAAAGTAATCAGAAATCTTATTGTTTCTTTTGCAATGAAATTCTTGTTTTGACTAGATTTAGTCGCACCGCACCCAACAATGAGCGGGTGAAGTACGTGTTGTGTCCGGATTAAAAAGAAGAAGAAGAATGAAGTACTTGTTATGCTGTCATATTCAATCCACTCGATCCATAAATCAGCATTCGCTTTTTGCAAATAGCAACCAGCTTAAAGTGTTCTCTTTCTTCCTATGAAAGAAAAAAGGGTCTAGTAACACAATAATGT
The DNA here is from genome assembly GCA_014858505.1 of Corymbia citriodora subsp. variegata. Lineage (NCBI taxonomy): Eukaryota > Viridiplantae > Streptophyta > Magnoliopsida > Myrtales > Myrtaceae > Corymbia > Corymbia citriodora. The sequence goes on from CM026416.1 coordinate 4,863,059, forward strand.
GATGTGTTTTTGTCAATATTAATAGTGGATATCAAGAAGACTCTTCTCAATAACTAGTGTGATGTGTACTTATTGATATCAGTAATAGGATGGCTTTTATACAATAGATTAAATATTATCACGCAATTATTTTTCTACAAAATATTTCCTAATTTGTGTTGGATTAGGAAAAAAAGATCAAAGATGGTGCATCGAGTGCACACTTGTGGCAGGGGGATAAGACTGTGTGTTTCCTAAAATATGATAATTTAATATAATTAAATTAAACACTTTTGTTCTTCCAAGGGTTAGCCGAAAATGTGGAGCTGAGACTTCGTCTTTGCTCCGATTATTGTTCTCGTTGTCATCATTGATGCTGGTGACATCGGAAATACGGGATGAAGAGACCATGGATGGTGCCAGGGGCTTGTGATTGATGATAATAGGAGGAGACTCAGGGTTTGAAGAAGTCCAGCATCTTCATGAAGTTAGAAGTGTGGAAATCCCACAGATTTTGGCACAAATTGCAGTTGCACAAAATTATCCTAATTCGGGTTGAATTAGGAAAAAGAAGGATCAAAGATAGTGAAGTGAGGGCGCGTGTGTGGGGGATAAGACTATATGTCTCCTAAATTATGATATTTTAATATACCTAAGTACAAAAGTTATTAAGTCATGAGGTTCTCTAGTATTTTCTTAGGAAAACACATTCAATTAGGAATCATTGAATATATTAGCGTTTCCCAAATTTATTGAGAATTTGAGCCTAGGGGAGGAGACACTGAACATGTCTATATCAAAGACAAAGGGGTCAAAACGTCTCTAAGCATATTTAATTAAAAGTAGCGGTGTCAAATTGGCGAGTCAGGTCGGGTCGGGTCGAAAATGGTCCAACTCATATCAATCCATTTAACCCATTTTGACCCATTTTCATGCAATATAAATTTGATGACCCATACCCGACCTAACCCATACCCGACCCATATTACCAACACATATTAATATTTGACTTAATTTAATAAAATTTACTCACGCTTATTTAGTCCACTTTAAAATTTTCACATATAAATTATTTGAATAAAAATTTTACATAAAATTTATAAAGTAAATTAAATAATAAAAAATTAGTAAATAAAAAAAAATGTGGATACCTCTAAATTGAAATAATTTTTGGAAAATAATTTTAATAAAAAATTTGATTTTTTAATTATTTAAAAAATTGAACTTTTTATTATTTTTTATTTTATTTTTTTCTTTATTTTTTTCTTTTTCTTTTCCTTTTTATTTTCCCTTTCTATTCTCTTTTCTTTCTTCTTCCTTCTTCTTCCCCCTTTCCTCTACTGGTGTCACCTGATGGCGATTGGCCAAGACGTAGGCCAGTGAGCCCAAACTTGACCAAGGCCAACGAACTCGAGTTTCGGCCGATCTAGACTCCGCCGAGGTCGCTGGCAATGATCAAGCTTGAGCTCGCTTGGATTTGGCAAGCCGCAAACTTTGTTGCGGCCAACGAGTTTAGGGCTTACCTACCCAAATCCGAGTGAGTCGCAGCTCAGCCAAAGCTGGCGACCTCGCGGCTCGCCTATCCAGATCTAGGCTAAGCTCCGGCCAGCGAGCTTAGGGCTCACCAGCCCCAAGCTCTATCGCAGCTCGCCTACCCAGATCCAAGCTGAGCTCCAACCGGCGATGGTGACAACGGCATGATGGTGGGATCGGCAATGGAGGTCGAGAACGCATAGAGGAGGGGGATGGAGGGAGAGAGATAATGAGTCTCCCTAATAATTTACTCAACCCATATTTAACTTTTACTTAACCCATATTTAATCTATTTAACTAAAAATGAGTCATAATATGGGTTTATGGCCCATATTGACACCTCTAATTAAAAGAAATCTTATTTTTACAAGATTCCTCCTGTAGACCATGATTGCTCTTATGTCACGGGGCAATCGGATTGGCCTTAAAGGGTCTTAGCGTCTCCTATCTTTGCCCTTCTTCTTGTCTCCCACAAGTCAAACCTGGCTGTCCATTTCCCCTGTCTGATACACCCTTTCCAAAAAGATTTGATGGATGAGGAAAAGCATTGAAGAAGTCTATTGGAAAAATCCTCGTCTCATTCTGCGCTGCGTCGGGAGGTGAGACTTTATTGTGTAGGCGACATGTGCAGCGAGTTAGGGCCTACCGTGAGCTTGGGATCCACGTGACGACGTGAGTGACCCAAATAAAGAATATCTCATGCGAAAGGAGATTAATGTATTATGTTCAAACAATGCAGTACAATTCTAAATCGACCTGGAAATTAACTAATGACATGATCCAAACATTATAGACTCGATTGCGTAACAGGATACATACAAATTATGTTGAGACTTAATCGACGACACGACGACTTGAAGACATAAAAGTACGGTAGATAAAAGAAACCAACAGTAGAAGAACAGAAAAAGACAAATAAAGGGAACAGGCTCCTCTCGCCAAGACTTTCCAGTGAAAGTTCAACCCGCCGCATTGTTTGTCCACGAACAACCCTGCGATGGACCGTGAAGTAGAACTTGCGATCGTCCGGGTCCCAGAACATCCCGATCTCATCCCCGACCTCCAACCCTCGTCCCTCGACGAAATGAGTGAACCAGCCACCGTTCAGCACGTAACTCCCCGAGGATGCCCAGTAACGGAACACGAGCCTGTGATCCTGACGTGCGTCGATGTCTCTCATGACAACCGGCAACCCCGTCTCGCTCCTGACCCGCCTCACCTTCTCCTTGTCCATCTGCGGGAGCACGTGGATCTCCACACAGTGCCGTGGAAGCAGGAGCCGCGACAAGTCCACCCTGAGGTCGCTCACCGTTAGCTTCTTCTTGATTCTAAGCCTGTCCGTGTAGAGGGACAAGTTGGTGTCGATGCCAGAATGGCGATTCTCTTCTTCGTTGTTGTTTAGGACGACCCTACCTTCCATTGTCAAGGAGTGTGAGTGTGTGTGTGTGAAGATAGTGTGGGTTAGGATGATGGTGGTCTGCGTACTTATAAAGTGGAGAGAGGCGAGAGAGTATGGGTTGGGATGGTGGTGGTGGTGTGAGTTATTTATAGGGAAGAGAGGAGGCGAGAGAGTAGGTAACGGACGAGCGAACGTCTGATGAGCTCCAGACAAAAGTCTGCTTTTGCTTTTCGCGATTAGCAATTGACTTGTTGCGTTCTACACGAGTGGATAATAGCTCCTGTTCTTGTGGGATAACATGGCAATGAAGACTTCAACCCTTCTGAAGCCCTTGACCCAAAAGTAGGAGAACATTCTGCAACACGTGCATACGTCCACACGCTTTTGATAAAGCTATAGGAGGCTTCACTAGGAATCAAGGAAAATCAATCATTACTACTAAGGGCGCGAATGATAATATTTCTGGCAAGAAATTGATTTCTGAAAAAGAAATAGATTTTTTTATTTCTATTTTTGAATGAGTTTATGAGCTAAAAAACGTGTTTGATAACAACAAAAAATTTCTATTCTTGGAATAGAAATTCATTTGATAATCACAAAAATTTCACTTTCTCAAGTGGCGGTGGTAATAAGAGAGGCAGCAGTGGCAGCGACGGCCGATGGCTAGTCGTCGACAGTGGGCGAGGTTGGTGGTGGTGGTGGTGATTTCTATTTTAGAAATAGAAAAGTCAAAATTTTTTGTTTCTAATTTCTATTCCAAACCTATTTCTGGAATAGAAATCTGTTCCAAAAATAAAAAAATAAAATTTTTTACCAAACGGATTTCTATGCCAAAAATAGGTTTGGAATAGAAATCTATTTTAGAAATAGAAACAGAATGGTTATCATGCGCGCGCTAATTGGCCAATCAAGACGTGGCCTTTTTGCCAAGCACAGTGCACCTAAGTGGTCAACTTTTCCGATTTTGTCTTGTTTAAGTGAGCGAATCGATTGAATGTTTATTTATTTAATCATGAGGCTTAGGTCTAGATCGTGGGGCACTTAATCAATTCGATCAACTGATTAAACTCCGAAAGGGGCATACTTTATAGTAGCCAGCTTGAAAGAAAGGGATTCAAGTCTTTCTAAGAAAAATAATGAGAAATCTTATTGCTTTTTCTTGCAGCCTTGTTCTAGTCCGGCATTCAGCTTGTGTATATAATGGCGGTGAACCTGATTTACGCACGCTGACCGAACGAAGCGAAGACCGGAAGCCGAAGAGAGAGGATGCTTCTGGCACGACTTTCGCATGCGACAAAACAGACCGACTTTAAAAGAGAAGGAGGATTATTCAACGTAAGCAGGCAGCCTAAATAAACTTGTCCGAAAATTTTTAATAGTTTGGCTTTGGTTTGAAGTTTCACGGCACCGTACCCATCCATCCACAAGACTCCAAAAGCCATGAAACGCATCATCATCCCCATTAACTTCAATCGACGCGACCCTCATTATAATTAGTAAGGCTGCCACGTGATTCCAGACGAAGGAGAGCGGAAGCGAGTAAAACCCGACATGAAAACGAAAGGTGTAGACCAATTTACACGAAAGGTTGACCGTAGGAAACACCAGCGGGAAAACATTGCGGATGAAACGAAGCATCGCGATCAAGAATACGTACCCCAAATATGTCTTGGATTTCGGTACTTTCTAAAAAGCTGCGCAACCCCACATGCACAATATTTTCTTTGGCGCTTGGAAATTCACAGCAGGTTTCCTATTTAGAAAACTCGTGACAGGCGTGCGATGGGGCAAGGAAGCTGACTTTAAGACAGACCAAATTCGGTCCGATTAGGATTGGACGCAACGACATATATCCATCGTCTAGTTTCGTGATCACAATCTCTGTGACATCGTATGGTGCGATCGGAATGGACTTTCAGGTCATGCATCGTTACTCTTTAGGATTAGGTGATCCATGAATCGCTCAATTCTTGGAAATCCATTCGTGCAGAATGTTTTCTTCATTATTCGTCGCTTATTACCCGAAGCGGGTGAAGCCACAAAAATAATCTGGACTACAACGGTGGGGTAGTTATTATAAGCAGCTCCAGAAAGTCCATCCTTTAAAATTAAATATGCTTATAATGACTCCTACGATGTAGTGGTCATTATCGCTTTTCAGGAGCTGTTTGTGTTCATGTTAGGTGGGACTCGCAATGGCTTCCAAGGAATCTGTTTTTGTGGTCCCCGACCGAGTTATTCTCTTCAATGTTAGTGCAAGGTATTCATACGGAACAAGTCTAGGGTGTCGCGACCTAAAATTTCTGAAAATAATAATAGGTTTAGGGGTATTGTTAATTTCAGGCCGACGGCCCTTAATTAACTTGGACTCTCCCAAGCCCATACCCCGCGCGACATTGGGATATTCATGTAAATTTTCAAACAATGAGTCGCCACTAGCCTATTAAGGTCGACTAGAAACCAAGCGAGACATGGGAGCGTGTCTCACTATTTACGCAACCAGAGAGTCTAGGGTCGGGGACTTGATTACGTTAGTCATGCGACTAACGCCCTTTCGGTACCTAACTTAATCGTGTGTTAGCTAAAGACATGGCAACGCATTCAAAAAAAAAAAAAAACCTATTGTAGAGCCCTAAAGGCTTATTCAATTTTGTTCTTTTTTCTTTTCTAAGGGTTTTTTGAATTTTTGCAATTTTTTTGATATTTCTGAATTTTTCTGGATTTTTTCTGAATTTTTGTGCTTTTTAATATTTTTTAATATTTTCGAATTTTCTGAAATTAAAGAAAACAAGCTTTTAAGGTTTTTGCAAATTTTTGGCTTTTCTGGAATTTAAAAACATTTATTAATGTTTCTTTTGGAATTTTCTAATTTTTTAAATTTTTTTTGAAATTTTTGAATATTCGAAAAAAGAAATAAAGTAAAATAAATTAAATTAAACTTTTAAAACCTTTCTGAAATTAAAAAAAACATTTTTAATGGATTTTCGAAATTTTTAATTAATATTTTTTTAATATTTTACTTTTCGAATTTTTGGATTTTTTTAATTAATTAAAAAGTAATTCGGACCGGGTCGGGAGACCCGGCCCTACTAAACCGACCCGGACCCTATCGGTCCGGGCCGGAGCAAGTGACCGGGCTGGCCGAACGGCCCGGTCGAAAATTCTTCAAGATGGCCCATTAATGAAAGAAAGTAAAACAGCCCATTTCTAATTCATAAAAAATTGGCCCAAACTCAGATTGGGCCCACATCAAACAATCAGCCCGAATTCATACTAGGCCTAGTCGAAACCAGCCCAGCCCACAATTTAACTGAGACCTAAATAAAAACAAGCCCACATAGCAAATTAAACATAAACCCGGCCCAGTCTACTTATGCTAACCCAACAACTAAACCCTACCCGCTTATACCTCATCCGACCCGGCTCTTGACCCGGATCACGGCGATCTCCTCCACGGCGCTGATGGGACGGCCGGCCATGTCTCGGCGAGGCCACGGCGACGGGCAGCGACGGGCGTGAGACCAGGAGCCGGGGCGACGAAGCGGCGGGCGGCCCAGGGGCGACAGCGGTCGACGGCAGAGGCAGCGTGAGGTCAGGCGGGATCGTCGTGGGTTGGAACGACTGCAACGGCGAGAGCAGCTTGCTGGCGGAAGAGACTTCGACGGCTATGCGAGCAGATGGTGGCAGAGCGGTGGTGGTGTCGGCTACGGAGCGGGCACGGCGGTCACATTGCGCGGCTGACGACGGCTTCGGACAAGGGCGGCGACGAGCAGGCCTCGTCGTCGTTTGCTGAGTGGCGGCGCTGTCGGCTTTCCCTCTCTCTTCTCTCTCAGATCTGGTTCTCTCAGATCTGCCTTCCTCGAAGCTCACTCTCTGCTCTTTCCTCAGATTTGATTTGGCCTTGTGCTTGGGGAACAGGAGCTGCCTTGGCCATGACTGGTTTCTTGGACTTCTTGGCAGCAACCTCCGTCTTCTTCGAAGGCTTCGACAAAGGCTTGGCGGTCTCCTTCTTGTTCAGCGCCATGATCGCCTCTTTGATCATCTGGAAGTAGGGAGGATGCGAGGGTCTTCGGTTGCTTCAGCTTCTTTCTCCCTCGGAGCCCGGGGCTTCTTCTCCCTCGCGTTATTCTTCTTCAGCCCCTTTCTTTTCAGATCCACTCTCGAAACCTCAAAAACAGCTGCTTTGCATTTTTTTGGCGATCCTCCTCTGGTTTTCTTGCTGCGTTTTTTTCTTTTCCGAAAACCCAGAAAAATGCCTCGAGCTCTCTCTCGCCAGCACCTTCTCTTTGCTCAGTTCATGTCCAAAACCAGAAAACAGCCCTCCATTCCTCTCGTTCTCACCATCGTCCCCCGTCCGATTCTCTCTTCTGTTTTTCGCCGTGTGACCGCAGTGAGGGTCGCGTCCGAGCGGCTTCGTTGCCGCCTGCCTCTCGTTCGTCTCTCTGCGTTTTCCGGCGTTCGTCGCCGTCTGTGTTTTCTCTCTCTCCTTCAGCTCACTCTCGTTTCTTTTTCTGAGAATCGTCGCCGCCGTCGGAGGGGAGTCTTGTCCGAACGTCCTCCCTGTGTCTGTGTTCTCCTCTCGCTGCGCAGATCTGCTTCTGCTCCTTCGTTTTTCTTCCTGCCCAGATTTTCGAGCTCACTCTCTCGCGGGTCTGCTCCGTCGAGCTCTTCTTCCTCCGCTTTCTGCCACGTGACCGCACAGCAGGGGAAGATTCCCTTCTGTCATCACGCGGTCGACGTCACCGCGGTGGGGGGTCTCCGGGACGACGGCGATCGGTTGTTCTCTTCCGCCGGTGTTCTTCTTCTTCTTCTTCTTCTTCTTTTTTTTTTGTCTTCCTCCTCCTTGTGTGTGCGTGTGTTGTCGATGTCACAGTCCGATGGAGTCGCGCCCAAACGGCGTCGTCAAACGCCTGCTATTCTCCAGGACCCCTCTCACCGAAGATCCTCCTCTGGTTTTCTTGCTGGCTTCACGCGGACGACGTCGTGCGAGGGAGGTGGCCAAACGACGTCCTCCCTTTTTCTGCTTGCTCCCCCTTTTTCGTGCCTCCTCCCACGTGCGGTGAGGGAGAAGAGGAAAAGAGAAGGGAGAATAGCTGGGGAGAGAGGCTGGGCCGAGATAGGAAAAAAAAAGATAGAGAGATGGGCCGGACAGGGAAAAAGACCCAAGAGAAAAAAAGAGAGAAAAAACTAGGTGAGTAAAGGGGGAGTGAGCTGGGCCGAGCCAGCCCAACTGCAAATTTTTTTTTTTATTTTTTTTTAATTTTTTTTAGAAATTAATATATATTTATATATGCAAAAATAAATGGACATTTAAAATAAAATAAACAAAATTCAGGTGTCAACAAGGTCCAGTCATTAATCGCCACAGGCAATCATCCTCTATCCAATCGAACCCCAGATGCTCTGTTTCGTTCTATGTAAAAACCACTGCCTGGGCAAAAGTCAATTCTGATTGAGTTCGTGTTAATGGTTTGAATTTGCTACGTTGCTTTGTGATGATTTTGTTCATGTATTGTATTGTTATGCATATTTGATTTTACTATCTCATGTTGGAGGTTATAGGTTTGAGAGAGAAGAAAGTCTTTTTGGTTGCTTGAAGTATTACACCAAGAGACATCAAGTTTGGAACGCTCAACAGTGTTACCTCCAGTGTAGGGAAACCCTAGAGTATATATATGCAAGTTATTGGGCTCTAGTTCATATGGGCCCAAATAACTATGCTTTTACCTATTGGGCTTATATGTGAACATATTATTTTGATTATATTAACAATATATCCAACAATCTTCTCCTATGTTTACCATACAGCACGATCCAATACGGTGGTCAGTGTAATGTTCAAACAAACATGAATCATTCACATTCAATCCAAGACAAACAACTCAGATCAATCAAAGAGTTTTTTTTTTTTCAACAGTAAATGTTTAAACTCAATCAGCATTTGTAATCCAAATAAGTGAATCATCATTATCATGAATATGTTCTGAGATCAACAAATCAAAATAAGTATTAGGAGTTTTAGATTCAGTCTAAACTCATCCAAATCCTAACTCTCAAAAAAATCTCAGACTCAGTTCACAACCAACATATGCATAAAAGTCAAGTATAAGTAGGCCAGTCAAAATAGTCCAAGGCCTTACAAATATAAGAAACAATCATAATAATGTTCACAAAAAAGAGATAGCAAAATGCAAGCCTTAAATAAATGGACTCTATCAAAATAAGCAATAGCAGATAAACTGTCAAGTCTCCACAAGCTCTGAATAATATATATTCATTCATCAAGTAGGTCATCTTGGTCAAGATCCCACTTATGAAGCTCTCTTCCATCTCTGCCATCTTCTGTAGAATGTCAAATATGAATTTCATATTATCATGAATTCAATCATTTGAATAAAAACTTAACACCATTCCATCAGGCAGAGAAGAACATATATTGATGTCATAAAGCATCATAATATCATGTTCATAAATATCAAGCCAGTTTCATAAATTATGAACAATACCTAAACAATGTGATTTACAAAGAGCCATTAACTTAAGTTTATTGTAGGAGAATAATTATTGTCTAGTTTCAAAGAACATGACCAATAGTCAACTCACTTACAATAACCTAGTCATATAATATCAAGCCTCAATTAAGAACAAGATCAACATGCTTCTTATGTAAACTATTGTTTCTATGTTTCAATTTGGAATATCACAGTTACTAATTCCTTAAAGTCAAATAATCTAGTATCAAGTCTGGAATGAGATCATTTAACCAAAATGATAGTTTAACTTAGTTGAATTATATCATCAAGTTTAGAATGACACAATCTTCTCTAATAGAACCTTTGAATTAGGTTAAAGTTATCTTCATCAAGTTTGGAATGAGATAACTCACCCTTTTCAAATTAATCAGCAACTGTGAACATCGAGGAAACATATAAACTGTGCTTATCATTGTGGCCAATAAAGGAAGATTCGATAATTCAAAACACACAATTAGAAGGTAAGTAAATGGTAATTAAGACTTGCCTATGTAGTCTTCAACCCCATTTCCCCCACCATTTTGAATAATCGATCTTTAGGCATACCTTTAGTAAAAGTATCGGCTATGTTATCCTTCGATCTCACATTGATCAAGGTAATAACCCCTTGTTCTCTTAGATAATTCAACAACGCATATCTTAGTCTCACATGTCTTCGCTTTGAATTAAAGAGAGCATTCTTGATGATTTGGACAGCTGCTTGATTATCACATAATAGGCTTAAAGAATTAATTTTTAGCCGAGTCAAAGGAATATTCATAATCAGATTCTTTATCCATTCGGCTTCTTCGCCGGCTGAGGCTAATGCAAAAATTTCTGATTCCATAGACGACAATGCAATATAAGTCTGTCGTTTGGATTTCCAAGTAATAGCAGCTCCACCCAAAGTGAATATATATCCACTAGTGGACTTACTATTTCCAATATCTGAATACCATGAGGTATCAGAATAATATAGAGCATAATCTTTAGTACCTTTAAGGTATCTCATTAGCCTATTGAGGGCATCCCAATGCTCTTTACTAGGATTACTAGTGAAATGACTCAGCATGCTAACTGTAAAGGCTATGTCAAGTCTAGTGCAACTCATAGCATACATGAGATTATCAATTAGTTTTGAGTACTTTAAATGATCCACACTAGTTCCTTCATTAGGACTCAATCTATTATTATAATCATATAGTGTCTCACTCGGTTTACACTTATCGTATCCCCAAGTAGAAAGTAGCTACTCAATATAATGAGTCTGGCTAAGGGAGATGATTTGCCGTTTAAAGCTTACTTTCAAACCAAGAATGGTATTAGCAATACCAAGATCTTTCATGTCAAATTTTATAGCTAAAGTAGCTTTCACGTCACTCACTATAGAATGATCGGAACCAAGAATTAACATGTCATCAACATACAAGCAAATGATGACTATCTTATTTGACATAAAACAATAGTAAAGACATTTATCTGAATAACTAAACTGAAAGCCATAACTTTTTACCACTTTGTCAAATTTAAGATGCCACATCTTAGGTGCTTGCTTAAGACCATACAATGATTTGTTTAATTTACAAACTTTGTCCTCAAAGACCTTTCATAACATATCCTTCTGGTTGTTCCATGTAAATTTCCTCATTTGACTCCCCATTTAAGAAAGTTGTTTTTACATCCATTTGATGCACTACAAAGTGTTCAATAGATACCAAAGCAAGAAGAACTCTTATAGTTGATAGATGACACACAGGTGAATAGATATCAAAATAATCTATTCCACTTTGCTGTTTATAGCCTTTAGCTACTAAACGTGCTTTGTATCTGGCTATTGATCCATCACTATTTAGTTTCTTTTTCAATACCCATTTACAGCCTATAGTCTTAGCCCCTTTTGGCAAATTTACTAGCTGCCAAGTGTGGTTTTGCAACAGAGAGCTCATTTCATCATCTATGGCTTTTGCCCACAATAAGGATATCCTAGATTTCATTGCTTCCTAATAGGATAATGGATCATCCTCAAGATGGTAAGTAACAAAGTCCTCACCAAAACTTTTGGGAATTTTCTCTCTTGTAGATACTCTAACTGGAAATTGTTCAACAGCTAGCTGTGTGGAATTAGTGTCAGAAGGGCCTGCTTCAAATTCTACAGGAGATTCCGAAATCATATCTGTAGATCCAGAAACATTCAAGCCTTGATCTCTGAGAAACTTGTTTTCAAAGAACACTGCATCTCTAGATTCTATCACTGTGTTAGTAAATAGATCTAAAAACTTATTTGCAGCACTATCTTCTGCACTACCTAGATATACACAAGTAATGGTTCTAGGTCCCATCTTAGGTCTCTTAGGATCTTGTATGCTCACATAAGGAATACAACCCTAAGTCTTAAGAATATCATATCTACAAGGACGCTTATGCTATATCTCATAAGGCGTCATAGACAACTTAGAGTGCAGCAATTTGTTCAAGATGTGATTAGCAGTTAAAACTGCTTCTCCCCAGTAGGAGGAAGGCATGCCAGTTGTAAGTAACATAGAATTTAACATTTCAGTTAACATTCTATTCTTACGCTCGGCAACACCATTTGATTGGGGTGAATAAGGAGCAGTGGTTTCAAGTATTATACGTTCCGAAGCACAAAATTCCTTGAACCTTGTTATTGTATATTCCCCTCCTCTATCACTCCTAAACCTCTTAATTTTCGAGTTGAGTTAATTTTCTACTCTAGACTTGAAAATCTTAAATTTTTCAAAACCCTCATCTTTCGATTTCAACAAATAGACATGACAATATCTAGAAAAATCATCTATGAATGTTGTTAGATACTTCCGACCACCTCTAGTAATGTAATTTCTAAAGTCACAAATGTCAGAATGTATTAGCTCAAGAAGTTGTGTTTTTAGAAACCAATTTAAAGGGTTTTCTAGTGATCTTAGCCTATACATGCACTTCACATTTGTCAAATCGAATAGAAATATCTAATGGAATGTTGTGAGTTCTAGCCAGATGTTACATTTTCCTGTAATTCACATGTCCAAGTCTATTGTGTAGCAACTTTGGATCAATCAAAGTAGAATTCACATGGTTCATGCTATCAGTATTTAAACTCAACCTATACATACCATCAACCATGAATGCACAATCGAAATAATATGAGTTAACAGATAAAGTTACTCTACCATTCATAGTTGAAAAAAACATACCGGCTTTATCAAGTAAACTCATAGATATCAAATTATTTTTAAGTAAAGGTACCACTCTAATATGTTTTAGAGTTATTAATTTACCTAAAAAAAGCGCCAAGTTTGCAGTTCCAGCATGAGTCACATCTGCCTCACCACTATTGCAATTTTCCACAATGTCTTTCACTTCTATGATCTCAGTGAGTAAGTTCTTGTCATTTGTAGCATGACAAGTAGCGCAACTGTCCAACCACCACTCAAAAGAGACATAGGCCTTTCCATTATTCATCATTCCAACGAAAGCCCGAGGCTCAGATTCATTAATTAGCATATTAGCCTTATTTTGTGGTGTGTCATCCTTTAGCTTCTTTGGTAACTTACACTTTGCTACCCAGTGACCCCACTTTCCACAGTTCTGGCACTTAGCCTTCTTCTTCCTTTTAGAAGAAAGTCTTTTTGGTTGCTTGAAGTATTACACCAAGAGACGTCAAGTTTGGAACGCTCAACAGTGTTACCTCCAGCGTAGGGAAACCCTAGAGTATATATATGCAAGTTATTGGGCTACAGCCCATATGAGCCCAAATAACCATGCTTTTACCTATTAGGCTTGTATGTGAACATATTATTTGGATTATATTAACAATATATCCAACACCTCATTGGGTAGTCCGCACTTGATCTGAGACATTCTTCAGTATATTTGTCGACTTACTTTCGTCAGCATGTTCAGTGCACGTATGTGTAACCGTCAAGTCTCGACACGTTGTGCTGATCAATACATTATAGAAGTTGCGCTTGGATTTGCTGGAATCAACTTATGCTCGACTTGTAATTTCTAGCTCATTGGTACGTGTTTGGTTTGTCTAGTTACTTTTCTCTGCTAAATCCTTACTGCAAGATGTTTTGAGCGTGCTCGTAGTTTGTCCGCCACTGCGTCTGTTGATCATCCACACAAGAAATCCACTCTTACAGATTCAATGAAAGTGCTCTTAGAAGCCCCAATAAAACCAAGTAATGATCTTCTTCGATAATCAGAAAGAGGGAAGGAATCACTGCAACAACCATCTGGTTTGCAAATAATTCCCCTGGAAATGAAAAATAGATGTCATTTTTAAAAGAAACAAATGCGGTCCATAGAAGGAAAAAAAGAAGCAAATGCACCTCAGAAACCCGTATCTGGTTATACAGAAAAACCAGATATCGGAGCTGTCTAGTCAAGCGTAGATAGATTGTTAGTCTTGACAAGTATCACTGTAACAGAGCAAACGGAAGCTGATCAGCTGCTTGAAGATATTCCTTTCTGTTAAGATGTAAAAACCAGGCTCAATGATTTTGCTGATGCACTGGAGTGAGTCATGACTAACTAAGCCCAAACCAAACAAGAAAACCTTCCCAAGTCTTAAGGAAGAAGGTACAGAGGTAAAAGCTAACAGGGGAAGCTCACGAGTTTCTCTCTTCAGACTGATGAAACATACAAATTGGACACTCTCAAAGGACATCTGATTTTTCATTTAGAAATCCTTCAAAAACAACGACATTCCTCTGCAAGATTGATCTGGATGCCAATCATCTTTTGAATAATAATGCAGCTAAATCTTGAAAGGCCCTAGACAGACACCTTGAACAATATAAACCATTGCAACCGCACTATCGTCCAGGGAAAAGTCGACCCCAAAAACTATACTGAACTTGTGTAGTGTTCTTCCTGTGAAGAACATTTTTGGTGGAAGTGCCTGTTTCTTCATTAGCGTTTGCTTTCAACGTATCCCTAAATCCTTTTCCGATAACTTTCAGGTTTACTGATAAATTTGAGAATCAATGAGGCACCGTCCAACATTTTAGTCTCGACGTCCTTGAAAGTTTAATACCCAAAATCATACTAAAATTCATGGTTAAAATCGATCAATCGCGACTTTAGTATGACCTAACTATTGGGCAGCATTTAAGGATTCCTACACATTTGACCCATGGTTGATAACTTTTCAATCCACGATTGTGCCCATTCAAAACAAGGCTATCCTCGATTGTCATGTAATCATCATGGGTTAATTGCTCACCCTGAGTACAAGGCCAAAATGAAATTGGTTTAACGTTATTTGTAATTAATATCGAAGTCGTGTGGAATCATCCACAATTTGACCTCGTACTTCTACCGAATCGATTTATTTTCATTTGCTAATTGACTTGCAACAGCGTGGTATCGTCACTTTTTGATCCTTATGGTCGAGCAGCCTATCCTTGATTGAATCACTAGTTATACACACATCAATTCTTAATTGCCTTTCCGAATAATTTGTTAATTCACGAGAGGCCAACTTAGAGTAAACATCATTAACAATGCAATGATAAAATAACCATTATATATATATATATATATATATCCTAAAATAGGTCGAAATTTAGGACGTCACAATTTCCACCTTTCTTGTGCGTATGGTCAGTCCTCACTCGTTTCCTTTTCAAATTTCATTCAGCTGAATTTTCCACATTCCACTGCTTGCAATATGATCTTCCTCCTTAATTCTCCGCTATCTTTCACGATGGAGCAAATCTCTATTTCCTTCACATTACCACAATGATTCATCCGATTTGCTCCTTTTATTTTTCCTTCATTATTTCTCTGATTTGCTGTACTCGAAAAACACAAGTCTCTCCTTCTGGCTGACGGAATGATCTAGAATTATTGGTCTCCTTCCTCTTTTGTGGAGATTGTGATCTCAAATATTCTATTCCAATTGATTTCCTTTCAAGTGCACAATCCATCCATCCCTTTCCCATAGTATGGACCAAATTAATTAGGTCAAGCATATTGCAAAGATCTTTGCTTAATTCATGTACTGTATCATAAATTCATCATATTCCAAAGATCTCATGCACCGTATCAAATTCATCAGTTACTATTAATTAAGGATTTACATAATTTATGGACAAACATGCACAGTTGAGGCAACAAATAAAAAAGTTACCTCTAATGCTTAAAGCTCATAGTGGAAACCAGTTCTTGTACAACATAAATCCTTGTTTTGGAGATCATGCGTGATCGGAGGAGATAACAGAATTTCCAAATTATCCCCAACACAATTGCTCCTAGTGGAATTTGATTCATATACAGTAAATATTCTTGCTTTGGA